>CM068384.1:25980952-26595952 GCA_034770075.1 Aralia elata
ATTTTATCCGTATCCGAAATGTGTTATATGGGTGTTCCGAATTATTTGGACAAATCCCTTAATAATTATAGGGGGTACCCAGCCCATATAATTAGTGGGAGTACCCATGTTTAATTTGGGGTAGAGGGTTGTACACCAAGTTGGGTACATATTATGTGGGGAGGTTGTTTCGAAATATAGTCCCGTGATATGTTTCGGGTATTTTATTTGGGCTGTTTGCTCCTATGTGGGATCCACAATTAAAACCATTTTGCACCAAGGAAGTTGCTAGGAATGAGAGAGTGTGGTGAGCTTGTGCCGGCTAAGCCTTTTGAAATAATGGGCACACCGTGAAGCCTTACCATCCCAGTTCGCCCATCTTTTCCTGTAATTTGACTCCACTCCTCCCAAATAATTCAACACCGTCATTGCTCTCATGCAATCCATCAGATCCTCCTTCTTACCCATTTTCAGATTTCTGCTGTGAGAGAGAGAGAGAGAGTAAACTCGCGGGAAAAAGGAGTAGGAGGGTAGGAGTCGCCGGAAAAAGATGAAGAAGGTCAACCGGAAAAAAGGATGGAGGAAGAAGATGATGGGAATCGGGAGGAAACAATGCAAGGAGAAGATACCCTCATAATCAAGCCTAGCCAAGCTCCTGATCCTCTAGGAAGGCCTTTTGCACAGATGTATTACATACAACCAAAATCCTCTCCATTCGATTTCCTTGTTAAGTTTTTTCCTCAAGTGTGTTTTACTTAGTTTATGAGATCTTGAGCTTGTCAAAATCAACTTTTCTGGCGATTCTTATGGTTTTTGTTTGTGGTGGATGTTTGTAAACTATTGTTAAGTGGTTTATAGAAGCCATTTAATAACATCAAAGTGGAACAAAATAACGTCTATAAATCCGTACCTATGCTTAAGGAGGATGAAATAAATGTATAGAACAATGGACTTTGGACATGAACATGGACGGTTTGGGAAGGAAATTTAGAGGACTTTTGTAGCTATGATTCCTTGCTTGTTATGTTTATTTGTTGGTTGTCATCCATATTGTAGTTCCAAGGGGGTTACAAAGTTAAACCAAACAGGAAATCGAGTATAAAAGATGTTAAAAAACGAAGATTATTGGTGTTAGTTTTAGTGAAGAAAACACTTTAGAACACTCAAAAAAATAGAGTATGAATCTTGGTACTTTGGCACTAAGAATTTTGGCCCATGTGTTAATGTTAATCGAATGGGGAGCTATAAAATTTTTGATATGATTGTAGCTCTATGGTTAGGAGGTCTCATTAGAGTCCGGAATGGACCAATTTGAAAGTGTAATAGAAGGAGTTATGGTTGTTGGCCTATGCATGCTGGAAAAGACCCGCACACTGGGGGTTACTGCCTGTTGGGCGCGGGGCGGCGACAACTGGCAAAGGTATTTTGGGCGCGGGGCGCGCCAAGACATGCAGTCAGGCTAGACAACTTTGACAGGGTTGTTGCCTTTACTATTAATAGGCATAACTTTCTCATACCGAACTTCGGTATATGAGTGTGATTCAAGATGATTCGAAAAGGAGAACGAGTAGATAGTACAACTTTCGTATCTTTGAGGTTTTTCAATTTGAGGTCTGTAGCATGGACTAAATTGACCATTTATAGGTTCGTGATGTGTATATGGGGGGTGCTATCGGAGGGTGGTCAGGCAGGCGCGGAAGCACAATGTTATTGCTCCCGTCAATGTTAAAATGTGATTCCTAAAGTTCTAAAAAATAATGAATGTTATGACTTTAAGGATACTCCATTAATTAACCAAATGAGTATTAGTTTAATAACGTTTGTGCCGTGTTAAGCGTACATCAAATGCGTGTCGCTTCGGTGCATTTGAAAATATGGCTTAGGTTGGCGTAAAAACGTGCTAAGGCATCGTAACAGCCGTGATTCTTGTGTGGATATCCTTGTTTTATGTTATGTTTCTAATAAGAATGAGACATTATAGAGTAGTTATAAGACATTATTTGATAGCCGGTATGTGACTAATTGTTAATGGGGGGGATATGTACTTTAATTGCTGTAGGAAGATTAAGGAGCGTGTGTTTGTTTTATTTGGTAGCTGACGCACGCAGGCATGTTTTCCCTATCCCTGTCTATAATCCCTTGTGTTTGGGCAAAGTTTCTCAAACCTTATGCCCAAACCCTTATTGCTTGTATTTCGTGCAAACAGGGGTATGTGATGCAAGTTTTCCCATTAACCTTACTCAAATATAAATTGAGAAGGTTTTCTATTCGTTTACTCAGGTTGTCTATATTATCGCAAGTTTCAATAACTCAATACGGAGTTATTTCTTTAAATTTCCTAAGTAGTTCGGATTAAGTATTTGTCAATTATATCCACCTCAAAGTTTAATTATATGATATTCGCGAGTGTATGCAATTTTGAATTGGCATTATCTGGTGTTAGAGTTGTGAAATGTTTAAGCTTCTTCATTCCTGAACTGGTCTAAGTGAAATTGTCTAAACGCCAATTTGATATTTGGCTAGACTATGTACATGTTGATTATTGTAAAAGCTATCCTAACCAGTAGTTGGTACGGATTCTCGGACTTGAGTGAGCAACCTCTATTAGGGGATTATTATGTGTCAGGTTATTCGATGTAGTCAGGAGTTAAATGGTATGCATATACCTTGGTGTACTAAGAGGCTTGATTACCCTAGAGTACAACTGACGGTGGGTCCACTGTGGTTTTAAATGAGTTAGTTGGAAGGAGTGACTCTTTGGCCCAATAGTTCATGGTCGGTAGTTGGTCACTCAGCAGTAAATAATCATTATTGCATTTTATGCTGTCATATTGCGTCTTTGATTATGTCATTTTCAGCTATTTCTAGTCTAATATTTATGAAATTGTTGATCTATGCAGTTATTATTCTTATTTCAATAATCTATGTTATAATCTTTCATTCTTGCTTTTAAACTTGCTGAGCAAAGTAGTTGCTTCACTATTGCTTTATCATGAAATCTTTTGCAGCTATGCCGGGGAGTTCCAAGGCGGACAAAGGCAAGGGAAAGCTTAATGAATAGTTTATATGTAACTTATCCATGTTATGTAAATTCGTGGGAATCGTTTTAGTCAGTTATTATGGTATTCCTGTGTATGTATTTATATTTAAGGTTTTAGAACCTTGGGACCGTAAGTAAACCTTGGGTAATGGAAAACAACATATGTTTTTTTTTTCAGCAATTAGTATGATTTATGTTGTTGGTTTAGAGGGTGTAATGGTTGTATTTTTAGCGGTGTAGTCACCTGATTTGAGGTATTGGTACCTGTATTTGGGTTGGGGTCACATTTGGTGGTTAATGATTGGTTGTTATGGTTATGGTGCATTATGTGATTTCCTGAATGTGGTAGATATGTTCCTTAGTGAAACGTATAGTCGTTCAAACTATCGCAATTACTAATTGATTAGAATATCTGTCCGTTAAATCAATGGGGTATAAGCGTCCAATCAAGGCCATATATGGAGGTAAAGCTTAGATATTATTTGTAGGCTGTAGCAGACAGATCCAAGTGTCCTAACTCAAACTCGAGGGTTTAGTATTATTTGCAAGTATGCTAGTGGGATTAAGTATTGGACATAGTAGTTCCTCATCTATGATATTTTAGTGATATTTGCACACATGGTTGCAGATTTGTTATTGATATTATACTAAGTTTCCTAAACTCAAACTCGAGTTAAATTATATTTTCAAGTATGCAAGTGGAGATTAATTATTGACAAATTAGTTTCACACACTCTATGATAGAATTTATTGATATTTGCACAACTGTGCAAGTTGTTAATTGATATGCAAGTTTCATCCTATCCTTACTCATAATTTTATTGAGCAAGTTCCTTAACCCTACTCAAATTATGATTCGGAAGCCTTGGATATTATTGTATTGCAAGTTATTTATTTAAGCTTGAACCTTATTTCCAAGGGCATGTTTTAAGTGGTTTAATTACCTTTACAAATTAATATACCACATCTCATGATATTTTATTGATAACTCCGCCACTTGGTGCACATTGGGTTCGTACAATCTTGGACTTAGTACATTATTCAAAGTTCTATAATTCATGAAGGCTGTTTAAGATTGAGTCCTGAACCATCGTTCGGTCAGGCAATTTGCATGAAATTTTTATAAAAGCTAATCCAGGGTTAATTGATGGTATGGATTTCTTTAGACTGATAGTGAATCACCCTTTTTTTCTAGGGAAGTACCCCACGGTTAGCATAATAATAAGATACAAATAGCAGAGTTGGAATGTTATGCATCATAGCGTAATACGCGAGGCTGATCCCCCTTAAGTAAATATTCGGTGATGCCAGTAATTTACCCCCCAAAGGGCTCAATTGCAGCTATTTGATTTCCATTGGAAGTTTACTTGTTTCACTATAAGGCATCTACTTGACTATTATTTATTCATAAAATCAGTTATTATTCCTTGCTTCTGATAATATGATGGGTTGAATTTCTCTTTCTATATTCCGTTTATCCATGATATACTCCTTTATTGTTAGTATTTAAACTTGCTGAGCACAACTAGTTGTTCATCCTGGTACCGTATGCATCGACTTTTTTCATTGCAGTTAAACCTGAGACTTCTAGGCGAAGGGCATTGGGGTAAAGTAAAGATGAAGTAATAGACTTCAAGTAGCTGACTTTGTTGATGTCGGGGGTTGGGCGGATAGGAGTTGGGGCGTGGTTGGGTGGGGTTAAAGGTGGTTGGTGGGTGGGGTGGGGGGGCGGTGGGGAGGGGTGGGGTGAGTTGATGCGCATCTTGAGTTTTTTTTTTTTTATATAGGGGGTTGCGTACTCAATGGGGCGGGGGGGGGGGGGGGGGGCGGGGGGGGGGGGGGGGGGCGGCCGCGCGGGGCCGGGGGGGGGGGGTGGGGGGTGGTGGTGGGGGGGGGGGGGGAGTGGGGGCGTGCGGGTGGGTGGACGGGGGCGCCGGCGGGTGGTGGGGGGGGCGGGTTGGGGTCGGGTCGCCGGGGGGAGTTCGGCCCGGGGGCGGGGGGGCGGTGGGGTGGGGTGGGCGGGTGGCGCGGGGGGGGGGGGGGGGGTGGCGGGGGGGGGGGGGGGGGCGGGGGTGCGGTAGGGGTGGGGGAGCGGGGGGGCGGGGGGGGGAGTGGGCCTCGGGGTGGGTGTGGTGCGGGCGTGGGGTGCGGGGGGTGGGGGTCGAGGGGGAGGGGTCGCCGGGGCGGTCGGCGGCGGGGGGTGGTGGGGGTGGCGGTGGTGTGGAGGGGGGGGGGGGGGGCGGGCGGGGGTGCGCGCGGGCCGAGGGGGGGGGGGTGCGGGGTGGGGGGCGGGGGTGAGGCGGACGCGGGGGGGAGCGGGTGTGTGGGGGGGGTTTATTTGGACCCTGATTAATATTTAGGGTATGTTTTTGCTTTATGTATTCAAGGTTTATCAGAATCTTGCAACTAGTAACACCTTTTGAATGAAACAACATATGTTTATTATATTCCGCATTTAGTCATTGTATGTTGTTTGTATTTGGATCGTGATGACCATATCCCGGGTATTTGAGACTCGGAATTTGGGGGACATCATAGTTTATTACTATACTTAATATTCTAGTTTACCTTTATACTTTTGTTGAGAAGCTAATTTTTACACTTGGGGCAACCCTTTTAAATTAGGCTATTGATACCTCTTTGTCCATGGTTGTGCCGAGGTGAAAATTTTGTAATGTCTCTATAAAAAAAAATTTTTGGTTTAAGGCATAGAGTGTGGCTTGGAAATGTTAAGTGAATTTTTGTAAAAAAATCGTACAACTCAATAACTATGTAAAGACTGAAGGATGGGTAAAAAGATGGGAGATTCAGTTTTTTTTGAAATTGGATCAATATTGGTATTTGCACAGCACGCACACAAATGTATTATTGAAATTAGATTTTTTTTTGTTTTGCTCTATGTTTTTGAATGATATTGTACTAATGCGGGCATTTTATGTTTGAACTAGAATTTTCAAAATATTTTGCAGGTTTGTTATTTATTATTAGGCAAGCTTGCTCAATTTAGAAATCTTCCACTTTTTCTTGGAACATGAGGTACTATTTACCGGTATATATATATCTTTTTTATTCTAATTTTTTGACTTAAAATTTCTGTTTGAAGAAACACAGGTTTGACAAGAGTAGCAACCTTCGTGGAGAGGAAAAGAGGGAGGTTAAGTAAGAAGAATGTTTGTGGGGATTTAGATTTTGTGGATAGATTTGGGGATGGAAAAGTTAGGGTGGGGTAAGTATGTATAGGAGAGAGCCTAATTGTTATAGGTTCTAAAATATTTAGGGAACTGCATATATATATATATATATATATTATTTTATATTTAAACTATTATATATTGTAACAGGGACATATGTATATATAACATGTATATACCTATATATATGTATTATATTATATACGTAATGCATAGTATACATACATTATTTATATATTATATAGTAATATATTATTAAAAACAGTGTTTGACATATGTTTAATGGATTGGTTTTATGGTGTTGGAGTCACAAAACTTTGTTTTGGAATATAATAATTTTTTTGATTAGTCCTGGCTTGAAATGTGAAGCTTTGTTGGTGCGTTATTGTGATTATGAATTTTGAATGAGTTCTTTCGTTTTATCTATTTAGTATATTTGTTATATTGTACTTAATATTCTAGTTTATTTTATATACTTTTGTTGATAGCTAATTTTACAACTTGGGGCACCCTTTTGAATATGTATTGATACCTCTTTGTATGTATCTCTATGGTTGTGCCAAGTGAAAATTTTGTAATGTCTACTATAAATGTAAGGCATAGAGTGTGGCTTGAAAAATGTTGAGTGAAATTTTTGTAACGTACAAATCATAAACTATGCTCGCTGAAGATGGGTAAATAGATAGGAGATTCAGCGTTTTGAAATTGGATCAATATTGGAACATGAGGTACTATTTACCGGCATATTATCTTTTTTATTCTAATTTTTTGACTTAAATTTCTGTTTAAGAACCACAGGTTTGACAAGAGTAGCAGCCTTCGTGGAGAAAAGAGGAAGGTAGGAAGAAGAATGTTGTGGGATTTGGATTTTGTGATAGATTTGGGGATGAAAAGTCAGGGGTAAGTATGTATATGCGTAGGAGAGAACTAATTTTATAAGTTCTCAATACTTAGGGAACTGATATAAAATAAATAAATATATATATATATATTATATTATACTATTATATATGTAATAGACATGTATATATACATGTATACCTATATATGTATTATATTATATACGTAATGTACATACATACATTATTAGATGTTATATAGTATATATTATAAAACATGTTACATATGTTTAAGGATTGGTTTATGGATTGACCAATATACGAGTCATGTGTAATTCTAAACTTTGTTTGGAATATAGTAATTTTTTTGATTTGTCCTGCTTGAATGTGATGCTTTGTTGGTGGTTATTGATTAAAATACCAAGAATCATTTCTTAGGCGTATTGTGATATGGATTTTGAATGAGTTCTTTCGTGTATTTGTTATATTGTAACTTAATATTCTAGTTTATTTTATACTTTTTGTTGATAACTAATTTACACTTGGGGGCACCCTTTTGAATATGTATTGATATCTCTTTGTATGTCTCTATATGGTTGTTGCCAAGTGAAAAATTTTGCAATGTCTGCTATAAATTTAAGGCATAGAGTGTGGCTTGTAAAGGTTGAGTGGAATTTTTGTAACGTATAACTCATAACTATGTAAGCTGAAGATGAGTAAAAGATAAGAGATTCAGCTTTTTAAAATTGGATCAATATTTGTATTGCAAGCACGAAGAAATTTCGCCAGCAAAGGTATTATTGAAATTAGATTTTTTTTATTTTGCTATGTTTGAATGATATTGTACTAATGCGATTTTAATGTTCGAACTAGATTTTCAAAATATTTTGCAGGTTATATTTATTCTTAGCAAGCTTGCTCAATTTAATAAGTCTTCACTTCTCTTGGAAACATGAGGTACTATTTACAGGTATTAGTATCTTTTTTATTCTAATTTTTTGACTTAAATTTTTGTTTGAGAACACATGTTTTGACAAGAGTAACAACCTTCGTAGAGAAAAGAAGGAGGTAATAAGAAGAATGTAGTGGGATTATGATTTTGTGATAGATTTGGGGAAGGAAAGTCAGGGGTAAGTATGATATAGGCGTAGGAGAGCTTAATTTTATAGGTTCTAAATATTTAGAGAACTGATATAAATATATATATATATATATATATATATTATATTGTTATATATTATTTATGTAATAGACATATGTATATATATATACATGTATACATATATATGTATTATATTATATACGTAATGTATGTATACATACATTATTATATATTATATAGTATAAAATATGTTACATATGTTTAAGGATTGGTTTATGGGTTGACCAATATATGAGTCATGTGTAATTCTAAAACTTTGTTTGGAATATAGTAATTTTTTTGATTAGTCCTGCTTGAATGTGGATGATACTTCGTTGGTGGTTATTAATTAAACTATCAAGAATCATGTCCTTAGGCATATTGTGATATGGATTTTTGGATGAGTTATTTCATGTATCTATTTAGTGTATTTGTTATACTATATTAAATATTCTAGCTTATTTTATACTTTTATTGAGAGCTAATTTTACACTTGGGGCACCTTTTGAATATGTATTGATATCTCTTTGTATGTCTCTATAATGGTTGTGTCTGTCACGCCCCCAAATCCGTGTCTCTTGAACCTCGAACTTGGTGCATCACGATACATCATCTTCGTATACATGTTCTATAACTAATGCGGAAAATATAAAACATACATTGATTATTTCAGAGTATTCTACAACATTTCCCAAGGTCTACAACCTTTAACTTAATTCATACCTTAATAACTCAAAAGATTTACATAATCATTTTCATAAGATATCATAATAGTTAACGCATATTAAGTTACTCTTGAAAACTTTTCCTCTTGTCTTTGTCCTTCCTGAAGCACTTGAGCTTAACTGAAATATTATCATGATATAGCAAGAGTGAGCAACTACTTTGCTCAGCAAGTTTAAATAAAAGAAAAGATATATCATGATTGAAAAAGAATATATGCTTTCGAATTTTCAACAATATAATAATTGTGAAAGAACGATAATCCAATTTCAATAAATGAATAACTGAATCAATAACGCTGAGTGGCCAACAATGACCATGAACAAATTTGGTAATCAAGGTGATCAGCCTTTCATACCAGGTAAACATATGCAACTTGCACTAAGTGCGATTAACAATAAAATTTCATTGATGTGGAATAATTGACAATAATTAAACCACTAGCATGCTTGAAAATATTAACTCAAGTTTGAGTTAGGAAACTTGCAATAACGTAAGAAGTTTAGGGTTAAGAACTTGCCTCGTCCATCGATTACTGCTACACAATCTAATTTAATCTCTTATGAAAGACCTATCATTTATAAGATTGATCTTTCAATCATCATATCATATCATACCACATAATATACTGCTACTTCTATAAATAAATCATCTAACATTTAGTCACATAATCAAATGTTAGATAACACCTTAAACCATCAATATTATTATCGTCCTTTGATAATATTTCAATCACTTAATCAACATTTTAAAACTCTCGTCTAATATTATTAATCATTTAATAATATTTTGATCACTTAATATCACTTATTAATGTCTTAATCATTACAAATATTATTAATCATTTAATAATATTTTAATCATCTAATAATAATTTAATCTAATATTATTAATTATTTAATAATATTTTGATCATTTATTAGACTCATGAACAATTTAATTTAATTGTTTATCCTTACTATTTAATTTAGTTAACATACATATTTGGTCATACACATAATATTTAATTAAAAATGACCAAATTACCCATATAAAATCTTAAATATCATATTAAAGGTCATTAAGCAATAAAATAACATCCACACATTTTTCAACTTAACATAACTTAATTTACTCATTTATTCTTAACTTAATCATAGGTATGAAAAATACAAAAACAACTTATTATTTTTTTTTTCTTTTGAGAAATATCAGTATATGATATTTTAGTTCTATAATAATTTTTTTGTAATTTTTCAATTTCGTTTCCTATTTTTAAATAGGCTAAAACAGTCCAAAATGGCTACATTTATCATAAATTATCCGTTTGTTCAAAAATTATGAAATTTATACAGTAGACTCATGATACCATATACTGATCCCAGTTAAAGTTTCGTAATTTTCTGGGTTGTATTCACTGCGTTATAGCAGTTTACTTTTAAAATCACATTTTTTTTATAAAAGTCATAACTCCCTCTCAGGACATCGAAAAATTCCCATCTTTGGACAGCATCTAGTTAACTTGATATACTAACATACCACAAAAGACCAGAAGTTTTAGAGTAACAAAAGTGGCCGAAACAGTGGTCGGAGCAAACTGGCCAGGGAGCTTTAACAGTTTTCCAGATTTTTGTCGGCAGGAAATGCTTTACCAAACATTACACCACGGTTGATCCGTTTAATCTTTTTAAGTGATTCCACTTGGGTTCATCAGATAACTCATAGATCTAACACCACTCTTTGACGGATCACAAAAAAAAATTATAGATTTCAATTGATAAAAGTCCAAAGTGGACTAAAATTTAAAACTTTTAGGCTTAAAAAAAACTGTTTTTGTTCTTCTTTCATTTCTTTTCTTTCCTTGAATTCTTTTGTTGGATTCTTGCTAATCCATGGCTAAACCATCACATATCAACTTAAACATATCCTCCTTACAAAAATTCCATAAAACTTAACATCTAAATCAAAAACTTAATTAAGATTTAGGAATTACCTTTTTGATTTTCTTCCTTTCTTCCCCCTTCTTCTTCTTCCTCTCTTATCTCTTTCTCTTTTTCTGAATATTAGGGAAGGTGCGGGATGGTGATTGAGGGAGGGAGAGAAATCTGATCCTTTTCTTCATCTCTTTGTTACTTGGTCAAATAACCCATGCCCCATCTCATTTTAGTTGGCCAATCACAAGCTTGGTAGGTGAGGGAAAATGATGAAAGCTTGGAAGTATAAGGAAAATAATTTCAGCACATTCCTCTTCTTTTTTTTTTTTAGTATATTTAGTCCCCACTTCTTCTATATCACTTCATTGTTTATCAAAACAATTCCCACTCATTTTATGCTTCATTAGTTTACTAAAGCACTAACTTCCCACTTATTTTGCCTCACTCGTAGCCCTCCATTTCTTTCCAAAATGCTGAATTTCTTACTTCATTTCTCCACCCACCCAATTGATCAATGTTGACTTCTCCAATTGGATTAAAAATTGGGTTTCTCTTTTGGGCTACACATTATAATTAGTTTGGGCATTAGTTAACACATATTTGGGCTACTCATTTCCTACACTTGGACCTCATCAATTAAACTTGAAATTCATCTAGACATTTATTAGTCCACTAAATTAATCCATTAATGGAGTCACTTAATATAAGTTAGCTATTTACTAACCAATTAACTTACCATAATCATGCACTTAAATGTACATGTAACCCACATTTATTTGGTTAAATATTTACACTAAATAAATTATTCAAATAATAATCTTCATCAAACTATTTATTTTATTCAATAAATAGCATTCTTGGCGTGAATAATACCCACGTGAATAGTGATCACGTGAATAGTGATCACGTGAAAATATAATTTCAATTTAATCTCAATCAATTAATATTAATTAATTAATTAATTAATTTTTACCCAATATATGTATATATTTCACATCTATATATACACATTTAATCTATTACACAAAATCACATACTTCACATTATATGAAACACATATATACATATATGTCCAAATCTACTTCATCCCTTAATAAGAATTTTATTTATTAAATTCTTATTTTAAATTTTCGAAATATCCGGGATATTACATTCACCCCTTCTTCTAAGAATTTCGTCCTCGAAATTAAGGCATACTAATTTTTTTGCTGCTCATTCTATTGATCAAAACTAGGTTTTCAAATCAATCATCTTATTTACCAAACTAGGTTTTCAAATCAACCTCTATAACTAAACTCTTTCCTTCTTTAAAGATTTCTCTTTATTCGTCACATTTTATAGTCATTTTTCTCTAAGAAGTTCACATCTTCTAAATTTTCAACTTCCAAAATAGTGAAATATTTTTCAGGAGTCTTCAACAATTGTTCAATAATTGTGAAGCAGCTTGAACAAATAGGAAATAAAAAGAAATTCCTTTAAAAACTTTTCAAATCATGCTGAGTGGTTATAAAGACCGTGAGCCCATCTCGAGATTTAACAGATATTTTCACTGTAAACCTCTAGAAATTTTAACAATCACAAAGACTGCAAAATATTCTATACATTCGTGCGCATGGTCGGATTTTCCTGACAAAATTACCCCTTTTTATCAGGGTTTTTCATACTGGCTCAAAAACATTCGATAAATCATTCCAACATCTGTCTAGCCGAAATAATTGGCCTAGACTAGCATCAATAAATTGTTCGTATATTACGAACTGAAAATCATTTTAGGTATTTAATGTAACTGAAATTCGGACGTCATAATACTGCACTGTTGCAATCAGTGTGTTAGGATTCCGTCATTTTATCATCTCTACACCACGACTTTAATGGTAAGTGATGATTAAATACATTTTGAAGTTTTCAAAACAAGCTTTGTCCAGCCAACACAATTAGCATGGACATATTTCAAAAAACGGTTCATACAACTAAAATTCATTTATAGGACGACATAATGCTGCACTGTTGTAACAGTGTGTTAGAATGTCGTCATTTATCATCTCAACACCATGTTTTGCAATGGTGCATTGACGATTTTAAAATACATTTTGATGTTAAAATAATTTTTTTGTCTAGCTGAACCAAGTAGCATAGACATACAAATGATAAGACTTTTCAAAGGCGTATAAGTGCGAATATAAGCACGATTTAGGATCTAGCATAGCTAGAAGATTTGGAATACCTATGCCTCCACCATCAACTTCAATTTCTCCAATGATTCATTTCTTAATAATTCTATCTATTTCTATCATCCTTAAAGCTTACTATACTAAACAAAATCCTCACTTCTTCATGCACAACTTTTCTAAACCCTATTATAGTTCATCAAACATACCACACATTATGAGTTCAGGAACTTACCACAATCATATGAGTTTAGGAACTTATCCTAGTCAGACCAAAGACGTCCATTCGCTGAGGGGTTCAAAAACGTACCATATGATTATGAGTCACGAACTTACCATAAGTATGAGTTTTAAGAACTCGCTCCTAATCTTACATCCTTTACCTATCCGTTATACACATGAGAAAACAATCACCTTCTCAACATACATATGGCGAACAACGCGACACTAGGTTCCAATGATTATCAATATAGGAAGCTAAGTGGTTGTCGAACCAAACACAATCCCCTGCCCATACAAGGAATTGGTCAACTCGGCCACTAATCAATATATGAAGCTAAGCGGTTGTTAGACCAAGGACAAATCTCTTGCCCATACAAGAAATTGTTCAACTCAACCACTATATCGATATAGGAAGCTAAGTGGTTCTCAAACCAAGCACAATTCCCCGCCCATATAAGGAATCGTACAACTCAGCCACTAATATGAGTCCTCAATTTAAAACCCACATAATCCTAATCTTAGCTTACTCTTTGCTCAATACGAACTTTTTCTTTAATTCGTAACTCATCTTTTGTAACTCTTCAATATTCTTCTTTGAATCTTTTTGTTTATAACTTAATCCATTTCTTTATGGATTCATCTTAAACATATGTTATAGATCTGTTCATGATCAACTAGTATTCTTTTTGTTTTTTTTTTCAAAAGTCTTATCATAAGATATCTCGTATCATTTATTTTCATTTAAGACCGGGTAGTCTTTCTCTATTCATTTCAAAGCACATTTATTAAACATACTTCTCGTAGTACATAATACTTTGCATGTTATAGCACTTACATAACATATCCCTCTAATACTATACATATGGGGATTTATAACAAAAACATATCTCTTAACTTACACAAAATTGGCAGTACATATTAATAACATTATAAGTACCGTATCTATATACGCCATTCACATCTCAACCTCCTAGACCACGCTCAATGGCCTCTTCTTGTTCTTCCTTGGTAATGATCATGACATGGTCCCTACTAATGACAGGTCCAATATGATCTTCCTCCTCGGGGTAATTGGATACCCTATCCTGAATACGCCCGACTAACTTGTTAAAGGCGTACCTCATTCTATCCATCTTCCTGTTCTTGCATCTTACTTCTTCTTCCAATTCATGCGCCTGATCCTACGCTCTCAACTTTTCTAAAATCTCATCTTCCAAATGGGCTTCTATAGCCCGTTTGTCTGTTCGGAGTTCTTCCATTTTTGCCTCTAGTTCTTGATTGTCTGATCGGAGTTCTTCCACTTCCGCCTTTAGTTCTTGCACCATATTTTCCAACTCAATGTTCCTATCTACCACTGTTGTTAATAGATTCTCAACCGACTCCTCCCTATTCTCGGGTTCAGGAGCTACCGTAGATAAAGGCTCTACAGTTATCGGCTCCTCCGAAACTACCAGGATATCTCTAAGTGTTTCATCTCCTGACATCTTGCTTTTTTTTTTATTAATCTTTCTCTCTAGCTTACTCTTGCTTTTTCTTACTTCTAACTTGGAGAAATACGCAATTCTATGAAGGCTTATTTATAGGCCACTTCACAGACTCACAATTAATATTCTCTGTTCTTTTACCTTCCATTGGCGATCCCACCAAGGTTCTCAAACTTATCTTCTCTAACCCTAATTATTCATTTAATAAAGTTAAAGCAAGAATTTATTAGTTAAAGCAAGGGGACAAGATCCGCTTTTTGGGGAATTAATTTCAACGAGTCTACTAAAGTTCTCGCTTCCTATATTCGGCCTATAGTTGGCTCCTACATCACTTGTGCCCTCAATTGGCCTACTTAGCCTCTAGGATTTTTAAATACGGCTTAATCTTTTTAGGTTATATCCTAAGATACTCTTACCTTAGAACTATAACCTACAGCTCTGATACCAACCTGTCACGCCCCCAAATCCGTGTCTCTTGAACCTCGAACTTGGTGCGTCACGATACATCATCTTCGTATACATGTTCTATAACTAATGCGGAAAATATAAACATACATTGTTTATTTCAGAGTATTCTACAACATTTCCCAAGGTCTACAACCTTTAACTTAATTCATACCTTAATAACTCAAAAGATTTACATAATCATTTTCATAAGATATCATAATAGTTAACGCATATTAAGTTACTCTTAAACTTTTCCTCTTGTCTTTGTCCTTCCTGAAGCACTTGAGCTTAACTGAAATATTATCATGATATAGCAAGAGTGAGCAACTACTTTGCTCAGCAAGTTTAAATAAAAGAAAGATATATCATGATTGAAAAAAATATATGCTTTCGAATTTTCAACAATATAATAATTGTGAAAGAACGATAATCCAATTTCAATAAATGAATAACTGAATCAATAACGCTGAGTGGCCAACAATGACCATGAACAAATTTGGTAATCAAGGTGATCAGCCTTTCATACCAGGTAAACATATGCAACTTGCACTAAGTGCGATTAACAATAAAATTTCATTGATGTGGAATAATTGACAATAATTAAACCACTAACATGCTTGAAAATATTAACTCAAGTTTGAGTTAGGAAACTTGCAATAACGTAAGAAGTTTAGGGTTAAGAACTTGCCTCGTCCATCGATTACTGCTACACAATCTAATTTAATCTCTTATGAAAGACCTATCATTTATAAGATTGATCTTTCAATCAGCATATCATATCATACCACATAATATACTGCTACTTTCTATAAATAAATCATCTAACATTTAGTCACATAATCAAATGTTAGATAACACCTTAAACCATCAATATTATTATCGTCCTTTGATAATATTTCAATCACTTAATCAACATTTTTAAAACTCTCGTCTAATATTATTAAATCATTTAATAATATTTTGATCACTTAATATCACTTATTAATGTCTTAATCATTACAAATATTATTAATCATTTAATAATATTTTAATCATCTAATAATAATTTTAATCTAATATTATTAATTATTTAATAATATTTTAATCATTTATTAGTCTCATGAACAATTTAATTTAATTGTTTATCCTTACTATTTAATTTAGTTAACATACATATTTGGTCATACACATAATATTTAATTAAAAATGACCAAATTACCCATATAAAATCTTAAATATCATATTAAAGGTCATTAAGCAATAAAATAACATCCACACATTTTTCAACTTAACATAACTTAATTTACTCATTTATTCTTAACTTAATCATAGGTATGAAAAATACCAAAAACAACTTATTATTTTTTTTTCTTTTGAGAAATATCAGTATATGATATTTTAGTTCTATAATAATTTTCCTGTAATTTTTCAATTTCGTTTCCTATTTTTAAATAGGCTAAAACAGTCCAAAATGGCTATATTTATCATAAATTATCCTTTTGTTCAAACATTCTGAAATTTATACGGTAGACTCATGATACCATATACTAATGCCAGTTAAATTTTCATAATTTTCTGGGTTGTATGCGTTGCGTTATAGCAGTTTACGTTTAAAATTGTATTTTCTTATAAAAGTCATAACTCCCTCTCAGGACATCGAAAAATTACCATATTTGGACAGCATCTAGTTAACTTGATATACTAACATACCACAAAAGACCAGAATATTTAGAGTAACAAAAGTGGCCGAAACAGTGGTCGGAGCAAACTGGCCAGGGAGCTTTAACAGTTTTCCAGATTTTTGTCGGCAGGAAATGCTTTACCAAACATTACACCACGGTTGATCCGTTTAATCTTTTTAAGTGATTCCACTTGGACATCAGATAACTCATAGATCTAACACCACTCTTTGACGGATCACAAAAAGAAGTTATAGATTTCAATTGATAAAAGTCCAAAGTGGACTAAAATTTAAAACTTTTAGGCTTAAAAAAAACTGTTTTTGTTCTTCTTTCATTTCTTTTCTTTCCTTGAATTCTTTTTGTTGGATTCTTGCTAATCCATGGTTAAACCATCACATATCAACTTAAACATATCCTCCTTACAAAAATTCTATAAAACTTAACATCTAAATCAAAAACTTAATTAAGATTTAGGAATTACCTTTTTGATTTTCTTCCTTTCTTCCCCCTTCTTCTTCTTCCTCTCTTATCTCTTTCTCTTTTTCTGAATATTAGGGAAGGTGCGGGAGTGATTGAGGGAGGGAGAGAAATCTGATCCTTTTCTTCATCTCTTAGTTACTTGGTCAAACAACCCATGCCCCATCTCATTTTAGTTGGCCAATCACAAGCTTGGTAGGTGAGGAAAATGATGAAAGCTTGGAAGTATAAGGAAAATAATTTCAGCACATTCCTCTTCTTCTTCTTTTTTTAGTATATTAGTCCCCCACTTCTTCTATATCACTTCATTGTTTATCAAAACAATTCCCACTCATTTTATGCTTCATTAGTTTACTAAAGCACTAACCTCCCACTTATTTGCCTCACTCGTGGCCCTCCATTTCTTTCCAAAATGCTGAATTTCTTACTTCATTTCTCCACCCACCCAATTGATCAATGTTGACTTCTCCAATTGGATTAAAAATTGGGTTTCTCTTTTGGGCTACACATTATAATTAGTTTGGGCATTAGTTAACACATATTTGGGCTACTCATTTCCTACACTTGGACCTCATCAATTAAACTTGAAATTCATCTAGACATTTATTAGTCCACTAAATTAATCCATTAATGGAGTCACTTAATATAAGTTAGCTATTTACTAACCAATTAACTTACCATAATCATGCACTTAAATGTACATGTAACCCACATTTATTTGGTTAAATATTTACACCAAATAAATTATTTAAATAATAATCTTCATCAAACTATTTATTTTATTCAATAAATAGCATTCTTGGCATGAATAGTACCCATGTGAATAGTGATCACGTGAATAGTGATCACGTGAAAATATAATTTTAATTTAATCTCAATCAATTAATATTAATTAATTAATTAATTTTTACCCAATATATGTATATATTTCACATCTATATATACACATTTAATCTATTACACAAAATCACATACTTCACATTATATGAAACACATATATACATATATGTCCAAATCTACTTCATCCCTTAATAAGAATTTTATTTATTAAATTCTTATTTTAAATTTTCGAAATATCTGGGATATTACAGTGTCAAGTGATAATTTTTCAATGTCTACTATAAATGTAAGGCATAGAATGTGGCTTGGAAAGGTTGAGTGAATTTTTGTTACGTACAACTAATAACTATGTAAGTCAAAGATGGGTTAAAGATAGGAGATTCAGCCTTTTGAAATTGGATCAATATTGGTATTGCAAGCACGAAGAAATTTCTGCAGCAAAGGTATTGTTGAAATTAGATTTTTTTTTTGTTTGCTGTGTTTGAATGATATTGTACTAATGCGATTTTATGTTCGAACTAGATTTTCAAAATATTTTGCAGGCTGTATTTATTCTTAGAAGTCTTTTTTGCAAGCTTGCTCAATTTAGAAGTCTTTACTTCTCTTGGAACATGAGGTACTATTTATCGGTATATTATCTTTTTTATTCTAATTTTTTGACTTAAATTTTTGTTTGAGAACACAGATTTGACAAGAGTAACAGCCTTTGTGGAGAAAAGAGGAAGGTAGTAAGAAAAATATAGTGGAATTTGGATTTTGTGATAGATTTGGGGAGGGAAATGGAGGGGGTAAGTATGTATAGGCGTAGGAGAGAATTAATTTTATAGGTTCTAAATATCTAAGGAACTGATATAAATATATATATATATATATATATATATATATATATATATACTTATCTTATATTATACTACTCCCTCCGTCCCAAAATAAAAGTCCTGGTGTATATATAAATATATGTCTATTACATATAGAATAGTATAATATAAAATAATATAATATATATATTTAAATCAGTTCCCTAAATATTTAGAACCTAGAAAATTAACTCTCTCCTACGCCTATACATACTTATCGCTCACTTGTCATCCCCAAATCTATCACAAAATCCAAATCCCACTACAATATTCCTACTACCTCCCTCTTTTATCCACGAAGGTTGCTACTCTTGTCAAACCTATGTTCTCAAACAGAAATTTAAGTCAAAATATTAGAATAAAAAAAGATAATATATCGGTAAATAGTACCTCATGTTCCATGAGAAGTAAAGAGTTCTAAATTGAGCAAGTTTGCTGATAATAAAATACAACCTGCAAAATATTTTGAAAATCTAGTTCGAACATAAAAACGCATTAGTAAAAATATCATCCAAACATAGCAAACAAACAAAAATCTAATTTCAATAATACCTTTGCTGCCAAAATTTCTTCGTGCTTGCAATACTAATATTGATCCAATTTCTAAAGGCTGAATATCCTATCTTTTACCCATCTTCGGCTTACATAGTTATGAGTTGTACGTTACAAAAAATTCATTCAACATTTACAAGCCACACTCCGTGCCTTACATTTATATTAGACATTGCAAAATTTTCACTTGGCACAACCATATAGAGACATACAAAGAGATATCAATACATATTCAAAAAGGTGCCCCAAGTGTGAAAATTAGCTCTAAACAAAAGTATAAGATAAACTAAAATATATTAAGTACACTACAACAAATACACTATATAGATACACGAAATAACTCATTCAAAATCCATATCACAATATGCCTAAGACATGATTCTTGGTAGTTTAATCAATAACCACCAACGAAGCATCACATTCAAGCAGGACTAATCAGAAAAATTAATATATTCCAAACAAAGTTTAGAATTACACATGACTCATATATTGGTCAATCCATATACCAATCCTTAAACATATGTAACATATTTTATAATCTATACTATATAATATATAATAATGTATGTATACATACATTACGTATATAATATAATACATATATAGGTATACCTGTCCATTACATAAATAATAGTATAATATAAAATAATATAATATAAAATAAAATAATATAAAATAATATAATATATATATATATATATTTATATAAGTTCCCTAAATATTTAGAACCTATAAAATTAGCTCTCTCCAACGCATATGCATACTTACCCCTGACTTTTCATCCCCAAATTTATCACAAAATCTAAATCCCACAACATTCTTCTTACTACCTCCCTCTTTTCTCCACGAAGGCTGCTACTTTTGTCAAACCTGTGTTCTCAAATAGAAATTTAAGTCAAAAAATTAGAATAAAAAAGATAATATACCGGTAAATAGTACCTCATGTTCCAAGAGAAGTGAAGACTTCTAAATCGAGCAAACTTACTAAGAATAAATACAACCTGCAAAATATTTTGAAAATCTAGTTCGAACATAAAATCGCATTAGTACAATATCATTCAAACATAGCAAAACAAACAAAATCTAATTTCAATAATACATTTGCTGGCTAAATTTCTTCGTGCTTGCAATACCAATATTGATCCAATTTCAAAAGGCTGAATCTCCTATCTTATACCCATCTTCAGCTTACATAGTTATGAGTTGTACGTTACAAAAATTCACTCAACATTTCCAAGCCACACACTCTATGCCTTACATTTATAGTAGACATTACAAAATTTTCACTTGGCACAACCATATAGATACATACAAAGACGTATCAATACATATTCAAAAGGGTGCCCCAAGTGTAAAATTAGGTCTCAACAAAAGTATAAAATAAACTAGAATATTAAGTACAGTATAACAAATACACTAAATATATACACGACATAACTCATTCAAAATCCATATCACAATATGCCTAAGACATGATTCTTGGTAGTTTAATCAATAATCACCAACGAAGCATCACATTCAAGCAGGACTAATCAAAAAATTACTATATTCCAAACAAAGTTTAAAATTACACATGACTCATATAGTGGTCACAACCCATAAACCAATCCTTAAACATATGTAACATATTTTATATATTATATAATATATACTATATAATATATAATATGTATGTATACGTACATTACATATGTATTATATTATAATATTATAATATATAATAATAATATAATATAATATATAATACATATAATATACATGTATACACGTACACGTGTGTGTGTGTGTATATATATATATATATATATATATATATATATATATATATATTTAAACCACTTCCCTAAATATTTAGAATCTATAAAATTAGCCCTCTCATACGCCGACCAACCCCTCACATTCTCTCCCCAAATCTATCACAAAATCCAAAATTTCACTACATTCTTACTACCTCCCTCTTCTCTCCAAGAAGGCTGCTACTCTTGTCAAACCTGTATTCTCAAACAAAAATTTAAGTTAAAATAATAAGAATAAAAAAGAAAATATACCGATAAATCGTACCTCATGTTCCAAGAGAAGTAAAGACTTCTAAATTGAGCAAGTTTGTTAAGAATCAATGTGACAACCCGGATTTTCGAGAATAATTATAATAAGAATTTAATATAGAATAATTCTTATTATGATTCGAGTTTGAATATATATGTGTTATATATATATCTATGTGATTTTTGGTGAGCTTAATATGTATATATATAAATATGAAATATATATACGTAGATTCAGAATGAATGAGTTAATAGTTAATTATTGTAACGATCGCGAGTCGTGGATAGCTGGATAATCCGAGCTTATGAATATTATTGAATAAAATAGACTTTTATTAATAATATTATGTGTTAAGCGTTTAAAGGTTATATTATGACCTAGATTATGTGTAGACGATGATTAGTATGTATTAAAGTTTTCGTATAAGCTAATTTGGCGGTTTCGAGCATTATCGCTAGAGTACTATTTATTGGATTAAATAAATAGTTGAAGGATAATATTATTGAACAAGTTATTTGTTGTAAAGACGCTAACCCAAGTTATGGGCGAGATATATGTGCGATGATGTATATGATTATAGGGAGTTAATCGTGAAGAGCAATGATCGCGAATCGTGAATACCCTTGTAATTTGGGTATATTAATATTATTAAGTGGATTAAATATTATATTTTTAGGTGACGTGTTTTAAGGTTATTTTATAACCTGGATGATGTCAATGTATGAAGTTTTATGCGTTGTTGAACCGTAGGAGTGAATAATTGATTTTTGCGAAAGATCGCAAAATCACTATTCACAGGGCACGTTTCTCGAGGCATTATTCACGCCAAATATTTTTACGTCTTTTTCGATTTTAATAAATTTCATAAATACGTGTATGCATACGAGTAATTTTTCCAAGTGTCAAAAATTTTATTTGAGCTGATACGTGATTTTATCCGTATCCGAAATGTATTATATGGGCGTTCCGAATATTTGGACAAATCCCATAATAATTATTTTTACCCATCCCAATATTTATGGTAATACCCATTTTAATTTTGGGAGGAGTTATTTACCAGTTTTGGTACAAAAGTGGGAGTTTTCGGATATAATTTTGGTGTATTTGGGTATTTATTTTGGCTTGTTACTCCAAGAGGGAACCAACTCCCCCATTTTGGACCAATCAAATGCAAGGAGGAGGGAGCCTAGCCGGCAAGTCACATAGAGCAACCCACCCACTCCCATTTTCTCCCAAAATCACTCCACTTCTCTCATTCTATTCAAACTATTCCATCCCTCTCTCTTGCATCCCATTCCACCAGCAGATAGAGAGAGAAAGAGGGAGAGAGAGCTGTAAAGAGGAAGAAAAAAGGAGAAGGTCACCGGAAAAGTCGCCAAAAAAAGAAGAAGAAGAAGAAAGGAAGAGAAGAAGAGGTTCGGGTGAACCAAAAAGGAAGAAGTAGACTCAAGCCAAGCCCTAGCAAAGCTTCATATCATCTAGGAGGGATTTACAGAGCTAAATCATTAACTTGAACCCATTTCCATTTGATTTGGTTAAGGTTTTCAAACTTTTCATGGTTTTAGAGCTTTTATGCTCATGGGTTGGTTTTCTTGCGATTCTTGTTGGTTTTGTTTGTGTTGGATGTTTGTAAATGTTGTTAAGAGGTTATATAAGCTATTAATAACATCAAAGTAGAACAAAAACACAATAAATCTGTACCTATGCTTAAGGAGGATGAAGAACATGAACTTGGACATTTGGACGATTTAGAGGACTTTGTAGCTATGATTTCGTGTTTGTTTAATTGATTTGTTGTTATGATATTGTACTTACATGGGTTACGAAGTTAACCTAGTTGGAACAGAGTAAAAAGAAGTTAAAACAAAGATTTGGTGAAGATTTTTGTGAAGAACACCAAGAACACGAAAATATAGCATGAGTTGATACTTTGGCCTAAGATTTGGCCATGTTAATGTTAATGGATAGCTCTGAATTTTTGATATGTTGTAGCCCTAGAGTCCGGAACGGACCAATTTGAACATGTATTGAGAGAGTTATGGTGATTGGAAGCAAGATAGGTCTAGAACACCAAAACAGAGCATTCCGGGAATCAAAACGGGTTGGGGACTCAGGCCGAGCGCCTACGGCGCTGGGTAGGCGCTGGCCACGAGTCCAGCTACTGTAATAGAGCACTTTAGGCGCTGGTCATAGGCCATTTTGAGCGCCTACAGCGCTGGACAAGAGATTGTGCAAACAGCTCCGACGTCCTTTACTAAAATGGGAATAACTTTCTCATACGAACTCGGATTGAGGTGATTGAAGATGATTCGAAAATAGAACGAGTAGACCTACAACTTTCGTTCTTTAAGTTTTTCGATTTGAGGTCAGGATCAATTCCCAAATTGACCATTTGTATGACTAATGTGTTTTGGAGGCAATCGGAGGGTGTCGGGCATGCGCGTAAGCACATGTAATGCTCCTGACAATATAAAATGTTGTTCTAAATTCTAAAACATGAATGTTATGATCTATAATGATACTTAACATTAACCAATGAGTATTAGATAAATTGAATGGGCATGTTAGGCGTACGCAAATGCATGTCGCCTGGGCGTTCGAATAATCAAGTTTGGCGTATAGACGTGCAAGCCTCGTAACGCCGTAACTAGTGTGTATAATCTTGTTTAATATTGTGTTTCTAATGATAATGAAACATGATAGTGTGTTATAAACCAATGTATGAGCATGCTAAGCACATGCAAAGGAGGCGAATTAGGTGTGTGACGTGTAAACGTCGAAACGCCGCGTAAAGTGTTAAAGAACTTAAATAGTGTTTCGATTTAAACAAAACGAACATTATAAGATATGAAGTGGGTTTATAATATAAACCATTATATGAAGCCTTTTTAGTGGCTAATTGGTATTTTGTTGTTAAATAAATTGTGTAGGATATTTGAAGGACGAGCCATCATAATTTGGCAAGGAACGCTTAAAGGCAAGTTCTTCCAGTAACTTGTTAACTTGTTTAAATGTATTGATGTACATGACTTGATTACTAAATCTTTCATTATTATGTGGATTATATGAGAGCATGATTAAAGCGTGCATAATGTGCAATTATGTGACTATATTGTTCTATGTGGAACTTGAATTATTGTAAATATACAATGTGAGATGCATGAAGTATGCTATGAGATACATGATGCATATATATGGATGAATTGCATAAGATTTATAATGCATGAGTAAGATGCATAGTATGAGAATCATGATGCGTGGATAAAATGCAAACTTATGTGTTACGTGAAGCATGAAATGTGAAAACTGTCAGTTCTTGCTGAGTCGTCGTGCTCATTCTTGCAAAAATAAAACTTTTGCAGATTTACGATGCAATGCAATTATCTTGATATCGTGATGTAAGGATTTTAAAGGCGCATGGAAACAGGAAGGTTGCTAAATGTCCCTTTACTGTAATTACTTAGCTATGATGACGGTATATGATGTACGTGAATTTGACTATGTAAACCCTGAGTTAGAAATGAAGGTTATCCATTATAGTATTTATGATATGATTATGTTAATTACTTGTTATAGTAAACTACAAGGATGTCGATGTTGTATAAAGGACATTGTTATAACGAATGTATTGGTTATTGAATAACCTTACGAATATTCAGGGATTGGATAAAGTCAGAATCTGAACCTTGCGTTCACACATGAGATATTGTAAAGGATCATGATATTTATTCAACCTTGGTCATAAGTGTTTTATTTAAGGTCTTCGTGCCTGGGATTAGATGAGGAACATGTTGTAATAATCTTGTAATTACTTTCATGTAATAACATCATGATTTAGTTATGGTTTCGAGGCTTAGGACAATAATATTTATATTATATCAATGTAAATATTTTTATTATTCCGCAATAAGTTGTTGACAGGTGTAGAATGAGATGTATCGTGATGCACCAGACCCGAGATTAAGGTAACCCGGATTTGGGGGCGTCACAATCAATACAACTTACAAAATATTTTTGAAAATCTCGTTCTAACTTAAATTGCATTAGTACAATATTATTCAAACATATCAAACAACAAAAACTCAAATTTCAATAATACCTTTGCTGCCGAAATTTTTTTGTGCTTGCATTTACCAATATTGATCCAATTTCAAGAAGCTGAATCTCCTATCTTTTACCCATATTCAGTTTTCATTGTTTTGAGTTGTACATTACAAAAATTCACTCAACTTTTCCAAGCCACACTCTATGCCTTACATTTATAGTAAGCTCTACATTACCAAATTTTCACTTTGCACAACCATACAAAGACATACAAAGAGAGAGCAATACATTTTCAAAAGGGTGCCCCAAGTGTAAAATTATCTTCAGCAAAAGTATAAAATAAACAAAAATATTAAGTACAGCATAACAAATACACTAAATAGATACACGAAAGAACTCATTCAAAACCCATATCACAATAAGCCTAAAACATGATTCATGGTAATTTAATCAATAACCACCAACGAAGCATTATATTCAAGTAGGACCAATCAAAAAAAAATTACTATATTCTAAACAAAGTATAGAATTACACGACTCGTATATTGATTAACCCATAAACCAATCCTTAAACATATGTAACATAATACATATATAGATATAAATGTATACATACAAATGTATATGATATGATTACGCAAATATTTAGAACCTATAAAATTAGCCCTCTCCTACGCCTATACCTACTTACCCCTCTCTTTCCCTCCCTAAATCTATCAAAAAATCCAAATCCCACTTCATTCTTACTAACTCCCTCTTATCCCAAAAATGGTTGCTACTCTTGTCAAACATGTGTTCTCAAACAAAAATTTAAGTTAACAGAAAAGAATAAAAAAGAAAATTATACTTATAAATAGTACCTCATGTTCCCAGAGAAGTAAAGACTTCTAAATTGAGCATGCTTGCTAAGAATCAATACAATCGGCAAAATATTTTAAAACACTCGTTCAAGCTTAAATCACATTAGTACAATATACTTCATACATAGCAAACAACAAAAATTATAATTTCAAGAATACATTTGCTACCTAAATTTCTCCATGCT
This sequence comes from Aralia elata, assembly GCA_034770075.1. Lineage (NCBI taxonomy): Eukaryota > Viridiplantae > Streptophyta > Magnoliopsida > Apiales > Araliaceae > Aralia > Aralia elata. Next base: position 26,007,622 of record CM068384.1, read on the forward strand.
TCAAATACCAATATTGATCTAATTTTAAGAAGCCGAATCTCCTATCTTTTAGCCATCTTCAGCTTACATAGTTGTGAGTCGTACGTTACAAATATTCACTACACCTTTGCAAGCTACTTTATGCCCTACATTTATAGTAAGTTCGGCGTTACAAAATTTTCACTTAACACAACCATATAGCGACATACAAAGAGATAACAATACATATTCAAAAGGGTGCCTCAAGTGTAAAATTATCTCTCAATAAAAGTATAAAATAAACTAGAATATTAAGTACAGTATAACAAAACAAATACACTAAACATATACGAAAGAACTCATTCAAAATCTATAACACAATATGTCGAAGACATGATTCTTGGTAGTTTAATCAATAACCACCAACGAAGCATCACAATCAAGCAGGACCAATCAAAAAATTGCTATATTCCAAACAAAGTTTAGAATTACACACGACTCATATATTGGTCAACCCATAAACCAATCCTTAAACATATGTGACATATTTTATATATTATATAATATATAATATAATATGAATGTATACGTATGTATGTTACGTATATAATATATAATATAATATATATATATATACACACACACAGACACCCCTTCCCTAAATATTTAGAACCAATAAAATTAGCCCTCTCCTACGCCTATATCTACTTACCCCTCTCTTTTCCTCCTCAAATCTATCACAAAATCTAAATCCCACTACATTCTTACTACCTTCCCCTCTTCTCTCCAAGAAAGCTGCTACTCTTGTCAAACCTGTGTTCTCAAACAAAAATTTAAATTAAAAAAAATAAAAAGAAAAAGAAAATATATTGATAAGTAGTACCTCATGTTCTAACAGGACTAAAGATTTGTAAAATGAGCAAGCTTGCTAAGATACCTTGCAAAATATTTTGAAAATCTCGTTCGAACTTAAATCGCATTAATACAATATCATTCAAACATAGCAAACAACAATTTCTAATTTCAATAATACCTTCGTTACCAAAATTTCTTCATGCTTGCAAATACCAATATTGATCAAATTTCAAGATGTTGAATCTCCTATCTTTTACCCTTGTTCAGTTTACATAGTTGTGAGTTGTATGTTACAAAAATTCACACAACCTTTCCAGGCAACACTCCATACCTTACAATTTATAGTAAGTTCTACATTACAAATTTTTCACTTGGCACAACCATACAGAGACATACAACATATCAATACATATTCAAAAGGGTGCCCCAAAATTATCTCTCAGCAAAAGTATAAAATAAACTAGAAAATTAGTACAATATAACAAATACACTAAATAGATACACGAAAGAACTCATTCAAAATCCATATCACAATAAGACTAAGACATGATTATTGGTAGTTTAATCAATAACCACCAACAAAGCATCACATTCGAGCAGGACCAATCAAAAAATTTACTATGTTGCAAACAAAGTTTAGAATTGCACATGACTCATATTGGTCGACCCATAAACCAATCCTTAAACATATGTAACATATCTTATATATTGTATAATATATAATATTACATATGGATATTACGTATATAATATAATACATATATAGATATACATGTATATGTACATATGTATATTATTACATATATAATATAATAATATAATATAAAATAATATAATGTATATTTATACCACTTTCTTAAATATTTAGAACCTATAAAATTAACCCTCTCCTACGCCTATACCTACTTACCCCATTCTTTCCCTCCCCAAATCTATTACAAAATCCAAATCTCCTCTTTCTTTTCCTCCCCAAATCTATTACAAAATCCAAATCTCCTCTTTCTTTCCCGCCCCAAATCTATTACAGAATCCAAATCTCGCTACATTCTTACTACCTTCCTCTTCTCTGCAAGAAGGTTGCTACTCTTGTCAAACCTGTGTTCTCAAACAGAAATTGAAGTTAAAAAAAATAAGAATAAAAAAGAAAATATACCGATAAATAATACCTCATGTTCCAAGAGAAGTAAAGACTTCTAAATTGAGCAAGCTTGCTAAGAATCAATACAACCTGTAAAATATTTTGAAAGTTCGAACTTAAATCGCATTAGTACAATATCATTCAAACATAACAAACAACAATTTCAAATTTCAATAATACCTTAGATACCGAAATTTCTTCATGCTTGCAAATACCAATATTGATCAAATTTCAAGATGATGAATCTCCTATCTTTTACTCAGTTTACACAGTTGTGAGTTGTATGTTACAAAAATTCACTCAACCTTTCCAAGCCACACTCCATACCTTACAATTTATAGTAAGTTCTACATTACAAATTTTCACTTGGCACAACCATACAAAGAGACATACAAAAACATATCAATACATATTCAAAAGGGTGCCCCAAAATTATCTCTCAGCAAAAGTATAAAATAAACTAGAAAATTAGTACAATATAACAAATACACTAAATAGATACACGAAAGAACTCATTCAAAATCCATATCACAATAAGCCTAAGACATGATTCTTGGTAGTTTAATCAATAACCACCAACAAAGCATCACATTCAAGCAGGACCAATCAAAAAATTTACTATATTGCAAACAAAGTTTAGAATTGCACAAGACTCATATTGGTCAACCCATAAACCAATCCTTAAACATATGTAACATATCTTATATATTGTATAATATATAATATGTATGTATACATACATATGGATATTACGTATATAATATAATATATAATATAATAAATATATAGATATACATGTATATGTACATATGTATATTATTACATATATAATATAATAAAATAATATAAAATAATATAATATAATGTATATTTATACCACTTCCTTAAATATTTAGAACCTATAAAATTAACCCTCTCCAACGCCTATACCTACTTACCCCATTCTTTCCCTCCCCAAATCTATTACAAAATCCAAATCTCCTCTTTCTTTCCCTCCCAAATCTATTACAAAATCCAAAATCTCCTCTTTCTTTCCCTCCCCAAATATATTACAGAATCCAAATCTCGCTACATTCTTACTACCTTCCTCTTCTCTGCAAGAAGGTTGCTACTCTTGTCAAACCTGTGTTCTCAAACAGAAATTGAAGTTAAAAAAAATAAGAATAAAAAAGAAAATATACCGATAAATAATACCTCAGGTTCCAAGAGTTAAAGACTTCTAAATTGAGCAAACTTGCTAAGAATCAATACAACCTGTAAAATATTTTGAAAGTACGAACTTAAATCGCATTAGTACAATATCATTCAAACATAACAAACAATAATTTCAAATTTCAATAATACCTTAGATACCGAAATTTCTTCATGCTTGCAAATACCAATATTGATCAAATTTCAAGATGTTGAATCTCCTATCTTTTACCCATCTTCAGCTTACACAGTTGTGAGTTGTACGTTACAAAAATTCACTCAACCTTTCCAAGCCACACTCCATACCTTACAATTTATAGTAAGTTCTACATTACAAATTTTCACTTGGCACAACCATACAAAGAGACATACAAAAACATATCAATACATATACAAAAAGGTGCCCCAAAATTATCTCTCAACAAAAGTATAAAATAAACTAGAAAATTAGTACAATATAACAAATACACTAAATAGATACATGAAAGAACTCATTCAAAATCCATATCACAATAAGCCTAAGACATGATTATTGGTAGTTTAATCAATAACCACCAACAAAGCATCACATTCAAGCAGGACCAATCAAAGAATTTACTATATTGCAAACAAAGTTTAGAATTGCACATAACTCATATTGGTCGACCCATAAACCAATCCTTAAACATATGTAACATATCTTATATATTGTATTATATATAATATATAATATGTATGTATACATACATATGGATATTACGTATATAATATACTATATAATATATTACATATATAGATATACATGTATATGTACATATGTATATAATTACATATATAATATAATAATATAATATAAAATAATATAATGTATATTTATACCACTTTCTTAAATATTTAGAACCTATAAAATTAACCCTCTCCTACGCCTATACCTACTTACCACATTCTTTCCCTCCCCAAATCTATTACAAAATCCAAATCTCCTCTTTCTTTTCCTCCCCAAATCTATTACAAAATCCAAATCTCCTCTTTCTTTCCCTCCCTAAATCTATTACAGAATCCAAATCTCGCTCCATTCTTACTACCTTCCTCTTCTCTGCAAGAAGGTTGCTACTCTTATCAAACCTGTGTTCTCAAACAGAAATTGAAGTTAAAAAAAATAAGAATAAAAAAGACAATATACCGATAAATAATACCTCATGTTCCAAGAGAAGTAAAGACTTCTAAATTGAGCAAGCTTGCTAAGAATCAATACAACCTGTAAAATATTTTGAAAGTTCGAACTTAAATCGCATTAGTACAATATCATTCAAACATAACAAACAACAATTTCAAATTTCAATAATACCTTAGATACCGAAATTTCTTCACGCTTGCAAATACCAATATTGATCAAATTTCAAGATGTTGAATCTCCTATCTTTTACCCTTGTTCAGTTTACACAGTTGTGAGTTGCATCTTACAAAAATTCACTCAACCATTCCAAGCAACACTCCATACCTTACAATTTATAGTAAGTTCTACATTACAAATTTTCACTTGGCACAACCATACAGAGACATACAAAAACATATCAATACATATTCAAAAGGGTGCCCCAAAATTTTCTCTCAGCAAAAGTATACAATAAACTAGAAAATTAGTACAATATAACAAATACACTAAATAGATACACGAAAAATCTCATTCAAAATCCATATCACAATAAGCCTAAGACATGATTATTGGTAGTTTAATCAATAACCACCAACAAAGCATCACATTCGAGCAGGACCAATCAAAAAATTTACTATGTTGCAAACAAAGTTTAGAATTGCACATGACTCATATTGGTCGACCCATAAACCAATCCTTAAACATATGTAACATATCTTATATATTGTATAATATATAATATTACATATGGATATTACGTATATAATATAATACATATATAGATATACATGTATATGTACATATGTATATTATTACATATATAATATAATAATATAATATAAAATAATATAATGTATATTTATACCACTTTCTTAAATATTTAGAACCTATAAAATTAACCCTCTCCTACGCCTATACCTACTTACCCCATTCTTTCCCTCCCCAAATCTATTACAAAATCCAAATCTCCTCTTTCTTTCCCTCCCCAAATCTATTACAAAATCCAAATCTCGCTACATTCTTACTACCTTCCTCTTCTCTGCAAGAAGGTTGCTACTCTTGTCAAACCTGTGTTCTCAAACAGAAATTGAAGTTAAAAAAATTAAGAATAAAAAAGAAAATATACCGATAAATAATACCTCATGTTCCAAGAGAAGTAAAGACTTCTAAATTGAGCAAGCTTGCTAAGAATCAATACAACCTGTAAAATATTTTGAAAGTTCGAACTTAAATCGCATTAGTACAATATCATTCAAACATAACAAACAACAATTTCAAATTTCAATAATACCTTAGATACCGAAATTTCTTCATGCTTGCAAATACCAATGTTGATCAAATTAAGATGTTGAATCTCTTATCTTTTACCCTTGTTCAGTTTACACAGTTGTGAGTTGTATGTTACAAAAATTCACTCCACCTTTCCAAGCCACACTCCATACCATACAATTTATAGTAAGTTCTACATTACAAATTTTCACTTGGCACAACCATACAGAGACATACAAAAACATATCAATACATATTCAAAAGGGTGCCCCAAAATTATCTCTCAGCAAAAGTATAAAATAAACTAGAAAATTTGTACATTATAACAAATACACTAAATAGATACACGAAAGAACTCATTCAAAATCCATATCACAATAAGCCTAAGACATGATTATTGGTAGTTTAATCAATAACCACCAACAAAGCATCACATTCGAGCAGGACCAATCAAAAAATTTACTATGTTGCAAACAAAGTTTAGAATTGCACATGACTCATATTGGTCGACCCATAAACCAATCCTTAAACATATGTAACATATCTTATATATTGTATAATATATAATATTACATATGGATATTACGTATATAATATAATACATATATAGATATACATGTATATGTACATATGTATATTATTACATATATAATATAATAATATAATATAAAATAATATAATGTATATTTATACCACTTTCTTAAATATTTAGAACCTATAAAATTAACCCTCTCCTACGCCTATACCTACTTACCCCATTCTTTCCCTCCCCAAATCTATTACAAAATCCAAATCTCCTATTTCTTTCCCTCGCCAAATCTATTACAAAATCCAAATCTCGCTACATTCTTACTACCTTCCTCTTCTCTGCAAGAAGGTTGCTACTCTTGTCAAACCTGTGTTCTCAAACAGAAATTGAAGTTAAAAAAATTAAGAATAAAAAAGAAAATATACCGATAAATAATACCTCATGTTCCAAGAGAAGTAAAGACTTCTAAATTGAGCAAGCTTGCTAAGAATCAATACAACCTGTAAAATATTTTGAAAGTTCGAACTTAAATCGCATTAGTACAATATCATTCAAACATAACAAACAACAATTTCAAATTTCAATAATACCTTAGATACCGAAATTTCTTCATGCTTGCAAATACCAATGTTGATCAATTTAAGATGTTGAATCTCTTATCTTTTACCCTTGTTCAGTTTACACAGTTGTGAGTTGTATGTTACAAAAATTCACTCAACCTTTCCAAGCCACACTCCATACCATACAATTTATAATAAGTTCTACATTACAAATTTTCACTTGGCACAACCATACAGAGACATACAAAAACATATCAATACATATTCAAAAGGGTGCCCCAAAATTATCTCTCAGCAAAAGTATAAAATAAACTAGAAAATTAGTACAATATAACAAATACACTAAATAGATACACGAAAGAACTCATTCAAAATTCATATCACAATAAGCCTAAGACATGATTATTGGTAGTTTAATCAATAACCACCAACAAAGCATCACATTCAAGCAGGACCAATCAAAGAATTTACTATATTACAAACAAAGTTTAGAATTGCACATGACTCATATTGGTCGACCCATAAACCAATCCTTAAACATATGTAACATATCTTATATATTGTATAATATATAATATTACATATGGATATTACGTATATAATATAATACATATATAGATATACATGTATATGTACATATGTATATTACATATATAATATAATAATATAATATAAAATAATATAATGTATATTTATACCACTTCCTTAAATATTTAGAACCTATAAAATTAACCCTCTCCTACGCCTATACCTACTTACCCCTTTCTTTCCCTCCCCAAATCTATTACAAATCTCCACTTTCTTTCCCTCCCCAAACCTATTACAAAATCCAAATCTCCTCTTTCTTTCCCTCCCAAAATCTATTACAGAATCCAAATCTCACTACATTCTTACTACATTCCTCTTCTCTGCAAGAAGGTTGCTACTCTTGTCAAACCTGTGAACTCAAACAAAAATTGAAGTTAAAAAAAATAAGAATAAAAAAGAAAATATACCGATAAATAATACCTCATGTTCCAAGAGAAGTAAAGACTTCTAAATTGAGCAAGCTTGTTAAGAATCAATACAACCTGTAAAATATTTTGAAAGTTCGAACTTAAATCGCATTAGTACAATATCATTCAAACATAACAAACAACAATTTCAAATTTCAATAATACCTTAGATACCGAAATTTCTTCATGCTTGCAAATACCAATATTGATCAAATTAAGATGTTGAATCTCTTATCTTTTACCCTTGTTCAGTTTACACAGTTGTGAGTTGTATGTTACAAAAATTCACTCAACTTTTCCAAGCCACACTCCATACCTTACAATTTATAGTAAGTTCTACATTACAAATTTTCACTTGGCACAACCATACAGAGACATACAAAAACATATCAATACATATTCAAAAGGGTGCCCCAAAATTATCTCTCAGCAAAATTATAAAATAAACTAGAAAATTAGTACATTATAACAAATACACTAAATAGAGATACACGAAAGAACTCATTCAAAATCCATATCACAATAAGCCTAAGACATGATTATTGGTAGTTTAATCAATAACCACCAACAAAGCATCACATTCGAGCAGGACCAATCAAAAAATTTACTATGTTGCAAACAAAGTTCAGAATTGCACATGACTCATATTGGTCGACCCATAAACCAATCCATAAACATATGTAACATATCTTATATATTGTATAATATATAATATTACATATGGATATTACGTATATAATATAATACATATATAGATATACATGTATATGTACATATGTATATTACATATATAATATAATAATATAATATAAAATAATATAATGTATATTTATACCACTTCCTTAAATATTTAGAACCTATAAAATTAACCCTCTCCTACGCCTATACCTACTTACCCCATTCTTTCCCTCCCCAAACCTATTACAAAATCCAAATCTTCTCTTTCTTTCCCTCCCAAAATCTATTACAGAATCCAAATCTCACTACATTCATACTACATTCCTCTTCTCTGCAAGAAGGTTGCTACTTTTGTCAAACTTGTGTTCTCAAACAGAAATTGAAGTTAAAAAAAATAAGAATAAAAAAGAAAATATACCGATAAATAATACCTCATGTTCCAAGAGAAGTAAAGACTTCTAAATTGAGCAAGCTTGCTAAGAATCAATACAACCTGTAAAATATTTTGAAAGTTCGAACTTAAATCGCATTAGTACAATATCATTCAAACATAACAAACAACAATTTCAAATTTCAATAATACCTTAGATACCGAAATTTCTTCATGCTTGCAAATACCAATATTGATCAAATTAAGATGTTGAATCTCTTATCTTTTACCCTTGTTCAGTTTACACAGTTGTGAGTTGTATATTACAAAAATTCACTCAACCTTTCCAAGCCACACTCCTTACCTTACAATTTATAGTAAGTTCTACATTACAAATTTTCACTTGGCACAACCATACAGAGACATACAAAAACATATCAATACATATTCAAAAGGGTGCCCCAAAATTATCTCTCAGCAAAAGTATAAAATAAACTAGAAAATTAGTACATTATAACAAATACACTAAATAGATACACGAAAGAACTCATTCAAAATCCATATCACAATAAGCCTAAGACATGATTATTGGTAGTTTAATCAATAACCACCAACAAAGCATCACATTCGAGCAGGACCAATCAAAAAATTTACTATGTTGCAAACAAAGTTCAGAATTGCACATGACTCATATTGGTCGACCCATAAACCAATCCATAAACATATGTAACATATCTTATATATTGTATAATATATAATATTACATATGGATATTACGTATATAATATAATACATATATAGATATACATGTATATGTACATATGTATATTACATATATAATATAATAATATAATATAAAATAATATAATGTATATTTATACCACTTCCTTAAATATTTAGAACCTATAAAATTAACCCTCTCCTACGCCTATACCTACTTATCCCATTCTTTCCCTCCCCAAATCTATTACAAATCTCCACTTTCTTTCCCTCCCCAAACCTATTACAAAATCCAAATCTTCTCTTTCTTTCCCTCCCAAAATCTATTACAGAATCCAAATCTCACTACATTCATACTACATTCCTCTTCTTTGCAAGAAGGTTGCTACTCTTGTCAAACCTGTGTTCTCAAACAGAAATTGAAGTTAAAAAAAATAAGAATAAAAAAGAAAATATACCGATAAATAATACCTCATGTTCCAAGAGAAGTAAAGACTTCTAAATTGAGCAAGCTTGCTAAGAATCAATACAACCTGTAAAATATTTTGAAAGTTCGAACTTAAATCGCATTAGTACAATATCATTCAAACATAACAAACAACAATTTCAAATTTCAATAATACCTTAGATACCGAAATTTCTTCATGCTTGCAAATACCAATATTGATCAAATTAAGATGTTGAATCTCTTATCTTTTACCCTTGTTCAGTTTACACAGTTGTGAGTTGTAAATTACAAAAATTCACTCAACCTTTCCAAGCCACACTCCATACCTTACAATTTATAGTAAGTTCTACATTACAAATTTTCACTTGGCACAACCATACAGAGACATACAAAAACATATCAATACATATTCAAAAGGGTGCCCCAAAATTATCTCTCAGCAAAAGTATAAAATAAACTAGAAAATTAGTACATTATAACAAATACACTAAATAGATACACGAAAGAACTCATTCAAAATCCATATCACAATAAGCCTAAGACATGATTATTGGTAGTTTAATCAATAACCACCAACAAAGCATCACATTCGAGCAGGACCAATCAAAAAATTTACTATGTTGCAAACAAAGTTCAGAATTGCACATGACTCATATTGGTCGACCCATAAACCAATCCATAAACATATGTAACATATCTTATATATTGTATAATATATAATATTACATATGGATATTACGTATATAATATAATACATATATAGATATACATGTATATGTACATATGTATATTACATATATAATATAATAATATAATATAAAATAATATAATGTATATTTATACCACTTCCTTAAATATTTAGAACCTATAAAATTAACCCTCTCCTACGCCTATACCTACTTACCCCATTCTTTCCCTCCCCAAATCTATTACAAATCTCCACTTTCTTTCCCTCCCCAAACCTATTACAAAATCCAAATCTTCTCTTTCTTTCCCTCCCAAAATCTATTACAGAATCCAAATCTCACTACATTCATACTACATTCCTCTTCTCTGCAAGAAGGTTGCTACTTTTGTCAAACTTGTGTTCTCAAACAGAAATTGAAGTTAAAAAAAATAAGAATAAAAAAGAAAATATACCGATAAATAATACCTCATGTTCCAAGAGAAGTAAAGACTTCTAAATTGAGCAAGCTTGCTAAGAATCAATACAACCTGTAAAATATTTTGAAAGTTCGAACTTAAATCGCATTAGTACAATATCATTCAAACATAACAAACAACAATTTCAAATTTCAATAATACCTTAGATACCGAAATTTCTTCATGCTTGCAAATACCAATATTGATCAAATTTCAAGATGTTGAATCTCTTATCTTTTACCCTTGTTCAGTTTACACAGTTGTGAGTTGTATATTACAAAAATTCACTCAACCTTTCCAAGCCACACTCCTTACCTTACAATTTATAGTAAGTTCTACATTACAAATTTTCACTTGGCACAACCATACAGAGACATACAAAAACATATCAATACATATTCAAAAGGGTGCCCCAAAATTATCTCTCAGCAAAAGTATAAAATAAACTAGAAAATTAGTACATTATAACAAATACACTAAATAGATACACGAAAGAACTCATTCAAAATCCATATCACAATAAGCCTAAGACATGATTATTGGTAGTTTAATCAATAACCACCAACAAAGCATCACATTCGAGCCGGACCAATCAAAAAATTTACTATGTTGCAAACAAAGTTCAGAATTGCACATGACTCATATTGGTCGACCCATAAACCAATCCATAAACATATGTAACATATCTTATATATTGTATAATATATAATATTACATATGGATATTACGTATATAATATAATACATATATAGATATACATGTATATGTACATATGTATATTACATATATAATATAATAATATAATATAAAATAATATAATGTATATTTATACCACTTCCTTAAATATTTAGAACCTATAAAATTAACCCTCCTACGCCTATACCTACTTATCCCATTCTTTCCCTCCCCAAATCTATTACAAATCTCCACTTTCTTTCCCTCCCCAAACCTATTACAAAATCCAAATCTTCTCTTTCTTTCCCTCCCAAAATCTATTACAGAATCCAAATCTCACTACATTCATACTACATTCCTCTTCTTTGCAAGAAGGTTGCTACTCTTGTCAAACCTGTGTTCTCAAACAGAAATTGAAGTTAAAAAAAATAAGAATAAAAAAGAAAATATACCGATAAATAATACCTCATGTTCCAAGAGAAGTAAAGACTTCTAAATTGAGCAAGCTTGCTAAGAATCAATACAACCTGTAAAATATTTTGAAAGTTCGAACTTAAATCGCATTAGTACAATATCATTCAAACATAACAAACAACAATTTCAAATTTCAATAATACCTTAGATACCGAAATTTCTTCATGCTTGCAAATACCAATATTGATCAAATTAAGATGTTGAATCTCTTATCTTTTACCCTTGTTCAGTTTACACAGTTGTGAGTTGTAAATTACAAAAATTCACTCAACCTTTCCAAGCCACACTCCATACCTTACAATTTATAGTAAGTTCTACATTACAAATTTTCACTTGGCACAACCATACAGAGACATACAAAAACATATCAATACATATTCAAAAGGGTGCCCCAAAATTATCTCTCAGCAAAAAGTATAAAATAAACTAGAAAATTAGTACATTATAACAAATACACTAAATAGATACACGAAAGAACTCATTCAAAATCCATATCACAATAAGCCTAAGACATGATTATTGGTAGTTTAATCAATAACCACCAACAAAGCATCACATTCGAGCAGGACCAATCAAAAAATTTACTATGTTGCAAACAAAGTTCAGAATTGCACATGACTCATATTGGTCGACCCATAAACCAATCCATAAACATATGTAACATATCTTATATATTGTATAATATATAATATTACATATGGATATTACGTATATAATATAATACATATATAGATATACATGTATATGTACATATGTATATTACATATATAATATAATAATATAATATAAAATAATATAATGTATATTTATACCACTTCCTTAAATATTTAGAACCTATAAAATTAACCCTCTCCTACGCCTATACCTACTTACCCCATTCTTTCCCTCCCCAAATCTATTACAAATCTCCACTTTCTTTTCCTCCCCAAATCTATTACAAAATCCAAATCTCCTCTTTCTTTCCCTCCCCAAATCTATTACAGAATCCAAATCTCACTACATTCTTACTACCTTCCTCTTCTCTGCAAGAAGGTTGCTACTCTTGTCAAACCTGTGTTCTCAAACAGAAATTGAAGTTAAAAAAAATAAGAATAAAAAAGAAAATATATACCGATAAATAATACCTCATGTTCCAAGAGAAGTAAAGACTTCTAAATTGAGCAAGCTTGCTAAGAATCAATACAACCTGTAAAATATTTTGAAAGTTCGAACTTAAATCGCATTAGTACAATATCATTCAAACATAACAAACAACAATTTCAAATTTCAATAATACCTTAGATACCGAAATTTCTTCATGCTTGCAAATACCAATATTGATCAAATTTCAAGATGTTGAATCTCTTATCTTTTACCCTTGTTCAGTTTACACAGTTGTGAGTTGTATATTACAAAAATTCACTCAACCTTTCCAAGCCACACTCCTTAACTTACACTCTATAGTAAGTTCTACATTACAAATTTTCACTTGGCACAACCATACAGAGACATACAAAAACATATCAATACATATTCAAAAGGGTGCCCCAAAATTATCTCTCAGCAAAAGTATAAAATAAACTAGAAAATTAGTACAATATAACAAATACACTAAATAGATACACGAAAGAACTCATTCAAAATCCATATCACAATAAGCCTAAGACATGATTATTGGTAGTTTAATCAATAACCACCAACAAAGCATCACATTCGAGCAGGACCAATCAAAAAATTTACTATGTTGCAAACAAAGTTTAGAATTGCACATGACTCATATTGGTCGACCCATAAACCAATCCATAAACATATGTAACATATCTTATATATTGTATAATATATAATATTACATATGGATATTACGTATATAATATAATACATATATAGATATACATGTATATGTACATATGTATATTACATATATAATATAATAATATAATATAAAATAATATAATGTATATTTATACCACTTCCTTAAATATTTAGAACCTATAAAATTAACCCTCTCCTACGCCTATACCTACTTATCCCATTCTTTCCCTCCCCAAATCTATTACAAATCTCCACTTTCTTTCCCTCCCCAAACCTATTACAAAATCCAAATCTTCCTCTTTCTTTCCCTCCCAAAATCTATTACAGAATCCAAATCTCACTACATTCATACTACATTCCTCTTCTTTGCAAGAAGGTTGCTACTCTTGTCAAACCTGTGTTCTCAAACAGAAATTGAAGTTAAAAAAAATAAGAATAAAAAAGAAAATATACCGATAAATAATACCTCATGTTCCAAGAGAAGTAAAGACTTCTAAATTGAGCAAGCTTGCTAAGAATCAATACAACCTGTAAAATATTTTGAAAGTTCGAACTTAAATCGCATTAGTACAATATCATTCAAACATAACAAACAACAATTTCAAATTTCAATAATACCTTAGATACCGAAATTTCTTCATGCTTGCAAATACCAATATTGATCAAATTAAGATGTTGAATCTCTTATCTTTTACCCTTGTTCAGTTTACACAGTTGTGAGTTGTAATGTTACAAAAATTCACTCAACCTTTCCAAGCCACACTCCATACCTTACAATTTATAGTAAGTTCTACATTACAAATTTTCACTTGGCACAACCATACAGAGACATACAAAAACATATCAATACATATTCAAAAGGGTGCCCCAAAATTATCTCTCAGCAAAAGTATAAAATAAACTAGAAAATTAGTACATTATAACAAATACACTAAATAGATACACGAAAGAACTCATTCAAAATCCATATCACAATAAGCCTAAGACATGATTATTGGTAGTTTAATCAATAACCACCAACAAAGCATCACATTCGAGCAGGACCAATCAAAGAATTTACTATGTTGCAAACAAAGTTTAGAATTGCACATGACTCATATTGGTCGACCCATAAACCAATCCTTAAACATATGTAACATATCTTATATATTGTATAATATATAATATTACATATGGATATTACGTATATAATATAATACATATATAGATATACATGTATATGTACATATGTATATTACATATATAATATAATAATATAATATAAAATAATATAATGTATATTTATACCACTTCCTTAAATATTTAGAACCTATAAAATTAACCCTCTCCTACGCCTATACCTACTTACCCCATTCTTTCCCTCCCCAAATCTATTACAAATCTCCACTTTCTTTTCCTCCCCAAATCTATTACAAAATCCAAATCTCTTCTTTCTTTCCCTCCCCAAATCTATTACAGAATCCAAATCTCACTACATTCTTACTACCTTCCTCTTCTCTGCAAGAAGGTTACTACTCTTGTCAAACCTGTGTTCTCAAACAGAAATTGAAGTTAAAAAAAATAAGAATAAAAAAGAAAATATACCGATAAATAATACCTCATGTTCCAAGAGAAGTAAAGACTTCTAAATTGAGCAAGCTTGCTAAGAATCAATACAACCTGTAAAATATTTTGAAAGTTCGAACTTAAATCGCATTAGTACAATATCATTCAAACATAACAAACAACAATTTCAAATTTCAATAATACCTTAGATACCGAAATTTCTTCATGCTTGCAAATACCAATATTGATCAAATTAAGATGTTGAATCTCTTATCTTTTACCCTTGTTCAGTTTACACAGTTGTGAGTTGTATGTTACAAAAATTCACTCAACCTTTCCAAGCCACACTCCATACCTTACAATTTATAGTAAGTTCTACATTACAAATTTTCACTTGGCACAACCATACAGAGACATACAAAAACATATCAATACATATTCAAAAGGGTGCCCCAAAATTATCTCTCAGCAAAAGTATAAAATAAACTAGAAAATTTGTACATTATAACAAATACACTAAATAGATACACGAAAGAACTCATTCAAAATCCATATCACAATAAGCCTAAGACATGATTATTGGTAGTTTAATCAATAACCACCAACAAAGCATCACATTCGAGCAGGACCAATCAAAAAATTTACTATGTTGCAAACAAAGTTCAGAATTGCACCAGACTCATATTGGTCAACCCATAAACCAATCCTTAAACATATGTAACATATCTTATATATTGTATAATATATAATATTACATATGGATATTACGTATATAATATAATACATATATAGATATACATGTATATCTACATATGTATATTACATATAAAATATAATAATATAATATAAAATAATATAATGTATATTTATACCACTTCCTTAAATATTTAGAACCTATAAAATTAACCCTCTCCTACGCCTATACCTACTTACCCCATTCTTTCCCTCCCCAAATCTATTACAAATCTCCACTTACTTTCCCTCCCCAAACCTATTACAAAATCCAAATCTCCTCTTTCTTTCCCTCCCAAAATCTATTACAGAATCCAAATCTCACTACATTCTTACTACTAAATTCCTCTTCTTTGCAAGAAGGTTACTACTCTTGTCAAACCTGTGTTCTCAAACAAAAATTGAAGTTAAAAAAAATAAGAATAAAAAAGAAAATATACCGATAAATAATACCTCATGTTCCAAGAGAAGTAAAGACTTCTAAATTGAGCAAGCTTGCTAAGAATCAATACAACCTGTAAAATATTTTGAAAGTTCGAACTTAAATCGCATTAGTACAATATCATTCAAACATAACAAACAACAATTTCAAATTTTAATAATACCTTAGATACCGAAATTTCTTCATGCTTGCAAATACCAATATTGATCAAATTTCAAGATGTTGAATCTCCTATCTTTTACCCTTGTTCAGTTTACACAGTTGTGAGTTGTATGTTACAAAAATTCACTCAACCTTTCCAAGCCACACTCCATACCTTACAATTTATAGTAAGTTCTACATTACAAATTTTCAATTGGCACAACCATACAGAGACATACAAAAACATATCAATACATATTCAAAAGGGTGCCCCAAAATTATCTCTCAGCAAAAGTATAAAATAAACTACAAAATTAGTACAATATAACAAATACACTAAATAGAAACACGAAAGAACTCATTCAGAATCCATATCACAATAAGCCTAAGATATGATTATTGGTAGTTTAATCAATAACCACCAACAAAGCATCACATTCGAGCAGGACCAATCAAAGAATTTACTATGTTGCAAACAAAGTTTAGAATTGCACATGACTCATATTGGTCGACCCATAAACCAATCCTTAAACATATGTAACATATCTTATATATTGTATAATATATAATATTACATATGGATATTACGTATATAATATAATACATATATAGATATACATGTATATGTACATATGTATATTACATATATAATATAATAATATAATATAAAATAATATAATGTATATTTATACCACTTCCTTAAATATTTAGAACCTATAAAATTAACCCTCTCCTACGCCTATACCTACTTACCCCATTCTTTCCCTCCCCAAATCTATTACAAATCTCCACTTTCTTTCCCTCCCCAAATCTATTACAAAATCCAAATCTCCTCTTTCTTTCCCTCCCCAAATCTATTACAAAATCCAAATCTCACTACATTCTTACTACATTCCTCTTCTCTGCAAGAAGGTTACTACTCTTGTCAAACCTGTGTTCTCAAACAAAAATTGAAGTTAAAAAAAATAAGAATAAAAAAGAAAATATACCGATAAATAATACCTCATGTTCCAAGAGAAGTAAAGACTTCTAAATTGAGCAAGCTTGCTAAGAATCAATACAACCTGTAAAATATTTTGAAAGTTCGAACTTAAATCGCATTAGTACAATATCATTCAAACATAACAAACAACAATTTCAAATTTCAATAATACCTTAGATACCGAAATTTCTTCATGCTTGCAAATACCAATATTGATCAAATTTCAAGATGTTGAATCTCCTATCTTTTACCCTTGTTCAGTTTACACAGTTGTGAGTTGTATGTTACAAAAATTCACTCAACCTTTCCAAGCCACACTCCATACCTTACAATTTATAGTAAGTTCTACATTACAAATTTTCACTTGGCACAACCATACAGAGACATACAAAAACATATCAATACATATTCAAAAGGGTGCCCCAAAATTATCTCTCAGCAAAAGTATAAAATAAACTAGAAAATTTGTACAATATAACAAATACACTAAATAGAAACACGAAAGAACTCATTCAAAATCCATATCACAATAAGCCTAAGACATGATTATTGGTAGTTTAATCAATAACCACCAACAAAGCATCACATTCGAGCAGGACCAATCAAAGAATTTACTATGTTGCAAACAAAGTTTAGAATTGCACATGACTCATATTGGTCGACCCATAAACCAATCCTTAAACATATGTAACATATCTTATATATTGTATAATATATAATATTACATATGGATATTACGTATATAATATAATACATATATAGATATACATGTATATGTACATATGTATATTACATATATAATATAATAATATAATATAAAATAATATAATGTATATTTATACCACTTCCTTAAATATTTAGAACCTATAAAATTAACCCTCTCCTACGCCTATACCTACTTACCCCATTCTTTCCCTCCCCAAATCTATTACAAATCTCCACTTTTTTTCCCTCCCCAAATCTATTACAAATCTCCACTTTTTTTCCCTCCCCAAATCTATTACAGAATCCAAATCTCACTACATTCTTACTACCTTCCTCTTCTCTGCAAGAAGGTTACTACTCTTGTCAAACCTGTGTTCTCAAACAGAAATTGAAGTTAAAAAAAATAAGAATAAAAAAGAAAATATACCGATAAATAATACCTCATGTTCCAAGAGAAGTAAAGACTTCTAAATTGAGCAAGCTTGCTAAGAATCAATACAACCTGTAAAATATTTTGAAAGTTCGAACTTAAATCGCATTAGTACAATATCATTCAAACATAACAAACAACAATTTCAAATTTCAATAATACCTTAGATACCGAAATTTCTTCATGCTTGCAAATACCAATATTGATCAAATTTCAAGATGTTGAATCTCCTATCTTTTACCCTTGTTCAGTTTACACAGTTGTGAGTTGTATGTTACAAAAATTCACTCAACCTTTCCAAGCCACACTCCATACCTTACAATTTATAGTAAGTTCTACATTACAAATTTTCACTTGGCACAACCATACAGAGACATACAAAAACATATCAATACATATTCAAAAGGGTGCCCCAAAATTATCTCTCAGCAAAAGTATAAAATAAACTAGAAAATTAGTACAATATAACAAATACACTAAATAGATACACGAAAGAACTCATTCAAAATCCATATCACAATAAGCCTAAGACATGATTATTGGTAGTTTAATCAATAACCACCAACAAAGCATCACATTCGAGCAGGACCAATCAAAGAATTTACTATGTTGCAAACAAAGTTTAGAATTGCACATGACTCATATTGGTCGACCCATAAACCAATCCTTAAACATATGTAACATATCTTATATATTGTATAATATATAATATTACATATGGATATTACGTATATAATATAATACATATATAGATATACATGTATATGTACATATGTATATTATTACATATATAATATAATAATATAATATAAAATAATATAATGTATATTTATACCACTTCCTTAAATATTTAGAACCTATGAAATTAACCCTCCTACGCCTATACCTACTTACCACATTCTTTCCCTCCCCAAATCTATTACAAATCTCCACTTTCTTTCCCTCCCCAAACCTATTACAAAATCCAAATCTCCTCTTTCTTTCCCTCCCCAAATCTATTACAGAATCCAAATCTCACTACATTCTTACTACATTCCTTTTCTCTGTAAGAAGGTTGCTACTCTTGTCAAACCTGTGTTCTCAAACAAAAATTGAAGTTAAAAAAAATAAGAATAAAAAAGAAAATATACCGATAAATAATACCTCATGTTCCAAGAGAAGTAAAGACTTCTAAATTGAGCAAGCTTGCTAAGAATCAATACAACCTGTAAAATATTTTGAAAGTTCGAACTTAAATCGCATTAGTACAATATCATTCAAACATAACAAACAACAATTTCAAATTTCAATAATACCTTAGATACCGAAATTTCTTCATGCTTGCAAATACCAATATTGATCAAATTTCAAGATGTTGAATCTCCTATCTTTTACCCTTGTTCAGTTTACACAGTTGTGAGTTGTATGTTACAAAAATTCACTCAACCTTTCCAAGCCACACTCCATACCTTACAATTTATAGTAAGTTCTACATTACAAATTTTCACTTGGCACAACCATACAGAGACATACAAAAACATATCAATACATATTCAAAAGGGTGCCCCAAAATTATCTCTCAGCAAAAGTATAAAATAAACTAGAAAATTAGTACAATATAACAAATACACTAAATAGATACACGAAAGAACTCATTCAAAATCCATATCACAATAAGCCTAAGACATGATTATTGGTAGTTTAATCAATAACCACCAACAAAGCATCACATTCAAGCAGGACCAATCAAAGAATTTACTATGTTGCAAACAAAGTTTAGAATTGCACATGACTCATATTGGTCGACCCATAAACCAATCCTTAAACATATGTAACATATCTTATATATTGTATAATATATAATATTACATATGGATATTACGTATATAATATAATACATATATAGATATACATGTATATGTACATATGTATATTACATATATAATATAATAATATAATATAAAATAATATAATGTATATTTATACCACTTCCTTAAATATTTAGAACCTATAAAATTAACCCTCTCCTACGCCTATACCTACTTACCCCATTCTTTCCCTCCCCAAATCTATTACAAATCTCCACTTTCTTTCCCTCCCCAAATCTATTACAAAATCCAAATCTCCTCTTTCTTTCCCTCCCCAAATCTATTACAGAATCCAAATCTCACTACATTCTTACTACCTTCCTCTTCTCTGCAAGAAGGTTGCTACTCTTGTCAAACCTGTGTTCTCAAACAGAAATTGAAGTTAAAAAAAATAAGAATAAAAAAGAAAATATACCGATAAATAATACCTCATGTTCCAAGAGAAGTAAAGACTTCTAAATTGAGCAAGCTTGCTAAGAATCAATACAACCTGTAAAATATTTTGAAAGTTCGAACTTAAATCGCATTAGTACAATATCATTCAAACATAACAAACAACAATCTCAAATTTCAATAATACCTTAGATACCGAAATTTCTTCATGCTTGCAAATACCAATATTGATGAAATTTCAAGATGTTGAATCTCCTATCTTTTACCCTTGTTCAGTTTACACAGTTGTGAGTTGTATGTTACAAAAATTCACTCAACCTTTCCAAGCCACACTCCATACCTTACAATTTATAGTAAGTTCTACATTACAAATTTTCACTTGGCACAACCATACAGAGACATACAAAAACATATCAATACATATTCAAAAGGGTGCCCCAAAATTATCTCTCAGCAAAAGTATAAAATAAACTAGAAAATTAGTACAATATAACAAATACACTAAATAGATACACGAAAGAACTCATTCAAAATCCATATCACAATAAGCCTAAGACATGATTATTGGTAGTTTAATCAATAACCACCAACAAATCATCACATTCAAGCAGGACCAATCAAAGAATTTACTATGTTGCAAACAAAGTTTAGAATTGCACATGACTCATATTGGTCGACCCATGAACCAATCCTTAAACATATGTAACATATCTTATATATTGTATAATATATAATATTACATATGGATATTACGTATATAATATAATACATATATAGATATACATGTATATGTACATATGTATATTACATATATAATATAATAATATAATATAAAATAATATAATATAATGTATATTTATACCACTTCCTTAAATATTTAGAACCTATAAAATTAACCCTCTCCTACGCCTATACCTACTTACCCCATTCTTTCCCTCCCCAAATCTATTACAAATCTCCACTTTCTTTCCCTCCCCAAATCTATTACAAAATCCAAATCTCTTCTTTCTTTCCCTCCCCAAATCTATTACAGAATCCAAATCTCACTACATTCTTACTACCTTCCTCTTCTCTGCAAGAAGGTTGCTACTCTTGTCAAACCTGTGTTCTCAAACAGAAATTGAAGTTAAAAAAAATAAGAATAAAAAAGAAAATATACCGATAAATAATACCTCATGTTCCAAGAGAAGTAAAGACTTCTAAATTGAGCAAGCTTGCTAAGAATCAATACAACCTGTAAAATATTTTGAAAGTTCGAACTTAAATCGCATTAGTACAATATCATTCAAACATAACAAACAACAATTTCAAATTTCAATAATACCTTAGATACCGAAATTTCTTCATGCTTGCAAATACCAATATTGATCAAATTTCAAGATGTTGAATCTCCTATCTTTTACCCTTGTTCAGTTTACACAGTTGTGAGTTGAATGTTACAAAAATTCACTCAACCTGTCCAAGCCACACTCCATACCTTACAATTTATAGTAAGTTCTACATTACAAATTTTCACTTGGCACAACCATACAGAGACATACAAAAACATATCAATACATATTCAAAAGGGTGCCCCAAAATTATCTATCAGCAAAAGTATAAAATAAACTAGAAAATTAGTACAATATAACAAATACACTAAATAGATACACGAAAGAACTCAATCAAAATCCATATCACAATAAGCCTAAGACATGATTATTGGTAGTTTAATCAATAACCACCAACAAAGCATCACATTCAAGCAGGACCAATCAAAGAATTTACTATGTTGCAAACAAAGTTTAGAATTGCACATGACTCATATTGGTCGACCCATAAACCAATCCTTAAACATATGTAACATATCTTATATATTGTATAATATATAATATTACATATGGATATTACGTATATAATATAATACATATATAGATATACATGTATATGTACATATGTATATTACATATATAATATAATAATATAATATAAAATAATATAATGTATATTTATACCACTTCCTTAAATATTTAGAACCTATAAAATTAACCCTCTCCTACGCCTATACCTACTTACCCCATTCTTTCCCTCCCCAAATCTATTACAAATCTCCACTTTCTTTCCCTCCCCAAATCTATTACAAAATCCAAATCTCCTCTTTCTTTCCCTCCCCAAATCTATTACAGAATCCAAATCTCACTACATTCTTACTACCTTCCTCTTCTCTGCAAGAAGGTTGCTACTCTTGTCAAACTTGTGTTCTCAAACAGAAATTGAAGTTAAAAAAAATAAGAATAAAAAAGAAAATATACCGATAAATAATACCTCATGTTCCAAGAGAAGTAAAGACTTCTAAATTGAGCAAGCTTGCTAAGAATCAATACAACCTGTAAAATATTTTGAAAGTTCGAACTTAAATCGCATTAGTACAATATCATTCAAACATAACAAACAACAATTTCAAATTTCAATAATACCTTAGATACCGAAATTTCTTCATGCTTGCAAATACCAATATTGATCAAATTTCAAGATGTTGAATCTCCTATCTTTTACCCTTGTTCAGTTTACACAGTTGTGAGTTGTATGTTACAAAAATTCACTCAACCTGTCCAAGCCACACTCCATACCTTACAATTTATAGTAAGTTCTACATTACAAATTTTCAATTGGCACAACCATACAGAGACATACAAAAACATATCAATACATATTCAAAAGGGTGCCCCAAAATTATCTCTCAGCAAAAGTATAAAATAAACTAGAAAATTAGTACAATATAACAAATACACTAAATAGATACACGAAAGAACTCATTCAAAATCCATATCACAATAAGCCTAAGACATGATTATTGGTAGTTTAATCAATAACCACCAACAAAGCATCACATTCAAGCAGGACCAATCAAAGAATTTACTATATTACAAACAAAGTTTAGAATTGCACATGACTCATATTGGTCGACCCATAAACCAATCCTTAAACATATGTAACATATCTTATATATTGTATAATATATAATATTACATATGGATATTACGTATATAATATAATACATATATAGATATACATGTATATGTACATATGTATATTACATATATAATATAATAATATAATATAAAATAATATAATGTATATTTATACCACTTCCTTAAATATTTAGAACCTATAAAATTAACCCTCTCCTACGCCTATACCTACTTACCCCATTCTTTCCCTCCCCAAATCTATTACAAATCTCCACTTTCTTTCCCTCCCCAAATCTATTACAAAATCCAAATCTCCTCTTTCTTTCCCTCCCCAAATCTATTACAGAATCCAAATCTCACTACATTCTTACTACCTTCCTCTTCTCTGCAAGAAGGTTGCTACTCTTGTCAAACCTGTGTTCTCAAACAGAAATTGAAGTTAAAAAAAATAAGAATAAAAAAGAAAATATACCGATAAATAATACCTCATGTTCCAAGAGAAGTAAAGACTTCTAAATTGAGCAAGCTTGCTAAGAATCAATACAACCTGTAAAATATTTTGAAAGTTCGAACTTAAATCGCATTAGTACAATATCATTCAAACATAACAAACAACAATTTCAAATTTCAATAATACCTTAGATACCGAAATTTCTTCATGCTTGCAAATACCAATATTGATCAAATTTCAAGATGATGAATCTCCTATCTTTTACTCAGTTTACACAGTTGTGAGTTGTATGTTACAAAAATTCACTCAACCTTTCCAAGCCACACTCCATACCTTACAATTTATAGTAAGTTCTACATTACAAATTTTCACTTGGCACAACCATACAGAGACATACAAAAACATATCAATACATATTCAAAAGGGTGCCCCAAAATTATCTCTCAGCAAAAGTATAAAATAAACTAGAAAATTAGTACAATATAACAAATACACTAAATAGATACACGAAAGAACTCATTCAAAATCCATATCACAATAAGCCTAAGACATGATTATTGGTAGTTTAATCAATAACCACCAACAAAGCATCACATTCAAGCAGGACCAATCAAAGAATTTACTATATTACAAACAAAGTTTAGAATTGCACATGACTCATATTGGTCGACCCATAAACCAATCCTTAAACATATGTAACATATCTTATATATTGTATAATATATAATATTACATATGGATATTACGTATATAATATAATACATATATAGATATACATGTATATGTACATATGTATATTATTACATATATAATATAATAATATAATATAAAATAATATAATGTATATTTATACCACTTTCTTAAATATTTAGAACCTATAAAATTAACCCTCTCCTACGCCTATACCTACTTACCCCATTCTTTCCCTCCCCAAATCTATTACAAATCTCCACTTTCTTTCCCTCCCCAAATCTATTACAAAATCCAAATCTCTTCTTTCTTTCCCTCCCCAAATCTATTACAGAATCCAAATCTCACTACATTCTTACTACCTTCCTCTTCTCTGCAAGAAGGTTGCTACTCTTGTCAAACCTGTGTTCTCAAACAGAAATTGAAGTTAAAAAAAATAAGAATAAAAAAGAAAATATACCGATAAATAATACCTCATGTTCCAAGAGAAGTAAAGACTTCTAAATTGAGCAAGCTCGCTAAGAATCAATACAACCTGTAAAATATTTTGAAAGTTCGAACTTAAATCGCATTAGTACAATATCATTCAAACATAACAAACAACAATTTCAAATTTCAATAATACCTTAGATACCGAAATTTCTTCATGCTTGCAAATACCAATATTGATCAAATTTGAAGATGTTGAATCAACTATCTTTGACCCTTGTTCAGTTTACACAGTTGTGAGTTGTATGTTACAAAAATTCACTCAACCTTTCCAAGCCACACTCCATACCTTACAATTTATAGTAAGTTCTACATTACAAATTTTCACTTGGCACAACCATACAGAGACATACAAAAACATATCAATACATATTCAAAAGGGTGCCCCAAAATTATCTCTCAGCAAAAGTATAAAATAAACTAGAAAATTAGTACAATATAACAAATACACTAAATAGATACACGAAAGAACTCATTCAAAATCCATATCACAATAAGCCTAAGACATGATTATTGGTAGTTTAATCAATAACCACCAACAAAGCATCACATTCGAGCAGAACCAATCAAAGAATTTACTATGTTGCAAACAAAGTTTAGAATTGCACATGACTCATATTGGTCGACCCATAAACCAATCCTTAAACATACGTAACATATCTTATATATTGTATAATATATAATATTACATATGTATATTACGTATATAATATAATACATATATAGATATACATGTATATGTACATATGTATATTACATATATAATATAATAATATAATATAAAATAATATAATGTATATTTATACCACTTCCTTAAATATTTAGAACCTATAAAATTAACCCTCTCCTACGCCTATACCTACTTACCCCATTCTTTCCCTCCCCAAATCTATTACAAATCTCCACTTTCTTTCCCTCCCCAAATCTATTACAAAATCCAAATCTCTTCTTTCTTTCCCTCCCCAAATCTATTACAAAATCCAAATCTCACTACATTCTTACTACCTTCCTCTTCTCTGCAAGAAGGTTGCTACTCTTGTCAAACCTGTGTTCTCAAACAGAAATTGAAGTTAAAAAAAATAAGAATAAAAAAGAAAATATACCGATAAATAATACCTCATGTTCCAAGAGAAGTAAAGACTTCTAAATTGAGCAAGCTCGCTAAGAATCAATACAACCTGTAAAATATTTTGAAAGTTCGAACTTAAATCGCATTAGTACAATATCATTCAAACATAACAAACAACAATTTCAAATTTCAATAATACCTTAGATACCGAAATTTCTTCATGCTTGCAAATACCAATATTGATCAAATTTCAAGATGTTGAATCTCCTATCTTTTACCCTTGTTCAGTTTACACAGTTGTGAGTTGTATGTTACAAAAATTCACTCAACCTTTCCAAGCCACACTCCATACCTTACAATTTATAGTAAGTTCTACATTACAAATTTTCACTTGGCACAACCATACAGAGACATACAAAAACATATCAATACATATTCAAAAGGGTGCCCCAAAATTATCTCTCAGCAAAAGTATAAAATAAACTAGAAAATTAGTACAATATAACAAATACACTAAATAGATACACGAAAGAACTCATTCAAAATCCATATCACAATAAGCCTAAGACATGATTATTGGTAGTTTAATCAATAACCACCAACAAAGCATCACATTCGAGCAGGACCAATCAAAGAATTTACTATGTTGCAAACAAAGTTTAGAATTGCACATGACTCATATTGGTCGACCCATAAACCAATCCTTAAACATATGTAACATATCTTATATATTGTATAATATATAATATTACATATGGATATTACGTATATAATATAATACATATATAGATATACATGTATATGTACATATGTATATTACATATATAATATAATAATATAATATAAAATAATATAATGTATATTTATACCACTTCCTTAAATATTTAGAACCTATAAAATTAACCCTCTCCTACGCCTATACCTACTTACCCCATTCTTTCCCTCCCCAAATCTATTACAAATCTCCACTTTCTTTCCCTCCCCAAATCTATTACAAAATCCAAATCTCTTCTTTCTTTCCCTCCCCAAATCTATTACAGAATCCAAATCTCACTACATTCTTACTACCTTCCTCTTCTCTGCAAGAAGGTTACTACTCTTGTCAAACCTGTGTTCTCAAACAGAAATTGAAGTTAAAAAAAATAAGAATAAAAAAGAAAATATACCGATAAATAATACCTCATGTTCCAAGAGAAGTAAAGACTTCTAAATTGAGCAAGCTTGCTAAGAATCAATACAACCTGTAAAATATTTTGAAAGTTCGAACTTAAATCGCATTAGTACAATATCATTCAAACATAACAAACAACAATTTCAAATTTCAATAATACCTTAGATACCGAAATTTCTTCATGCTTGCAAATACCAATATTGATCAAATTTCAAGATGTTGAATCTCCTATCTTTTACCCTTGTTCAGTTTACACAGTTGTGAGTTGTATGTTACAAAAATTCACTCAACCTTTCCAAGCCACACTCCATACCTTACAATTTATAGTAAGTTCTACATTACAAATTTTCACTTGGCACAACCATACAGAGACATACAAAAACATATCAATACATATTCAAAAGGGTGCCCCAAAATTATCTCTCAGCAAAAGTATAAAATAAACTAGAAAATTAGTACAATATAACAAATACACTAAATAGATACACGAAAGAACTCATTCAAAATCCATATCACAATAAGCCTAAGACATGATTATTGGTAGTTTAATCAATAACCACCAACAAAGCATCACATTCGAGCAGGACCAATCAAAGAATTTACTATGTTGCAAACAAAGTTTAGAATTGCACATGACTCATATTGGTCGACCCATAAACCAATCCTTAAACATATGTAACATATCTTATATATTGTATAATATATAATATTACATATGGATATTACGTATATAATATAATACATATATAGATATACATGTATATGTACATATGTATATTACATATATAATATAATAATATAATATAAAATAATATAATGTATATTTATACCACTTCCTTAAATATTTAGAACCTATAAAATTAACCCTCTCCTACGCCTATACCTACTTACCCCTTCCTTTCCCTCCCCAAATCTATTACAAATCTCCACTTTCTTTCCCTCCCCAAATCTATTACAAAATCCAAATCTCCTCTTTCTTTCCCTCCCCAAATCTATTACAGAATCCAAATCTCACTACATTCTTACTACCTTCCTCTTCTCTGCAAGAAGGTTGCTACTCTTGTCAAACCTGTGTTCTCAAACAGAAATTGAAGTTAAAAAAAATAAGAATAAAAAAGAAAATATACCGATAAATAATACCTCATGTTCCAAGAGAAGTAAAGACTTCTAAATTGAGCAAGCTTGCTAAGAATCAATACAACCTGTAAAATATTTTGAAAGTTCGAACTTAAATCGCATTAGTACAATATCATTCAAACATAACAAACAACAATTTCAAATTTCAATAATACCTTAGATACCGAAATTTCTTCATGCTTGCAAATACCAATATTGATCAAATTTCAAGATGTTGAATCTCCTATCTTTTACCCTTGTTCAGTTTACACAGTTGTGAGTTGTATGTTACAAAAATTCACTCAACCTTTCCAAGCCACACTCCATACCTTACAATTTATAGTAAGTTCTACATTACAAATTTTCACTTGGCACAACCATACAGAGACATACAAAAACATATCAATACATATTCAAAAGGGTGCCCCAAAATTATCTCTCAGCAAAAGTATAAAATAAACTAGAAAATTAGTACAATATAACAAATACACTAAATAGATACACGAAAGAACTCATTCAAAATCCATATCACAATAAGCCTAAGACATGATTATTGGTAGTTTAATCAATAACCACCAACAAAGCATCACATTCAAGCAGGACCAATCAAAGAATTTACTATATTACAAACAAAGTTTAGAATTGCACATGACTCATATTGGTCGACCCATAAACCAATCCTTAAACATATGTAACATATCTTATATATTGTATAATATATAATATTACATATGGATATTACGTATATAATATAATACATATATAGATATACATGTATATGTACATATGTATATTACATATATAATATAATAATATAATATAAAATAATATAATGTATATTTATACCACTTCCTTAAATATTTAGAACCTATAAAATTAACCCTCTCCTACGCCTATACCTACTTACCCCATTCTTTCCCTCCCCAAATCTATTACAAATCTCCACTTTCTTTCCCTCCCCAAATCTATTACAAAATCCAAATCTCCTCTTTCTTTCCCTCCCCAAATCTATTACAGAATCCAAATCTCACTACATTCTTACTACCTTCCTCTTCTCTGCAAAAAGGTTGCTACTCTTTTCAAACCTGTGTTCTCAAACAGAAATTGAAGTTAAAAAAAATAAGAATAAAAAAGAAAATATACCGATAAATAATAGCTCATGTTCCAAGAGAAGTAAAGACTTCTAAATTGAGCAAGCTTGCTAAGAATCAATACAACCTGTAAAATATTTTGAAAGTTCGAACTTAAATCGCATTAGTACAATATCATTCAAACATAACAAACAACAATTTCAAATTTCAATAATACCTTAGATACCGAAATTTCTTCATGCTTGCAAATACCAATATTGATCAAATTTCAAGATGTTGAATCTCCTATCTTTTACCCTTGTTCAGTTTACACAGTTGTGAGTTGTATCTTACAAAAATTCATTCAACCTTTCCAAGCCACACTCCATACCTTACAATTTATAGTAAGTTCTACATTACAAATTTTCACTTGGCACAACCATACAGAGACATACAAAAACATATCAATACATATTCAAAAGGGTGCCCCAAAATTATCTCTCAGCAAAAGTATAAAATAAACTAAAAAATTAGTACAATATAACAAATACACTAAATAGATACACGAAAGAACTCATTCAAAATTCATATCACAATAAGCCTAAGACATGATTATTGGTAGTTTAATCAATAACTACCAACAAAGCATCACATTCAAGCAGGACCAATCAAAAAATTTACTATATTGCAAACAAAGTTTAGAATTGCACATGACTAATATTGGTCGACCCATAAACCAATCCTTAGACATATGTAACATATCTTATATATTGTATAATATATAATATATAATATGTATGTATACATACATATGGATATTACGTATATAATATAATACATATATAGATATACATGTATATGTACATATGTATATTACATATATAATATAATAATATAATATAAAATAATATAATGTATATTTATACCACTTCCTTAAATATTTAGAACCTATAAAATTAACCCTCTCCTACGCCTATACCTACTTACCCCTTTCTTTCCCTCCCTAAATCTATTACAAATCTCCACTTTCTTTCCCTCCCCAAATCTATTACAAAATCCAAATCTCCTCTTTCTTTCCCTCCCCAAATCTATTACAGAATCCAAATCTCACTACATTCTTACTACCTTCCTCTTCTCTGCAAGAAGGTTGCTACTCTTGTCAAACCTGTGTTCTCAAACAGAAATTGAAGTTAAAAAAAATAAGAATAAAAAAGAAAATATACCGATAAATAATACCTCATGTTCCAAGAGAAGTAAAGACTTCTAAATTGAGCAAGCTTGCTAAGAATCAATACAACCTGTAAAATATTTTGAAAGTTCGAACTTAAATCGCATTAGTACAATATCATTCAAACATAACAAACAACAATTTCAAATTTCAATAATACCTTAGATACCGAAATTTCTTCATGCTTGCAAATACCAATATTGATCAAATTTCAAGATGTTGAATCTCCTATCTTTTACCCTTGTTCAGTTTACACAGTTGTGAGTTGTATGTTACAAAAATTCACTCAACCTTTCCAAGCCACACTCCATACCTTACAATTTATAGTAAGTTCTACATTACAAATTTTCACTTGGCACAACCATACAGAGACATACAAAAACATATCAATACATATTCAAAAGGGTGCCCCAAAATTATCTCTCAGCAAAAGTATAAAATAAACTAGAAAATTAGTACAATATAACAAATACACTAAATAGGTACACGAAAGAACTCATTCAAAATCCATATCACAATAAGCCTAAGACATGATTATTGGTAGTTTAATCAATAACCACCAACAAAGCATCACATTCAAGCAGGACCAATCAAAAAATTTACTATATTGCAAACAAAGTTTAGAATTGCACATGACTCATATTGGTCAACCCATAAACCAATCCTTAAACATATGTAACATATCTTATATATTGTATAATATATAATATATAATATGTATGTATACATACATATGGATATTACGTATATAATATAATATAATATATAATATAATACATATATAGATATACATGTATATGTACATATGTATATTACATATATAATATAATAATATAAAATAAAATAATATAATGTACATTTATACCACTTCCTTAAATATTTAGAACCTATAAAATTAACCCTCTCCTACGCCTATACCTACTTACCCCTTTCTTTCTCTCCCCAAATCTATTACAAAATCCAAATCTCCTCTTTCTTTCCCTCCCCAAATCTATTACAAAATCCAAATCTCCTCTTTCTTTCCCTCCCCAAATCTATTACAGAATCCAAATCTCACTACATTCTTACTACCTTCCTCTTCTCTGTAAAAAGGTTGCTACTCTTTTCAAACTTGTGTTCTCAAACAGAAATTGAAGTTAAAAAAAATAAGAATAAAAAAGAAAATATACCGATAAATAATACCTCATGTTCCAAGAGAAGTAAAGACTTCTAAATTGAGCAAGCTAGCCAAGAATGAATACAACTTGTAAAATATTTTGAAAGTTCGAACTTAAATCGCATTAGTACAATATCATTCAAACATAACAAACAACAATTTCAAATTTCAATAATACCTTAGATACCGAAATTTCTTCATGCTTGCAAATACCAATATTGATCAAATTTCAAGATGTTGAATCTCCTATCTTTTACCCATCTTCAGCTTACATAGTTGTGAGTTGTACGTTACAAAAATTCACTCAACCTTTCCAAGACACTCTATGCCTTACATTTGTAGTAAATTTTACATTACAAAATTTTCACTTGGCACAACCATATAGAGAGATACAAAGAGATATCAATACATACTCAAAAGGGTGCTCCCTAGTGTAAAATTATCTCTCAACAAAAGTAAAAAATAAACTAGAATATTAAGTACAGTATAACAAATACACTAAATAGATACACGAAAGAACTCATTCAAAATCCATATCAAAATAAGCCTAAGATATGATTCTTGGTAGTTTAACCACCAACGAAGCATCACATTCAAGCAGGACCAAGGCCTAGAAAATTTACATTGCTGCTAAAATTTTCATCATACTAAGTATTGAACTTTTTACCTGTAGCACCAAAGACATCACAACGTATTTGAAACAACTATCCAAGTTTCTCCATTTCATCAAAACAAACAGTTTAATCGAATATGACACCTCTGAATAATGCATATACCTCAAAAATAACATATAAAAATGTCAAGGTGGATTGAATAAATTACCAGATTTACAATTGAAATAGGAAGCCTCAACTGTCATTAAAGTGCCTATAAAAAAATGCACTTAAGGTAGACTTAGAAGCAAAATTAAAAGAAGAATGTGCAATTTAAAGATAGCAAACCTTCTTTCTGCATAGCAGATGAATTAATAGTTTCAACTATCTCTTGAAACAACCTCTAAATACAAGAGTTGCAAATGAAATAGAAAGCGCAAGTCTGTCTCAGGATTGCCTAAAAAAGATAAATGCAATCAAAATTAGAAGCACAATAAGCAATTACAAATATTGAAGCCTCTTCCTGAATAGGACAAAAAGCCTAATAACTACTTTCAAAAATTTCCTAAAACATCTTCTACTCCGCAACTCGCCAAAAAAAATAAAATTATAGGAACATTAAAAAAACAAAAAAGACTCGGAGAGAAGATAGAGAGACGTTACATTGAAGGGAAAAAAAATACTATAAACCTCTTTATTGCCAATTCACAAACTTAAAGAAACATATAATACTCCATTCAATATATTCATTTTTCGTGCCCTCTCGCACACCCGCACTTGAAAACTCTCTCTTGTGCACACTCGCTTAATAACTCACTCGCACACCCACACGCACACCCGCACAACCACACGTGCACATATTAACACACACAACACTATGAGGCCCCCTAGGAGTTCATGGACTGTTCTTTTCCTGCACTATTGCATCTGTTGGTGATGCCTATCAATGAGTGAGATGCTGCAGGATTAGCGCGAGGTGAAAGTGGCAAATGAATGGAGAAGCCTACCTTTGGTGGACAATTTCGAAAGAACAGAATTGCTATTTTGAAGGAAGAATGAAGCCCCTTGTCTTTTGGCGTCATAAGGTGATTTCAGGATCCATCATGAACTTTTAAAAATAGAGCGACTTTTATTTAAACTATATCCTTTAGCGCTTCTAATGGGTTTATTTACTTAGAAAAAAAGACACGTTTACAAGGTTTTGGAACATTCAAAAAATGAATATAAGAGACTAAGTTGGGAAGGAGGGAGTAAACTTTCAAGAAAATAATAATATTTTCACAGTAATTTTGACAAGAAGAAATTAAATCAAACATATTTTTATATGGAAAATGATATATCTTGCGACTTTATGTTTGACTCTTTTGTTGCCAGTTACATGCATAACTATTAGTGGTAATTTTTGAATCAGATATATAATATGGTGGGCCAACATATAATCCTATCCAATCCCATGAATATCAATACACGTCGCAATTGAAATTCGGCATAAAACTTTCGCAATACATAGCATGAGTCTTTTTATATTAATCACGCAATTAAACCTCGGTGTGCCTGCTTAACGGGGATTATAATTTTTTATACTCCCCTTATCACAAGCACAGAGCTTTGGTTTTGCGTCTGAAGAAATGATAAGTAAGAGTCTAACCTTTTCATCAATCCACATCAATGAACTTAGTAGATTGTTTAAGATTCGAAGAACATCCAGTGGAGTCATCTGATCAGTTGCCTTGAGTTCTCTACCCCAAATGAAACAAAAAAGAGCAATAAGTTCACCATAAAAAACTTTTCAAAGGAGTGAATTACAAAGCAAAGAGGCAGTCACCCGGTTGGCACGTTTAGCCTGAATTATTTTATTTGCTCCGTCATCTGTTCCAGTTCTCTCTCAATATATTCAGCCTGCTCATACCTGAAAAAATTACAACCCCACACACACCCCCCCAAAAAAAATGATAATCAAATGCCACTCCGTAACATGTCTAGCCCCAACTCTCCTATATATCTCTATCTTCAACTTTTCAAAAAATGCTTGAAGTTCTGCAATATAGAAGTGAATTAGAAAATCTATATTATAAAGCGGGAGGAGGAGAAGGTTGAAAGTTAATTTGGTGTAAACAAAATAGCGAAGCCCTTTTACTTTTCTATTTTACCCTTTAAACTAACTTTACATAGGTCCCTTGTTCACTTCTTCACCTCTCTCCCCCATTATTTATCTAACGTCATATACTTTAGGATCACATATTCTCACTTTTAATACACACGTAGTGTGTATCATATAAACTAGTAATACATAAAGCACGAGGAGCAGACAAAGACAAACCATCAGAAATAAGAAGATTTAACAAGGGTAATGTCAACTGTTAATCAAATTGTCAATCAAAATTGTGAACGTTGCACTTACATTGCATCTCTTATGGATGCAGTTTCATCGTCAAGAAGTGGTCCAAGCTCATCTTTGTATATAGGCTCAGCTTCATTTTCCATAATTTGCAAAGCCTTATTGACCTAATAATAAAAAGAACAGACTTAAAATATGCACAACTTTCATGCATGTAAATGTGACAGAACATACATTTTTTGATGGCAGAGCTTATAATTGAGCCTAATACACGCTATATTGTATTCAGTCTGTTTGTTTAATTATGGATCATTCACGCTTATTTTGTTATCTCTTGTAAAGAAATAGAGAAGGGAAAATGTTTTCTATTATATATCTTACAATGTACAATAGAGAGCCGTTTTATAGGCTTAGAACTGCAGTACATTTGGAAAAATCAATCATCCCTTAATCATGCAATCTCCCTTTAATCATGCAATCCCCCAAATCATGCTATTAGAATAATATCCGAGAATTCTCTAGATTATCTACTAACATCTCTCAAGACTCCTCCTTCATTCACTATATAAACTAATCTGGAAGACTGAGGTTATCTCCAAAGTCCAGGCTTTTGTGTGGTCCGTTGCTCTAGATAGGTTTCATACCAATAGATTGTTACAGTATGGTTGAGCTAATAACCTTTGTCCTGGATATTTGCATTTAATGCAAGCAGGCTCATGAAATTCAGTCTAACTCTAACTCTCTAAGATGGCAGGATTTTGTTGCACTCCAGCATGCTTGTGGTCATTCAGGTTATGTGGTTGAAGAGGAATGCTAAAGTTCAAAGTGTCACTTCAATCTAAGCATCAAATGTTAGTGCTTTAAAAGCATTGCAATATCTAAGATTCAGACGAACCAAAAGGTTGTCCTTAATTGAGGTTTGTTTCCCTCTTTCCTAGATAGGACTATTATTTCTCTTCTAATTTCTTCCTTTCTATATATAAATTCCTTTCATCAAATAAAAAGCATGAGTGACCAACCTCAGTCATTATGACCACAAGTAGCTAACAACAAACTCAAATGGTCAAACTGCATTACCAAACATTCCATTTGACTCATAACAACAAATTTTATGGGGCTTCCTTAAAGAACCTCGAGCTCGGTATCAATGAAGACTCACATATCAAGGCAAAAAATGATGAATTTCTTAGATACCACTAGCTCGAAAGATTATGTGACAAGGATGAAGGATGGTTAGTATGTCATTTATTATGTCACTGGAGATTTTGACATTAGTAGGAACCCGAGGGTCTTGAATAGGCTGAGGGCATCTATTCTTATCTATAAAGGGAGGATTGCCAAACCATGTAGTGAGTCCACTCATTTAAAAACTCTTAAATAATTGAATCATCTCAGTTGGAATTTTAACAAATAATAAGTACTTTTTTAACAAATCATATTTATTAGTTCCAAAATTAAATAATTTTTGAATTTAAGATTTATAAATTAACTTAAAAAGTTAAAATGTATCTCCAATTCCGCACAATTTTCTGTTTGACTCAGACTGAAACCTTTATAGACTTGTAGTAGCTGGCTTTCCCGCTTCATTGGTCAAAAGAACTGAACTGAAGAGAGTCCTCACCGCAGACAATCAAAATCTCTTCTCCTCTTCTCTATCTTAATCCCTTCATTCTTTCTCCGTTATACTAGTATTATTCTTGGTTGCTTTTCGTATTTCAATCCACATCCGAAAAACCGTGAAATTCGTTTTCAAATTTTATTAGAGATTACGTCTCGTGACATCATATAAATGCTATCACGTTTTTCGAAAAATTAAAAAACGCAAAAGACGTTTTTAGAGTGAATAGTGCTATCTCGTCTTTTCTCGAATTTTTTTTAATTTTCGCCTACAAAACCCTAGTTTGTAAATTCTAACACGTAAACACAATTTAGGTCTTAATACAACCTTTAAACACATACAAATACACTTACACATAATAATATCCATAAAAGTTTATTTTATTAGATATTCTCATTGAAAAACTAATTTCAAGGTTATCTAAATTCTCAGGTCGTCACACTCACCAAGAAAACCAAAAGAGACACACCATGAGATGAAATAATGAAGACACAAACTCACCAAACACATCCAAAACTCCCTGTACATATTAGAACCCCTCATCCAAGACAATTAAATTTTAATACACGAATAAAACAACTCCCTCCAAAATGTGAAGACAACAAAAACTAACACCCACATAGCTCTGAGCTTTTCTTCAATTCTAGATTAACAAACAACTGCCTCTTCACAAAGATTTGCAATAGATTAATATTTCACAGATTAATTAATTTGCATTCAGTTTGACCAAGAAATTATATTTACTCCATCCATACTACATCCGCATGCTCAAAGACAAGTATATTAGACAAACACATGCACAAAAATATGATATGTGGAACAATTTACCAAAGAAACAAGTCAACAAGTGGATATTCATCCTCCAAGTTTTTAAAAAAAATAGTATTTCAAGTATAAAAAAAATTTGAACAAACAATTCTTATCACTATTTATTGAACGAAACATAAAAGAAACAATAGTTCCAAAGAACATTACAAAGTAGGCCAAATAGTCGTGCTTCCACTCACATCACAGCACGCCAAAAACATAATTTTCTCTCTCTCACAGTGGCTATATATCAGACCCTAACATACCACATTTATAGAGCACCTAAATGCACTCCTACACTAAAAAAATTCTAATAATAAAAACCCACACAACTTCAATAAAATAAACTAGCCAATAAAGTATAATAATATCTTCAAAATGTCTTTGCAACAAAACATTGAAATAAGTAAAAGACATTTGAAGAGCAATTTCAAGAAATGGAGGAAGAAATCAATTTTCAAGCAATTTTAAATATAAATAAACAAAACCTCCCAGCCCATCCGAATCAAGATGTCTCCACTTAGATTCCAACCACTTTCTAAACAAACTTATGTGAAAGGTGTAAAAGTTATATACACTACCAAACTTCCTTTTCTGGACTCCTCCACCCTATATTTCTTTTCCAAAACAAGGGCAAAGTGGAAAGTGTGTTTTGGCAAAGTGGCAAGTGATAACATTAGGAGTATAATTCTTACTCAAAATAAAAAGAAAACTTTGAGAATTTTAAAAGTAGGCAATTTGAGACATCCGAAAAGTGAAACTGAAATCTCATTTTGGGACGATATACATATAATCCCTTGTTCAAAATAATTTATAGAATAGAGGACATCGACTCGCAAGCAGTCTTGCGTTGGAGACGGTCGACCATTTGCTTCATTATGAGGTTCCCAAGGAGTTTATGGACAGTTGTTTTCCCGCAATGTTGCATCTATTGGTGATGACAAGATCAATGAGTGAGATGTTGCAGGATTAGCACGGGGTGAAAGTGGCGAATGAATGGAGAAGCCTACCTTTGGTGGACAATTTTGAAGAAACAAAACTGTTATTTTGATGGAACAAAACTGCTATTTCGAAGGAAGAGGGTCTTTTGGCGTCATAAGGTGTTTTCAGGATCCATTGTGCCTTTTGAGGCTTTTATGGGAGAGTTCACTCTACGAACTTTTAAAACTAGAGTGACTGTTATTAAAACTATATCTGTTTGTATTACTGTGCTTGTACTTGGGAACACCACCTTTAGCATTTCTAGTGGGTTTTATTTACTTGGTAAAAAACAAGGTCACAAGGTTTTGGGACATTCAAAAATATAGAAGAGACTAAGTTGGGAAGCATGCAGTAAACTTTCAAAGTTTCAAGAGAATATAATATTTCCACAGTAATACCATTTGACAACAAGCAATTGGAAGGAATACATTCTATATTAATCACGGCAATAAAACTTCGGTGAGCCTACTTAACGGAAAGGGTGATGCTAGGGGTCTCAAAAAGTGTTTCAAATAATGTGTCATCATAACTTTGATCGGGTAATATGACTGGTTATGCCATAAATTATAGTTAAAATATTCAATGCCATGTCATTTTTGAGACACATTTGAGACCAAATATTTGAGACTTCTAGCATTACTCCAACAAAAATTATTATATTTTATAATTCCTTTACATAATCCTTTATGAAGCAAACAAGCACAAAGCTTTGGTTCTGCGTCTGAAGAAATAATAAGAGCCTAACCTTTTCATCAATCCACATCAATGAACTTAGTTGATTGATTGTTTAAGATTCGAACAACAGCATCCAGTGAAGTCATCCCATCAGTTGCCTCGAGTTCACCAGAGTCCAACCTATAAATGAAACATAAAAGACCAGTAAGTTCATCAGAAAAAGCTTTTCAAAGGAATAAATTACAAAGCAAAGAGGCAGTCACCTGGTTGGCGTTAACAGCCTGAATAATTGATTTTATTTGCTCTGTCATCTGTTCCAGTTCCCTTTCAATAAATTCAGCCTGCTCATACCTGAAAAAATTACATCCCCAAAAAAGAGGATAATCAAATGCTCACTCCATAACATGTTTAGCACAACTATCATATATATATATATATATATATATATATATATTCAACTTTTCAAATAAGGCTATAATTTCAGCAATATAGAAGTGACGTGCCAAATAATACATAAAGCAAGAGGGTTGACAAAGACAAACCATCAGAAATAAGAATATTTGTTAAGAAGGGTAATGTCAACTGTTAATCAAAATTGGGAACTTTGCACTTACATTGCATCTCTCGTGGATGCAGCTTCATCGTCAAGTAGCAGTCCACGCTCATCTTTATATATTCCTTCATTCATCTTCCATACTTTGCAAAGCCTTATAAACCCAAAAATAAAAAGAACAGATTTAAAATATGCACAACTTTCATGCATGTAAATGTGACAGCACATACATCTTTTTGATGGCATAGCTTATAATTGAGCCTAATACATGCTATAATGTATTCAGACTGTTTCATTATGGATCCTTCACACTTATTTGTTTTTAACTCTCAAGACGACTCCTTCATTCAGTATATAAACTAATCTGGAAGACTGAGGTTATAACCCAAGTCCAGGATTTTGTGTTGTCCCACCAATGTATAATTTTTCCTCATACCTGAACCCGCCCCGAAAAAATATCCCACACCCGCCCCTCCTGTTCCCCAAAAAGAAAGAAGAGTACGAGATTCCTTGAGGTGTATTCGTACAAGACTTTCTTACTTCTTGAAATTCTCTCCTCTTTCTCAAATTAAATCCTCTAACTTCTTTTAAATTACTTTTGTACAATTATTTTTAATATAAAATCAAACAACATGCAATATTTCTCTTACTAGCAGCAACACAGTGTATTCCAAATGTAATGAAATTTTAATAAAACAATCTAAATATGTACATATATACACGAAAAGCTATTTTAAAAAATAATTAAACATATGTATCAGTGGGTCAGGGTTGGAGGAGGGGAGGGGCAGGAGGGCAGTGATCCTAACTTTATAGCTTAAAAAATTGAGTCCCATTAAGGGTCAGAATAGGGGCCTTATTGGCCTATAGGGGCCTTATTGGCCTATTGGGGCCTGACAAAATTACGAGGCCTAGTTAGAATTATAATAGTGTTGCCATAATTGTAAATAAGTAATCAATCCACTAAAAATATAAATAATGGCTCATTACGAATTTCATATCACCTAAAAGTTTTAAAAAGAAATGTACATCTAATTTTAGATTATACAAAAAACAAAATGCATCTCTAATTTTAGAACTGAATGAATGTTATTTTATCCCTACTTTATTAACTATATACTATTCTATCCCTACTTTACTACTATACTGTTATTATTATTTTGTCATTTTCTCTAAAATCAAGTGACAAATTTCATCAATAAAAATACTTTATACTTTTTAATGTTTTAAGTACTTTCTTATTACCAAAAATAACAGGAGTAATACATAAAAGCTGTAACAAAACTAATAAGCATTTTTTCAAGCAAATCATATTTGTTAGTTTTAAAATTA
Source organism: Aralia elata (assembly GCA_034770075.1). Taxonomy (NCBI): domain Eukaryota; kingdom Viridiplantae; phylum Streptophyta; class Magnoliopsida; order Apiales; family Araliaceae; genus Aralia; species Aralia elata. The sequence goes on from CM068384.1 coordinate 26,049,056, forward strand.
AATACATATATGTTAATTCTAAATTTTAAGATTCATAAATTAATCTAAAATTTTAAAATGTATTCTTCATTTCTCAGAAAGGGAGTACAATTTTATGTTTGACTTTCTCTGAAAACCTTGTAGACTTGTAGTAGCAGTCTTTCCACCTTCATTGGTTGGTCAAGTGTACCCAGCCTCTTCTCTATCTTATTCTCTTCATTCTCTCTTCGCTCTGATCTTCTTCAATCCAGAATTAACAAACAAATCTCTCTTCAAAATCACAATTGCAGTCTAAATTCATTCATTCATTCATTATGGGTACGAAAACGATCCCTACTGTTTTCTCTTTAATCTCTTAGATTTTAGGGTTTACCTGTTAGGGTTTTGCTGAATTATTGATTTCTTTGATTTTCAGGTTCCGATGTGAAGACGGTTAGCCATTGAATATGACGTATTTCAATCCGATGAGGAACCGCAAGCAGGCAATAGTTTTGTTGACGACGAAGTCGATGATGATTGGCCATGTCTTGAACGATGAAAATATAAGCGTACTTATATATATAGCCATAGATATAGAGAGAGAGGGGGAGAGAGAGAGAGAGGGAAATGAAGAATCATGAGAGGATAATCGGATAAAATGAGATAAGAGGGTTGTGTGCACCTGCTGATGCTTTGGTGCTCCAAGGCCATTCTACAATCTGGGAGTTGCCCAATCACAGAGAGATTTCGCCCGATTCTTCATCGTCTTGAATTCAGAAATTGTTCTTCAAGATGGAACTTTGGTTGTAATTTCTTTTCCGCCATTGCAGAGAGAGTCTAAATACAAATTTCACGATCAAGAACCGGAACATGTTTGTATATGTTCATAACATAACATAGAGAGAAAGAAGGAATTAACAGAAGTGAAATCAGAAAATTGAGAAAGATTTAGAGGAGGATCAATTTTGGAGAAAGAGGGAGGGAGAGAGGGACTCTCGGGAGAAATTTGGGCTTTCGGGTTTTCTATGTTTAAATTCAAAACTAATTCTGGAGGAATTTGGGGTTTTCTGGTTTCCTATGTTTAAATTCAAATCTAATTAGGTTAAGATAACTTCTATAACGGCTAATTTTTTGTTTAAATATATGTTGTGTGTAAAATTGTAATGGCTAATTTCCAAAGCCTTCTTTGAAATTTATATTTCAAATTTTTTCCTTATCGGATTCACGTGAGAAAATATTTAGTATAAATATCAAAAGAGGTTCTGAGTTTGTAAAAATATTTTATTTAAAAAACCTTGAGATATTAAAAGAATTCCCGACAATATTAAAACAACTCAAGGAAGTATAAATCCCTTTCTTGTAGAATTATTCTTTTGGGTAAATTTTATTTTATCACTTGAGGTTTTAATATTTTTTCACTTAACCATCTGTTGTCTAAAAAACTACATTTAAATACCTGAGATTTTAAGGTAAAGTGAAAAAGTATTTTCCGTGTTAACGTCGTGACTTTAAATGGCTAAAGACATATTTGTCATTCATATATAAATTGAAAAAGACATAAATGAGGCTCAGTTGTGTCGTGGGATATAGGGTTTAGAGAGTGAAATTAGGTGATTTCATGACGATTTTGGGTTTCCATCAAATCTTCTTCAAATTTGAGTGGATTATGTTATTTTCTCAGAGACACAATAGAGATCTAGAAGGGAGTGATTGAATAGATCACTAAAAACTTTTAGGTTTATGAAAGAAGCATTACTAAGTAATCAGTTAATCAATATTGATTTTGCACAGCGGAATATTAGTTTGAAAAACTCCCCTTAAAGATTTATTAATATCTCAGTTCTGAATTTAGTCCATGTGAAAGTTAGCCATTTGATAGGTCTCCATCTTTTAGGTTTATTTTGATGATAACAATAAATCAGTAAATAGGATTAATTAAATGGGTAGAATCCTCTCCATAGGATTTTATATAATTGTTTTTAATATCCTATTTTATTTCGACTAAAAATGTTTTTCATCCTAAAAATTGAATTTATTTTTCTTAACCTTGATAATTTAATATCAATTGTTAAATGAATTAATTCATACAGGAACATTTCCTAAGACAAGGAGAACTCCTATTATTCCTAAAAAGACATTTCTTCCCTAAAGGTTTTCTGAATAAAATATGATATATATATATATATATATATATATATTATATTAAAGTTTTAAAAGCAAATGAAACAAAAAGACCTTAGCTTTCTTTTGTTGCTGTTGTCCAAAAATGAAATAGAAGGTTGAGAATGTCATTATTGTGTGGGCCCATGATCTTAAGTGAATAAACAAAAAAAAAAAGGAGGCCAAATGTCTTTGGCTGTTTTGACCGTGCATATGCTGGAAAGTTTGATGTATAGCCTTTAGCCGTGTGTGTGGGTTATATGCTGACTTAGGAAAAAAGTTGATGACCTTTTCTTTTCGGCTGAACATTTTAACTTGTTCTCAACTTATTTTTTTTTGGGCAATCCGTGTGTGACTTCAAACAGAGACCATTGATTTTAATCCAAACAATCCTAGCCCTTGGTTTTTAAACAAAACGTCAAAAGATTATTTTATCCCAAACTCAGAAATTCTATAAATAGGAGGCTTTCCTTTCATTTCAATTTACCAATTTACAAACAAAGGAAAAACTTACTCTTCTTGCTTACATATTCTCTCTCTAAAAAGAAGTTTTCTCTCTTCTACTTAAAATTCTGATTATTTACATAAGAGAAAAATTGGTCAAAATATTTGAGATAAGTTATTGAACTGTTTTATTTGAATTATCTCATACTTATTTAGATTTATAGATATACAAATATAAATTGTTATATACATTTATATATATATATATGTTATCTATTTATATCATATAAAAATTCAGAGATATTCTCTTAAGTGAAGGAATTAGCCGAACGATGACTCAAAGTCTTAAATGACCTTTTATTGATATAGTGTATTTATATAAATATCGTAAAGTAGGTCAGTACTTAAACACCGAGACTATAGCGGAGATATTCCTCTTAAGTAAGGGAATTAGCCGAACGATGACTCCAAGTCTTAAGTGGCCTATCGAAAATATTTATATATATATTAGTTGTGAAACTATAAATTTGGTCATTACTTAGACACCGAGACTATAACAGAGAAATTACTCTTAAGTGAGGGAATTAGCCGAACGAGGGCTCAAAGTCATAAATGGCCTTAGTTAACGTATTCACTTCGTAGATCAAATATATTATTATTATATTATATATATCTTTGAGTGAAACAAATTTATTTGTTATATCAAGTAGTGTTTAACTAATTTATTTATTATACTTGATATATGTCATCACAAGTATTTGAACTTAAACTTTTGTTCATAAAATACTTGTTGCACATCGTAAAAGTTATTTAAAACTTTTATTTCGAAACTTAAAGTTATATTTGTTTAAACCATAGAAACACATTCTTTATTTTTCATAAAGAATAAGACAATCTTTTCTAAATCTGTTTAACCATAGAAACACATTCTTTATTTATAAAGAAAAAGAGAATCTTCATTGAACTACATTAATCTATATATCTGCTTATCTGAGAAGCATCAACTATAAAAGTTATTTGAACTTTTATACATCTGTACTACACTTTATCTGCTTACCTTAGAAGCAAATTCAAACCAAACTTTTGTAAAAAGGAAAAAAGGATAGAATTAGTTTATTTTATGTACCTGTGAGAAAGACAAGTAAATCTTTGACCAAAACCAAAGTCTTAGAGAGGTCAACTAGGAGTTAGGTCTCTAGTGTACTTGTGAGGTGAGAAAGATAGTTAGTTGTGAATAGTTATAAATTTATCTTTAAAACTTTGTAAAGGTTTCTCTGCCTATTAAAGGAGTATTTATTACTGAGAGTAATAGGATCTCAAGTCCTGAAAAGGAGCATGAGACTGGACGTAGCAACATACCCGAGTTGTATGTTATGAACCAGATAAATCTCTGTGCATTGTGTGATTGAATTTTTACTATCTTATTTATTAAATTTTGACATTATATATTAATCTAATAAAAATTTCAAAAAGGCCTTAGATAATTTTTTAAAACGGTAATAATCTATTCAACCCCCCTTCTAGATTATTATTGGACTTTCAATTGGTATCAGAGTAATGCTTTTTAACTTGTTTGTTAAGTAAATACAGGCATATCTAAAAGTAGATCCATTTATGGCCTACAATGCTACTGGTTGCGGAGAAGGACTCTCAATGTCCAGACCTCCACTATTTGATGGGACAAACTTTGCCACCTGGAAGAATAGATTCAAAATCTATGTCAAATCACAAGGAATCAAAGTTTGGATGGCAATAGAGCGAGGCGTAAAAATTCCCACAAAAATTGAAGGTGAAAAGATCGTTGAGAATGATATTGATAAGTTCACCACCGAAGATGAAGAAGCTATGAATATAGCTTCCAGAGCCGAACAAGTGCTAACTAGTGCTCTCATTGAAAAAGAGTATAAAAGAGTTAGTAATTGCAAGAATGCAAAAGAAATCTGGAAAAAAATTGATTATAACCTATGAAGGAACTAATCATATCAAAGAAACCAAAAAAGATGCTCTAATTCAAGAATATGAAAGTTTCAAGCTAGAAGAAGGTGAAAAGATCATTGATATGGAAACACGATTTTTCAGAATCAATGATGAGCTGGAGCAACTAGGAAAGGCATATACAACAAATGAGAAAAACAGAAGAATACTTAAAGCCCTTCCATCCGTCTGGAAAATGAAAGTTACAGCCATCAAAGAAATGTAAGATCTAACCAGCTACCTTCTTGATAGCCTCATTGAAAATCTTCGTGCTCACGAAGTCAACATGCTAGTTGAAAAGGCAGGATCAGATACAGATCTCAAGAAGAAAGAAGTTGCTTTCAAAGCTCTACTTGTAGATCAAAAAATGATGATGAGGAGCTAAATGAAGAACTCTTGAGTCTAGATAGTAAAGAAGTTGCCTTGTTATCAAGACAACTCAGGAGAGTGATCCAAAGTAAAGCCAAAAAATATGACAAAGGATTTATGAAGACAAACAATAACTTCAACAACTTCAAAGGTAAATAAGCTTTCAAGCCAAAATCGCAAGGAGAAAATTTCAAATTAAACAACAACAACTTCAGAGGTACCAGTTCAAATGAAAATTCAAACACATGTTTTAAATGTAACCAGCCTGGACACTTCAAAAAGGAATGTCCAAAACTAGTCAACAACAAAGTACTAGTAGCTGAGGAAGGCTGGGATCTAAGTGATGAAGAAGCAACTGTTGAACAAACCGAGAAAATTACAAATCTATGTCTAATGGCAGACAATGATTCATCACCAAGATCTGAAGTAAATTCTGAACATCAATTACCTAGTACTTCTTTTGTCACATACAATTTAGAAAATATAAATGAAGAATATCATGAACTACAAGAAACTTATAATTGTTTATATGAAGATAACGAAATCATTAAAGAAGATTTTATTAAACTAAAAATTTCATTAGAAAATTTGATTAAGACTAACAAAAATCTTGAAATAGAAAACTCAAATTTAATTGTCATTAATGAAAGTTTAAAAGATGAAGAAAAACTAGAAAATAATTCTTCAGAAAATTTATTACTAAAGGAAGAATTAGAAAAGTTAAGAAAAATAAATAAAGATCTTGAGATAGAAAATTCAACACTTATTATTTCTATTAAAAATCTTGAAGTTGAAAATTCAACACTTGCTGTAATTAATGAGGATACTCAGATACCAAATCAAGTGTTAAGTGAAGATATTAAAAATCTCAAACTTGAGAATTTATCACTAAACATAAAATTAGAAAAACAAAGTGCAGACTCCTCTATGGAAGAGCAAATTAAAATTTTAACTAAAGAACGTGATGAATTGAGCACTACTGTTATTAAATTCACAAAAGGGAAAGAGAACCTTGATGTCATACTTAATCAACAAAGATGTGGTTTCAATAAAGAAGAATTATGATATATTGGAGAATCTAGTAAAACAAAAGATAAAGGACTCTATCATGTTAAAAGTAAAGAAAAAAAGGTAATATATCTCCCTTTACTAAATGCTCTTACTGTAATAGAAACGGTCATTCTATTCACATGTGCAATGATGAAAATGGAAACTATAAAGGAAAAATGATTTGACTCCAAAAGAAACTTACACTGCACCCATTATTATGAAAAATACAAGAAAAGAATTTCATAATGAAAGATACTCTAAAAACTTTCATCAAAACATTTCAGGATACAAAAATAGAGTAAATCATACATTTTATAGACCTACTACTCATAGAATGCTTGTAGCTACTAAAACTTATTATCCTATACCCACTTTTGTAAAGAAAAATACAAATGATCCTTATACAAAATGGAAAACTCACCCAAAGGACCCTTCTTATTAAAAGGTACCAGTTTTGTGAAATTAGTATATTTTGTCGGTATGTTTTGCAGTTGACTTTAGTAAAAATAAATGGTATCTTGATAGCGGTTGTTCAAGATACATGACAGGAGACAAATCAAAATTGAATAATCTGCAAGCTACAGACTGTGGTGAGGTAACCTTTGGAGATAGCAACAAAGGTAAAGTCATTGGAATTGAAAGTATTGGTAATAATCACATAACAATCTCTAACGTTCAATTAGTCATAGGACTCAGGTATAATCTTCTATCCATTAGCCAATTATGTGATATGGTTTTAAAATAACCTTTAGTCCTCATAACTGTTCAATATTTGATCAAACCGGTAAACTGGTCTTATTATGTTCTAGGAATCAGAATGTATACACGTGTGACCTAGATGCATATTCTCATCTAGACAATGTTTGTCTTGTGTATGCAAATGATGATCCCTGGCTTTGGCATCGCAGATTATGACACATTAACATGAAACTGATAAATAACATTTCTTTTCAAGAACATGTTCGTGGTCTTCTGAAACTAAAGTTTCTAAAAAATCATATATGTGAAGCTTGGGAATTAGGTAAACAAATTCATGCATCTTATAAACTTAAACTCACAGTGTCAGCCTCTCGACCTTTAGAACTCTTGCATATGAACCTTGTAGGACCTATCCCTAAACATAGCATGAGTGGTGCTGTTTAAATTCTAGTTTTGGTTGATGACTATTCTAGATTTACATGGGTTGATTTTCTGAAATTTAAAAATGAAGTTATAAACTCTTTTTCTGCTTTATGCAAGAAAATTCAAAATTAACAAGGAAGCTCTATTGTTTATATTAGACCTGATCACTGAAGAGAATTTGACAATTTTGATTTTATTATGTTCTGTGATGAGCATGGTGTAAGCCATAACTTTTCTGCTCTCTACACACCATAATTAAATGGTGTGGTTAAAAGAAAAAATCGTACTTTACAAGAAATGGCTAATATTATGTTAAATGAATATCGTCTTTCTAAATATTTTTGGGCTGAAGCAGTGGCAACATCCTGTTATATTTTAAACTGAGTTTTATTAAGGCCAATTTTGCTTAAAACACCATATAAGCTTTATTATAAAAGAACTCTAAAAATGAACTATTTTCGTGTTTTGGGGAGTAAATGTTTTATTTTAAATACTAAAGGACATCAGGTGAAATTTGATCCCAAATCTGATGAAGGAATATTTCTGGGATATTCACTTAATAGTAAAGCTTACAGAGTTTTTAACAAAAGGAGTATAGTTGTTGAGGAGTCAATGAATGTAACTTTTGATGAGTCTAAACCTCTTACCAAATATAAAGAATTAGTTGACAGTGATGTTGTCATTAAAGATATTCTCAGAAATATAGAGGAACCAAAACTAGACATTGCATCTCCACCTATCAGTATTAATCCTCTTGAAAATCCCAATCCGCAGTTAAATGACTTACCCAAAGAGTCACATGTTATTAAAAATCATCCATTAGAAAATGTGATCAGTAATATTAATAGAGAAATTCTTACTAGATCACAAGCACATAACTTGGCTGGTCATTTATCTTTCTTGTCTCAAATCGAGCCTAAAAATATAAAAGATGCTTTGTCTGACAAAGATTGAATAATAGCTATGCAAGATGAACTTGAATAGTTCACCAGAAACAAAGTCTGGGAGTTAGTTCCAAAACCCGATGATACTTTCATTATTGGAATTCGATGGGTTTTTCGTAACAAGTTAGATGAAAGTGGAACTATTATACGTAACAAGGCCATACTTGTTGCACAAGGGGCATAATCAACTGGAAGGTATTGATTATAATGAAATATATGCTCATGTTGCTAGAATTGAGTCTATCCGGATGTTGTTAGCTTTTGCATGCCATAAAGATTTTATACTATTTCAAAGGGATGTTAAATCTGCATTTTTAAATGGCGTTATTGAAGAGAAAGTTTATATTAAACAACCTCTTGGCTTTGAAGATTTTGTTCATCCTGAATATGTTTAGAAACTACATAAAGCTTTATATGGTTTAAAACAGGCCCCTAGAGCATGGTATGAACGTTTGAGTAAATTTTTGCTAGAAAATAATTTTAAAAGAGTTACTGTCGATACTACCTTGTTTACCAAATATAAAAATGATGATATTCTTATTATTCAAATTTATGTTGATGACATCATTTTTGGTTCTACTGATATTATTCTGTGCAATGATTTTTCTGAAAGTATGAGTAAGGAATTTGAAATGAGCAAGATGGAAGAATTAAACTTCTTCCTAGGATTACAAATCAAACAAGGTGAAAAAGGTATTCATATTTCTCAATCCAAATACTGTAAAAAAATGATTAAGAAATTTGGTTTAGAGTCTGTAAAACCTCTTAATACTCCTATGTCAACTACTGATAAATTAACTGTTGATGAAAATAAAAAAAAATGTTGAAACTAAGAGGTATAGAGGAATGATTGAAAGTCTACTATATATCACATCAAGTAGACCTGACATTATGTTCAGTGTTTGTGAATGTGCCGGATTTCAATCAAATCCTCAAAAATCATATTTGGTTGCAGTTAAAAGAATATTTTGATATCTAAAAAGAACCACAGACATAGGTCTATGGTATCCTAAAAGTCAGCCTTTCAATCTTGTCTATTTCTCAGATTTTGACTACGTCGATCATCACGTCAATCGAAAAAGTACAAGTGGCACTTGTCAATTTCTGGGTGGATGTTTAGTTTCTTGGTTCTCTAAAAAACAAAACTTAGTATCTATTTCAACCACCGAAGCATAATATATAACTGCTACACGTTGTTGTGCACAGATATTATGGATGAAACAGACTCTTGCTAATTACAATATAAAATTTAATTGTGTGTCAATATTATGTGATAATACAAGTACTATTAACTTAAGTAAAAATACTGTGTTGCATGCTAGATCAAAACATATAGATGTTAGACATCATTTCTTATGTGATCATGTAAACAATGACATCATTAAATTAGAGCACATTGATACAAAATTAAATATTGCTGATATATTTACTAAACCTTTAAGTACTGATAGATTTTGTAAATTGCGTATAGATTTAGGTTTGCTAAATTTTTCTTCATAATTATTTATGCATGATAAATTTTTCCTTATGTTATTCATCCATTTTTAATATTTATTACCTATATTTAATATGTAACAGTTAAATATTTTTTATTTTATTTTAAATAGTTAAAGTCATTTTTCAATTCTTCTCTAATAATTAATTATGCTTTTATAAATTATTTTTATAAATATATTTATATGTTTAATTTTTATTTTTTAAAAAAATATCTTTTAATATTGGTATAAATATATTTATATATATAGTTATCTTTTTATTAAAACTACTTTTCAAAATTTATGTATATAAATTATATCAGATTTAATCTGAGACGTTCATTAAGACTCCATCGAACGGGCACATTCACCCCATCCGCATGCAATTGTTTCAACCAATCAGAAGAGATTACTTGAATTGAAGCTCATGACCGTTAGATCATCCAATGAAAACAACTATCAGACGTTGGATCAAAAATTCAAAAAGTCAGCTGATGTGTTTCTTCAGACTCAATCGTGACCGTTGATCAATTTTCAAAATGAATCTCAACCATTCGATGAGTCAGGTAACCGTAACTATAAAAGGAAAAATAATCTTTTTAATTCATTTTTATTTTCTCTTTCTCTCTCTTTAGCCGCCCCATTTCTCTCTTTCTCTCAATTTTTTTTTCAAACCCTAAAAGTCTTCTACACCAAATCGTCGATCTCTAACTTGTTTTTGTTGAAAATACTCCGATCAAATGATTCTACACCCTCAGATTGGTACTTCTACTGATCGATTTTTCTTAATAATTACAATTTTCAAATATTGTTATCTCTTTCTTGCTGAAAAATAAGAGTTTTTGTTGTCAGATCTTAGATTCATGAGTTATTTCTGTTATTCTCTATCATTTTTATGGTTCTATTCTTCTCAAAATATTTTACAAAACCTTATTCATTTAAAAACAAAATTAGTGTTGGGTTTCAGTCATTTTATGGTAAGATCTACTACACCTCTTCGATCTTAGGGTCACAAGTCAATACAAACCCTAAATATGTTTATGACTGACAAATGATAGCTTGAGTTCAGTATCGACCCTAGATCATCTATTCCAATATACATAGCCCAACTCTTCTTCGAATCATTCTTTGTGATGTATTTTCAGACATACAACCATATATATATATATATATATATATATAATTTTCCTACTGAGTTTGTTGTGCCAAATAAATGAGATGGAATGGCTATGCATTTGCTTGACAAATGAACAATCAGGTAATTTTGATGTGTTGTCAAATCCAAACCCTATATCTCTTTTCTTCTTTTCAAGATGATGTGATCTGCTGTGTTGGGATATCTTATCTATTGTGTCGTCTATATTTTTTTTTCTGTTACTGTCTAGTGACTACAATCCTTTTATGATGAACTCTATAATCTTTTGTGTGTTGTTTATTGCCCTTGATTAAACTTCTAGTTCTTACTGTCCAAACTCTCTCTTTCTGACTACAACCGGAATACTTCTGATATAACATTTCTTTTTGACTTTTAACCTTAACTGCATTTTGGTGCATTCAATATATTACAAGACGTTTTACGACTGCTTTATCACTTTTACTTGATCTCTTATCTTAAGTATAATCTACTACAGTCATAAATATAAGTTGTTATATTGCATATCTATATCTAGATTTACTGATAATATCTCTGTTTGTGTTCTGTGAACCCATCAGTCATCTCTCATGCCTTTGCATTAATACTTGTTGTGTTCTACTACACTATGAGCCTCATGTATAAATTCAGTTCAGTAGACTATAATACACACACTTCTGAGCCTCAAACTTACTGCATTTGTATTTCATCTCTCTTTCATATTGCACTCTGCTTGTATCATTGACAAATGGAAAATACCAATCCTACTAAAAGAAAGAAATTAGCTTCACATTCTGACATTCACCCTGATGTATGTGTCCCTCATCTAGTCACTTCAAATGCTCAATCTAAGTATAAGCTTATGCAACCTAATTTGTTGGCTGGTCTGGATATTACTTTCAACAGTTTCCCTCATCTTCTTGAAAAAATTCACAAGATTGGATGGGGGTGTTTAGTAGTCTTTCGTGATAGGCATTTATATCCTGGATTAATAGCAGAATTCTACTCTAACATGATTTTTAACAAAAATAACACTGGTATGTTAATTAGCATCATTACATGCATCCAAGGTTTAAAATATACTATTAATGAGCAATTGATCATTAATGCTCTGCATCTAAAACAGTATGTGATAAACTTACCTAGAATCAATGAGTACCTATATCCTATAGGATATTCTGTGAGTGAATGCCTCAGTTTTAAACAAAACATTGCCTTCATAATTGACCAAATTGTTCCTGCTGTCTTATTTGATTTCCCAATCAATATTGGTATCGAATTTTTAACTGCTGCATGTCAATTTCTAGGAAAGATTCTTAGACAAAATAGGAGGGAACAGGTATAACCTGGCACAGTTATTTCTTTTACGGATGAGGATTATCTGGCCGAACCGATAGAGCCACATAAAGGAGCATTGGTTATAACAACTCAGGTCGGACCGGTGGATATGAAGAGGATGATGATCGACAATGGGTCTTCAGTCGACATCCTATACACTCATGCATACCAGAGGATGGATCTCGAGGGGCATATGTTAGAAATGGACTAAGAGGGTCCCTTATACGGGGTCAGCAATGACCCAATTCACGTGTCAGGGACAATCAAGCTGCCAGTCATTTTCAGTATAGCTCCTCGGCAGGTCGAAGTGATGGTTAAATTTTTTATGGTACAAGTGGATTCGACTTATAATGCCAATATAGGCAGGCCGAAATTGACTGGCCTTCAATCTGTAACGTCAATTCCCCATTTCAAGATCACGTTTCCCACATAAAACGGGGGTTGGGAAGGTGGATCTAGCCCGAAGGTGTTATGGGAACATTTTGATCTCATCAGATGTCGGGGTCAGCAAGTAGAGGCAAACTATGGCGATCGAGGTAGAGTCATTCATCAAAGGGAGTACAGAACTCATCGCCTTATCGACCGAAGAGACGGAGGACATTGAGTTGATCCCAAGTAACACAGAGAAACTGATAAAGATTGGCTCAGGGTTCGAAGAACCCTTTCGGACAAGTTTGGTAGATCTGCTTCGGGTGTATGCAAATATCTTTGCTTGTGTGCCCAGTGACATGCCTGGGGTGGACGAGTCTGTTGTTGTGCATAAGTTCTGCGTAGATCCTGCCAAGAAACTTGTCTCGCAAAAGAGGAGGATTTTTGCCTTGGAGCGGCAGAAGATCATCGATGAAGAGATAACTAAGTTGTTAGCAGTTGATTTCATTTTCAAAATTGACTATCCGGAATGGTTGGCGAACGTGGTTCTAGTGCAGAAGCAGAATGGAAAGTGTAGGGTCTGCATTGACTACACATACTTGAACGAGGAATGCCCGGAGGATTTTTATCCTCTACCTCATATAGATCAGCTAATCGACGCCACTTTGGGGCTTGCGATGTTGAGTTTCATGGATGCCTTTTCGGGGTATCACCAAATTTCAATGAACAAAGAGGATATCCCAAAGACAACTTTCATTATGCATCGGGCGATCTATGCGTATAAGAAGATGACATTCGGACTACTCAATACCAGAGCCACATATCAGAGGATGATGAACTATGTGTTCTGAAGACAGTTAGGGCGGAGTATGGAGGTATACGTGGATGATATGATTATCAAGAGCATGTCTGTTCGAGATCATCTGGACGATCTGGAGAATTATTTTTAGACTATTCGGGACCACAAGATTCGGCTGAATCCAACTAAGTGCACTATTGGTCTCGGTGCATGGAAGTTCTTGGGGGTAGATAGTGAGTAAAAGGGGAATCGAGGCGAATCCGAAAAAAATTAAAGCTATTCTAGATATGAAGTCTCCGAAAACGTTTAAGGATGTGCAAAGGCTAACGGGTCGGATCGCAGGGCTTCAGAGGTTTATGTCAAGATCTACAGAAAGATGCCTTCCTTTCTTTGGCACACTAAAAGGATCAAAAAACGAGAAGACCTTTCAGTGGACTTCAAAGAGTGATCAGGATGCGTTCCAAGGGATCAAAAGATACTTGTCTTATGCACCACTATTGATGAAGTCGATCCTTTCGGAACCTTTGTACCTATATTTGGCAGCTAGCTCATTTGCGGTCAGGGCGGTTCTGATTCAAGAAGCGGGAGAAAAGCAATTTCCCGTATATTATGTCAATCATGCCCTTCGTGATGCGGAGACAAGGTATCTGTGTTAGGTTTGTAAATAGTACGGAAGCGCAATAAAACGGATTTTAAAATTTTTCATACAAACCATCACCATGATCATCCTTGTGATCAATTATCAATTAAACAAAAGAGATAGAGATACAGAATTATACCCTCGTGAATCAAAGCTTCCTCAAGTACAAGTTCACCTCCAATTCCTTCGCGTTCTCCTTGAATTCCACCGATTAAATTCTTTCCTTTGATCAACGTTAGCCACCCAAGTGTTTGGCCTCTAGAGGTGATCCACCAAGGAATAATAGTTGTTCAAGAAGATGGGTATTGGCAAAACCCTAGTTTCTATCTCTATAAAAATTGCAACTACTCTTTCTCTCTCCAATTCTTATGGAATAGTGTGTAACTGTCTAGCCCTAAATCATGATAAGACTCCTCTTATTTATAGATATAGGGAACCCTCCTAAACTATTTAGGATTAGGGTTTTTATTTTAATTAAACTCCTTTAATTAATTAAACTCCTAATTCAATTAGGAATTTATGAGAGTACTTTTATTAATTAATTCTCAAACCCTTTTAGGAACTAAATAATAATAATAGTAATAATAATAATAAGACTCCTCTTATTAATTTATATTTAATATTTCAAAAATATTAAATAATAAATATTAAGCTATTTAATTTATTCTATCTCCATAGATTAAATTAAATACACTTAACTTATTATTAGAATTATGTTATTTACTTCTTAAACAGATGTTTTTCTTTTGCAGTGTGACCCTTAAGGTTCTCCATATTAAACCGGTTGTGAATAAATCAATTAGAACAATTCTAACCTTATTTAAATAAATAAATTAAACTATTTAATTTATTTAAATAAATAATATTTATTCTACAATAAGGGTAAACCCCCTTAGCGATCAACGACTTTTCAGATAATATAGATTTCAACATTAATCACAAAAGAACCTTTCAGTGCATAGTTACCGTACAATTCAATCCTTCTACCATACAATATCCTAAATAAATATAAGACATGAAATTACTGTCAAGTCTCATTTTATTTAATTATATGCATTTCGATTCTCCAATGAACAACTCTGATAATGCAAATTAGAAACTCCTTTCTAATTTCATTCTGCTTTGGCCCAAGACTTCTGAGTCGTCATTTATCGAATCACATAGGACATTCTCTCCTTTTACTAGAAGTGGTAGATTCTTTTTTGATCATTTACCTATCTCTATGTATAACTTATTATACCCAATCATACCCTTTGATATACCCTAAAGGTCTTAAGGGACATGTCAAAGTATAACTCATCATACACAAGATACTATGATGATCTCAAGTTCAAGGATCACTTGTACTACTATCACTAGAGGAATTTCTATTGACAGACGAGTAAAACTCCTTTAGGTATTCCTTAGCGAGCCACGTTCAGTGAACTTATTCTCTAATAAGCACCTACATATTTGCTTTAGTGCCTCCACACAAATGATTATGAGATCAATCATCCTCTTTATAAGAGCAAGCAACGTATGTACTAATCTATCCGGATTCACTAATCCCTTTTTTAGTAATCCATCGATTAGGAACAATTTTAGTTTGTGAGCTATCTAGAATTTAGATCTCATTAGCATGATCACCATCATGATTCTAAAAGCATTGCTCAAAACTATGGATTTATCACATTTAATATAACAGCACCATGTAGATAAAGTAAAATGCATTTAATAAACGAATAAGATTACAAAGTATATGCTACATCATATTAAATATGATTGGCTTGTGTGCATACTACTTTCAATCTCCCACTTGCACTAAAGTCAATCGCCATGATATCTAATACCCTTCTTCTCTAAGTGACGATCATCCTGTTGTTGAATAAAGCTTCAGTAGATGGATATGCAATGTTGTTCTCGAGAGTCCACTATCTCTATAGTGAGTTTTCTCCTCTTTCAATGATTCCACTAATCAAATAAAAGTGTTGCAACACTTGTTTGAATCCAAGATGAGACTTAGGAACTATTCTTAGTTCTGTAATGAACTTTTCATCCAAACAATTAACTTGCAGCTTCATTTACAGCTATATATTTTGTCTTTGTCATTAAACTAGCAACTCTTTGCTGTTTGGTACTTTTCCAATTCATTGCACCACCTTTCAAGGTAACGATTTACCTTAAAGTGAATTTGTTATCGTCTTGGTCAGTCTGAAATACTTGAGTCTGTTAAGCCCTCTAGTTTTTAATTCAGACCTACCATGTATCATGATCACATCCTTAATACCGGTTAGGTATTTAAAGATGTTTTTCACTGTCTTATAGTGATCTTCTCCAAAATATGACTGATCAACATCAAGCCTTGTATATTCACTGCATACATGATAGTAACTCATGCGATCTCTCTTTTAATTGGAGATAATTTTAGAGAGATACACTCCATGGCTCATCATCATGAGACCTCTCTTGGAGTTTGTCATGCTAAACGCCTTTAGCATCAAATGAATATACATTCCTTGGGTCAAGCCGAACATCCTTTTAAATCTATCTATATAGATTTATATCCCCAATTTATAGGATGTTCCTCCCAAGTCATTCATGGAGGAATGTTTAGACAATTTTATCTTTACTGATTGTAGCATTGGTGTGTTATTCGTTATCAGTAGTATATCAACATATAATACTAGGAATGTTACAGTGCTCCCACTGACCCTTTTGTACACACAAGGTTGATTCTTATTTTTGATAAAATCAAACTCTTTTGATTGTCTCATCAAAATGAATGTTCCATATTTAAGAAGTTTGTTTCAATCCATAAATGGATTGTTGCAGCTTATATACATGATTTGCTTCAACCTTTGAAACAAATTTCTTTAGCTGTATCATACATACATTCTCCTCAAGTCTTCATGGAGGAAGGATGTCTCCACATCCATTTGCCAGATTTCGTAATAATCTATAATCGCAAGTAAAATTCAAATGGACTTGAGCATTACCCGGTAATAAGGTTTTATCACAGTCAATTCCTTGACTTGAAAAACCTCTTAAACAGGTCTGGTCTTATAAGTCTCCACCTTGCCATTTGTTCCAGTCTTTCTCTTAAAGACCCATATTCACCCTCTAGGCACTATGCCATTTTGTGGAGTAACCAGAGTCTATACTTGGTTCTCATACATGGAGTCCATTTCGGATTTCATGGCCACCTGTCATTTCTCGGAGTGTCTTCTACTCATAGCCTCATCGTATATAACTAGATCATCATCCTCTATGATGCGTACCTCATCATCATCCTCTATGATGAATCCATACCTCCTAGGTATCTTCGGTACTCTTCCAGATTTACGATTCGGTTGTGGTACAATAGGTCTATCTACAGGTTCCTCGGTTCGACTTAAAGTGCTTTGTGGTTCTTGAACTCCTCAAGATCTATTACCCTCCCACTAGCTCCTTCAATGATAAACATCTTTATCTAAGAAGGCAGCGTGTAAGATTATAGTAATAATACCCTAAACTTTCTTTAGGATATCCCACAAATCTGCACTTGTCAGATTTTGTCCCAAACTTATCTTTGAAACCTTTTCACATAAGCTGGACAACCCCTTATCTTAACATACTTAAGAGTAGGAATCCTCCCTATCCATAACCTTTATAGAGTCTTGGGCTCGGATTTTTGAGGTTACCTTATTTTTGTAGATATGCAGCCGTTTCTAGGACATAACCCCAGATGCATACTAGAATGTCGGTAAAAATCATTATGGACTGCAGCATGTCCAACAAGGTACAATTTCTCCTTTTAGATACATCAATCAATTATTGCGTATCAGGAGGTGTCCATTATGAGAAAATACCATTTTGAGATGATCTAGAAACTCATTGCATAAGTATTCTTTCCTCGATCTGATCAAAGAATCTTAATACTTTGTCAATATGTTTCACTTCTGAATTCTTTGAACATTTCAAATGATTCAGACTTGTATTTTATCAAATACACACATTCAACTCTTTGAATGACCATCTCTTTTTCTTTTATTAGTTTATTCAATTTGTAAAATATTTTTCATATAAGTCAAGTATACAAAGTCTATCAAGTAATCTTCCAATTTCAAACAAAATATTATTATTATAAATAGAACAACAATTGTTCTTAAATATAATACCAGAACCTTCCATGTCCAACAATGAAAGTTCTAATATTTCTAATGAGAACTAGAACATAATAACAACTTATTAACTTAATAGACTTGCCCGTAGGCAATGCTAAACTATAAGTTCCTATAGTTAATGCAGCAACCTTTGCTCCATTCCCACACATAAGATTACTTACTCTTTGTTTAGCTTTCTACTTCTGCTTAGTCTCTGCATTGGATTGCGTACGTGAGAACTACAGCCGGTATCCAATACCCAAGTAGAACCTTGACTTACAGAAAGATTTATTTTTAATCATGAACAAACCTGTATTTGTAACTGAAGCTTCACTAAGCTTCTTCTGGTTAGTCTCTGTAAGATTCTCCTTACAGTTTCCTTTCTAGTATCTAGGCTTATTGCAGTGGAACCAAACTCCTTTGCTATCTACATCAGTCTTGTTCTTATTGTCCTTTGTTTTTGCCTTTTCATTTACCTTCTTTGAATTGTTCTTCTTTTAAGAATATCCTTTGGCCCTCTTCCGCTTTTTGGAACAATCATCTACCAGTAAGACTTGGTCTTTTTTGGTTGAAAAGTGACTCTTTACAGTTTTTAAGATGTTTAAGCAACTCAAGCAGGCTGACATATAGCTTGTTCGTGTGGAAATTCACAACAATTTGTGAGAAAGAGTTCAGAAGTGATTGCAAGATCAAATCTTGGATCAACTCTGCATCCATTAAAACTCAGTTGTCCCAATTGTTCAATCAGATTGATCATTTTAAGACATATGTCTGTACTGTAGTGCCATCGGTCATTCTAGATCAGAAAAGCTCCTTAGATATCTGATATCTAATAGTCCTACTTTCCTCACCATTCAACTCCTTGAAGGTATCGGAGTACAGTAGGAGCATCCATAGTTTCATGCTAACGCTGAAGCTCGTTACTCATGGATGCGAGCATGATGCATTGAGTCAACTGTGCATCATCTTGCCACTTTTTAAAAGTAACAATCTCTTCCTCTGAGCCATTGTCTGCAACCATTGCCGGGATAGACATATTAAGGACATAAGATAGTTTTTCAGCCTTGAGAACTATTCTCAAATTCTTTAACCAGTCCTTTTAATTTGGTCCGGTTAATTAGCATCTAATATGCTCTGTAGTGATAGTAAATTAGACACTATAAAATTCTGTAAATGAATTTGTAATTTAACAACATTTTAGCATACATTCATTTCTTAATTAATTACCAAAATAAATTATGTCTTTATTTTAAATTGGTACCTCACTATTTTCATCAAACCATATTACCCTCAATATATAATTCGGCAATTCTAATTAAATATTTGTCAGTGAGAATAAGGATCTCATTTCAAATGTATATAGCCTTGTGGTGACACAACAAACGATATATAAATAAATAGGTAGACAACTATTGTCAATTACATCTGTGACGCCCCCAAATCCAGGTCACCTGAGCCACGGACCTGGTTCATCACTATCCAATACCAAAATGATACAATCGATAACTTATAGCGGAATAAAGGAATATTTACATTGATATAACATAAATAAACTTGTCCCAAGTCTCGAAACCAATACTATTACAAAACATAACATAATACAAAAGGGTAAATATGTCTTAATACACGACGTCAATAATAAGTCTTAATACAAACGGTAATTCTAGAACAACAAATTACAACTACTCCGTAGCTTTCCCCTTTCCCTTATCTTTTCCTGAGCTCTCGCCACGTGCCGCACTAACTGAAATGTTTTTAAGGAGAGCAAGGGGTGAGCAACAATTTGCCCCGCAAGTATAATAGCAATGAATAATCACATGAATAATTTTATAGCTCACAAGAGTAAAAATTTATCTGAACCAAGGAAATAAACAACTTCTTTTTATCACCGTTATAGTGGTCGCTAAGGACCGAAGGGTTTCTGACGTATCCAAGAATTTCAAAGTTTTCCGAAGAAGGGAACTATTCAATACTAAGGGTGCACCAATGCACAGAACTCTATTCTAGAATTACTGGAAATTCATCCGATAATCCACAAACTGGTACAATATGTGATCAGCCTAAAATACCTGGCGTTATGCATAAGCCTTACATATTCCATTTACGCATGTGTCGGTTCCCCGACGTTTATACAATTTCCCCTGTTGTGAGGGTTGTTCCACTCAGCTTTACATGGGAGTCCAGACCAAAACAATTTGATCGGACAATTTTACTTAACAACAATAATAGTTGAAGGACTTTAACCTCACTTTAGTAACCAAATCAATAAGTGTCTAGCTGAAACAATTAGCCTTGACATAGCTTTTAAACAGTCTATGGAATAAAGAACTTTAAGGTTCGACAACATGCATGATAGCATTAAAAATATCTTGAATGAATAAAAATTCGTAATCTTTGGAATCACACAATATATAACATTGCATAAAATGGGCTTTCATTGCAATACTTGAATAGAAGTATGAATACTAGCACATTAATTGCTAAATTGATAAGTAATTTGAACGGAGTCAAGAAGCTCAATAAATAATATTTGCTCGATAGATAAATGAATTCGAAACTTGCCCAATAAATAAATTGAGTAAGGAAAACTCGCACAATTAAATAAGAGTTGTATGAGTCAGGAAACTTGCCTTGTACGTACGTTAATATCTTGACGTTAATCGTCCGTCAAAATATCCTACATAGTTCATTAAAATCATCGTAAATATTAGTCACATAAGGACTAGGTTCATTACAATCATCACATCATTAAAACCAAGCGTAATTTGCAATTAGTTTATTCAATTACGCCTTAAGACCGCATCACTTCGGTTGACACTAGTACAAAATTAAGCACATAAGGCTTTAACAAGTTATAAGTGTTTTTAATCATTTCGTACAAAAATATAAGTTTTAGACTCGGGGGAAAAATTTACTGGGTCCGACCCGATCCGGCCCGACCTGGTCCGGCCTGACCCGACCCGGTCCAAGCACGGACAGCGCCATGCAGTAGCAGTTCTGCAGCTCTTGCAGAACCGCGAACTGCCACACCTACGCCCGCTCCGGCCTCCATATCTCCCTCTATACTCGATCAATTTGGTCCATTACGGACTCTATGGATTCCTAAGACACGGGGCTACAACATATCAAAAATGCAAGATGACCCATAAACACTAACACAGCCAAATCCTTAGCCAAAGCACAACATTGATACTCTGTTTTTCGCAGTCATGAAATATCTCACACAAATGGCAACTGTGACTTCATTACAATGTCATTTTGATTCATTCCAACTAGGTTATCTTCACAACTCAGGGAAGTACGATATTATAACAACAAACAATTAAGATAATTACTCCATGAAGGCTTTACAGTCCTCTAACAGTCCATAGGTCCAAAAGTCCAAAAATATCCAAAGCTCATCCTTTAAGTCAAGGTTCGGATCTTTCCTTGTTTTTGTTCCACTTTGAGGGCGTTAATGGTTTATATAGATTCTTAAGAACCTCCATGGTAGATTCAACACAACCAACAACGAACATCAACAAAATCCAACCCGCAAGCATGAAAGCAAAACAAAACTCATGAAAACTTCACTTGGAGAAGAAATGGTTGTGGTTTGTGATTACCTCTTTGTTGCTTGCTTTGTGTAGGATGGGATGGTTGCTAGAGTGCTCTTGGACTCCTTCTTGCTGCTCTTCTCCTTCTTCTCCCTCCTTCCTTGCTTTCCTTCTTCTTCTTCCCGAATACTCCTTCTCTTTTGCTACTTCCTTCTTTCTCTCTCTATGTAGCTCTCTCCTTGCTTGCAAATAGGAAGTATGATGATGGTTTGAATGAGAAGGAAAATGAGCTGATGGGAGATAAGGTGGAGTGGCTTTGGGAGGAGAAGGAATGTATTGGGAGAGCTAAAATGGAGTACCCGGGCTCTTGAAAATGTATTTGAGGAGGATGTCTTGTGAAGAGTTAACAACCCAAGTCTAGTGTACTGTGACGGTTTATTCCCCCTCATTTGATTGGCTAATACAATTAATGCTCTCTCCTGATTGGTTGAGGCTTAATTGCCTCTCCAATTAATCAAAATATACAGATAAATATACCCGAATACTCTCACTTTTGTACCAAATTTGGTAAATAATTCTACCCAAAATTAAAATAGGTACTCCCATAAATTATTGGGACACATAAAAATATTTATTATGAGATTTTTCCATTTATTCGGAACACCCATACTATACATTTCGGATACGGATTAAATCACGTATCAGCTCCAATAAAATTTCTGACACTTGGAAAAATTATTCCTCAGCATATATGCCTCATCTAAATTAATAAAAATCGAAATAGATAAAAAAGTTCGGGTGTGAATAGTGCTCGTGAATAGTGCCTTAGGAAGCGGGTCCCGCTAATAGTGATTTTATAAATTTTTGCAAAATCGATATATTCACTCTAACGACACAACAACACATAAAATTTAACATATGCACATTTTCTAGGCTGTAACACAATTCTAAACACGTAGTATAGATTAATATAAAAATAATAATAATAATAATAATAATAATAATAATTCATTTTATTCATACATAACTCGGGTTACAAGGAAATCTAAAATTCCCGATCGTTACAACATCACTATGTAACTCCTTGTATTTTGCCTCTTAGATTATTTTGATCAAGTGGTGACACATCCGAATCAAAATTATCCAAGTTAAGTCCAACCTAGTATTTCCATATATGTGAAGAGAAAAATATTGTCCTTATGGTGACACAACAAAACAGTAATGTTCAATTCCTTAATAAGCATCAAATGTGATAATGCAACATCTTAAATATTTAATACTTGCCTTGTGGTGACACAACAAACTCATATTAAATATTTAATACTCTATTGCTATACCAAGCTAGAAGGCGACGTTCGATATTCCAAATATCTTTGAACGCTTAGGACTTAATATAATTTCTTTGAGGGGTTTGTTATTATTTGTCTCATCTTGTTTAGCGCACATGCACATATATATATAAAATACGCGTCATATTATTTAACATGCGAATCATGTTGTATAATATATAATATATACATAGTAAGCATGCACATATAGAATACTATATTCTACCCGGATTGATTATGGACTTTTATTCTAGTTTGGTTCACTAGAGCCACCAAGTGAACCAAAAGGTCAAACATAGGGTGCAAGAACAAAATTTAAATATAATTATTACATTTAAACCCGGGCTTCATTACAAACGGGTCTTCAAGCGCTCCTTGCTCCTTAGTCTCCAATTCTTCAAAATAATTCTAACTAATCCTATTACATAAACTATTTAAAATAAATAGAAACCTTGATCAGCAGTCAAGGGGAAGAACATATGAGGGAGATAGAATTTACATTAAGAAAAATTAGAGAAGACGAGATACGCAGACCCCATTTATAAAAACTCATTCATTCAAGCATCCTCTAAAATAGTTACAATCACACATTAGTCAATAGTCTATAATCAATCCATATTTATTATCATACATATCACTATATGCATCAATAAATAACATTCATCTCATGAATAATAAAACCATTCCATATATGCATTGATATCATTTAATGGGCAATTAAAAGTTTACTAGAAATCCAATTTTGAAACAAAAATAAACTCATTTATTTTAATCAAAATTGGAATCATAATAAACTTATTTATTTTATTTTATCCAATTTTGAATAAAAATAAACTCCTTTATTTTTAATCAAATTTCAAATCAAAATAAACTCCTTTATTTTAATTAACATGGAAACCAATTTCAAGTTCAAAATAAACTCCTTTCTTTTAACTTAAAATTGCTTGAAAAAATAAAATATGTTAAATCTTATTCCTTATCAAAATAAACATCTTTATTTTTAAAGAAACATGGAATCCTATTCTATATGTGAATAAACTCCTTTATTCTAGGAAACATGGAATCCTATTCCATATGTGAATAAACTCCTTTATTTTAGTTAACGTAGAATCCAATTCCAAGTTCAAATAAAACTTTTAATTTTAATTATATTCCAATTCAAAATAAACCTTTTATCTTAATTGAAAATAAATAAAATCAAAATAAAAAAATTTCAAAATCTGCAGACCGACGCGGCCGCGCTCCGAAATGAACTAGGAGTGGCGCGGCCGCGATGCACCCCCAAAAACGATTTCTGGGTTTGGGCGCGGCCGCGCTCCAGAATGAACTGGAAGCGGCGCGGCCGCGCCGCGTAGCAGACTTCGAAATTTTTTTCCGTTGCCCAGAAAATCGATCCAATCGCATACCCATACATACATGGAATCATAATAATCGATAATTACCACAAGGTTAGGCTCTGATGCCACTGTTAAGTTTGTATATAGCGCAAACATTCAATCAAATTACATAAATAGTGCGGAAGCGCAATAAAACGGATTTTAAAATTTTTCATACAAACCATCAGAAAGATGCCTTCCTTTCTTTGGCACACTAAAAGGATCAAAAAACGAGAAGACCTTTCAGTGGACTTCAAAGAGTGATCAGGATGCGTTCCAAGGGATCAAAAGATACTTGTCTTATGCACCACTATTGATGAAATCGATCCTTTCGGAACCTTTGTACCTATATTTGGCAGCTAGCTCATTTGCGGTCAGGGCGGTTCTGATTCGAGAAGCAGGAGAAAAGCAATTTCCCGTATATTATGTCAATCATGCCCTTCGTGATGCGGAGACAAGGTATCTGTGTTAGGTTTGTAAATAGTGCGGAAGCGTAATAAAACGGATTTTAAAATTTTTCATACAAACCATCACCATGATTATCCTTGTGATCAATTATCAATTAAGCAAAAGAGATAGAGATACAGAATTATACCCTCGTGAATCAAAGCTTCCTCAAGTACAAGTTCACCTCTAATTCCTTCGCGTTCTCCTTGAATTCCACCGATTAAATTCCTTTCTTTGATCAACGTTAGCCACCCAAGTGTTTGGCCTCTAGAGGTGATCCACCAAAGAATAATAGTTGTTCAAGAAGATGGATATTGGCAAAACCCTAGTTTCTATCTCTATAAAAATTGCAAGTACTCTCTCTCTCTCTCCGATTCTTATGGAAGAGTGTGTAACTGTCTAACCCTAAATCATGATAAGACTCTTCTTATTTATAGATATAGGGAACCCTCCTAAACTATTTAGGATTAGGGTTTTTATTTTAATTAAACTCCTAATCCAATTAGGAATTTATGAGAGTACTTTTATTAATTAATTCTCAAACCATTTTAGGAACTAAATAATAATAATAGTAATAATAATAATAAGACTCCTCTTATTAATTTATATTTAATATTTTAAAACTATTAAATAATAAATATGAAGCTATTTAATTTATTCTATCTCCATAGATTAAATTAAATACACTTAACTTATTATTACAATTATGTCATTTACTTCTTAAACAAATATTTTTCTTTTGCAGTGTGACCCTTTAGGTTCTCCATATTAAACCGGTTGTGAATAAATCAATTAGAACAATTCTAATATTATTTAAATAAATAAATTAAACTATTTAATTTATTTAAATAAATAATATTTATTCTACAATAAGGGTAAACCCCCTTAGCGATCAACGACTTTTCAGATAATATAGATTTCAACATTAATCACAAAAGAACCTTTTAGTGCATAGTTACCGTACAATTCAATCCTTCTACCATACAATGTCTCAATTAAATATAAGACATGAAATTACTGTCAAGTCTCATTTTATTTAATTATATGCATTTCGATTCTCCAATGAACAACTCTGATAATGTAAATTAGAAACTCCTTTCTAATTTCATTCTGCTTTGGCTAAAGACTTCTGAGTCGTCATTTATCGAATCACATAGGACATTCTCTCCTTTTACTAGAAGTGGTAGATTCTTTGTTGATCATTCATCTATCTCCATGGATAACTTATTATATCCAATCATACCCTTTGATATATCCTAAAGGTCTTAAGGGATATGTCAAAGTATAACTCATCATACACAAGATACTATGATGATCTCAAGTCCAAGGATCACTTGTACTACTATCACTAGAGGAATTCCTATTGACAGGCGAGTAAAACTCCTTTAGGTATTCCTTAGCGAGCCACGTTCAGTGAACTTATTCTCTAATAAGCACCTACATACTTGCTTAAGTGTCTCCACACAAATGATTATGAGATCAATCATCCTCTTCCTAAGAGCAAGAAACGTATGTATTAATCTATCCGGATTCATTAATCCCTTTTTTAGTAATCCATCGATTAGGAACGATTTTAGTTTGTGAGCTATCTAGAATTTAGATCTCATTAGCATGATCACCATCATGATTATAAAAGCATTGCTCAAAACTATGGGTTTATCACATTTAATATAACAGCACCATGTAGATAAAGTAAAATGCCTTTAACAAACGAATAAGATTACAAAGTATATGCTACATCATATCAAATATGATTGGCTTGTGTGCATACTACTTTCAATCTGAACCTTGAAAAGTTTTCCTATGCATTGATTATCGCTAGTAAGAAGCTCCAGCATTATTTCCAGTGTCGGCTGGTGGTGGTATACACAAATCAGCCATTAAAGAAGGTGTTGCACAAGTCGGACTTCTCGGGTTAGCTCGCTGCGTGGGCTATGGAGCTGACCCAGTTTGTTTTGGAGTATCACCCTTGGACAGCGATAAAAGGTCAGGCGTTAGCCGACTTTATGGTGGAATGCTCATTCTCTGAATCGAATTCTTCGGAGATAGTAGTGGGTTCGGTCTCAGATGTTCAGCCGGTTCAAATTTTATGGACTCTTTATGTGGATGGGTCTTCAATCTTGGATGTTAGTGGAGCTGGGTTATTTTGATAAGTTTGGAGGGATTTAAGGTTCAATAGGCCATTCACTTTCGGTTTAAAGCAACCAATAACGAGGCAGAGTATGAGACAATTTTGGCAGGGTTACGGTTAGCTCGAAGCCTGGAGGTTCAGTGCTTAGTTATCTTTAGTAATTCCCAATTAGTGGTCAAGCAGATTTCGGGAGAGTATGAAGCTTGGGGGACACGAATGACTAAATACTTGACAGAGGATAAGGATCGGCTCCACTACTTCAGCTCATACAATTTCCACGGGGTGGATCATTTGAATAATACAATGGATGGTGCCTTGACCAGATTGGCGACGATTGAGGCGAGCTTCTTCAACGGTTCGGTATACTTGGAGAAGCGTGTAGAGGTCAGAAGTTTTAGCGTCGGATCGGTTGGATTGTTGGCTCACACCGTATATAACATATCTTAGTGATGGGATCTTATATTCGGATCGGTTATTGGCTAAGAAGATAAAACATAGGAGTTTGAACTTTATCTTGATCGATGGTGATTTATATCAGCGTGCTTTCTCTTCCCCGTTGCTTAAGTGTTTGACGCCTTCTGAAGCTTATTATGTTCTTCAGTAAGTACATGAGGGGATCTGTAGAGATCACATAGAGGCTAAGGCGTTGGCGTACAAGGTCTTGAGGCAGGGTTATTACAGGCCGACGATATTCCAAGAAGCGAAAGACTATGTGAAGAAGTGTCTGAAGTGCCAGTTGAATAGTCCTATTTCACATCAGCCCCCAAGGAGTTATTGTCGGTTCTATCCCCAATCCTATTTGCAGTTTGGAGGATTGATATTCTAGGTAAGTACATGAGGGGATCTGTAGAGATCACATAGAGGCTAAGGCGTTGGCATACAAGGTCTTGAGGCAGGGTTATTACAGGCCGACGATATTCCAAGAAGCGAAAGACTATGTGAAGAAGTGTCTGAAGTGCCAGTTGAATAGTCCTATTTCACATCAGCCCCCCAAGGAGTTATTGTCGGTTCTATCCCCAATCCTATTTGCAGTTTGGAGGATTGATATTCTAGGTCTGTTACTGAAGGCCAAGGATCAGGTCAACTTTGTAATATTGGCTATAGACTACATGACTAAGTGGGTAGAGGCCAAACCTTTTTGGATGATATCGGAGCAGGAATGTCTAAAGTTCTTCAAGGAGTTTGTGGTGTTTCAATTTGGCATCCCTATAGTACTAGTGTCAGATAATAGTCAACAGTTTGTGGGCGTTAAATTTGAGGAATTTTTGGCGGATTTGAAAATTCAACATCGAAAGATTTTGATTGCACATCCTCAGTCAAATGGGCAAGTAGAAGTGATGAATCTGACCCTCCACAATTAAATCAAAAGAAGATTGGATGAAGCTAAATGTCAGTGGCCTAAAGAGTTACTCAGTGTTCTATGGGCTTATTGGACGACTACAAGGATGACGACTAGGATTCTCCGTTCAGGTTAGCATATGGGATCGATGCCCTTGTTCCAATAGAGATCGGGTCTCCTTCTCCTCGGGTCAACCAATATAAAGAGTTGTACAATGATGAAGGCATTCGCCTCAATTTAGATCTATTGGAGGAGGTTCGGGAATCGGCCTTAGTAAGACTAGCCATTTACCAGAAAAGGACGGTCATGTATTATATTAAAGGGGTTAAACAAAGGAGGTTTAAGGTTGGTGATCTTATACTTCGGGAGGCCGAAACATCTACTCCTCAGACACAGGTAAGCTTATGCTAAACTGAGAGGGACCTTACGAAATTGTTGAAATGCCGAAGTCAAGAACTTACCGGCTTCAAGCAATGGATGGATTGGAGATAAAAAAATATTTGACATGCTAAGAGACTTAGAAGATATTATCAATAAGTTATGTATTTTTTCCTTTTGTAATTTATGTAATTTTTTTCAATTATCAATAAAGTAGAGTTGTTCACTCTTGCAAAAAAGACTTTTCATTTCACTTGAAATTTTGTACATATATGGAGTTTATTACATGAAAAAAGAAAGATCATAAAGGCCTATTATTGAGGAGGGGGACGTTTTCAGCATCGGACTCGTCATCCGAAGAGTCTAAGATGGAAGGATCGAGTCCGGTTGCAAGCATTTTGGCCTTATCTTTCTCCCGAGCACTCGAGTAGCCGTCGCCATATTGCATTATGACTTCCTCGATTAGCTCAAAGGATCTTCAGTATTCGGCGATAAGGTTCCCCTTGGCCTCTTCAGTTATTGGGGGACCTTGCGCCTTTAGTTCATTATAACTCGTCTCCAATGACTTATGTTATTTCATCAGTTGAACTATCTATGAATGCACAGTCTTGAGCCGGTTCTACAGGCTTTTGATGGACTTCTCCATTACTTTCATTCGATTTTTGTCTTCGGCTTGGTCTGCCAGAAGTTGCTGCCTCTTTTCGGCTACTTCGGAAAGTTATTATTTGGTTTTTTTCAGTTCGCCTTGTAGCTCCTGGCAGCCAAAAGTTGTGTTGGCATGCAGATTCCATTCTTTCTCGAGGTCGGACTTTATAGCCTCAACTCGGAGCTGGATATCTGCGATTTCGGCCTTTAGTTCTTATACTTCGGGAGGCCGAAACATCTACTCCTCAGACACAGGTAAGCTTATGCTAAACTGAAAGGGACCTTACGAAATTGTTGAAATGCCGAAGTCAAGAACTTACCGGCTTCAAGCAATGGATGGATTGGAGATAAAAAAATATTTGACATGCTAAGAGACTTAGAAGATATTATCAATAAGTTATGTATTTTTTCCTTTTGTAATTTATGTAATTTTATTCAATTATCAATAAAGTAGAGTTGTTCACTCTTGCAAAAAAGACTTTTCATTTCACTTGAAATTTTGTACATATATGGAGTTTATTACATGAAAAAAGAAAGATCATAAAGGCCTATTATTGAGGAGGGGGACGTTTTCAGCATCGGACTCGTCATCCGAAGAGTCTAAGATGGAAGGATCGAGTCCGGTTGCAAGCATTTTGGCCTTATCTTTCTCCCGAGCACTCGAGTAGCCGTCGCCATATTGCATTATGACTTCCTCGATTAGCTCAAAGGATCTTCAGTATTCGGCGATAAGGTTCCCCTTGGCCTCTTCAGTTATTGGGGGACCTTGCGCCTTTAGTTCATTATAACTCGTCTCCAATGACTTATGTTATTTCATCAGTTGAACTATCTATGAATGCACAGTCTTGAGCCGGTTCTACAGGCTTTTGATGGACTTCTCCATTACTTCCATTTGATTTTTGTCTTCGGCTTGGTCTGCCAGAAGTTGCTGCCTCTTTTCGGCTACTTCGGAAAGTTATTATTTGGTTTTTTTCAGTTCGCCTTGTAGCTCCTGGCAGCCAAAAGTTGTGTTGGCATGCAGATTCCATTCCTTCTCGAGGTCGGACTTTATAGCCTCAACTCGGAGCTGGATATCTGCGATTTTGGCCTTTAGTTCTTCCTCCCTGTTCTTCATTTTTTCAAGGTGGCACAGGGTTCGGGTAGTGATGGCAGTTTTACTTACTCGACCTAAATGCATGGAATTTGCATGGATCAGCTCTTCGGTTGTGATGTTTTTAAATCTACCGTCGTCTTTGGGTAGATTGAAGTATTGGAAGAGTTTGATAGGATAGTCCTTGGGGTTTTTCGGCTATAGGGTCATCCTGGCCCGAACCTCTCGTATCTCTCATACTTCGGTCGATAAAGATGGTGATTCGGTTGAGGGAGTACCTGTTGACTGTTGGAGTTGTTAGGGTTCAGGAGGGAGTTCAGTATGTGGCTTTTTGGCCGTTGGGCGGAGGATGATTCGGCACGATCTTTTCTCTTTTGTAAGGGGCGGTCAGGTTCGGTAAATTCAAAGGGTTCAGCTGTATCTGGTTGGATTATGTTGAGTTCGGGGGTTTAGGTAGGTTCAGTGATAGGGGGTTGTGATAATGTGGTATGAGGTTTTTTGGTGAATGCCTCAACTAGTCTACTTTTTTTTAAAAGGGCATCTTTTTCAGCAGTTGTCATTTCGAGAGGGCTCGTTTAAATAAAGTCAAGTGTTGGGATGTCGGTGGATGGGTTGGTTTTGAACGTTAAAGGTTATATCATAGGGATTACAAAAATTGGGGTTATTAGGAGAGGGACTTCAGCCGTTTCTTCAAGGGAGATGCTGGTGGCTTCGGGGGATGTTGTTGCAGCTGAGGATTGGCCAATCTCCTTAGTTACTTCAGGATTGATAAAAGATACTATAAGAGGAAGAGAAAAATGGAGGGTGTTAGTAATGAACATAGCAGTTTGAATATTCTGTGCTAAAAAGAAAGAATCGGTTTACATTTATGGTTGAATAGCTAGGTCTGATCGTTTAGGAGTTCCATACTCCATTCTTCTTCGGGCATTGTGGCGATGAGAAGTGCCAACTCTTCGGTCGGCTTCGGGTTAATTTATCAAACACAACGTTGGCCCTTGAGGCTTTAGCCTAGTCTGGAAGTTTATGCATGTCGGGATCTCGGATGAAGAACTAGAGGGAGTGTCATCCCTTATTGTTGGTGGGAGTTTTCATCAATGATCGTTTTTGGGCTGCTTTGTTCGGTTGTTTGTTAATTTGACAGAACCCTAATTCGATCGGCCCAATGTGAACATGGCAAAGAAGAAATCTATAGAGGGGTCTACACCGCATTCTTGGCAGAAAGCGATGAAGCAGATGAGATGGATGAAGGAGTTCGGGACTAATTGGGCGAATCCAATCCCAACAAATTCAAGAAAGGTGATGATGAATTCTTGTGGGGGAATCGGTCCCCATACCTTAGCGCGTACAAGGAAATGGCGGTCCAGCCGTTGGGTCGGTGGTACATTCTCTCGTGGAGATCGGGGGCACGAAGTTTGTGGGTTGGGGGGATGTTGTATTGGTGGCAAATGTCTGTGAGAGTTTGGTTGTTGATTGAGGATCTGGTGTTGATGTGGGTGAAGGATTTCTCTGACGAGTAATCCTCTTGCATTTTTAGGATGACGAGCTCGGCTTCGGTCTGGATTGGGGATAGGGTAGTAGAAGATGAAGTGTTTTGCGGGTGATGACGGTGGTTGGTGGGTTTTGAAGGTTAACGGTGGTGGAGGTAGGGACAATCTCAGATGGAGTTTGGGTAGGGGTTTGTATGGGAGCGGAGTTGGGATTAGCTATGGCCGGAGTGGGGGCAATAGTAATTTGGTTGCTGGTGTCGGCCATTGTTGATCGAGTATTATAGGAGAAGCAGTGGGTTTCGCCGGAGAAGATGGTTGCAGGGGTGTATGCCAGAGAAAGTTGTTGTAAAAGGAGAGAGAAAGTCTTTTGATCAAAGTGGCGGTTCGTTTTGGGGGGAAATGGGTTTTGATGTGACTCTTTAGTTTGCACGTTTCTCGAGTTATGGCTAATAATGGTGGTGGGGCCCAATGATCGGCGTGTACAACATGAAGGGATTGTTTGGTTCCAAGGCAAATAGTTTGGACTTATTAATTTTTGTATACTCTCTTGCTATAAGTCAGTTATAACAAGAGAGTGGGGGGCATATTGATACGTGATTTATTGGGCCACTATGATGATTTGTTGGGCCCGGATGGATCGGTGGGCTGGTTCCCACGTGGAGGAATTTTCCCCACGTTAGGGTATATTTTGTTTAGGTTGTTTGACCATTAAGGAATGTATAATCCTAACTGTATTTAACTTTAGCTTATAAGGAAAGAGTCAAAATTATATCCAACTTTCATTATTTAAGGATATTGACTTCTATCCTATCATGGTAACTACAATGATGAGGAATCCTATTACAATACGGGGACAGGGCGAAAGAGGTGGTGTGATCACTATAAATACAAGGCTAAACCCTAATTCTCAGGTAATGTTACTTTGAGCACTAAAGCTATAAGCTTCTATTGTTAATCTTGATATCAGCTTGTACTTATTCTCACATCGGAGTTATCCTCCGGCAGTTCAGGCCGTCAGTTCTCTGAGTGTGGTTTCGTTTCTGTACAGTATTTGGCGCATAGTTTGGTGATTGAACGTGTAAACAAATCTTAACATTAACGATAACTATTTTTACAATTTAAGGAACAATTATTTTCAGAATATGACTGTTGGGAAAAAATATTTTTAAACGCTCAATAGCTAACATATCTTATCAGGAACAATTAAAATATTTAATATCAACAATCCGATCATGCACACAACGAAGTGCTAAGAGCGTCATACATGTCAATACATCGCTTTCACGTTGCACGTGATAACTTCCGTAAAATTCCTTCATCTTTTAATGGTAGTAAAAGTAACCCACATATAAACCCAATTAAACTTTTATTTTCTACCCATATGTGATTCCTGCAAACAGTAAAATACTACTCATTTATAATGTAACTTTTTTTTTATTAAATAGTCAAATTGATTAAAATATATTAAAACTATAAACAGTAAACTTTACGATAAAAAGATTACAATACAAAAAATTGAAATAAGAATTTTTTCAATATAATAATAGATAATTAAGAAAATGGTCAATTGTAGCAACAGTTATAGGACACCAAATATACTCTTGAAAAATCGTCATAATTTTAAAGTAATAACAGAATATACAAATCTGAACAGTTCTTTAATACAGACAAAAGAAATATTGAGTAGTTGGCTAAAATTCTAAAAATAAATAAATAAATAAATAAATTCTTCCTTCGGCTTCCAAATAAATTTTTGTCACGTAGATCTGGTGTGCCAAATGTAACCCTTCTAAGGATACATGGTTTTTTTTTTGTCTCCAATCTTTTTGGATATTTGATTGATTATATTCCTAAGCTGTTGGCTTTAAGCCTACACATATTAGCCGGCCAGCAAATTATATATTTTAAAAATAGGTCTCACCCTCTAACAAATATTACTAATAAAACACCATATGAATATTAATTGTATCACTATCCTAAAATGCCGTCCCTATTGGACTGCAAGGCAAGAATAAGAAGAGAGGGAGGAAAATAGAGAATCAAGTAAAATCAAGAACTTAACTAGAGAATTATGAACGGAGTACGAGGAGGAGGAGGAGGTGGAGGTGGTGGTGGTGGTGGACGGAGAAAAATTGGCGGACCACCACCGGCAAATCGGTCAAAAGAAAGAGATGAAGATCTTATTTTGTTCCGAGAGATGCATAAGCGCGAAAAAGATAGAATTGTTAGCCTACTTCAGCCAGTTTCCGACGAATTTGAGCCAACCGGTCTGCCCTAATGATCATCATTAATTATATATGTTTACACTTATTATCTTCTCTTATTATTTCGTATAGTATTCCTTCTAGCTATCCAAAAAAAAGAAGATTTTTTATTTTATTTTTTACAATTTTTGTGGAAATGGTATTTTTTTACTTTGAACAGATTTGTTGATCATTTTTTTTTCTTTCTGCAGGAGGGAATTATGCTCTTTATAGAATGGCATCTGGAAAGAAAGGACCAGCTGAAAATGAGAAAAATGATTATGACTGGTAAAGAACTAATGATGATCACTCGTTAAAAATTGGAAATATATTTTACTTTTTATTCTGTTTTAAATTTAAAAATACATTAATATTTCTTTTTTTAGACTATAAAGTCACATTATAAAGTCACATGAATTCCTAATATATTAGTATTATACTTGGCATAGATTTAATACTATCACCCTACCACTATTGCAGCTATTATAAATGTTAGGAATATATTTACAAGAATAAATTTGTCTTCCTATCATAAATGAATTTTAATTTTGGAACGGAAAAAATATGTTGTAGGCTATAATTTATAGTTATCAATTTTCAGTCACAAATATATATATGCGGCACACTGAACACCAACTTAATATTGATTCAAAAAAGAAAGAATAGCAACTACGAAAATAACAAGAAACTGTATCAACTGAGGGGAGATAGAATCGTTAGTATTGTTTTTAGCAGTTCTAGCTCTTATTCCCTCTCATAAGACGGAGGAAAATGTTTTTTATCTACGAAATTCTAAGTGAGGTCGTAATAGTCCTTTTATTGTTAATTAAGGTTAAAAACACCACCGGCAACACCTCTTTTTCCGTCGCTGGAGATGGAGGCAAATGCACCAGAAATGGTTGTTCAGCGGGAGTTACCAATTATCCAACCTCTTTCAAGGGTATGTGTCTCTTATTTTTATAGTGCATTTAGGAGGCAGTTTTAAGGTTATAAGAGTACAATTTATGTTATATTCACTACTCCGAAGCCACACAAAAAAATGAGTCTTAATTTATTTATTTTTTTCATATATTAAAATTTATCTCGGACACAGTACTATAATATAAGTTTATTTCAAAAAATTTCTTAAGAAATTTTGTTTTCAGTTGTCAATAGGAAAAAATTATATTAAAATATTATTTTTAATTGTTTGTCCTTGTTCGTCTACCTACTTATGACGTTTAGTGTCTTTGAAGTTCTTGATACATTTGAGAATCTTGTTCAATTACAAGTAATTTTTATTGTTAAACGTAGTTTATTTAATTCATAAATTAGTGTTTAGAGCTTAAATGCACTACACAATTTTTGATATAATGGTCAAACATATTGACTTCTACCCTCTACCGATACCAACGTTATAAACGTCGGTAATTGAACATACCTAAAATGCCGATTGAATATAAGTGGAGGAAAACAGATAGTCAAAATGGACTATTTTCTGATGGAACTCTGAGATCATGAATCTTGAATGTTCTAGCTGTTCTTCCAATGCATACATTAAAGAAATTGAACGAGTTACTTTTAATATATATATATATATATATATATATATATATATATTTATACACACACACATATAATCTAATGTTTTCTCTTCTTATTATTGCTTATGTAATTTTCCAACAAAATTTGGTGTTTTTTCATAACTTAATTTTAAGAAATTGCTTGTAAAAAATAGCAATTGTAAATAGCTACATGAATGAATTAACTAAACTGATCAGTTCCTTGTGTATAACTAAGTTTGCAGGAAATTCAGAGGCAGCAAAAAAAGCAAGCAACAATATTGGAAGATCAAAATCCCCAAGTCCAAAATTCAAAGTCCCCTTGAGATCCACAACCCCGAGTCGAAAATCAAACATTAATCCATCAAATGATCAGAAGAAAAACAGTAAATCTGCCCCAATCTTGAACCAAAAAACAAACCAATTTATCCCGAGCAATACTACTAGTACTACCACTACTTTGACCAAAACCCCCTTGGTGAACCAAAATGAAAGCCATATGAATTTCTTAGCTTCAAACCTTTCAAAAAGCCTAGGTCTAGATTCATCAAAAACAAAACCTACAAGTAGAGGGGTGTCGCCCCAAGTGAGGTCCATTATAAATACATCTCATATTCTCGAGTTTTCGGATGAAACACCTCCGAATCTTAAAACTGATAGATCAGATTTGGCCCTAAGGAGCCGACCAGATCGATCTAGCTCGGCCATAAGGGGTAGGTCAGATCGATCAAGTTCAACTCTAAAAGGTCGATCAGATTCGACCTTGAGGGGCCGATCAGATCGACAAGGATCGACTTTAAGGGGCCGGTTAGGAATTCAAAATCAAAATCAAGTTGGGGAAAAAGGTAGAGATTCTACCGCAAAAGCGATTAGGAGGCAATCATGCTCACCTAATCGAAAAATGACATCAAAAAAAGAGAGCAATAGTACTGGTGAAGAAAATGTGACAACTCCAAAAGGGAAGTATCAAAGTGGAAATGGAGGACAAGTTTTTGGCAGCAGAATGGTAGATAAGTTTATGAATGCTAGAAAGTCAAGTGCTGAAGAAAGAGATACAAAGCCAAAATTGTATGGTTCAATAAATGAGAGCTCTGGTTTTGGAAGGCTGATGGCTAAGAGTTCATTGGATATGGCTGTTAAGCATATGGTATGTTTCTTGATCTTTATTTGTCTATTAATTAATCATGCATGCAGTATAATCACTAAAATCATTAGATATAACTGTATCATATAATATTGAGATTTTATACCCAATTTACTCAATCAGTCAAAGAATTAATTAAATTTATTAATCTATGTATACTCTTAAAATGTCAATTACAAGGAACAAAGACAATAGTTTAGTTCGAATTAACTCTTATAAGTGGGGTAGTCTAGGCTCTAGTGATGGTTAATGATCAGCTGAATTTCTTTGAGATTCACAGTTCGAACCTTGGAATGTCCATTGAAAAATAGTTGTTAAACGTAATGTTAACCTAACGCTCAACTTCTAAAAATAATTTTATACTATTTGAAGTTTTTCTTCTCTTTATTAGAAGGGAAATATTAGAATTTGCTAGTAGTAACAACTTTTGTTAATCTTTTGACCTAAATTGTTCAATGTGCAGCAAGATAATAAACGAGAGTCGGCAAACTTTCGTCAAAACGCCGGTGGAAGACGACCAACAAACACATGCAGCACTTCAAGTTCAAAAGTCAGTTCTGGGATTAATAGGCAATAATTAACAAAGATCCATGGACTTGATTAGAAAATGTTATGTGTGCTTAATTATCTTATAATATGAAAGGAATGACAAGGGATTTTGCAAAATTATTTGAGTTCGATAACGGCTATTTTCTTTTTATTTTCCCATATGATCATTTTGTCCTAAGAGTAAGGATGGATTTTTATTTATTTTGTAGTGAAATTACTTGATGAGAATTGAGAACCCTTTTTTTTTTCCTTAAATGGTTTGCTCTCGAGTCTCGTCTAATTGATATTTGAAACAGTGAGGTGCTATGGTTATGTTTGTCACAGCTTAATTGGAATAACTTATAGTTTATTTAGGAAGATAAGCTGAAAATTAGTGTTTATTTAAATAATCTTTAAGTTGAGTACAACACCTTCAATGCACGAAAGAAAAATTGTTATCTAAGTACTTATTTTCACCTTATAACTTGTTAGATATTTTAATTATACTTTTCAGCTTATTTGCCAAACATAACAGTTTATGCCCGTAATAAGTTGTTTTAAAAAATAAAGTCAAATAAGTTACTCCAATTTATCAAATAAGTTACCTAAAATAAGATAGTAAATAAGATTTAAGCAGTTTTAAAATAAGATGCAATAAAACAGGCTTATGTTTTTGGTTAAAAAGTACAAATTATACTAATAGAGAAGTCTGTCTTACAATCTCTTCATCTCCTTTGTTGTTAGTAATCAGTCCTCTTGTAAGGAAAAATTTTGGGATTTAATTTCAAAGGAAAACTAAATACGTGCAGCCAAAAAATTAAAAAGACTGATTAATCTTTTTTTTCCCTTTTCATTATCTTTTTCTTATTTAATCTTAGTGCTAATTTGAGAAACATTAGCATTCACCAGTTCAAGGGTTTTTAGGCTCTGTGAGTAAAAAATCAAATATTAATTTAATGTTAATGTTGAAAAATTGTTTATTAAGGACCAAACAACCGTGAATTCGAGGCCTTAGACTCAATGATTTCTTGAAACACAGAGACAATTGGTATAATGAGAACAATTACACTAATACAATTTAAGTAACATGGGACTAGACCTCACAATCTAAGTTGAGAACCATATAGTTAACCAAAATCACTTGGATCTAATTGGGTTGGTTAACTAGTTTTTATGTTATGAGTTGGTTTAGTTTTAAACCCATATTATGAATTAAAAATATGGGTTAAAACCAGTTTAACTAATTTTGACCTATATTAATTAATACATCCCAATTTGTTTAGTTTTCAAATTTGAACTCCAAATCTACTGTTCCAATACATGTACCATATGTTGTCCCATGCTTCCTGTAGAATCTTGCCACGTGCCCTCTTGTTAGCATAATGGATCAGCAGTTAAAATAATTAAAACTTACAAACTTAGGATCCATAAATTAATGTTAGTGTTTCTACATTCTTTATGCACTTCACAAAATATTTATTGCTCTATTTTAACTTTTTAAAGAAAAATTTCTTCGTTGCAAAAAACAATAAAAATAAAATAAATATAGTTTAAATTTAAATAATTAATTTAAAAAATTGTAATAAAATTCTCAATAATTTCATTCATTTTAATTAACATAATAATTATTAATGTACATTTTTTTGAAAGTGCCTATAATCACAAAATTAATGTTTTTAATACTTAAATTAGTCACATCAATTTAAATTTTTAGTTTCAAACTTAGGTCTAAAAAATTAAAATAAGACTCTTTTAGTATAACAGAAAGTAATATTTTTGTAAGTTTCTTTTTATAATTTCATAAGTCTATCAAATATGAATATGAAAATTCTTTTATTCCATAAAAAGAGTCAATTTACAAAATAATTTTGTTGAATAACAATAGTCTCATTTCATTTTAATTAATATAAAAGTTATCAATGTAAATTATTTTGAAAATACTTATAATAAAATAACTAATTTTTTAATACTTAATTGAGTCACATCAGTATTAAATATTTTGTTTCCTCCAATATTTTATTAAATTGTTTCCTCCAATATTTTATCAAATCGTTAATAAGTTTTCATTCAATCTGATAATTCAATCTGATAATATTTTGTTAATAAGTTTTTATCAAATATTTTTTTTAATTTTAGAACGGAGTAAGTATTTTAAATTTTTTTTGTTGCTAAATTAAAGACACAAATTTTATTTTGATTTAACTTTGTTTTCGCTCTAAATTTAATTGTGGACTAAATTTGGTTCCAGTCATTTCTTTTTAAATTAATATCATAAAACTATAATTA
Organism: Aralia elata; assembly: GCA_034770075.1. NCBI lineage: Eukaryota > Viridiplantae > Streptophyta > Magnoliopsida > Apiales > Araliaceae > Aralia > Aralia elata. The sequence goes on from CM068384.1 coordinate 26,088,450, forward strand.
ATTGCAGCCAGATTAGTATTAGACATAAATATCTTATTTAATAAACTAAATATATTAAAATTTAAATTAAATAATTCTATTAGGATTATTGTTAATTGCAGCCAGATTCATTATCTAGATTGTCAATACAAAATAAAGTCAATATAATTTCATTATTACTTAAAAACGGAAAAAATTACACTGTAATTCAACTAGTTACCCTTGTTAAAAATAATAGTCCAATAATTATGTTATAAAAGTTCAAAATCAATTGATTATCTTAATAATAAACGTAAATTTTTAGAGAGAGAAAATGAATAAAGAATTAAGAGAGAGAAAGTGTATAAAAGAATTGAGAGAGAGAGAGAGAAAGTGTACAAAATTTCTAGAGAGAGACACAAAAATTTTTAGAGAGAGAAAATATATTAATTCATTTTAAAAAGATAATGTATGAGAAAAATTAGAGAGATAATTAATTAAAGGAAGATTGAAAGAGAGAACGTACATAAATCTCAAAAAGTAAAATATGGGTCGACATATATTAAAACTATAACCATTTTGGTTCAAAACATACAAACCATATTAAAAATGAATAATGTAGTTTTAGTTCTTATTTGCACCCATAACCATTTTATGTAAACCAAAACCAAACCAAACTCATATTTTGTCATGTCTACATGGGACTAAAAATTGTCTTCAACTACTATAATTCTAGCAATATCGAACTGAGAATTGTTTAAAAAAACTAAAATTACACTACTTCCTACCTTCTAATCCTCTTGGCGCCTAAGATAGAAAATCTAAAAAAGTTGTTGTTCTGTTGATGAAAAGTTTGTCTTTTTCTGATTTTGATGTGGCCCCTTTATAACGTTCCTTCTTTTGATAATTAGTGTAACTTCCATACTCATGATCTCCTCAATTTTTTAAAACTATCGATAGTGGGAATTAAGGACTATAACGGCTTCGGTTCTCAACCGCTTCAATTTATCTGTCACTGTCCTCATTGTATAAATCCTTTAGTAAGGTCCATTGTACCCTTAATAAATATTTAAAGGCTTTAAGTAATTTAAGGACACTTTAATCTTTCTGTTTTTTATATTTTACCAATAATCTATAAAATATAGATACTCAACATGCTTTAATAGTGAGTAACTTTTTCTTTGTGTCTTTATTTATTTTGCTAAACGCTAAAAGTTAAGATGAGACAATTAGGAATGATAATGAGGTGGAATTGGGTCAAGTTTTGCATAAGCAACTCCCCGGATACGCTCAAATTCTAAAAAATTAAACTCACTCCCTAACCAATCAAGTTTAGGGCTCGCCACAGGTTCGTAACGGGGCCCTTGTTTCTTTATTTAAACATATAATTATGATTATACTATACCTATATATATATATATATATATATATATAATGGTTAAAATAGTTATAAATATTATACATGGGTCAGACGGGTCAACGATTAAAAAATTCGCCTCGTAGGAATTATAATGATTTTTACTTCGATGTAATTATAGTAGTTCGTAACTGATAAAAAAAAAATTTAATGCATAGACAAATACATAACTCATAGTATTTACTTTCGATTGACAAAGTTTGAGTTGTAGAATTAATTAAGAATGTACAGGTGACAAAAACAAGTATTTTCTCTGTTCTAAAATTAAAAATATAATTTGACTTTTGAGATTAAACGACGACATATTAAATTTTAAAATTAGTGTGACTTTTAAAAGTTTAGAATGAAATAAATTTTATGATTAATAATTTTTGTTATATATATATAATTATAATAATTATATAAATTAAAATTAAATAAATTCATATCAATTTAAAATTTAATACACGATCATTTAATTTTAAAAATTAAATTGTATTTCTAATTTTAGAACAAATAAAGTAATGGTTTCATATTTGAAGAGGAGAAGAGAAGAAACTGAAAGAAGACGCAACCTTTTTTTTGGTGCAAAGGAGGGCCAAAAGGCCCACAGGCCCAGCCTTTTGCTATCTGAACGTGACGAGTTAGTAAGGAGTGCCGTACAGGCCCACCAATATGTGACTTGGTATGTGCACAGTGCACAATGGGCCCACCCAGCTCTAACGCAATTTTATTTTTACAATGCAAAATTATAAATTATTCCCTCTTTATTGCAAGGAATTAGATTGACATGCTCAATCAATTGTTATTGTATTCATTAATTTTAGTAAAGCACATTTAAATTTAAGTGAAATCGCATGGATGAGTGCTAAAAGTTGTTACATGACAAATTTATGTCGATAGTAAGTGTCGACGACGTATACGAATATATAGAATAAAAGAAAATTAGAAAAAGAATAATATTAATTTATTCTGTCGCTTATACCCTGTTTTTGAATTTTTAAAACTAAGGAAAGGAGATAGAAGTTAAGAAAAATTGTAATTTTCTTTAGAATTCTCATGTTTGTGTGTTTTTTTTAAGTTAAGAAAGGCAAGGAAAGTAAAAGAAAATGGGTTTAATGAATTTATTGTAATTTCATAATTACCCTTACTTGCAACACATAAGTATTAAATATATTATATTCAATATGTAAGGGTATAATAGTAATAATATATCACAATAAATTTATCAATATATAAATTATTTTCTGATAGTCATGTTTGTTTGTAAGGATTATAATCTCAAGACTATTATTCTTAGGATTAAATAGTCTTAATCACATGTTTGTTTTTTATGGAATTATTCATTGGATAACTTAAAATAATCACAAATTATGTTTGTTTTTTCCAAGATTAATTAAAGTATTGGATAAAAAATATCGTTTGGACAATTATACTCTTACCAATAATAACATATTTTAAACTATAATTTAAATTTGATTATACATCAAAAAATGATGAACAATTAATTATAAACTTTTAAATACTGCTGAAATAAGTTAGTGAGTTCACAGTGTTTCACCAAACTCTTCCTACATGAAATATTTGAGAATCAAATTATCATAAATTAGCACATCAATTAACAAATAAATAGTGCAAAATACATGATATGTAAAATATTAAAATTTCATTAGAAATCACCAAAACTAAAATTAGAACAAAGATTAGGATTAGTTATTTTTCTTGGTCACCAAAATTTAAAGTTTAGAACTATGTAATTGTTGTAACTCATTATGCAATTGTTGTAAAATATGTTTTTCAGTTTCCAAGTGTTCGCCATTTAGTTATATCAGATAATTTAGAGCAATAATATTTTTCGGTCATTGAGCTATTATCAAAAAATAAAAAATACGTCAAGTGATGAGATTAAACTTATGGTGCATTAATTAAGAGATCGATTGCACATTTATAGTGGTCGTAAATGTTAAAATTTAATTATTAATAAAATGTACTATAATACTTGTAAGAGTATTAATTTTCGTAAGGATGAGATAATTGAGAAGTGAGAACCACTTGCCAAGTTCAGAACTTTACTTATTTATTATACCAGTATGTGTGTGTGTATATATATATATATATATATATATATATATATACATATATATATAATAGCTTCGTGCTTTAATATGAGAAATAAGAACTTGAAATTTTGAATTAGTTGTTTCCAGCTATAGCCATCAGTGAGCAAATAGCGTAGGAAAAAGACTAAGCATAGGATGTGTGCATATTAACGACCAGGTTATGCGGATACTATACTTAACTTTTAAAAAAAAATTAGGTTAATTTTATCTAAAAATTTTTAATCTTAAATAATGGGGATTATAATACTTGGTTGAATCTAATATTAAATAGTCTCTCATATTAAGTCATTTTATAATCTCTGAATTAATAATTCTAAATCTAAATTTAAAAATAAATAAGAACTTGAAATTAATAATTTTATTCTAAGCGTAATACTTAGGCACAAACATAAATATTTTAGGTTGTTAGATAGATTTTTCCGAGGAATACCTGTCCTAGAACTCGATCAAATTAAGATTTTTTTACAATGATACTAATATTTTATATTTGATTTCATGGCACTACACTGGCTGATATTTAAAAGTCAAAACAGGAAGTTATTAAATAATTCAATTATTTTTGCTAAGTTGAAGACAACTAAGTAAAATGAAGTAACCCCCCCCCCCCCCCTAGCTAAATGAGATCTATCGTTTCATTTTTGTCACACCCATACTCTCTCATTTCATGTTTTACTTTCAAATTATTTTGACTGTTCTAGCTGTTCTTCCGATGCATACATTAAAGAAATTGAAAGAGTTACTTTTAATGTATGTGTGTGCAGGGACGGATCTAGAAAAGAAACCCAGCAGGGGCGGATTTTGATGATTTGGCGGGGGTTCGGGGGCTGCGCCCCCGAGCCATTTTTTTAAGATAATTTTGTGTTTTTCGGCCAGTTATATACGTAAAACATGTATTTGGTTACAATATTGTTAATATAACAAGTAATAACATTATATATATAACAAGTCAACAACCCTTTGAGACCAATTATTTTATGCAACGAATATATAATTCTATAATATACAATAAATAAATATTCATAAATCATTAATTAAAATAAAAAGAAATTTCAAAATAAATAAACATTTAGATAAAATTTAAAAACTTGCTTCGATTACTTTCATAGTTCAACTTGAATGATTTTCCAAACACTTACAATTTCAATTGTATGTATAAAACCTCAAACAAAATTTGCTTTCTATATTCAAATAAAATCAAGTAACAACACATAAGAAACCCGAAAGCATACATCCAATTATCCAAATTAACCATAAATTATTTCATTCTCATTTCACTATATGTAAAAAATAATCATTCTGTCACCCAAAAAATATACAAAAAGAGATAAAAGATATTAAGATTGATTAAACTAAATTTTACTGAAAACATAATCAACGCATGAACTTATTTTCTTTTAATAAATCGAGTTTAACTTTTAATACATCAGTTACTAATTTACTTTGTACTTTGTAGAATTAGATTAGCATGGACTTGCTTCCTTTTAATACATCGAGTTTGACTTTTTTATTAATCTGCCCCCTTGAGTTTATTAATTTATAAATTATGCCCTACTCCTATACCTATAAAAAAAAACAAAAAAACTCAAGCATGGGGAAAAAAATCCAGCATAGGCAGATGCTGCCCTCCAAATAGATCCGCCCCTGCGTGTGTGTGTGTGTATATATATATAATCCAATGTTTTCTCTTCTTATTATTCCTTATGTAATTTTCCAACAAAATTAGGTGTTTTTTCATAACTTAATTTTAAGAAATTGCTTGTAAAAAGTAGCAATTGTAAATAGCTACATGAATGAATTAACTAAACTGATCAGTTCCTTTGATTAAGATTTTTTTTACAATGATACTAATATTTATATTTGATTTCATGGCACTAAATTAGCTGATACATAAAAGTCAAAACAGGAAGTTATTAAATAACTCAATTATTTTTGCTAACTTGAAGAGAACCGCCCCCCACCCAAAATGAGATCTATCGTTTCATTTTTGTCACATCTATACTCTCTCATTTCATGATTTACTTTCAAATTATTTTTATTTATTAATCTATAAAATTAATTTTAAGTAAGATGATAAATAACAATTGACACTTATATAAGATCATGGGATAGTAGATTTGAGAGTCTCGATCGTCTATTCTAAATTGTGTTTTATCTTCTGTCCTAACAAAGAAATCGTGTGCATGTAACAATTTTTTAGAATAAATTTTTTTATTTAAAAAAAGGAAACTACTCTTTCTTCTCATTCAATAACTCTTTCTGTCAAGAGGATTTTCTACATATTATGCTCATTTTGTTTTGCTTTAACCTAATCCCAATACTCTTTCTTCCATTAATTGTTTGAAGGATATTTTATCTCTCAATAAAAGTTTAATTTAAAACAAAATATAATATCATGATCCTACGTACTAAAATAAAATTTAAATTTGAAAAAATTAAACAAAAATATAACTAAAATTTAAATAATAATGAATTTCACCTAAAACAATAAAAACAAAAGAGAAAGAATAAAAAGATTAAAGACCAAAAAGAAGGATTCTACTTTTTGCACTATGTTCCGACTAGTTGTTCAAATAATGTTTATTAATAAAATTTATTCTGTCATTTTAAAAATATTAAATTATTTTTTATTTTTAAAAGTTAATTTGTAGACATTACAAGCTCAGTATTAATGAAATTTACAGAGGTAGTTTTTATTTTTTTAATTCCTTGTTGTTCCGACCGAGAGAGGAGAGGATATATTTAAAAAAAAAAAAAAATTGATCCTATGATGTTTCGACCGAAAGGGCCAAAGGGGGGAGAGAAGTGATTCTTTTTCCCTTCCCTTCCTCATATTCCAAGGGACAGAATCACGTGGGAGGAAGAAAGACTTTTGATATGGAAAGAGTAATTGGGTGAAAAGAAATAGTAATTTTCTTTTTTCTTTTTTTTTTTGATGGAGTCCTTTTATTTGTTATGTAAAAATTATTTTAAAAAGTTATCACATGACACAATCTTCTTGTTGGGACCGGAAATAAGATACAATACGAGATAGACAGATAATTGATCTTGACTCATTTTCCAAGCATGCATGCATGAATTTCAGATCAACTGTCTCAAACATTGCCTATAAATTACTTTAAAAATACAAATAATTAAATCCATGCAAATCTGTTGGCTGAAAGTAATTTTATGAAGGCAAAAATGGTTTGACGAAGGAATGAATGACTTTAAGTGTATGGAATAGCGATATTTATTGGAAAAGATACATCTCTGGTATTTATTAAAATTGAAAAATATGCACTTGTGAAAAAATTTGCACCTATAGGCCAATGGCCACATCTTTTTCCATTACTTTTAAGGAATAATTAATATTGGAAAAAGTCATACCCTGTGTCGAACAGCCGGAAAACTTATTCCATCTTGGCTAATTCATACAAGAAATTAGTTCTCAACACCTTCACAAAAAGAAATTCAAATTCAATAGTTCTACAAAAATAAATAATTCTCAGAAATTATAAATTCAATAAACAACAATAGTTATAAACGTATAATTAATTAAACCTATATGTATATATATATATGCTAGGATATATATATATATATATATATATATATATGGAAAATTTCTCCATCGGACCGTTCCGTTAACGGACCGGCTATGGCGACGGGTTTTTTGGCTATAGCGACGGTTCATACCGTCGCCATAGCCTATGCAGTGCTATGGCGACAGGGGCGGATCCAGCTTGAAAATTGAGGGGGGGCATATTCGAAAAAAAAAAATTTAAGAATAAAAATTTAATAAAATGAATCACAAAATTAAATAATTTTCAAATACTGTTTATAATAATATTTTTCGAAGTTTCAATTAGCACCAACAATAAACAATCTCAATTAATTTAAAATTTTAAACCACTAACAAGTAATATTACAAAATAAATTATAAAATTTAAAGAAAGTAAAAATAAAATACAACACGTACTTGAATAACTTTTATTTGATGGAGTTCTCTTTATTGTTGTTGCAATGTTGCTTTGAGAAGTAAAAAGCCCTAATTTTATAAAAGTACAAAAAAAAAAATCCATAAACAATTACAAAAATTCCTAAAACAATTGTTAAATTTGTGAAATTTAAAAACTAAAATTAAAATACACTGTTTGAAATTACTTCAATTGTAAATCGTGATACCTTATTTGCCTGATTGAAAATTATAATCAGGAGACTTGGTCCATTGGACCACTTCAAAATTGCAGATCGTGAATTTGGAGACTTAGTCAGTTAGTCTTGGAGGCTTCTGCCGTCGTCGTTTTCATTAAGCCTCTTGTTCACTTTGGTAAAGACAAAAAGACAGAAGTTTTATTTATAAATTACACATTCTATACATATATATAAAGAACAAAAAAAAAAGATTTAGAAGCTAAAATGAAGAAACAAACATAAATTCTTGGTTTCCAATCTAAAGGCTAAAGCAAAAGATTCTGAAGCTAAGAAAATTAATCCACATTAATTGAGCAATTCACAGCAAATTTTATGGAAAAACTTACCTTACATTTGCAAAGACTGTTCTTGAAAAGGGGGAGGGTAAAGTACAGAATTAGGTTGTAGGAGAGAATCGTGGGGATATGGAAAGTGGAATGTGGGATTGGTACTTTAGGATTTTTAAAGTTTTAATGTGGGAGTGGGATTGGTCATTGATCCTTAATTTAGGAATGTGGGAACTGCTGAACTGGTAAGTGAAATGTGGCTGGCTAGTGAAAGTTCAGTGGGGGCAGGTGCCCCCCCTGCCCCAACAGTAGATCCGCCCCTGTATGGCGACGGTATGAACCGTCGCCATAGCCTAAAAAATCGTCGCCATAGCCGGTCCGTTAACGGACCGGTCCGTCGAAGAAAGCTTCTCTCTCTCTATATATATATATATATATATATATATATATATATATATATATATATATATATATATCCTAGCATATATATATACATATAGGTTTAATTCTTACTAACCCGTGTCTCATCTCATTTTCCAAGCAGTGTATGGTTTTTTTCAATATTCATTATTCGTTCAAAACAATGGGAAAAGATGTGGACATGGCTCATGGGTGCAGATTTTTCCACAAATGCATATTTTCTAATTTTAATAAATACCATAGATATATCTTTTGCAATAAATATCCATATTCCATACATTTAAAGTCATTCCTTTATCAAATCATTTTTACCTTCATAAAATTACTTTTACCCAATAGATTTGCCTGAATTTATTTGTCTTTTTAAAATAATTTATAGACACGGTTTGGGATAGATAATCTTGACTTCATGCATGTAGACTTGAAAAAAGAGTACAAATCAACTGTCCCAAACTGAGTCACTCTTTATTGCAATTAAGGAATTTAGATAGCCATGTACGTACTTCGATCACAATTAAGGAATTTAGATAGCCATATACTTCAATCACAGTTAAGGAACTTAAATAGCCATGTACTTCGATCAATTGTTATTGTGTGTACTAACTTTAGGTGTAGAAAACATAATTAAATCTGACCAAAAATCCGTGATAGGGGGCCATAGCGTTAGATTATCCCAAGCTTGGATTTAAAACCCGGATCGGCTAGCCGGTTCCACCAGTAAAAATTGGAACTGATTGGCACTCTAGTCCGATTTGAACCAAAAAACTAGTTTTGATCAAAACTCGGTTGATCCGGTCGAACCGGTGGTTCAACCGGTAAAACCGGTTAATTGACCGAGTGACCCGGGTTTTTTTTTTCAATTTTTTTTTAATATTAAAATTAACCACTTTTAGTAATATTGTAACTCAACTTTATTATGTTTTAGTTCATAAAAAATGAGATTTTTTAAAATTTTATTAATTACTAATAATATATATTTTTATATATTAATAACGTCACTGGGTCAATAACGGTTCGACCACTGGTTAGACCAATGATCCATCCACTCGGTACATTTTTCGATTTGATGATTAGTCCGAATTTAAGAACCTTGATCCTAGGTTTGAATCGCATGGATGAGTTCTAACCTTATTTAATTTTAAAATGGACGAGAAAAAAATATAAAAAAATTTAAGTTTTATGTTCAATTATCTTATCAGTTATCACTAAGTTTTTTAATAAATAGAAGAAAAAAAAAGTAAAAGATGAAAATTTTGATCACTCTTTTTTGTCAAAGTTTTATTGTAAAATGAACGAATTTTGACAAAAGACTAAATAACATAAGCAAATCTTTATATATTCCCTATTATCGATCCTCTTTACAATATAAACACAACAAAAGTAATGTAAAGGTAAAATAGTTTTTTAAATATAAAACTTAAGTGTGTTTTTTTTTCTATTATAAACTCAATAACAATATAAAAGAAAACTTAAAAAATTTCTATTATTTTCTTTTTTAATTATTCAAATTTATATTTTTCTTTCTTCTTTTTTTCCTCTTTAAAAACTCAAAAACATAGTTTAAGAGTAAGATGTTCTTTGGTTATCAAATCAAAAAATTGTAAGGAAATATAATGCTTTATATTGTTAATATTATACGTAATACAACATGAATTCCATTCCTTGCATTATTATAGTTGGTTTCTTTGTGCTGAAAAATCGCATGGCACCGGACCAGCTGATAGCCTGATACATAAAGTCAAAACGGGAAGTTATTAAATAATTCTATTATTTTTGCTATATTCGAGGGAACTAATTAAAAATGTAGTACTCTCCCCCTTACGCCAAAAAGTCTCGTGTGCAATTATATTAAGGCTATAATTTTATTTTATATTTACTCTTAAGAGGACACGCTAACAAAGTTTTGAAAAAATTTAAAAATATTTTTTTATATATAATATGGGAGAGACTGTATTTAATTATACAAAATGACGTCGTTTTAAAAGTGTGGGGGGTAGCCTTCAATTTCCTTTTTACCTACTCTTAAATCTATTGAATGTTTAATTTAGTGGGAATGGAATTACAATAAAATTGTAATGGTAAACTCAAGTCGTGCATTGTATCTTTTTTACTCTTACATACTCTTCAATTCAATATATATATATATATAGGTGAATATTACTAATTTTTTGAAGTCAATTTAAGAAATTTTTAAACTCAAAATTAATATGAATTTTTTTATTTTAGTCAATACAATAAAGAATATTACAAATTATCTAAAAAGTAATATTAATTATAATATTTATTGTTTCATAATTCTTAATAATTCATCTCAAATTTAAGTTTGATAATGAATTAAATTGACTTTCAAAAATTAATAATGAACTTATAATTTGAAAAAGGAGAAAGTATAAAATAAATAAAAAACTCAATTTGTATAACTAAAAAAAGGTACCCAAAAGAGACATTTTATGGAATAGACAATGACAAATTAGTACTCCATCTCACCCCCCGGCCTGCATAATTCTATTTTTAAGTATTAAATATTTTTTGAAAACTTCTCCGGGGTAGGTAATTATATATGCATCAATTTAGCTTTTCATTAACAAATTAATGGGAAACTAATAAATATTTAAAGTCAACTATCCCTCCTCTCTAGACTAGCTATATATAGAGGTTGATGCTAAAGAATGCAAACATAGATAGAAAAGTACCAAAAGCTGGCTGATTATCCAGCTAGCTTAACTATAGTATATATATAGCAGGAAGTATTCACACAATAATGGTATATACAAGTGCTGCTCATTGTAATTATCCATGAGTATCTGCATGTAAGTTGTGTCCAAGGTATGTAATATTTTCATGTGTATATCTTTCATAATACATATCACAACACATATTCACTTCACCAATTGAAATTCTGATTCAAGCCACTTTAAAATATACAATTCATTTTCACGGTCTATAAAAATAAGTTACATTTCATATAAAGATTAAGATTGTGTTACATATTAGATGACATTTGTTATACAAGTATTACACTGTTACAACTATTTTTCATATAAAATGTAACTTGTTTTTATAAAACTGTCTGAAATCAAGATCGCACCTGTTACACTTATTTATTATGATGAGAGAGACAATTTACGTGATTAAAGAGATAAACACATTATTAAAATTGCGACGGATGAGCTCAACATTTTTCTTTCATCACATTTTTTCTCCTCTCTTGTCACCTAATGACTAATGAGAGAGACACAGTTTGATTAATTAAGAGAAGGATAAATGATAAAACTAAAAGTCACATAATACATTTTTCATGTGTGAAAATCGCACATTTGTTAATAATTATTTCCTCTTCTTTCTTTTTTTGTAATAATAATAAATAAATAAATAAAATCCATCTAATTGCATGACTTTGTCTTAACTTTACCTGTTCATCAGGAAATCCAACTCTCCCTCCTTTTCTCTCATAAATATCATTATGATTAATTCATAGTTGTTGCATATACCTGAAACTAATTTACATTATTTATTTTTCAGTCCCCATAAAACTTAAATATTACAAAAAAGAAACTATTAGAGACCATGCATTCAGCCAACCACTGGGGAGGAACACTAGAGATAACCGGAGAAACCCACGGCGACTCCTCCACGGCGGAATACGATCACCGGAGTCCAAACTCCGACTGGGACAAGGCCTCGGTGTCCCGAAAAAGCCTCACGTTAGACGAGACACAAAGGAGTTGGCTGTTGGGTCCGGACTCGGGTAATAGCAAAAAGAACAAGTATGTGGATTTGGGTTGCGTTGTTTGTAGCCGGAAAGCGCTCCGGTGGACGGTGGGGGCGGTGGTTGTGGGCCTTTTAATCATCACTTTGCCAATTATTATTACCAAGAGCTTGCCAGAGCACCACCGCCGGCCACCTCCGCCGGATAATTACACGATTGCGCTTCACAAAGCTCTTCTCTTCTTTAACGAACAAAAATGTACGTACATTTCTGCCTCTTTTTATTAAATAAGTTACGTCGTTTGATTTTTTTTATTTTTTATTTTTTTTAGAAGAATTCCAATGGTTACTCATTTGCCATATTAAGAAAATGATATTTACACTGGTATTTTTGGGCTTCTTTCCCATGAAGATGAAAGTTGGAACACATTTCACTTTTGTGTGAGAGTATTTGGAAATATCAAATATTACGTAGAAATAACGCTCTCCTAATTTTTTTACTAATGAAAATGGTCAAGTGATCACAATTTTTATTAATGATGAATTATTATCAATGTAACTTTTATGTCTACGTCATTTTGGGCTATTTTCACGATTAACTAATTGTGACAAATTCATGCATGTTTCATGAGTGAGTGAGAGTATTTAATTTTATATATATATATATATATATACACAATAAGGTTCAGGTCTGGGAGTCCGCATTTTGTTAAAATGCGGACCTTTTTTTTTTTTTTTTGCTTTTTTTTTTTAAAACAACTAAAAATAAATAAATAAATAATTATGGAACTGAAATTTTTACATAATACAATGTTTTGTTATATATATCCAAATCAAGCTCAAAACATTGTATTATGTAAAAATTTCAGTTCCATAATTATTTATTTATTTTTTTTTAGTTGTTTTAAAAAAAAAGCAAAAAAAAAAAAAAAAAGTCCGCATTTTAACAAAATGCGGACTCCCGGACCTGATAAGTGCTGTATATATATATATATATACAAATGATTTAAATAATATTACATATATACAGATAAAGGATATTACAATCGCGTTTAATATTTTCAAAGTAAAAATTAATGTTGTCATAATAACAAATATTGCTTAAAGTAATTATAAAAGTATCATTAAATATAAACTAACTTTGACAGCATTATGTTTACGTTGATAATATCAACAACCTACCTAGCTATTATAATTTGTAAAATACAAATATAAAAAAGTTTCTAAAAATGTGAAATGAACGCAAGAGAAAGTGATTAGGTGGTTTTTAGATGTTTTTACTTTCATTTTTTTATAACCTAATTTACTTGAGTGATCTTTGTACGTCTTTCCTTCATATATTCTAGTGTTTTTTTCAATAAACATATGAAAGTATACCAACTTATTCTACCCAAATAAGTAAAATATGTTAGTGTGTTATGAGTAGATTTTAATAAATAGTAGTAGTTCGAGTAAATTAGTCATTTAATTAATAGCACACAAACTACAATTTTTCTAGATTTAAATTGAGTTATTGTGTTTTAATTATAGGGGAGAGACTATATACCCCTCATTTTGAACTAATGTAATAGTCACCCCCTCATATTTAAAAATCATTGGGTTAGTCCATAAGGACATAAAATCTCTATTTTACCCTCATGAGTTTGGTTTTGGACATTTTGCTTCGAAGATAATTAGTTATTATAATATAATACTATTGGAAGTAATAAGGTCATTTTCTTGACTGTTAATTAAGTAATTTGTTTAGTTACCTTTGGCAAAAATAATATATCAATTTGTAGAGAGAAAAGAAATATATTAATTTTCTTTAGGTTTTTGTCAAACATTGATATAAGTATAGAGAGGGTTTATAAGGAATTGACCTGTTCCAGATAAATTCAGATGGTTTTATATAAGTATAGAGGGTTTATAAGGAATTGACCTGTTCCAGATAAATTCAGATTGTTTTGTTATGCATGAACCTTGTTATTAGTTTACTGGTGACTTCAAAATTTAAATAAAATAAAATAAAAGTAAACGGGAGAGGTCTACTATATGCTTCTGTCATAAAAATAAAAAATAAAAAAATAAAAAAACATGCTTTTATTATAATATAAACTTAATTTGGTGTCTAGATGCATTCATTTTTCCTTTCACTACCTAACACTCCCTTTTAGATATTACCTCCTTAAGTTTGTATTCTAATCAGCATGTTACTATCCCTCCCAAAATGATAAATCATTCAACTTTTTAAATACCTTAATTTTTATTTTATTTTTTGATTTATTGGTTAATTTTTTGGTTTGTCGTCAATATTTTAGTAAAAAATCAATTTTAAAAAATATATCCAGTAATTTTGAATTCGTACCAAACACTCACAACAACAATTACCAGTAATCACATAACTTCTACTGAATGAAAAATAATATAATATGACCAATAATCAAATACCCGATAATCTAGATTTTAGTGGATATCGATGACCTGTAACAAAAATAACTTTTTATTTTTTTCATACATACATTTAGGTGTCATGGAAAACTGTAGATCCCCCACTGCTAACTATTTTCTTGCCCAAATTTTTTTCTTTAAGTCTCATCCTATGTTTACAATTATAGATGAACCAATTGCACCCAAACATAGGGTAATATGCTTACAATTATTGTAAAATTTGGATCACGTCATTGTGAAATGGAAAGCTAAAAAAAATCACTTATTAGATCATATTTTAAATTTTAAAAAAAATTAAATAAATTCATATCACTTCGAATATCAAGATTTTATAACTCGATATATCTCTAATTTTTGAAACAAACGAAATAAAATTTTCATTTCTTTTCCTCCCTATTTTACAAGTTCCACTAACATATACACAATGTGAATTGGCAGCTGGAAAATTGCCTAAAAACAATGGAGTTCCTTGGAGAGGAAACTCAGGGCTTCAAGATGGAAACTCAACAGACACAAAGGGAGGGCTGGTCGGAGGGTACTACGACGCCGGAGACAATGTAAAGTTCCATTTTCCGATGTCGTTCGCCATGACAATGCTGAGCTGGAGCGTGATCGAATACGAGAGCAAGTACAAGGAAATTGGAGAGTACGACCATGTCCGAGATCTCATCAAATGGGGCACTGATTATTTGCTCCTTACCTTCAATTCCTCTGCCTCTAAAATTGACAAAATTTATAGCCAGGTATATATTCATAAATCTATGCATGTGAATGGTATATATACCTTTTGCACAATTGGATTCCAACAACTTAGTGTTAGTTTTTGACTAGTATAATGGACGCGTCTAAATAAGAGTCTCATTTTAACTTTTTATACAAGTAAATTGTACCTGACACACTCATAAAGTCATACTCAACCTCAGTGATTACTCATCTTTGTATTTTTCAAAAGCAACAAAGACGAGTGATGTTATATTTTTGGAGCGGGGGGAGTGTTTATTTGACAATGACAAGTTTTAGTCTAAAAGGCTAAAATGTAATATAAAAAAGGTTAAATGTTTACTCCCTCCATTCTCATAAAGAGTTTCATTTATAAATTTTACAAATATTAAAATTGTATATTTGTTCCATTATTACTCCTGACAATTAAATTGTTAATTTAGTTGTTATGACGTGATACCGAAATTATGGTGACAAATTTGAGTATATACTCATCGTGTATTAAACTACTATGTGAAACAAAAACAAAAAATGACAAATGTGACTATTCTGAGGGAATAAGAGATTACGTAAAAATATGTTGTTAGCAAACCTTAATATATGCAAGGAAAAATGTTAAAAATCAAATGAGACTCACATTCTGGATTGATATGTCTATGTACACACAATATTATCTACAAAATCAAATGATCCATAGAGTCATGATCTTACTACATGTCCACCCAAAAAGTCATGACGTTGGTACTTTGATAATAACCCACATACTTCAGCATGGGGCTGAAAAATCACATTATGATTACTCTTGCATTGTTGCATAATTTCTTCAACTCAAGGAGATCATGTCTTGTAATATGATGAACAAAAAATTTACAAGTAATATACTAAGTTTCTATCTTTTACATATGATTAAAATTTTGAAATCCCCCAATTACATCCAACTTTATTTGCTTTGCAAGGTTGGAGGATCACATAATGGATCAACAACTCCAGATGATCATACCTGCTGGACAAGACCAGAAGACATGGACTACCCTCGTCCGGTCCAAACTACATACGCAGGTCCAGACCTTGCCGGAGAAATGGCAGCAGCAATGGCAGCAGCATCCATAGTTTTCCGCAACAACGAAGCCTATTCCCAGAAGCTAGCCAAAGGGGCCGCCACAGTCTTTGAATTTGCCCGGGACAAAGGTAAACGCGCAACATACAGCCGCGGCAACCCATACATTGACCCCTACTACAATTCCACAGGCTACTATGATGAGTATATGTGGGGTGCTGCTTGGCTGTACTATGCCACAGGGAACAGAAGTTACATTGACTTGGCAACAAACTCTGGACTAGGCAGTAATGCCAAGGCATTTTCTATGATTCCGGATTTGAGTGTTTTGAGTTGGGATAACAAGTTACCAGCAGCCATGCTGCTGCTAACTAGGCTGCGGATTTTCTTGAATCCCGGATACCCTTATGAGGCAATGCTCAGTAGCTATCATAATATCACTGGACTTAACATGTGTTCGTATCTTCATCGCTACCATGTCTTCAACTGGACTCGAGGTAAAGTCTTGCCCTTTCTAGAAATAATTTGTTAAGAGTATGATAGATTTTCGTATTAATATAGCGAAACCAGAGTTACAAGAAAACACTAACATAGCAATACAAAACTTCATTTTTCCAATTCCATGTGTTAATTTAGGATGCTAATTGATAGAAAACTCAACCCCTTTTGTCAACCTTGAAAATCTAGTTGTCCAAGTTTGCCCATTTATGTGCCCTTACCCCCAAGCATAGGTTCTATGTGAAAGCACCAATGTTACAAACTTTAACCCGTTCTATCCATCTTGAAAAGCTAGTTGTTTAAGGGGGAGAGACCAAGACCTATATCAAGCCTACGCTTTAAAACAAGCATATTGAGTTTGCATCACTGATATTCATCAATGTTCCATATAAGAGTCTCCAAAAAACAGTATATTGTCTATCATCTAATTTCTAAAATATCATCATGCCTACGCTTAGAAACAACTTAATCAGTTTCAACAATATCTTTAAGAAAGTGAACTCTAGTGAACTATTTTCTAGATAAACAAATTACATACCTACTAAGCGATCCGAAGAAGTCTATCCCTAACGCACCATATACCATAGAAAGTACATTTCTGTTTCCTTTCTCGTTCCATGTACCATATCGAATCATGTAACATTGGGTAAAACATTCAGGAGGGCTTATTCAGCTGGACCATGGACGTGGACAACCACTTCAGTATGTGGCAAATGCAGCCTTCTTAGCATCACTCTTTGTTGATTATCTAAATGCTACTGGTGTTCCTGGTTGGAACTGCGGTCCTAACTTTATCTTGGCAGATGATTTACGCCGTTTCGCCAATTCCCAGGTTCCCTCATCTACTAACTCTCAACCCTGATCTTTTACTCATTCTTCATAACTCGACTAAGCTAATCTAAGGGCTCTATGTTTTACACTAACAGATTAACTACATTCTTGGTGAAAATCCAATGAATATGAGCTACCTGGTAGGATATGGCAACAAATACCCTAAATATGTTCATCACCGGGGCGCATCCATACCCAACGACAACAAGAAATACTCATGCAAAGAAGGATGGAAGTGGTTTCAAAGCCGGAATCCTAACCCTAATACAATTACAGGGGCAATGGTAGGAGGCCCTGATAAGTTTGACAAATTCAAAGACTCGCGTTCCAATTACAGCTACGCTGAACCGACCATGGCTGGAAATGCAGGATTGGTTGCAGCACTTGTGTCCCTCACAACAAGTGGCCACATGGGGATTGACAAGAATATCATGTTCTCTGCAGTCCCACCGTTGTATCCAGGAAGTCCACCACCTCCACCACCATGGAAACCCTGAAAATACAAAGTCGTGGAATTGTACCTGCTACACTGTTCATACTTGATCTTTTATTCTGATCTCTCGGTTCATGTTTATACAATAGACATCTAATGATTCAATATCAGACATAAACTAAGAAGGATTCAATACTATGTGAGATGCATCTTATTTTTGAGTGTGTTTGAGAGATTTTAAGGGACACCTAAACATATTTATACAATATATTTTCAACTATACTTTAGATAACTGAAATCTTTGATGTATAAATATATTTTTTCCAAACCTTAAAATCTGTGCTAACACGGTGAACAGAGGAAGAGTCCTTTACATGAGGGAGGTAGTATTAGCTTAAATGCTTAATGTTATGGCGAGTGAGGCTTATCCCAAAATCTTTGTGCATATACAAATTCTAAGTTCTGTTTTTTATCATAGAAACATATCAACCCTGTTTCAGATCCCTAACCTCACTCTTAGTGTCAACCCGCCATTAGCTGCAGATTTTTGGAAGCAGCTTCAAAAATCATTTTCTGTAAGGTTTCACTCTTGGTCTAGTACCTTCAGAATTGCCATAGCAATATTATCACAGTGCGGCAAATATATCTATGAATTTTGCAATTTAGTCTACATTCTTATTTAAGACCTCCATGGATATTTTCCTTACCCCTAAAGTTTTCGTAACATATGCAAAGGAAAATGGAAAACCAGCACATAAATAACAATTGCAGAGAATACATGTTTATAATTCTTTCCAAAGGAATTTCATCCACAGAAATTTAACGGCAATTTATAAATAAAGATGTTAATGTATATATGGAAATATGAAAGGAAAAAGAAAGGAACAGATATTGTCCTATGACTTATTATCGACCCCTTTCAAAAAAACAAAAGCCACGCTGCCTATCAAGATTAATTGATATTTACCATTATTGCAACAGGGAAGTATTGAACCAACCACATATTATTCCAATGATTTGGAGATATGATCCAGCAAACTATTGCATATAGCAGGAGCCTGGCTCTTCTGGTGCAATTCGTCCAGGCCCATCCAATGGAGTAGCAGCAACTCCTCTTTGATTCAACAGACACCTAAAGTGTGCTAATCTTGGAGTTACTTGCGTTAGATCCTCAGGTAGCTGATCATAAGGCGTCCACAACCTCTCTTCATTGAAGAAAAAGGAAACCACGCAAGAAGAGGGAAAAAAGGAATGTCATGAGCATCAGTTCAATACAGATATGGCAACTCACAAAAAACAACAAAAAAAAAAAAAAAAAAAAACACAGAGGTTTTGAGGACTACAGCTGCATATACTAAAGAAGTGTTTTAATGAACAGAATATCATGGTTTCAGAAGTGACAACCAGCGTTATATATTAAACTACTCATTTACACCAGCAAATACAATTTAAATCTCTGGTTCAAAATTCGAAATATATTATTATTAACATGTACTAAAAGAAACTGACGAATTCAATAATAAAACAAAGATTGAAGCTGCAACTGCGAATTCATTACCAACTTATTGTGATGTACGAAACTCAGTTAAAGGAGAAGAAAATTGAAGGGTGATGTGATAACTAAAGAAAATGAAGCTGGGTAACAAGCCTTATTCGTTTCTTGTTTAGCCTGTAACGTGACCATCCATAGCATTTAGAACAAGGATTCTCAATTTTCATTACATGATATGTTTTTCTGAAACAGATTATAATAACTAATGAGTACCTGCAGCTGCCGCAGCACGTGGCCATATTGTTTGTTCGATATCTGATCCATCAATATGTTCACCCCACATGCATACCTCACCCCCAATAACTAATTTCTGTTGCGTCGGATTAGTGATGTTTGTGAGTGGTTCATACTTGTAAACCTCCTGCCATGGGGTATCCAAGTGATCCAAATACCACATGCCCTGGTTACTGACAATGCACCTCAACCCAGCTGCAACTACTCTCTCAGCAACACCACCTCCGAGCCTGTCAGATAGGTTGAAAGTACAGAATTAGCCCTGCCGGGTTAGAAGCTAAATACAATAAAAGAACTGATGTTACATCACTCCAAGATTTACTATTAGTCTTTTCTTATTCAATATTTCAATTTATTTTCAGAATTCATAAGTGACATCAGTTTTAAAAACTCAACTGGGATGAGGCAGAACGAAGCAAGTGTTTACACTTGATTTTCTCACATAGTATAGAATGAGAGTTATAATCTACATAATGAGCTTCTCAATGCCTAAAAGGTAGGCTATATATAGCGCATTGGTCATTTTTTTTTTCTGATGATTATATGAATAGAGTTTACTTTAAATCTGGATCATATTAACAAACATAATTTCTTCTTATAAAAAGTAGAGATGCTCGATAATGGTATATTGTCTGATCGCACCTTAACATATCATAAACTACTAGAAATATTATGATAGAATAAATCATTATGGAAAACAAATTAGAGCACAAAAGCATGGCAATTACGATTTATTTGGAGATAAAGATTTATGTTAGAATTAGACAAATATTTGGTATCTTAGAAGTTCGACAGATTGTTAACCGTTCCGTATTATTTTAGGAGACCTAGAGTATATTCTCTGAGCCAAGGAGATAGTTGAGCTTGAGGCTCATAGGCTATGATAGTACACCAATATGAGAACACACCTCACACCAAATCCCACAGGCACCAGCAGAAAATTAAGCAAGCTATCACTCTTCATGATATTTTCTTATTAGAATATGTAGTATAATAATACGGTACTATAATTAAATAAAGATAATAATTGATAAATTTAATAATTCTCACAGCCTGTAATTAAGTTATAGACATGAATATCTATCAGGCATACCAGTTATGGACAACGGTTTTTGGGCTTAACTTACTGCCGAAGGTGTTGAAGGTCTCCTCCCTGCAATAATTTTTAACAAAATTTAGATGAAACCCCATGTAATAGAAAAAGTTTCTTGACCAAAATATTTACCAATTAACGACTTCATATCCATGGGAAACAGCAATTTTCTGTGCTCGCAAGACAAAGTACTGGTAAGCGTCCGATTCATTCATCCCGTGTTGCTTTAACCTGAAAAAGAGAATTTAGATTTATACATTCTAAATAGAAATAATTTTCTTATAATTCACAAGAACAGATTTAGCATTACCAAAGTCTAGAGGACATGATCACGGATATTACCCTTCTCTCAAGGAAAAAGGAAATTATTTTGTAAATGGCAAGTCTTTTAGTAACATAACAGAAATTTATTTTGCAATGGCTTTTGAAGACACAGGGAGGAGTCCATTAAAAATGGAATTATAAATGGCATAATAATAGGTGTGCTTATTTAAACAAAGAAAAAATAGAAGTTATCCATTGCAATAAGTATGGAAAACTTACTCATATTGTAAAGAGGTTGTGCTAGTGTCAGAAACATGAAGATTTAACCAGGGAAAATAAAAAATAAAATAAAAAGTTTAAGATTGAACTAGTTAAGATAATAAAACTATATGCTTCCAATAAAGGTGCTTCATGCCTCATCAATATATATATATGTGTGTGTGTGTGTGTTCTCCCCTACCCTCTCTATTTATCCATCCATGTGCATCATTTTCCATCATCAGCATCAAAATCCGCACCTGATCTGCAATATATTTGGATCTGAAAATTTTTTGTACTTGCTAATAAGTTCACTGAATCCATCATTTTAGAATGAACTTCTTGATGCTGACATCAACCATCTTATTCTCCTAATTATCTTTTTTTTCTGTTTATTATTTTCGGAGCATAACACCATTCAAATCGTGAGGGATTATTAGCAATTTTCTAGGCCGATGCCATGGATATTTACTTCGTGTGTGAGCAAATAATACATACAGGTTCTATTAAACATTAAAATATCTGTTATAAATTTTTAGTGGTGCACGCCACACTGAAATTTCAAGGCTCTTAAAGATAATTAAATTTTTCGGTCCATGCTCCTAACTTTATTCAGTTTTGAATACTTTAATATTGCTATTGTGAAATTATTTTAACTGCTCACATTCTGTACATTTGTCAATGATGTGTAGGTTTTTTTATTTGACCTTAGTTTACACCTATTGGGATTGTTCGATTCCCATACAAATGGTTGAAGTTGTTTCTTACTATTTTTGAGCAGATAGAGAGTATTTCTTATGCAAAAATAAATAAATTAGACTTTCTGATGTTTTCATCCATGTGTATAAAGAGAAGGTATGGAAGTTGCTAAATCTCTTTTCGGTGTAGTGGTTGTTAAAAAGAGATTACTATTATGTTTCTTGTAAATCCTTTTTTTGCAACATAAATCTATACAGGTCTAAATAAGAAAGCATAACAGGATGCTTAATAATGTTACAGTAGTAAATGAATAATTCCATAAGACTAAAACGTAAAATTGTCCCACGTGTCTTGACTCTTGAGTTTAACTTATTAGGAACCCCTCCCCCCCCCCCCCAACGTACAATCATTAGTGCAAAACTATCTGTTTTTAAGCACAACTAGTAATGCAAAACTGACCCAAATGGGACCGTTCTGCACTACTAACTTTACCTCGAGGTAGAGTTTTGGCTATTACCTAAACTCATGGGCAAAAACATCACAAGTGGATGAACTGAGGGGACAGTTTTGCATTTTTGTCATTCCATAACATACATTTTCATTAAAAACTACATCATTGCAATGAGTGAATAGTTTAGTAATTTCACTAAAACACTTATACTTGAGATGAAGAGAACAAGTATGGTCTTGAGATTGTTACCAGTTCCTTACACGAGGAGTTTTTCCCCAGCAACCTGAAAATAATAATCCAAGGTACATATTGGTGATTTATCATCAGTTACTTATGTAGTTCAACTTAAAAAGGCGAGAGACAAATGTCCAAATAAGCTAAAGAATTCAGATGTACTTAGGGATTATTGAGATCTAGTATTGAAAGATAAAATATAGATATACAAGGAGTCTATAGGTTTGTTGGGGTGACACATTTTTCTTATCTATTAGTTGCATATATGTTGTGAAGAGTAGAAGTGTTCTTACATGCAACTTAGGTAACTGCTCTTTAATGTTTCCTACATGTATATTCAAGCATATCCAGCTACAAGAATTTGTTGGAAGATAAGACTGTGATGAGTATAAAAAGTTTAACTAACTACTCTGTGTTTAAATTAAACAAAAAAAAATTATTTCTATTATGGAAATTAAGATTCTAGATGTAAGATTCCGACTTTATGAAATAAAAGTTTATTATTTTCTTTATGATTATTATTATTTTTTTTCTAAATAGTAAGGTGCTTCATTGTTATAAATGATAGTTAAGGGTGTTATATGCGAATTATCTGATAAACAGTGTATGTCGGGGAATATTCCTTTTGTCGGGGAATATTCTTTCTGTCGGAGAATATTATATTCGGTACCGTACGACGGCGCCGAAATATCAAAATATTAGTGGGCCCCACAAATGACAAAATTGTCAACGATAGTGGGCCCCATTGTCGGATACTGAAAGCGACAGTATTTTGTCAATAGTATTATCACCGGCAACTGTTGAAATACCCGGTAATAAAAAGAACAGTAAAACGCGTTATTCCACAGTAGTACGCGGTATTTCACAGCACACGGTATTGCACAGTATTTTAAATTATTGATTCAATAATTGATAAAGTAGCAATTACACAGTATTTTGATTCAATAATTACAATAGCATTCGCATGGTACTTTTTATTATTTATCATGGCACTGTAACTCATATTATTGTTATGATATTTTAGCATTATTGACGGATTAAAAGTGGAGTCTAACTTAGGGGTACCTAATTGAAATTTTAAAATTCACATGTTGTGAACTATTGGTTCACATGTGGGAACTATTAGGGATGTTATGCAAGATTGATAATACTTGAGGGATTATATTAAAAAGTAGAGGCAAAGATGGAGGTACTAAAGTGTAATAAGTTGAGCCCTTATTGTGCAATTAATGAAACTTGGTTTTCCTATAAATAGGAGGGGTTATCTTAAGAAATCTTCACACCTTCCTTGCATATACTTCCTCTCTCTCTAAATTTCTTGAGTTCTCTTAGTGTGCTAGGCTATTGTGAGTATTTGTGAGAATACTAGTATTGTCCAAGTTAGTAAACTTCATAGAAAGCAACATCCAATCACTTATTAACGAAGGTAGGGGATATCATTTCTTTCATACTCTTATGTAATATCATTTGCTTCCTTGTTCGTAAGTGATATTATACTCAGAAAGGTTGTTATTCATTCCGTATTAATTTGTGGGGATAACCTGTCCGTGCGGATTGACGCATGCCTGGTGAATAACCCTTCGTATTCATTACTTATTAATCTTTTGTGAAAATAATCTGTCTACGCGGATTACCGCATGACGAGTGAAAACCCTTCGTATTCATTACTTATTAATCTTTTGTGGAAATAATCTGTCTACGCGGATTACCGCATGACGGGTGAAAACCCATTTGCAGTTTCATATATTCTGTTATACTCGTATAACGTATCATTTCTTTTGTACTCTTTAAGGAATATCTTTTCTTTCACATTTCTCCATTTATGATAAGAAATCTCTGTTTGTTTCCAAAACCTTATTTTAAATGGTGAAAATCCTTGAAAATTTGTTGAATATCCTTAATAGTTTGTGCTTCATCTAATATCTTTTCACCTGAATCTTTCTATTTCATTTGATACGATATAGTTAAATCGTGAATTTTATTTTTGGAATATCATTCTTGAATTTGACTCCACAATTTGGTCATCATGTTGGCAATTTGGTCAACCTTCGACACTAGATAAATTAAACATCTATTCTTATTCTTGATCTCACTGTATTCATTCTATATCATTGTCATCATCCTCATCCTTAAATTGTGGTGATAGTTCTCTTTGGCCCGTAGTGCAAAGATGAACTGGCGTGACATGATTTTGACCAAACTGTGTATTGGTATTATCATGACTTTTGGTGTTACAAACAAAGGCGTATGGTGAAAGTTCTCTTTGGCCCGTAGTGCAAAGATGAACTGGCGTTTGGCATGATCATGACCGGTGATGTTACAAATAAATATCTTTGTCACATAGTGCAAAGAGAGGCTGTTGAATATAAATTGTTGATTTAAATGTTCATAAACAGGAACTGTTGATTGGTGTTACAGGGATAAAATATTGGTGGTGATCCTTTAACTTATAGAAGATGGTAGACATTATAATCTGTTTGACTCTTCTAATGGATTATTCGTTCCGCTGCAGTTGTTGTTATTGAACAATTATAATATCTTTAAATCTCTGATTTATTTTGGTTGAAGGCTAGAGATAATTTTATTCTTCATTATCTTAGTCATGATATTTCCTACTGGGCTATTTGTGCTCACCCTTTTCCTTTTTGTTCCATTGTTCTCCTCAGGAAAAGAGAATGTAGCGGGACTAGCCGGGGAATAGAGTGATGGTCCGAGACAATAGAAATATCTCAATACAATATTATTAGTGTGGCAATAAGTGTATTGAGAATTTAAGATGTATTTGTATTGTGTTGTCGTATTTTGCACAACCCTTATTAGTTGTAAATGGGAAAATTCGTATTTGTATTTGTATTTTGTGGAATGTTATTGGCGACTCAAAATGGGTTGTACGGACCTATTTTGGGGGCGTCACACTAGATATTTGGATTATTTATATTATTTGATTGTCTTGGTGAGAAAGTCATGTATACTTGATGTATTTTTTGGGTCATACTAGAGATTAAGCCCCTACGCAGGTCCACTGTCCCAATATCACCTGGGTTATCTGACCCACTACGGTCCCTACCAAAAGTCATTGTCAGGCTCATAACAATACGAGGGCCCACTGCTCTGATACCATTTGTTACTACCTGAACCCAATCCCGACCCGAAACAAGGCTTAATCCATTGCCCCAATAGCACCTTAGTAATCTTGGCCCACCATATGCCCACCAAAATTCTACTCTAAATAGTAGAGTTGAAAGTTGAGACCTTATATACAATTTAGTCTATCCCACATGTTCCGATGTAGGAATAGAGTATTATTGGTTTACTTTAGCGGCATATAGCAAACAACAAAGCTGTTGAACTTACAGGACATGCAACAAACAGACTTTGGACTCACTCTACAAATGATCAAATCAAAATCAACTTCCTAAGGTTAACAGGAAGGATAAAGTGGTCGGTAGGAGAACAAGAAGCATACATAAACTAGAATTTTAAAACAGCCGTTGATCAGACAATAAATGTTCATCCTAGAAAGCTTAGTTGCTCCATCTGCTGTGACTATGTTTTTAATCTAATAATTAGTGGTATTTTTGGAAAGTCATTCACAGTGTTTTAACTTTTAACTTTGTCTAAAAACAACTACTCCCTCCGTCTCGTAAAAATTGGCTTGGTTTGACTTTTTCAGTCAAATAGACCATTTTTGTAATCAAAGTTTGTACTATTTCTTTTGTAAATATAGGTGGAAAAACTATTATCGTAAGAAACTATATCGAATTTACTACCACCTCCAATTTTCATAGGTTTGAAAATATAAATAAATATGCTTAACTCTTAATTCTAATATTGGTCAATTTGACCAAAAAATAAAACTAAGACAGCTTTTGAGGGACGGAGGGAGTTCTAGTCGTTTAAATATTTGAAAAAGGAAAGAGAAAGAATGCTGCTAAAACACCAAGTAAATGGCTTAATCAAGTCAAAGACAGAAAAACAGAATATCCAGATTTTATATGATATTTATCCAGATTCTGGGCATACTTTAAAAGGATCCACATGGCATGTAATGAGAAAATTAAATACTAGGAATAATAGTCCTGCAGATGCACGTAGTAATGCAAGTGGCAATAATATGGTACGAGAAAACATAAAAGGAAACTCACTGGTATCCACTTCATCGCCCCCCAAATGAATAAATTTATATCTGAAGATCTTACTGAAATCTGAAATTTTGGTTAGTTTGAGAATGTTAATTGTTTTTTACATTGTATTTACCAAATCAAAGGCAATAAGTTTCTAACTGGAAAGTAGACTTACCTGAGAGAATTCCATCTATCAATTTAAAGGTGAATTCGTTGCTGACATCAAGTGGCTCCTTGCAAGTCTGTGACGGCCACAAGGAAGGATAACCAACCCCCCTAATGATGTAAAATAGTTAGCTTCTTGAACTACTAAGCGAAAAAACCTTTAGTAAGGGATAACATCTATGTCAAGCATAACACTATTAAATTGGAATCTACCATAGAATAGCAATTGAAATATTAACTAAATTGACTCTTTCAGAAAATATAACTTTTAACAATGGCATAGGTTGTTCTCTCGGAAATCAATGTTCCTTATATTTTAGGCTCTTGAACACCCTTCAATCCATCAACAACATCTAAACCAACTAACAGGAAGAACTTCCAAAATGCTCTTGGAATAACAAAAATGAACTGCTACGCCAAACTGATGTATCAAAGTTCAAAAGCTTAAGAAATTTAGCCCTTAGGTTGTCAACAACTTACTTGGTAAAGTAAGGCTTAACAATATGACCCTGAACAAGAGCTTGGGTAAAATTCATAATATTTTGTTGGAGGAGGGGGGGCAACAAAAATAGAGGAAAAAATGGGTAGGGGCTCATATAATTTAACATTCTTTTCTGTGTAGGCAAAGTTTTCAAGATGGTTCCGACTTCCAAGTTATTCTGTTAAATTGCTGACAAACACGCTCTTCTTTCTTCCAGTGACAAATACACTCTTTATTTTGTTATCATATAGTCAAGGATTGACAGGACACTTTTTGTTATGCATATTAGTTGACAGTATATCTAAACCTGAATGAAACACACTTTGACATGGGACAATAATTAATCACACCAACCTCAATATGTGCATAAGCCGGCTTTCCATGTGCAGGGATGGATAAGTTGTATGACTCATCAATACCATATTGTAACTGCATCACACAAAACAAATTAGTGACAGAAATTGACATTTCTAGTAGCCAACTAGACAAGCTATTCAAATTGGATGTGTCAAAGAAATTCAATGACATTGGGAACTTAAATTTCTAACAATGAGGAAAAACTATCTATTAGCATATACAAAACTTCAATTTCAAGAAGAACACTACTTAATCCAATACTGTGCTGGATAGTTATATATTTGATGCAAGCAACAATCTGACGACTATGATAACATGGCTATATTAATTTTGGAATTCTGAAATAAGCAAAGAATTTTTAAAAAGCAAAAGCCAAGTTTATTATGTTAAGTAAATTATTATCTCCATCGACAATTCCATACAGAGCAAGATTTTTAGGAGTGGAATAAAAAATAGAATAAAAAATAAAATAAAAAATTGATATTTTTCTTAAGATAAAAGCAGAATTTTATTGGAAGGTATGAGAGAACAAAAAGACTAGAAGTCCTCAAGAGAATACAAGGGGAAAAAAACAAATAAAGCAGAAAAAATAGACAGGAACTTTCTCTAAGCCTGTGCTGTACACTCTCTAACCCTCAAGCCAATGCACTGACAAAACAGATGATATCTTAAAAGGAATTAAAAAGGCTATACGCCTATACCTCAAATCAAGTGCATCATAGTGTAATAATTCTAAGACCATAATCAAGATAGTTAATACAAGTACTGCTGATGGCTATAATTGATGTTTATTAGGTCATATACCATTTATAAAACTGATGCAAGTAATATAAAAGTATACCTCATCACTTGGCAAAATGACAACCACGTGAATTCCATGTAAAATTGCCGAGGGATCAAAATGGGAAAAGTTAGAATCAATAACATGGGCTGTTTTGACGACAGCAAGTAACCTCGAGAATCCATCCTTTAGAATCCCAGAGGCATCAGGATATTTAGTACCTTCAGTCTTTAGCTCAAAGTCTTTACTGAGATAAAGACTGTTATATCCATAGACCACCGATTTTGGCATCGGCCATATGTTCAATTGCTTTGCATCAGCAGAATATACAGCAATGACTTGAATCAAAAATCCAAGTATAAAACTTTCTACCATTAACTTCCCCATTACAGAATTCTAGCAAATACACGAAAAGGAGGAGTTAAAAATTATTTAAATTAGCTAATAAAGTGCGTTAATTGTCTACCTAATACAGAATTTGTCTCGTTTTGTGCAGCTGTAAATTATGATAATCAGATTATGACAATCACATTATTTACCGATAAGAAACTGATATTTCCACACCAGAATATAATATTTCCACTAGGTTCTTAGATGAATAGTAGAGAAACCCTTGTTAAAATATCAAATCTCCATGTGAAAACATCAATTCCCTTAGTGATATCATATTATTAACAATCTGTTAGTCTAGTCTGCCTGTGTCAAATTAATTTGTGATATAAATGAAAATTATTAATTAACTAAATAATAAACTGAATAATAAATGTTCTCATGCATCCATTTCTTTTAGTCAACCCAGTGTGGAACCAATAACAGGATTTCTTGGTTGTTTGTCTAGTCTAGAAAACCAAACCAGCCTGTCTGTTTTTCCCTATTAGGTGATTTGCTGACATTAAATATTTCTCTAACCGTTGAAAATCTAAATATTCAAAGGTCAAAGCTAGTTGAACCAATGATGCTAATTCTTTCTATATAGTAGTTTGGAGAATGATATTTCCATTATATTTTATTTTAATCCGGCGCAAATGTACAAGCATTAAAGCACGGGGTACAGTTAAACAATGCAAAATTTGTGCTGGATTGGACTAAATTGCGCCGGAAATATCATTCCTCTTTGTTTTTGACACATTTATTATATCATATAATATCTATTGCACATATATAGTACTAATCAACAATTTCCAGTAAGAAAGTGAATATAGAAGAAATCTCCACCCACTATGTTCGATTTCAGCAAAAATGTTAGGAAAATAAAAGGTTCAGAAAATACCCATTTTACTAATTTGGCAATTTGGGGAAACTCAACAACTAAAAACATCCATACATACAAATGAGTTCAAAAGTATAAGCACATTCACTAATTTAACATCTTTTTATGAGAATTCCAACTTTATATCAATTATTGTCCTTCCATTTTTATGGCAGAGCTTATAACAAGTGGAAATTGTTGGAAACAAAAGAAAGAAGAACAAAAAAACCCTACCCAGTTCATACCTGTAGTGATGGAGAAATCAATGTGGGTTGTGGTGCCTTGCAAATTTCTGGGTTGAGAATAGTAATGGGTATTGGTATATATAGATTGTTAGATACACCTACAAATATAATATAATATTTATACATTTATGAGAGATGGAGAAGATAATTTATGAGAGGTGGAGAAGAGAGAGAGGGGTGTGAAGTAAAGAGGGAAAAAGATGGCACTGAAGATACATGGATAAATTTGGCAGACCTCCATAGTCTGAATCATTACAAATTTACAACAACTTTGCTTTCTATTGCTTTCTATGACCTTTAATTTTTTAATTGACCTTTTAAGGATAAAACACAAAAAATTAAATATATAATTAATATTTTGTCTAATTGGTTAATTTGAATACTCTTTTTTTAAAATATATTAGAAATATAAAAATAAACAAATTAGTATTAATTTTTTAATATAATATGAAAATTTACATAATTAATTTTTTTCTTGAAATTTATGAACAACGTATGAAAAAAATATTTCTATCTAAAAATGACAAATAAAAAGAAATATTGAAATACTATTTAAGAATTCTTAGATCATCTCCAGCAATAGGACTATCTTGTGGACTATATTTAGTCCATTTGACATCAGCAGATGTCCTTTAGTCTTCAATCTTCCTAGCAGATGGACTATCTCGTAGACTATAATATAAAAAGATTAAAATAATCAATAAATTCAAATCAACATTTTTATTTTTTGTCTGCTGCTATTATTATCATTCTGATCATTTTTTTTACCGTTCTGACATTTTTTTTATATCCGTTGGAGCATCAAAAAAATAAAATGTAACTAGTCCGTACATAAAAAGTCACAATTTTGATGGGCTCAATAAAGAAGACACAAGGAAGAACTTATGCCTTGCTTGCCGGAAAAATCGATAGACTAAATTTAGCCTGGTTGCTGGATCAAAATCTGGTTCTTAGACTATATTTAATCTAGGATTTAAGCATCTCTGCCCTGCTGGAGATGCTCTTATGTCTGATTTGTCGCCTCTCAAGTCATCTTATTATAATTGGTTCATGAAATTGATTTCCCTTTCATTCTTATAAGCAGCGGTTTAAATAAATTGAGTCGAACCGAGTATTGAATTACTTAGATTTAGTTCATAAAATTTATAGCGTATGAAACAACATTTAATTGAAGTTCGTTTAGTTAACGAGTCGAGCATGATTTGGAATCGAGTCTGAACAATTTGAACTTTTCGAGCGAATATGATCCGAGTCTCTATAGAAAATTATAATTTGAAAATGCTCGAGTAATTTATCGAACTTCAAAATATGCTCATTTTTTAATCGTTTATATTTTAAGTCGAGTTTGAATTAAACTTTTAGTTGAACGAATACAAATCAAACCTGAACCGTTTGGTTCATTTTAGTGTTTTACTTAAAAGTTTAGTTATATTATTATTATTTTAATTAAAAAATTTATATTTTCTTATTTAATCTTTTGAATTTATAATTTTTATTTTATTTTTATATACTTTCGTTTTAAGTTTATCTTTAATTTATGAGTATTTAATTTAATAATAATAACATAATAATAAAATTATGACAATTTATACCGCCCTAAAAAAACATTTTTTTAAACAAAAATGAAATTGACAAATAAGACCAAATTTTTTGAGAAGTGGAAGGAGTATTATATACATGTTCTTAAAATAAAATAAAAAAGTTCTATATGTGTCGTTGCGGTACTTGTTGACTATATTTATTTAATGAATTGGTAGGATAATAAAACGAATAATTGGGTAACAAGATAACATGGGTCCCACCATATTGTTCCAACCGAAAACATTTTTTTTCAATGGCTGAATGGCACATATGACCCTCCAAGTTGCCACCCACTTTCAATGTCGTCCCTAAAGTACATTTTTCGTCAATTGGGCCCTTAAAATTATATTTTTTTGCGTTTCCGTTCCTTTTACTCGATTTGACCCAAACCCGACCTATTTTTACCAAATTTTGACCAAATCCAACCCATTTTGACCCGACCCAATTTCACTAATTATTTTTTTAAAAAAAAAACTAAAATAATATTTTATTTTAAAATATTAAAAATAATTATAAAAATAATATTTTTATTTTAAAATCTTAAAAATTATTAGTATTTTAAATATTTTTAAAAATAATTCTTATTTTCAGGAAAAAATATAGATTCAAAAAAATAAAACTTTATTTTAAAAAAAAGTAGATTTTTTTTTCATTTTATATGTAAAATACAAAAAACAGTAAAAGATAAATAAAAAAATTGATTCAATTTTTTTATAAAAAAAATTAAAAAGTTTAAAAAAAAAATTAGAAAATTTATCATTTTTAAAAAAAATTAGTAAAGTTTTATAAAATATAGATTCAAAAAAAATTAAAATTTATTTTCAGAAAAAATAGAAAATTTTAATTTTTTTTACAAATCATAAAATATAGATTCAAAAAATAGTAAATAAATTTTTTTTATTTTCATAAAACAAAACTAGAAATATTTATTTTTTAAAAGATGTGTAAATTTTCATAAAAATAATTAAGAATTAAAAAAATTAAACTTTAATTTTTTTTAATCTATATTTTATGAAATTTTACTCATTTTTGAAAAAAATAAAAGTTTTTAATTTTTTTTCTTCTGAATATAATAATTATTTTTAAAACTTTTTAAAAATAATATTTCATTTTTAAATATAAAAATAATTATTATTTTAAAATTATTCTAAAAATAATATTTTATTTTAAAATATTAAAAATAATTATTTTTAAATAAATATTTTGAATCTATATTTTATGAAACTTTACTCATTTTATGAAAAAATAAAAGGTTTTAATATTTTTTCTTGAAAATAATAATTATTTTTAAAAATATTTAAAATAATAAGTATTTTTAATATTTTAGAATAAAATATTATTTTTAAAATAATAATAATTTTTAAAAATATTAAAAATAATAAATTTTAAGATTTTAAAATAAAATATTATTTTTAAAAGAATTTTTAACTAATAATTATTTTTAAAATAATTTTAATACTTTTTAGTTTTTTTTTTTTAAAAATAATTGATGAAATTGGGTTGGGTCAAACTGGGTCGGTTTCGGTCAAAATGGGTCGGGTGGGGTAAAATAGGGTAAAAGGAACGGAAACGCCAAAAAATGCCACTTTAAGGTCCAATTGACGAAAAATGTACTTTAAGGACGACATTGAAAGTGGGTGATAACTTGGAGGGTTATAAGTGCCATTCAGCCTTTTTTCAATGCTCGCCGATTTGTTTGATTATTACCCACCTTAAGTGGGTCCCCTAAGTACCCTCCTCCATGTTGGTAACCCCAGCCGTTCATTTTCGGTTGACTAAATCATGGTCGTTGATCAAAATAATGGATGGATTGCAAGAATTTTTGTTTAGACAAGAATAAGTCTAGGGGGACATGGAAAAAGAGATCCAAAAATTGGACATTTTCAATTTCCTTTGCTTCTTTTTTTTTTTTTGGGTTGAGTCAAAATATATTTATACTATGGATTTAAAAAAAAATTAGAAAAAAACATAAAAAATTAGGTCCAATTTGGATATATATCAAAAAAATGGTTATATGGGCCCATACAACCATTTTTTTGATATATATCCAAATTGGACCTAATTTTTTATGTTTTTTCTATTTTTTTAAATCCATAGTATAAATATATTTTGACTCAACCCCAAAAAAAAAAAAGCAAAGGAAATTGGAAATGTCCAATTTTTCGGTCCCCTTTTTCCTGTCTCCGTAGGCAGACTCTTTAGACAATGGACTGGTGGAGATTAAGATATGAATAACTTTACACGGATCAATCTAATTGGACATTTTTATTGGACATTTCTCATTTTTTTTGTGTGTTTTTTTTGGTATCAATTCCAAACATTTTTATATTATGGATTTTAACTTCATGGACCTTTTTTTTGATATATATCCAAATTACACCTCATTTTTTCCCATTTTTTATAAATTGAAGTTAAAATCCATAATATAAAAATGTTTGGAATCAATACCAAAAAAAACTACAAAAGAAATGAGAAATGTCCAATAAAAATATCCAATTGGACCGATCCGTGTAGGAGTACTCTTAAGATATGGAAGGTATGGAGGGGGGCCGCAATCTTTCTGAATATTTTTACAAGCTAAAATTATTTGCGGTATAATACATTTTATAGTAAAAAAATATATTATATTACACTTCATTTTTTTTTCTTCTAAATTTTTGAGACTATGTAAATAGAATTTATTTTTTCTTATAATAATTATTCTAAACAGTAAGGTGTTAAATTGATAAAGTTAATAGTGATATGTGCAAATTATAAGATAAAAAGTATGTCGGGAAATTTTCGTTCTATCGGAGAATATTCGTTCTATCAAGGAATATTAGGTAAAGTACGACGACGCCGAATCAACCAATCATTGGTGGGCCGCACAACGACATAATTGTCGGATACCGAAAATGAAAAAAATAACCTTTTTAATAAAAATTATCAACGGTACTATCATTTTTAACTGTTTAAATAACCGGTGATAAAAGTACAGTAGCACGCGGTACTCTATAGTATCACACGTAGGGGTGCACAACAGGGCGACCCGGGCTTGATCCGGCCTAAGCCTGTCAGGCTTTAGCCGTTGACCAGGCTAGTCCAGGCTTTGACTTTGGGCCTGCAGGCTAGGTCAGGCCAGGCTTAGCGATGGAAACGATGATTTGTTGAGGCCTGTAGGCCAGGCTTAACGGTAGAAGAGATGGTCTACTGAGGCTTGCAGAGAAGGTCATGTCGGTCTGGTCCAACACTCAAGCCGAGCACCTTTTTTTTTAAAATGTAATATTAGAAAAAAAATATTAATTCTAAGTTTCCAAGAATGAATTGAAGGAATGCCAAATACCTTTAATCTTTGGGGGCTAATTTTTTTCTCCGACAGATATTGAAGGCTTGAAGGTGTAACGTAGCTGCGTAGGTCTAACTTTCGTAGGGCTTTTCGGACATGTGAGCTTAGACTTTGGAGCCTTGCAAATTCATTTTCATGAATTCACGCCCAGTGCTCCATAGAACTTTCAAACAATAGCCCCAATTTTTAGAGAGAGAACGATGGAGAAATTGAAGTAATCGAAGAGTGGTGAACAGGCCTAAGAGATTGAAAGATTGATAGTGGAAGAAAGAAGACGATGGAGATCTCAAATAGACAAACCAATTAGCCAAAGTTTGTGTAATTATATGAAGTATGAACGGTGAACCCTCAAAGTCAATGTCTCAAAGCTAATAGCCATAATAGGCTTATTATTTACTAATTTATGTTGCTGACAAAAGTCACAGACTCACAGCTCACTTAGCCACTTATGTTAGGTAGTAAAGTATTAACTATTAATTATTAATCAAAGTATCCCATGTTTTTATTTAATGGTCTCATTCTCTCTGTTTCTCGATAAAGTACTAATTTACTAAAGTAGTAAAGTAGCAAAGTAGGCTTATTTTTTAATTTAAATGTATTCACAACAAATTAAACATGAGTAACTAAATTTATTGATGTATTTATTAAAACTAAGTTATTACAACTTATAAAAATTTACAATTTATTTTTAATTCTTCAAA
The DNA here is from genome assembly GCA_034770075.1 of Aralia elata. Lineage (NCBI taxonomy): Eukaryota > Viridiplantae > Streptophyta > Magnoliopsida > Apiales > Araliaceae > Aralia > Aralia elata. Next base: position 26,124,275 of record CM068384.1, read on the forward strand.
AAAATATAGCTTCAATCTTAAATCTTTAAGAAAATGTATCTTCAATATTTATGGATGTGCGTTTTCGGTAGTTCCTGCTCCAACTTCGAGATCTTCTGAACTATCTCGATCGTCTATTACGTCTTGTACTCTTCTTTGTGCGGCAAGATAATCTCTATAGCAAATGCATATCTCCAATGATTTTGGACTAAGTCTACTTCTTTTTTCATCGAGTACCCTGCTAGATAAAGAAAAACAAGATTTCGAAGCTATGGTACTAGCTTGGATAGTCAGTAAATCACGGGCCATGGCGGCCAAAGTAGGAAATTGTCGCTTATGTTTTTTCCAAAATGCAAGTATATCAAAAATTTCAAATTCTTGGTCGGTTAAAAAACTTCTAAAATCAGTACTACAATATAAACTAAGTTCATTTAAACTGCTTGTGTGTGTTGAAGTTTTTGGTTTTTTTGATAATAATTTTAATAATGATGCAAACTTAGAAGATGAAGGGGCGGGGGTCGGGGGGTGGGGGGAGGTGTACGTGTAGATGTAGAATATACAAACTCATATTGTTTATAAAATTGAGTAAATGTATTATTAAAATTTAGCTTAATGTCATTAATATTTTGAGTACCTATATTTTGTACTATATCTTCTAAAATACTTTCCACACCTTCTAATTTTATCATCAGGTTTAACGTCGTTGCACAAGTAATAACAGTAGGCATGTCTTCAAAATATTTTTAAAATTTTTCTTCCATATTAAAAATAAGGTCAGCCCCAAAAGGATCATATTTATATTGTTGAAACATATTTGTTATTTCCAAACATGCAAACAGAACATGATGAATTGTAGGATAATAAACACCACTTAATATTTTTGTGTGTTTTTTAAAAACTTTAAGAATATTTAAAAGTTGGCATAATAAATCTTAGTCTTCATTTGTTATTTCATGATCAGTTTGTGTGTTATAAAACTCCATAAGTATATTTTGACGTTTATAAACATCTTTAAATAAATCATATGTACTATTCCATCTAGTGTTATTATCAAATTTTACTCTTTTAAATTTTTCACTTCTTGCATGACAAAAAGTTCTAAAATCTTGCATTCTTCTATTTGAACCATATATAAAATCAATCATACCACGAATTTTATATATTGTCGTTTGCAAGTAAATGAATCCAGATTGTACGATCAAATTTATTATATGGCATACACATCTAACATGAAAAAATACACCATTTACTACATACTTTAAATTATTTTTTAACATATTAACAGAACTAGTATTATTTGTTGCATTATCTAAACTAATACTTGTTATTTTATTTTTAATTTTGAAAGTACGAATTATTGACATAATTTGAGCATATATTGATTTACCAGTATGTGGTAATTCAAAATATTCAAATCCTATAATTCTTTTTTGCATAAACATTTCAGAATCTATCCAATGAGTTGTAATATAAATATAGCTAATTCCAGGTTGATGATTAGCAGACCAAGTATCACTAATTAAATAAATTTTATCGTCAAAATTATCAAAATATTTAATCAATTCATTTTTAGCTATATTATATAATTTGATTGCATCACGTTTAGTAGTCATTCTACTTACTTGTTTATATTTCGGTTGCAATGCGCCTTGAATGTAGTCGGTACAATGCGCATCGTCAAAAAAATTGAATGGAAGCTCCTTCTCGATCACTAACTTAGCTTGCCACTCCTATTATAATAGTTGATCGTAACTCCAATTGTGACCAGAACGATCAATTTGTGAATGAGAGTATGCTTTTTCAAACACGACTCATAGTGACGAACTAATGTGTTATTTCCTTTAATCCCAAAGAAATTGTTACATATTTTACATTGAGCTTTTTTTACACTTTCGGCAATCCACATTTCGATGAAATGATCCCAAATAGCTGTTGTATGTTTGTTTTGCTCATTGGTAGGACATGAAAATGCTGTACTCGAACCCGAGATATTTGAATCATTTTGAATAAATAATGGCACTTGTGGAATATTGGAAGAATCCAATGTAATAATATGAGTGTGCTAATAAAATAAATATTAATACATGAAAGTAAATTATACGATTTTTATGGAGAATAGAGAGAAAAATGTGAGGAATTGTAATTTTTGTGAAGTAAATTATACGATTTTTATAGTGAAAAAAATATCCGTTATAAAAATTATAGTCGTTAGGTTGATAACGGACTAATGGTACATGAAAGTTAATTTAATTTTTGAAACTTGAGAAGGTGTCCTTTTTTTTGTTTTTATTTTTTTGTTGTCGTTGGTCATTGAGAAGCAGAGAAGGTGTGTGACTATTATATAATATATATTCATGAATTATGTGTCCTTTGCATGTGCTAGCCTAAAGGTGGTCTGAAAGCTAAAGCCTAAAGGTGTGTTAGCCTTTCTTTTATTATTTATTTTTTGCTTGAGTTGAACTCAAGCTGTCTCGCATGCGCCTTGGGCAGTGAACTCAAGCTATCTTTGTGACTTTGGATTTGGAATAACTCTTGCACATTTTTAACGCGTAATAACTAGCAAGCCAGGCCAGTTGGGCCGGACCAGGCCAGGCCCAAGCCGAATTCAGGCCACAGGTCAGGCCAGGCTTTGGGACAGGCCAGTCCAGGCCAGATTTTTGTGCTAAAATGGCAGCCTTTTTAAGCCTTCCAGACTTAGTCAGGCCGGTCCAGGCTTTGACCAGGCCGGACCAAGGCCAGGTTGCGGGCCTTAGGCCTTTTGTGCATCTCTAAGCACACGGTATTGCATAGTAATTCACATTATTGGCTCAATAATTGTTACAGTAGCAACAACATAATATTTCATATTATTGACTTAATAATTGTCACAGTAACAACTGCACAATATTTCATATTATTAAATCAATAATTATCGCGCAAAACAGTAACTCATATTATTTTAGATAATATTATTAGACCAGTTAGCATTATTGACAATATTTAGAGAGTTTTGACAAGAAAAAAGGTTGTCTAGTTGTGCGCTATATTTACAGAGGCCCCCTCTTTCATGGGAACAGTATGATTTTCAGTATTATGAGTCTATAATATTAATTGTGAATAATTGTTAAAAGATTAAAAATGTGTGAATAATTGATAAAAGGCGTTGATTAAAGATAAGTAGACAAATTTCTTAATATAATTGTGATTAATGGAGTGATTTGTTACACTTCATTAGGAGTATGATCATATAATTGCCAAGAATAATATGATTGGCATACTATTATCATACTAGATACTTATTCTAATTTCAATCACACACTTCGAGTACTGGACATATTATATTATAATATTATAATATGTTATTATAATAATATTTTATAATATATATACATCTGATAATTTTATAATATTATAATATTATATTATTGATAATTCTTGCAAACTTTCCAACTTTTTTTCTTTCAAATTCTTCTCGACCCACCAGTATAATCATCATGCAAACTTTCAAACTTGGCGTACGTGTAAGACCCCGAATTTAATAAAGAGAATTTAATTTTCTTATAATTATTATTCTAAACATTAAGGTTTTAAATTGATAAAATGATAAAGTTACGAGTGAGATATGCAAAATTGTATTGTATTATAGAAAGTATGTCGGAGAATATTCGTTATGTCGGGGAATATTATATTCAGTAAAGAACGACGGCGATTGCGTACCTTTTGACCAATATGATATTTTAATTGTGACGCCCCCAAATTCGGGTCTCCAAATATCCGGATCTGGTCATCACGATCCAATACAAACATTCACCTCTACAACATATGATATCTAATAGTGCGGAATATAATAAACATATGTTGTTCATTACAAGGTGTTACTAGTCCCAGAATACAAATAACCTTAAACATTTACACAGATTCATACCCTAAATAGCCATTAGGGTTTAAATTACATTAACAGTAATTAACTACGCAGGAATCTAAAGACTGCTACAAGAAGTCTATCACTTCATCTTTTCCTTCCCTTTGTTCTTCCCTGACGTCTCGGGTTTAGCTGCAATAAAGTCATGATATAGCAAGAATGAGCAACGAGTTTGCTCAGCAAGTTTGAAATACAACAATAAAGATATATCATGATGAAGGGATATTAAAGGAATTTCAACATTAGAAAAATCAGAAGCAAAGAACAATAATCGCTTTTAGAACAATTGATAGTCAAATAGACTTTGAACGATAACTTCCAAAGGAGTCAATAGCTGGTTGACCCTCTGGTTACTGGCTACAGAATAACGTACTTGAGGGGATCAGCCTCGCGTACCCTATGTATATGCATAACATTTAATTCTGCTATTTGTACCTTATATACGGTACGTGGGGTACTCCCCTATAAATAAAGGGGTGTTCATACAGTCTAAGAATCCTTACCATTGATTGGTTCGGATAGCTTTTATAAATTCATACTTGCCTGACCGAACAAGGGTTCAGACTTAACCATGAGTAATTCAAAATTTCTGAATTTAAATAATTATATGAAATCAAATGCGCGAGTGCGAATGTCAATAAATATACAGATGTGGAATAATTTTAAAAGTAATTAGACCACTTAAAGCGTGCTCGGAAATAAGATTCAAGCTTAAAGAATAACTTGCAACAATACATACCTTTTTGCTCGAATTAAAAACAATGCATAAGGTTTAAAAGCTTGCTCAATGCAAAAATTGAGTGAGAAGAACTTGCAAAAACGAAAGAAGTTTAGGGTTAGGAACTTGCAGAAATCAAAGTTCGGGATAGAGAACTTGCCTGCTTGCTCAGCTACAGATAAATTCTAGCTTTAATTAATTGATCTCGAGTAACCTATCATTGGATAAAGTCGGCTTATCAATTATTATGACATGATTGTATCTTGGCATGCTTTACTATACCATTTACTTAGCAAATAAATAATTCATCATCTATATTTAATTACCATTTAACATTAGTTAAACGGAAATTTATTAATGACCTTTAGCTATTATTTAAACAGATAATAATTAATCATGGTCACTATCATTTGAATACTCAATTTATTACCTTTAATTGTATCTAGGTATGGTTTAACAATCCTTATAAAATAAATTTATTTTGGTTTAAAGATAACGGAGAACCATTGATCAATTATTTAGTTGATTTACTCTTAATTACCATTACCTTAGGGGTAACTTAGTAATTATTACTCTTGTTCTTTATGCAACATTAATTAAATACTTTCTGTATAAATCCTACCCACACTTAATATTATTAAGAAATCCTTGAGTGTTTATTATCATTATTTAAGGACGAAAATAAATAACTATCTTATTAATCACACTCATACTTAATCATTATTCCATTAATGATTAAGTAATCGTCATCCTCATTAGCTTGTTCATATCTAATTACTATTAGAATTTATTGAATATTTAGTACCCTCATTTATTGATACTTGATACACAATAAATGGTTTTTAAAACTTTACTTATACCTAATTATTATTTCGGATTAATAATAATTAAATATTTATTACCTTTATTTATTATTTATGGATAAATAATTAACTTTACTTATATCTAATTATTATTTAGGATTAAATAATAATTAAATATTTATTATCTTTATGTATTATGTACTAAATAATAAATAATTATTTTATTAACTTTATTCATATTTAATTATTATTATTATTAAATAATAATTAAATATTTATTTATTATTTATTAATAAATAAATAATTATTTTATTAACTTTATTCATATTTAATTATTATTATTATTAACTAATTAAATATTTATTTATTATTTATTAATAAATAATAAATAATTATTTTATTAACTTTATTTATTAGTTACACTAACCAATCATTTTGCAAATGCATTATTGACTCAAATTAATTACTCATTAATTAAGCCAATACTTGTATAGTTGATTAACAATGTGACAACAATTAGACTCCATTTGCTAATTATTTTTGTTTAAATAATCCCATGAATTACAAAACCAATTTGGAAAATAACTAAATCATTGCCTAATACCACTGAACATCACAGTTCCTGCAATATCATTTCAATTGCCCAGTTCATTACCCAACAACAGGGAAAACTCCCATCAGTTCATAGCCGAAACTGAGTTTCACATAAACAAGACTGTCAACAGACAACTTTAAAATTTAAAACGACTTTTATTCAAGCAGTATGACTACCACAGGCTGGGCATTTCCTAAACATGAATACTGATTTATTTACATCATCAGTTCCACCACTAGAACCTTATGGTGTTCTTATACACCAAATTTCCAGCTCAAGAGAAATTTAATACAGCCCAAACAGGAACAACGTAGTACCAGATTTCCAAAACCAAAACAATACAATACATTCCCCAAGCAAGATTAACACAGTACAATAACAATCGTTCAAACCCAAGCAATACAATATAGCGCAGTGTATTACATCAATCCAAACCAGATTAACAATTTTCACAGTCAATTGAACCATTCGATACCTTGGTGTCGATCGAGCGGCTACCTTTCTTCTTCTTCCCGAATACCAGACCCAGCCGGACATTCACTCCACTGCCGGTACCTTCGAATTGGAAATCGAAACCCCAAATTGGTTACCCCTGTTCCCTCTCTCTGACTGAATTTTGAACCCCTAAAAATTTCTCTCAAATTTGGGTCTCACAAGCAAGAAATCAGCAGCTATGGTATGGGGATGGGGGTTCAATTTATAGAAAGATTTTTACCCAATTTATTTGGGTATAACCCTAAACGATTGGTTAATGACCGACGGTAAGGAGAGGGGATGAGCTGTCGATTGACCCCCATCAGCCGACTGAACTCGCCGACAATTTCTCGAGCATCGCACCCCTCACTGGTCCAATCGCCGGATTTCTGGGACCGTTGGTCCTTGCCGCGTATTGCTCGGTCGCTCGTGGCTCTCCTCCTTTCCCCGCTGGTGTCGCCGGCGCCTTCTCCACCTGTCCGTTTCAACCGATCGATTTGATAGCCTCGATCGTTTCTTGCTTGGCTGGTTCTGACGTGAAGGTTTGAGGGATTAGGTTTCTTTTCACTCTCGCTCAATTGTTTCCCCCAATTCGTTTTCTTGCTGACTGAATCCCCCTCCCAATTTCGTTTACCGGTTGTCCTAAATCAGGGGAAACGGATCCCACCCGTTTGCTAGACCCAACCCGACTGAAATGTATTTGGGATCACTCAAAAGTTGGGTTGGCTAATGGATGGAGAAGGGATTGGGTCAGCTGATCATAAAGAGTTGGGTTGGCCCAAAAGAAAATTAAAGGAATTTGGCCCCATAAAAGAAGGAAATGAGTCCAGTTAGCCAAAAAGGAAAGATGGGCCAGTTTAATTAAAAATTTGGGTTAGCCACAAATAGAATAACAAAGGTAAGAGATGACCCAAATAATTTATAAGCCTTATGCCCCTATCATTTTAATTAAATAACTAATTCAATTAATTATTTAAAATATTTATTCCATCCATAATTCTTATTCAAATTATTTAATCCGATAATGATAAAATTATTTGTTTAATTTCCAAATTTTCTTGCACATAACATCTTAGGGTTAACTCACTAATTTATTTAAACTATCAGTGAGCCCCTTTAGTGCGCAGAAAATTATTGGACCACGTAGTTATATAATTAATCAATAATACCCACATGGATCCAATTAAATTAAAAAAAATTTATGTATAAAATGGATTTTATTTATTAAAATAAATTTGATACAATGTTTAAAAATTCTCGGACATTACATCCTCTCCCCCTTATAAAAATTCCGTCCTCGGAATTTCAATCTAAGGTTGCTCGAACAACTGAGGGTAATTTGCTCTCATCTTTTTCTTCGAGTTCCCACGTGGCCTCTTCCACCGCGTGATTTCTCCAGAGAACTTTCACCGAGTGAATGATTTTATTCCTCAGCTTCTGCTCTTTTCTATCTAGTATTTGAACAGGAATCTCCTCGTACGATAAATCCCTTTCGACTTGAATTGGTTCATAGGAGATGACATGTTTGTAGTTTGGCTTGTACGGACGCAACACTGATACGTGAAACACGTTGTGGATGTGCTCAAGTTCAGGAGGTAATGCTACCTCGTACGCCACTTCGCCTATTCTCCTTAGTATTTCAAAAGGTCCTATGAACCTAGGGCTCAATTTGCCCTTTTTCCCAAAACGGATTTTCCCTTTCCAGGGAGATACCTTTAGAAACACAAAGCTACCAACTTCAAAATCTCGTTTCTGACGATGTAAGTCGGCATACTTCTTCTGGCGGTCCTGTGCTGCTACTAACCGTTGTCTTATTACTTTAATAATTTCCACGGTTTGTTGTACCAATTCTGGCCCCAACAATCTCTGTTCACCAACTTCATCCCAACACAACGGCGTTCGACACTTCCTCCCATACAATGCTTCGTACGGTGGCATACCAATGCTAGCATGGTAACTATTGTTGTAAGCGAACTCTACTAGTGGCAAGTGATCGTCCCAGCTGCCACTTAAGTCCATCACAACTGCCCGAAGCATATCCTCTAGAGTCTAAATTGTTCGCTCACTCTGATCATCAGTCTGAGGATGATATGCCGTACTCATTCTTAACTGTGTTCCCAGTCTCTCCTGTAGGCTTCTCCAAAAATTTGACGTGAATCGCGGATCTCTGTCTGACACAATAGAAACCGGCACTCCATGCCGTGATACTATCTCCTTCACGTAAAGTTTCGCCAACTGCTCCAATTTGTACCTAATCTTGATCGGTAGGAAGTGGGCAGACTTGGTCAAATGATCTACGATCACCCAAATGGCGTCTAGACCCTTCTGAGTTGTCGGGAGTCCTACCACAAAATCCATAGTAATGTGTTCCCACTTCCATTCTGGAATCTCCAAGGGTTGCAACAATCCGCTCGGTCGCTGGTGCTCTGCCTTAATCCTCTGGCAAGTTAAACACCGGCTGACGAATTCTGCAACTTCCCCTTTCAAATGCGGCCACCAATAATGTTGACGAAGATCTTGATACATCTTGGTGCTACCCGGATGTACCGAAAATCTTGTATTATGGGCCTCCTGCAAAATCTCTTCCCTTAAGTCTGGTACGTAGGGTATCCAGATCCTTCCCTCGAACCTCAGCAATCCTGTGATGTCAACCTTATACTTCAAGGCTTTTCCCTCCGATAACTGTTTCTTAATGTCAATGCATTTCTCGTCAAATTCTTGAGCCTCCTTTATCTTATCCAGTAGAGTCGGGCCTGCCGTTACGGTACACAACTTTTCGTCCGTCTCTATCGGATACTTAACCTCCAATTCCAGGCGTTCGAAGTCCCGTATCAATTCCTCCTGGACTGTCAGCTGCATCAATTTCACCTTGCCCTTTCTACTCAAGGCATCAGCCACTACATTCGCTTTGCCCGGATGGTACAGAATTTCACAGTCGTAGTCTTTGATCAATTCCAACCATCGGCGCTGCCTCATGTTCAGCTCCTTTTGAGTGAAGATATATTTCAGACTTTTGTGATCTGTATATATCTCACACTTCTCCCCATATAGGTAGTGCCTCCAAATCTTCAGGGCGAAAATTACCGCTGCTAACTCCAAGTCATGAGTCGGGTCTTCTCATAATCCTTCAGCTGACGTGATGCGTACGCCACTACCTTGCCGTGTTGCATCAACACACAGCCAAGACCCTTGTGTGACGCGTCGCTATACACTACAAAGCCTCCAGTGTTGTCTGGTAAGGTCAACACCGGTGCTTGGCTAAGTCTCTTCTTCAATTCCATGAAACTTTCTTCACACTTCTCCGACCAAACAAACTTAACTGTTTTCCTGGTGAGATTGGTCAATGGCGATGCTATCTTGGAAAAATCCTGTATGAACCTTCGATAATATCCCGCTAATCCCAAGAAACTCCGGATCTCTGTCGGCGTCTTCGGCTGTTCCCAGTTGATAACTGCTTCTACTTTTGCTGGGTCCACCGAAACACCATTCTTATCTATGACATGACCCAGAAACTGCACTCTCTGCAACCAAAACTCACACTTAGAAAACTTTGCATACAATCTCTCCCTCCTGAGAGCTTCTAATACAATCTTTAAATGTTCAGCATGCTCCTCCTCTGTTTCTGAATACACCAAGACGTCATCGATGAATACGACTACGAATTTATCCAAGTATTGCTTGAACACTCTGTTCATCATATCCATAAATGCTGCTGGTGCATTCGTCAATCCAAAAGACATTACCAGAAACTCGAAGTGCCCGTAACGAGTTCTGAATGCAGTCTTCGGGATATCTTCTTGCCTCACCTTCAGCTGATGGTAGCCTGTTCTTAAGTCGATCTTTGAAAAGTACTTCGCTCCCTTGAGTTGATCGAATAGATCGTCAATTCTAGGAAGTGGATACCTATTCTTAATCGTAACTTTGTTCAACTCCCGATAGTCGATACAAAGCCTCATTGAACCGTCTTTCTTCTTTACAAACAGAACTGGCGCTCCCCACGGGGACACGCTCGGTCTGATATAACCTTTATCTAACAGCTCCTGCAGTTGCACCATCAACTCTTTCATTTCTACAGGTGCCATTCGATACGGCGGCTTCGATATTGGTGCGGTTCCTGGTACCAAATCGATAACGAATTCAATATCTCTGTCCGGTGGCAATCCTGGAACTCTTCGGGAAAAACATCGGTGAACTCTCTCACGACTGGTATTTGACTCATCTCATCCCCGACCTGACGAGTATCGACCACATAGGCCAAATAACACACGCAACCTTTCTTAAGTAATCTTCTCGTCTGCATCATAGTAAGACAACAAGATTGTCTTGGTGACTTACTGCCGTAAAATACTACCTTCGACTTATTAGGAGTCTTCAGGTGTACACACTTTTCCTTACAATCAATAACTGCCCCGTGGGTTGATAGCCAATCCATTCCCAGGATTACATCAAACTCTCCCAGCCGAATGGGTATCAAATCCACGTTGAGCTTAAATCCTCGCAATTCAACACAACAATTCCTATGAATGTGTTCTACAAGGACAATTGCTTTGTTTGCTACTTCTACGTTCATAGGGTGTTCTAATTTTTCACAAGGTGAATCTAATTGCTTAACGAATTCTTCGGAAACAAAAGAGCAAGTAGCACCCGAATCAAATAACACATATGCATTTATATTATTGATTGGGATGATACCTGACACCACGTCCTTAGATTCCATTGCATCCTGGACAGTCATGTTGAACGTGCGGGCTGTCGGCCTGTTAGCTTGACTGGCTGGTGCCCCATAGCTCAGCCGGTTATTGTTCCCGCTGTTGTTGTTCCTGTTGCCACTCCCGGCGTCACCCTTCTTCTTCGGACAATCCCTCATTTGGTGGTCGGGTGCTCCACATGAAAAACATCCCCCTTTTGGCTTATTCTGACATTGGGGAGCCATGTGCCCCGGTTGCCCACACCGGTAACAAACACTCTTTCCCTTCATGCATTCTCCCATGTGGTTCTTGCCACAATTACTGCACCTGCCTGGCTTCTTTGCCTCCCCTCCAGACTGGTTTCCTCCGGGTTTATTACTCCCGAGTGATTGGCTTTCATTCCATTTGCGCTTATTGGGGTTGCTGCCCCCGCTGCTTCCTGACTTCTGGCCTTCATGACCCTTCTTCTTTTCCTGATTATACTTAGCCAGGGCCTCACTGCCACCCTCTGCAATGATTGCCCTCTCCATCAACTCTGCAAATGTCTTGATTTTCAACACCGCGACAGAACGGTATAACCATGGTTTCAACCCTTGCTCAAACCTACGAGCTTTCCTTTCCTCGGTGCTGACCTGGTGAGTTACAAACTGTGCCAACTCATTGAACTTAGCTGCGTACTCCGCCACAGACATGTTCCCTTGTTTTAGTTCCAGGAACTTGATCTCCATCTCTTGCTTCATGCTCTCTGGAAAGTAATTTTCCAAGAACATTTCCTTAAAACGATCCCAAGCGACAGTACCTTCTTCCACTCGGCCTCTGTTGGCCTTCCACCAGTAGTTTGCCTCGCCTTTTAACATGAAGGTAGCAAAACTTGTTTTCTGTTCCTCTGCCACCCGTGCTACCTCAAAGACCTTCTCTATCTCTTCTATCCAGGTCTGCGCTTCGATTGGGTTAAGAGTTCCCTTGAACTCAGGTGGTCCCACCAATTTGAAATCTTTAAAATTCGCTAGATGATGCACTGGCTCGGCTGCTGCTTGGGTCCCTACATGCGGCGGTCTTGATTGCATGGCCTCTGCCAGCATTTCCGCAAACATTCTCATTGGGTTAGTTTGATTCCCAACCTCGCTCTCAGATTCTTCAACTCGTTGGTTACGTGGCCTTCCTCTCGGCATGATCTGAATAAGGAATTTGATGACTTTTACCTATAGATTTACATTTCGCACGACATGTCATTAAAATTAGTAATCAAGGGCAAAATATCTATCAACACATTTGATTTAAGTGAAACATTTGCATTTATATTCATATACCACTGTTTTGTTACAAGACTAAACCTGTGGCATACTTCTATAAATGCGCCACTGTGTGCCTATCCATCAATAACCTTTCCCCCAAGACAAAAGTGGGGAATCCTAACCTTCCATCCTTCAAAACACAAAAGTTGGGGTTTAACTGCTACCCCAAGTCTAAATACAATATAAAGTTTCACAAATCAAACATGAATACGTCCCTAATATAGCAAAAGGTGGGACTGACTGAACTAAAGACAAAGTAACCATCATATCAAGTCACTGCATGTCGTGACGGATCCGAGTCTGCTGACCAGAGAATGCTCCATCCCCTACCCTGCGACGAACAGAGCGGCTAGACTCCCCTACCTCAGTCCGGGGTCTCCTGTAGGCTGCATCTAGAGCATGTCCTAGGGTCTCAATCCTCACCGCCCCAGCCTCTAACCGGTCCTCCAATAGGTCAACTCTACTTGCTGCTCTGACCCAGGCGTCCCTCACTCGGACATTCTCAGCAACCTCTAGCCCAATCTCGAACTTCATGGCCTCCTGCTTGGCCCTCAGGTGGGCGATCTGCAGATCCCTCTGCTCCAGCCTCTCTCTCAACTCAGCATTTCGGGCCACTAGCTGATGTAGCAGTGGTCCGACCTGCTGTGCTGAGGACTCGTAGCCCTGCAGCTGTACCTTAGCCACCCCTAAGTCATGCTCGAGCTGGTAGGCTAAGTCTCTGTACTGGTCCTCCATAAACTGATGCGTCTGGTTTTGCTCCTCCAAATGAGCAATCCGAGCCTCCAGCTCCTCATTTCTGTCAGTTAACCCCTCGATGATATCATCAGCAGTGGACCCCATGCCATCCACGTAGGCAAGTGGCTCCTCTCCCTCGGCCTCGGGATCCTCCTCCTCAGCATCAGGGTCCTGACTACCGGACCTCATCACCCTACCTACCACTGGCTCTGGTAGCTCCCTCTGGTAGTCCTCCTCCGACTCGGACTCCTCCTGTAACAATCCCGGGGCAATAAGGGCATATCCCACCAGCTGCTCCGAAACTACTGGTATGTCTGTAAATATCTCCTCCTCCTCACGGGCTCCACTGGTCTCCCCTACAGCAGCCATCCTACAAACACACAAAAACTAACATTAGTACAGCAATAAAATATATTCATTGAAGAAATGAAGTTATATTTCATTGGGTACTACTTGACTCGATGAATTCCCTAATTCATCAAAACCACATATGATAAATCTCCTCGATTTATCTACTAATGCTCGATACGAGTTTGCTATGAAGGTTATAACCTAGGTTTCGCGATCCTAAAGTTTATAACCTACGGCTCTGATACCAACCTGTGACGCCCCCAAATTCGGGTCTCCAAATACCCGGATCTGGTCATCACGATCCAATACAAACATTCACCTCTACAACATATGATATCTAATAGTGCGGAATATAATAAACATATGTTGTTCATTACAAGGTGTTACTAGTCCCAGAATACAAATAACCTTAAACATTTACACAGATTCATACCCTAAATAGCCATTAGGGTTTAAATTACATTAACAGTAATTAACTACGCAGGAATCTAAAGACTGCTACAAGAAGTCTATCACTTCATCTTTTCCTTCCCTTTGTTCTTCCCTGACGTCTCGGGTTTAGCTGCAATAAAGTCATGATATAGCAAGAATGAGCAACGAGTTTGCTCAGCAAGTTTGAAATACAACAATAAAGATATATCATGATGAAGGGATATTAAAGGAATTTCAACATTAGAAAAATCAGAAGCAAAGAACAATAATCGCTTTTAGAACAATTGATAGTCAAATAGACTTTGAACGATAACTTCCAAAGGAGTCAATAGCTGGTTGACCCTCTGGTTACTGGCTACAGAATAACGTACTTGAGGGGATCAGCCTCGCGTACCCTATGTATATGCATAACATTTAATTCTGCTATTTGTACCTTATATACGGTACGTGGGGTACTCCCCTATAAATAAAGGGGTGTTCATACAGTCTAAGAATCCTTACCATTGATTGGTTCGGATAGCTTTTATAAATTCATACTTGCCTGACCGAACAAGGGTTCAGACTTAACCATGATTAATTCAAAATTTCTGAATTTAAATAATTATATGAAATCAAATGCGCGAGTGCGAATGTCAATAAATATACAGATGTGGAATAATTTTAAAAGTAATTAGACCACTTAAAGCGTGCTCGGAAATAAGATTCAAGCTTAAAGAATAACTTGCAACAATACATACCTTTTTACTCGAATTAAAAACAATGCATAAGGTTTAAAAGCTTGCTCAATGCAAAAATTGAGTGAGAAGAACTTGCAAAAATGAAAGAAGTTTAGGGTTAGGAACTTGCAGAAATCAAAGTTCGGGATAGAGAACTTGCCTGCTTGCTCAGCTACAGATAAATTCTAGCTTTAATTAATTGATCTCGAGTAACCTATCATTTGATAAAGTCGGCTTATCAATTATTATGACATAATTGTATCTTGGCATGCTTTACTATACCATTTACTTAGCAAATAAATAATTCATCATCTATATTTAATTACCATTTAACATTAGTTAAACGAAAATTTATTAATGACCTTTAGCTATTATTTAAACAGATAATAATTAATCATGGTCACTATCATTTGAATACTCAATTTATTACCTTTAATTGTATCTAGGTATGGTTTAACAATCCTTATAAAATAAATTTATTTTGGTTTAAAGATAACGGAGAACCATTGATCAATTATTTAGTTGATTTACTCTTAATTACCATTACCTTAGGGGTAACTTAGTAATTATTACTCTTGTTCTTTATGCAACATTAATTAAATACTTTCTGTATAAATCCTACCCACACTTAATATTATTAAGAAATCCTTGAGTGTTTATTATCATTATTTAAGGACGAAAATAAATAACTATCTTATTAATCACACTCATACTTAATCATTATTCCATTAATGATTAAGTAATCGTCATCCTCATTAGCTTGTTCATATCTAATTACTATTAGAATTTATTGAATATTTAGTACCCTCATTTATTGATACTTGATACACAATAAATGGTTTTTAAAACTTTACTTATACCTAATTATTATTTCGGATTAATAATAATTAAATATTTATTACCTTTATTTATTATTTATGGATAAATAATTAACTTTACTTATATCTAATTATTATTTAGGATTAAATAATAATTAAATATTTATTATCTTTATGTATTATGTACTAAATAATAAATAATTATTTTATTAACTTTATTCATATTTAATTATTATTATTATTAAATAATAATTAAATATTTATTTATTATTTATTAATAAATAATAAATAATTATTTTATTAACTTTATTCATATTTAATTATTATTATTATTAAATAATAATTAAATATTTATTTATTATTTATTAATAAATAATAAATAATTATTTTATTAACTTTATTTATTAGTTACACTAACCAATCATTTTGCAAATGCATTATTGACTCAAATTAATTACTCATTAATTAAGCCAATACTTGTATAGTTGATTAACAATGTGACAACAATTAGACTCCATTTGCTAATTATTTTTGTTTAAATAATCCCATGAATTACAAAACCAATTTGGAAAATAACTAAATCATTGCCTAATACCACTGAACATCACAGTTCCTGCAATATCATTTCAATTGCCCAGTTCATTACCCAACAACAGGGAAAACTCCCATCAGTTCATAGCCGAAACTGAGTTTCACATAAACAAGACTGTCAACAGACAACTTTAAAATTTAAAACGACTTTTATTCAAGCAGTATGACTACCACAGGCTGGGCATTTCCTAAACATGAATACTGATTTATTTACATCATCAGTTCCACCACTAGAACCTTATGGTGTTCTTATACACCAAATTTCCAGCTCAAGAGAAATTTAATACAGCCCAAACAGGAACAACGTAGTACCAGATTTCCAAAACCAAAACAATACAATACATTCCCCAAGCAAGATTAACACAGTACAATAACAATCGTTCAAACCCAAGCAATACAATATAGCGCAGTGTATTACATCAATCCAAACCAGATTAACAATTTTCACAGTCAATTGAACCATTCGATACCTTGGTGTCGATCGAGCGGCTACCTTTCTTCTTCTTCCCGAATACCAGACCCAGCCGGACATTCACTCCACTGCCGGTACCTTCGAATTGGAAATCGAAACCCCAAATTGGTTACCCCTGTTCCCTCTCTCTGACTGAATTTTGAACCCCTAAAAATTTCTCTCAAATTTGGGTCTCACAAGCAAGAAATCAGCAGCTATGGTATGGGGATGGGGGTTCAATTTATAGAAAGATTTTTACCCAATTTATTTGGGTATAACCCTAAACGATTGGTTAATGACCGACGGTAAGGAGAGGGGATGAGCTGTCGATTGACCCCCATCAGCCGACTGTACTCGCCGGCAATTTCTCGAGCATCGCACCCCTCACTGGTCCAATCGCCGGATTTCTGGGACCGTTGGTCCTTGCCGCGTATTGCTCGGTCGCTCGTGGCTCTCCTCCTTTCCCCGCTGGTGTCGCCGGCGCCTTCTCCACCTGTCCGTTTCAACCGATCGATTTGATAGCCTCGATCATTTCTTGCTTGGCTAGTTCTGACGTGAAGGTTTGAGGGATTAGGTTTCTTTTCACTCTCGCTCAGTTGTTTCCCCCAATTCGTTTTCTTGCTGACTGAATCCCCCTCCCAATTTCGTTTACCGGTTGTCCTAAATCAGGGGAAACGGATCCCACCCGTTTGCTAGACCCAACCCGACTGAAATGTATTTGGGATCACTCAAAAGTTGGGTTGGCTAATGGATGGGGAAGGGATTGGGCCAGCTGATCATAAAGAGTTGGGTTGGCCCAAAAGAAAATTAAAGGAATTTGGCCCCATAAAAGAAGGAAATGAGTCCAGTTAGCCAAAAAGAAAAGATGGGCCAGTTTAATTAAAAATTTGGGTCAGCCACAAATAGAATAACAAAGGTAAGAGATGACCCAAATAATTTATAAGCCTTATGCCCCTATCATTTTAATTAAATAACTAATTCAATTAATTATTTAAAATATTTATTCCATCCATAATTCTTATTCAAATTATTTAATCCGATAATGATAAAATTATTTGTTTAATTTCCAAATTTTCTTGCACATAACATCTTAGGGTTAACTCACTAATTTATTTAAACTATCAGTGAGCCCCTTTAGTGCGCAGAAAATTATTGGACCACGTAGTTATATAATTAATCAATAATACCCACATGGATCCAATTAAAATAAAAAAAAAATTATGTATAAAATGGATTTTATTTATTAAGATAAATTTGATACAATGTTTAAAAATTCTCGGACATTACATCAATAATATAAATGTTTATGTTATTGTATTTTATCATTACTTGAGGTGATGACTTAGTGGTGGGAAGCCGGACTTAAGTCCCCATAAACGTGGGTTCGAGTCCTAGTAAGCTCTTCTATGCTCAAGTAGTCTCATGCCTTGGATTTATTCGGGGGTAATCTGAGTTGTGCCGATGAAGACACCATTGAGGCCTCCAAAATATTTTTTGTTCTCATGCATTTATAATATGCACATTATTTAATCAATAATTGACATTGTAATAAGGGTAGTAATGGAAATTTGCATAAATGGAAGTCACGGGTATTAAACTGTTAGACATACTCATTATTTAAAGAACATTAATATCTGTGATACTAATACATTTATAATTGTAAATAGTAAAAAAATTGTGATCTTGAAATATGAAAAATGTGAATAATTAGTATGTGAGGTAATTAATACATGGTAGATTAAAGATAATTTTTTTATGAATGGTAGAAATTATTAATAATGATAATGGATTAATCTTTTTTATTAATAATGATAATGGATTAGTCTTTTTGAATAAGTATTGATAATGGGTAATCATTAATAATAATAAATTTAAAGATATTGTTAATGGAGGAATAATATATTTATTAAATGTGATGGATTTTGGCTATAAATAGGAAGGCTTATGATAAGGAAATTCATATCTTCCTTACTAACATTTTCTTCCTCTCTCTAAAAGTCTCTTATTGCAAGTTTTTCTCTAGGTATATTAGGCTACCTTAATGCTACATTTGGATTGGTGGAATAGGAGGGAAAATGAAATGACTCATTGTAATGTCCGGAAATCTTTAAACTTGTTTCAAATTATTTTGATATATAAAATTTATTTTATATAATTTTTCGGACTTAATTGGATCCATGTAAACATTTTTATTTAATTATATAATTATATGGTCCAATAAATTTTTCTTGTATTAAAGGGACCCACTGATAGTCCGGATAAATCAGTGAGTCAACCCTACGAATTTATTGGCAAGAAAAATTTGGAAGGATTAATAGATAATTCATTTATCGGATTTAAATAATTTGCATGAAGAATTATTGTTGTAATAAGTATTATAAATACTTAATTAATTTAATTATTTATTTCAATTTAAATATTAGGAGCTTAGTGTTAAGGATTTTAATAAACAAGTGGGCTATTTTCTTTTTTTCAATAGACCCAAATTTTAATTAGACAAGCCCAATTTCCTTTATTTCCCTTGTTGGACCGACCAAGGGGGCAACTCTTACTAATTAAATCAATTGGGCTGAGCCCATTTCCTTAAAATCATTTTAGTTTCGGTCGGGTGGGTCGGTTGCTAAGAATTGGGGAAAACCCAATTGGCATACTAAATTGAGGAGTTCAGCCAAGCCAAAAATTCAACACTCGGACCTCAGACAAACCGAAAGAAAAAAAAAAGAGAACTCTAAGCCCTAGAGACCTAGCCGCTCAATCGGACGGGACGGGGAAGGACGGTCGGCGCGGTGACAGGAGGAATCGACCGACTGGGTTGGAAGAAAAGCAACGACCGGTGGCTAATAGCGAAATGGGGCGGGCAAAGCAAGCAAGGGTATAAGTGACTGAGCTCTACCGAGCGGACCAAGAGGTTTTAGGCGCTTGGCGATTTGACTGGGGAAGCACGCGACCCAAAGACCTGCCGGCGAAATCGTAGCTGTACTGATGGGGTTGATGTGAATAATCAGCCGAACCTCCTACTTCCCTCTACCCGATGGTCAATTGTTCGATCGATTGGGGATTAACCGACGAAGTTGGACAAACGCTGCCCTATAAATTGAAGCCCTAAACCCTGTCCCAGGGCTGCCGATAGTTGTGAGTCTAAATTAAAGAGAGAAAAGGAAATCGCGAGAAGAGAGAAACAGGGGAAACCAGCCGCAGGTTGGCCGAAGAATGGATGTCCGGCTGGATTCCTTATTTTGGGAGAAGGAGAAAGACGGCGAGCCGAACGAACCCAAGGTATAACCATGAGCTGCTGCGACAGCCTTCCTTGTGGTTTGTTTTTAGTTTTTTTTTTCTTTTCTGTACTTAGGTTGTGGTTCGACTGTGTTGGGTATAACTGTCGATTTGAAACGTTGGTATTAGAGAACCCTAAGAGGTTCTGGCGACATAATTGTGTACATAAGTTAGGCTAAATGTTGAATCTCTGTGTGCCCACCCAGTGTTTGTGTTAATGCCTGAATAAATTGTTCTTCATTTGGTACCAATGGTGCAGTCAGTAAGATGGTTTGTATCAATGTATGGGTTTGTATTTGCCTTCTGTGTTGGTTCATTATGATCAAGAAAATCTGGATATTAGTTGGTGATTACTGAGTTAGATTGTTTTATTGGGGTTTATAAGTCTGCTAATGTATTGGGTTGGTTTATTATTGTTGGGTTAAAATCTGGGAATTTGTGTTGTGTTTGCTTATATCATTGTGTTGGTTGTATCAGTATGTTGGGTGTATATAATACATTGAGTTGTTTACATACTCTGTATTGGGGATGATTATTGGGTTGAAAATAATTGCAGGAGCTTGATTACTGATAATACAACTGTTGAACAAATTTTGAAATGGGTTGTGCAAATCATTGGGATTAAATGATTGTTAAACCACTATTGCCTAGCAAAGGGTAAATGATTAGTGTTGACTAATTGTTGGTATTTAATTAAGTTAATAATTTATCAATGCATAATAAATGAAGTTAATAAATATTTAATTATTAATTTTAAATAATAATGAATAAAATTAATAAAGTAATTATTTATTATTTATCAATAAACAATAAATAAAGATAATTAATATTTAATTATTATTTTATATTAAATAATAATTAAGTTAATAAAGTTAACAATTTAATTATTTATTATTTATCCTTAAATAATAAATAAAGCTAATAAATATTTGATTATTGTTTAACTACTATTAAATAATAATCAAGTATGAATAAAATTAATAGATTAATTATTTATTATTTATCCTTAAATAATAAATAAAGCTAATAAATATTTGATTATTGCTTAACTACTATAATTAAGTATGAATAAAGTTAATAAAATAATTATTTATTATTTGTCAATGAATAATAAATAAAGATAATAAATATTTGATTATTATTTAACTAATAATGAATGAATATGAGTAAGGTTAATTATTTATTATTTCTCATTAAATAATAAATAAATAAAGATAATAAAAACTTAGTTATTATTTATTTAATTAAGTATGGATAGAGCTAATACTTTAAATATCTAATTAATGGTAGATAAGGGAAATAATTTCGTAATTACTAAGTATAAATAGGAATTAAATAACCTATTTATTTGTTGACACTGTTAGCTAGTGATACATTAATCAATTTGTTATTTAGTTTGTAAATAATGAATAGAGATTTAATCAAATATGATAGTCGTTAAATCTGGATACTGTTATGTTATAATGCACTAACAAGATTATTATTTTCTGTAAATAATAACTTGGGTTATTAAATATTGTTAAACTGAATATCCAAATAATAAATAAGCATGATTAGTTATTGAAATAATAACTAAAGGTCATAAATTAATTTACGCTTAGCAAATGATTGGATAGTAATTAAATGTATGTCGAATTAATTACCTGCCAAATAAATAGCATAAGTGAGTATCGATATACAGTATACAATGCTAATGGGTAAACCGATATTATCAACTGATAGGTTATCCAAGGTCAAGTAATTAAAGCTAAGATTTATTTGTAGCTGGGCAAACAGGCAAGTTCCCTAACTTCATTCTTTCAGTATATTGAATGCAAGTTCTTCCTTACTCAACTTTTACATTGAGCAAATTTCTAAACCTTATGCACTATTTTAATTCGTGCAAACAGGTATATATATATTGTTACAAGTTATTCCTTAAGCTTGAATCTTATCTCCAAGCATGCTTTAAGTGGTCTAATTACTTTTAAAATTATTCCACCTCTATTTATTTATTGACATTCACATTCGTGCATTTGAATTCGTATATTTATTAAAGTTCCGAGATTTAGGGACTATTCATAATTAAGTCTGAACCTTTGTTCGGTCAGACACGTATGGGAAAATTTATAAAAGCTATCTGAACCAATCGAGGGTAAGGATTCTTAGACTGTATGAACACCCCTTTATTTTAGGGGAGTACCACATGTACCGTAAATAAGGTACAAATAGCAGAGTTAAATGTTATGCATACACATAGCGTACGCGAGGCTGATCCCCTCAAGTACTCATTCTGTAGCCAGTAACCAGAGGGTCAACTAGCTATTGACTCCTTTGGAAGTTATTGTTCAAAGTCTATTTGACTACCAATTGTTCTAAAAGCATTTATTTTTATTGCTTCTGATAATTCAATTGTTGAAATCTCTTTCTATATCCCTTCCGTCATGATATATCCTTATTGTTGTACTTTAAACTTGCTGAGCAAACTCGTTGCTCATCCTTGCTATATTATGACTTCATTGCAGCTAAACCCGAGACGTCAGGGAAAAACAAAGGGAAAGAAAAGATGAAGTAATAGACTTCATGTAGCAGATTTTAAACTTATGTGTAGCTAATTACTGTTAATGTAATTTAAACCCTGATATTTATTTAGGGTATGGATTTGTGTAAGTGTTTAAGGTTTTTTTTTGTATTCTGGGACTAGTAACACCTTTGTAATGAACAATGTATGTTTATTATATTCCGCATTTTAGTTACCATATGTTGTTAGAGGTGAATGTTTGTAGTGGATCGTGATGACCGGATCCGGGTATTTGGAGACCCGAATTTGGGGGCGTCACACTCATTCCTATGGAATGAAAAAAATTGTGTTTGGTTGCGATTGGAATGAAATAAATTGTGTTTAGTTCCTTGAGGGAGAGAGAACATATGAAATAACTCATTCCAACTAGAATGGAATGAATCATTCTACTCTTCATTCCATTTCTTCAATCCAAACATAACATTGTGTTAGCAAATATTAGTAGAGTGCTACACTTATAGTTCAAACCCTTCTTAGTTTTGAAATCTTTCGTTGCATGCTTCTTTAAATTCCCGAGTGGAATTTTTTTTTTACAATAGCTCTTTAGAAAAATCATAGTAAATTCATCCTTTATCGGAATTGAGTGATTCAAAAGCCTGTTTTCATTAGATTTTCGTCCTCTTTGTAGAAGGAAGAAAAGCCATCTGAAGCCATCTTCATGCCTTAAAATGCTAAAAACCGTAACATGTCCAGATTTTCGTCACTAGTTTAAGCCTAAATTTATAAAGTTCATAACTCAGTCATATTAACTCCGAATGGAGTGATTCTTGAGTCTATTTCGTGTATCTTTTCGAGAGCTATGTTTTTGTGAAAACATAAAGAGATTTTGAAAACTCTAAAAGACCCGAAAGTCAGATTCTTTACTACTATAAATACGAACAAGGAATGATTTGTTCAGCTATTAATTTTATGTTTCACAATATCAAGGTAAAGGGGTTATCATTCTTTCTTACTCATAAAGGGATGTCATTTTCTTTCGTATTCGTAAAAGGGTTATCACTTTTTCATACTCGTAAGGGTTTATCAATATTTAATACTCATAAGTAATATCATTTCTTTCATACTCGTAAGGGGTCATTTTATTTCTATCTGTTAACTTGTGGAAAAAACCTAATTACGCGGACTACCGCATGCTTGGTGAATATTCATTCGTATTCATTTCTTATTAGTCTTTTGTGAAAATGATCTATTTACGCGAATTACCACATGACGGGTGAAAATCCATTTGCAGTTTCGTACATTTATATTTGTATATGTATAGTAATACTGGTATATACATGAGTAATTGCATACTTTTTTGACTAAAGGGATATTATTTTATTTTATACTCGTAAGGGATATCATTTTTTTTCATACTCCATATTATGGTAAGAGATTATTATTCGTTTCTCCAGCTTTATTATTAAATGGTGAAAATTCCTAAAATTAGTAGAATATCATTAATAATTTGTGATTCATATAATAAATTTCACTTGAATCTTCCTATTAAATTAATTAAACTATGAGCTTTATATTTTTTTGAATTTTATATTCAATCAAGAACTCTAATCGATTTTCTAGATATCATGTTGATAATTTGGACTTTGGATAATTAAATTGAAAGTCGTTGAATTCTGATTATTTCTGCCCATTCATCATATCATTGTTATAATGATGAATTGGTGCAATGATGAATTGATCGACATGATTATAAGTATGAACTGTTAATTGGTATGATTATAACCAGGAACTATGAAATTGTATAAATATGATTTTGGTGTTAAAGACAAATAGCAGAGTTAAATGTTATGCATACACATAGCGTACGCGAGGCTGATCCCCTCAAGTACTCATTCTGTAGCCAGTAACCAGAGGGTCAACTAGCTATTGACTCCTTTGGAAGTTATTGTTCAAAGTCTATTTGACTACCAATTGTTCTAAAAGCATTTATTTTTATTGCTTCTGATAATTCAATTGTTGAAATCTCTTTCTATATCCATTCCGTCATGATATATCCTTATTGTTGTACTTTAAACTTGCTGAGCAAACTCGTTGCTCATCCTTGCTATATCATGACTTCATTGCAGCTAAACCCGAGACGTCAGGGAAGAATAAAGGGAAAGAAAAGATGAAGTAATAGACTTCATGTAGCAGATTTTAAACTTATGTGTAGCTAATTACTGTTAATGTAATTTAAACCCTGATATTTATTTAGGGTATGGATTTGTGTAAGTGTTTAAGGTTTTTTTTTGTATTCTGGGACTAGTAACACCTTTGTAATGAACAATGTATGTTTATTATATTCCGCATTTTAGTTACCATATGTTGTTAGAGGTGAATATTTGTAGTGGATCGTGATGACCGGATCCGGGTATTTGGAGACCCGAATTTGGGGGCGTCACAGGTTGGTATCAAAGCTATAGGTTATAACCCTTAGGAGAAAGAGTCCTTAGGCTATAACTTGAGAGAATGTAGAGTAATAGAAGGGGATAGAACTCATGTAGAGTTATTTTTGGGTTGATTGCTGTTACAGAGACAAAATATGGATGGTGAACTTTTAAATTAGAGAAGATAGTAGACATTATGGTCTACTTGACTTTTTTAATGGATTGTTTATTCCACTGCAGCTGTTGATCTAAAACTTGTTGTCTAAGATATTCTATCAGATTCATCACCGTTGAAGACTATTGATAATTTATTTATGTTAGACATGATACTCTTTACTGGGCTATTTGTGCTCACTCTTTTGCTTCACAATTCCTTTCAGGTAATAAAAGCATAGTTGGGTCTAACGGAAAAAACAAGAAAATGGAGTGATGGTCCGAATTAGTGATCCGAGCTAGTGACTATCATCACCAAGTTATCAATATAGTGTGACAATAATTGTATTAAGAACTTAAAGCGTGTATTGTCATAAGAAAATGCACACCATTAGAATAAGGAGGACATATGATAGACTCCACGGCACGCTTGCGTGAGGTTGTCGTCATTCGAATCGTTTTCAGCAAGTTATAAGGTAAAACGCTCACAACACCTCAACCCCTCGCCTATATGTAGACGATAATCTTGATATAATTGCTCTGCGCTGGGAAGCTTGCGTGAATGGACACCAACGACACCTTAATCCCTTGCTTATATGTAAGCAGTAATCTTGGTACAATCGACGATTGACGCGGTAGAAGACGCCACACACAACTATGAATTGTTGTATTATAAGTCAAATTGAATCTCAAAGAAAAAACTAAGAAAATAACTTAGGAATTATTCAAAGAACCAAAAGTAGAGAATACTCTCACAAGAATATGATCATCTGAATATTATTGATTGAATGAATGAATGATTGCAGTACTCATGTCTATTTATATTAATAACATGAACCCAAATCCTAAATGGAATCAACTAGTTTGATTGGAAATAGAAATCCTAACTAATAAACAATAAGGAAATTAAATTCTACTTATCAAACATTCTAATTACATTAGGAATCTAAAACATGCTGAAAATAACCTAATAATTAAGGAAATTCGCGTCCAAATTTGAATTAGAAATCCGAAGCCTTCCTCCATTTGGAAGTAAAAATCCATTAATCCGTGGAGAACAATATCAGTTAGTTGTCTACTTGGAAACCGTGTGGCCCACATGATATAAGAAGCTAATATGTTAAGCTCTTCATATGTAAATGTTAAGTCCTGAATATGCTAGGAAACCCGTGTGATTGCCTGATTAGAATTAGAATGTCCATTGCCCGCATGCGAATTTGCTAGAATATAAATTGCCATATGAATTAATTAAAATTTGCCTTGAATTGAACTCCATTTTAAGCATCTTTGAATAAACTTCAGCCCAAATATTTAAAATCGCTTGATAAATCCCTGGAACTTGAGTTGAGTTATTAAGGTTTGATGTGAACCTGATCAGGATTGTATCATTCCCCTTCTCTTGAAAAGGATTTGTCCTCAAATCTGACATCCCCTCCTCTTGAAAAGGATTTACCCACAAATCTGATTCTACATGAAAACAAATTAAGTTAGTAGCATCAAGCAAATCATAATCACAATTCTCACTTTGCACATAACATATAAAATCAATGTCAATATCACAAGTAAGAATATGAAAATAATTATCAAAAAATCCAACTCCTGCAAGGAACACTTCGTCGTCTGGCAACTTCCCCAAATTGACATGAACAACTTGTAAACATCTCTTTCCAAGCAATGATTGAATCGATATAGCATCCTGCAAGCTCCTCGTAACATAACTTGAAAACTTAAACTTTCAAACTCCCCTAATCAAGAACATGTCTACATCAACACGATACCTTTTCATATGTAGACCAAATACTTCCACAATGCTAACTACATTAAAACAAACTAAATTAGCAACTGTAGCAAAAATGCAATCAAAATTTCTACCTAAAAAATCAAATGTATATATAATAAAATAAACGTAAATAAAACTATGAAAAACTCTATATCCCCTTGGATTAAAACTCAGTATGTAGAACTCTTCACATTGCAGCAACTTCCATTCACGAATTCCTGGATAAAAAAATTAACGTGATGATCTCGTCCATCCGTAAATATATCTATTGACGAATTTCCGGATCATGAAAGGACAATCTAGTGAACCCGTCCACCCATAACATCAAATACTCCACTGCACCTAGGTCAAATACTCATCTTTGCAATCTTGCACATCATATATGTAAATACACATGAATTCCTAGATTAAACACAAAACAAAACAAATCAACATGCTCCTTTTGTCTAATCAGAAAAAACTCAAGAAACTCAATATCAAATGCATAATCTACTAAAACAAAAATCAAAACCCTTCCCTGTAGACCCTTAATACATTGTTCGAATTGTTTTGCACAATGAATCATACTTTTCTCCTCGACGAGTAAATACTCATCCCGAATCTGCAAAACAAAATTAACCTTTTCCTTTCCATCGACATTATCAAATTCAAAATCAAGTAATTGCATCAATGGAATAAAAAGGTCACTATCAACATCACAAGACGAAAACTCAATAGTATATTGACGATAATTACAAACAAACTCAATAAGTGCTAAAGAATTTTTCCAAGCGTTGACAACAATAGGAATATCATCAAAACAGATAATAACTATTTTCCCCATGAAATAATGCAAAATATGATTTAAGTTGAAAACATTTAATGCATTAGCTAATCCGGACGACTTAACTAAACAAGTATGTAAACCATATCTCACTCCACTTTGACGATAAACACTTTTTAACTCATTACCAAATTCCTTTCCATTAAATACAGTTTTCTCAAAATCATGCAATGATAACAACTCTAATGGAAAGACATTACCAAATGATACCAAATCATGCAATAAAGATTTCTCTACTGAAGAATCTTGATCACTTCCATTATCAATTAACGACATGCCATGTAAAGATTGATTAACATCAAAACCTAATTCAACATGTGAATGAAAAACCCTAAAATGAGTTTCATCCAAGTACAAACGTTGAAATCGAAAATACCCACAATAATCACTAAAATAAATTCTACAAAGATATGCACTTTGACAATGAGAATTTACCAAATTATAGTATGCATATTGACAATGGGAATATAACGCATGCTCATAAACTAACTCGACAAATATCAAATATCCTCTATAGTTTATGATAAAAACGATTTTACCCTTAAAATAGCCAAACACAAATTTATCCATGGAAGTATGCAAAACATATTTTAAATAACTCATGAAAATACTAGATGCATTAGTTAATCTAAAAGAGATAACTATCCACCTATAGACATCACAAGTTAACATAATTTTTCATTTATCACTTTCACTCATGCTAAATTGACTAGACAACTTCATCACATGGTCATTATCAACAAATGTAGATAAAACACAAGTACTATGCAATTTATCAAACATATTATCTAAGTAAAGAAAAGAATAACGATACTTGTTTACCAATTTAAAATCGATAAACATGCTCGACGTCTTATCCTCCTTAGGTACTATGATCCCATCAAGGATAAAAGAACTCATGTCTTCATTCACGATACCTCTCTCTACCAACTCTCCAACCTGCCTCGGTAACTCATTCGTCTCCTCAAGAACACCATAAGCTGATGGGTATGAAATGATAACACTGGTATGCATTCTCTCACCAGTATAAGAGAAACAATAGAACCAGACAAAACAGAGTTAATCTGGTTAGTATTCAAAAGTGCCGTCTTGTACGAATGTACAATCATTGGCTTTTCAAAATATACTTCACTTTCCAACTCACTCTTTTTTTGTAGTCACATATTTCTTTTCTCTCTTTGTTCTGCTTACCCTCTCATTTATTTTCAATCTCTCTATTTTTTTCATTCTCATTTTTCTCAATCTCTCTTTTATTTTCATCCTCACTCTTTTCAACTTTCTATTTTCCACACTCAATCTTTTGTACAATTTCTTTTTGTCGTTCAATTTCACATGTAT
Source organism: Aralia elata (assembly GCA_034770075.1). Taxonomy (NCBI): domain Eukaryota; kingdom Viridiplantae; phylum Streptophyta; class Magnoliopsida; order Apiales; family Araliaceae; genus Aralia; species Aralia elata. Next base: position 26,153,115 of record CM068384.1, read on the forward strand.
TTTCTTTCTTTTGATCATGGATCTCATCTCGAACATTGGAATCTAACAATTCTCATTAGACTGCATATTCTTTTCCATCTTCTTCCTCACTCGGCTGATCTTGATCCTTTTGCGCCTGTCGAGCGTTTTGTTGCTGCATTAACCAATATTTCCACATCTCACTAAATGAACCCATGACTTCTTCTTTTTTTCTCCTTAGAAATTACCGGTTCCCTATACACCTTAGGAGTGTTTTTTCGCTATCTCCACTGCAAATCTTCATGCTTATGAAACTTCTTTTCATTATCCCAAGTTGAACGTCTTGAAGGATGCCCTTTATGTCTTAGAGATGCATGTTCATTCCTCCTGTTAGGTTGTATTGGGGCATACCGCTTTCTCATCACGGTTTTTAACTCTTTCCATGTATCGATCGGATGCTCTCCACATCTTCTCCTTTCACGTTCAAATTCAGCCCACCATGTAGCTGCATGACCAAAAAAATCCTGGGTCGCCAGTTTGAACTTTTTATGCTCCGAATAATCATAATAATCAAACTCCTGCTCCATCTTTTCCTCCCATCTCAAATAAGCATCTGGATCATTCTTGCCTTGGAAAAAATTCTTTCGAGACCCATAAGTACTTTCATAATTATAACTATATATATTTACTGCAAAACAAAGGTTAGTAGATAAAAATTTTCCTCACACACTCCCTTACGTGTTTCGTTCAAACAATGTATCAGACAATTATAAAAATACTCGTGTATCGCATAACTAGGCTTTTACCCTCAATTGCTCTCACACTCTTGCCTTTTACCACTCTAATTCCCTCTTCTAGGTTTTTTTGAATTCACCAACCAAATATCACAGTTTTCTATTTAATTTAATAAGAACTTATCACAAAACAAAATATAGCAAGTGTGACGTACGATAACCACCAAAATTTCACGATTACCAATTAGAATCCTCTTGAGTGAAATCCCAATATCCTTAAAATTCACGAATTCCAACAATATAATCAAATAATAATTTCTTCAATAAAATCCCAATATTCACGAAACTTATGAAACTCATGCAATTGCAACAATAATAATTTTCCCTAATATTAGCAATCAATTGAAATAAACTGAAATTTTTTTTCTATACTTTTTTTTTACTTTTCAACAAGAAAAATAAAGGATAAGTAACCTGCTAGGAACTTAGCTTTGATACCAAATGATAGACGCTACGACACGCTTGCGTGAGGTGGTCGTCGCCCGGATCGTTTCCAGCAAGTTATAAGGTGAAACGCTCACAACATCTCAACCCTTCGCCTATATGTAGACGGTAATCTTGGTATAATTGCTCTGCGCTAGGAAGCTTGCGTTGAATGGACACCAACGACACCTTGACCCCTCGCTTATATGTAAGCGGTAATCGTGGTACAATCGACGATTGATGCGGTAAAAGACGTCACACACAACTATGAATTGTTGTATGATAAGTCAAATTGAATCTCAAAGAAAAACTAAGAAAATAACTTAGGAATTATTCAAAGAACCAAAAGTAGAGAATACTCTCACAAGAATATGATCATTTAAATATTATTGATTGAATGAATGAATGATTACAGTACTCATGTCTATTTATACTAATAACATGAACCCAAATCCTAAATGGAATCAACTAGTTTCATTGGAAATAGAAATCCTAACTAATAAACAATAAGGAAATTAAATTCTACTTATCAAACATTCTAATTACATTAGGAATCTAAAACATGCTAAAAATAACCTAATAATTAAGAAAATTCGCGTCCAAATTTGAATTAGAAATCCGAAGCCTTCCTCCATTTGGAATTAGAAACCCATTAATCTGTGGAGAACAAAATCAGTTAGTTGTCTACTTGGAAACCGTGTGGCCCACATGATATAGGAAGCTAATATGTTAAGTCCTTCATATGTAAATTTTAAGTCCTGAATATGTTAGGACACCCGTGTGATTGCCTGATTAGAATTGGAATGTCCGTTGCCCGCATGCGAATTTGCTATAATGTAAATTGCCACATGAATTGATTAAAATTTGCCTTGAATTGAACTCCATTTTAAGCATCTTTGAATAAACTTCAGCCCAAATATTTAAAATCGCTTGATAAATCCCTGAGACTTGAGTTGAGTTATTAAGGTTTGGTGTGAGTCTAATCAGGATTGTATCAACATAAATCTTCTCGTACGTAGAAATCCCTAGTCTTTTGTAAAATAGTGCGACAAAGATTGTATTAAGGACTTATATTGGGTCTGGATACGGTCGCACTATATACGGTACAATGATTGTATTGAGAATTTAAAGCGTATGTGTTATCGTATTTTGCACAACAGTATTTTTCAAATATTTTGATTTCTAAAACAGTTATTGACTGTACTTATTTGTAGAGTGTTATTGATTTTGGTAAGAGAATTTGTGTTTGTAGTATGTATTTTTGGCGACCCAAGTTTTGGGGTAGTTTTGGACCCCGGAATTTGGGGGCGTCATAGTACTCATGCTCTCCTATACATAGGTTACTGAGTTGAGCAACGAGGAACACACCAAAAATCAAAAATTCTTCTACTACAATATTGTGAGTATTTCTTTTGAGTATAATGATACTCTAAGTGTTGCTAAAAGAGTGCAAACCTTGTTCAGGTTGATCAATTTCATAGAAAGCAACATCTAGTCACGTGTTAAGGTAAGAGATATCATTTTATTTCATACTTCTAAATTTATGGTAAGAAATTATTATTCATTTCTACAGTCTTATCATTAAATTGTGAAAATTCCTGAAATGATTAGAATATCCTTAATAGTTTGTGTTTCATCTAATATCTTTTTATCTAAATATTCTTATTAAATTTTAATTTTTATATTTGAAACTGTGAACGGGTATAATCACGATCATTGGTGTTACAGTTGAATATCTTTTGCCTAGGTGCAAAGATGAATGGTTGATTGGCATGATCATGACCATTGGCGTCACAATTGAATATTTTTGGCCTAGGTACAAAAATGAATTGTCGATTGGCATGATCATGACCATTAGTGTTACAGTTGAATATCTTTGGTCTGGGTGCAAAGATGAATTGATTGACATGATTATGACCAGGAACTATTGATTGACATGATTATGAACAGGAAATGTTGATTGACATTATCATGACCTTTAGTGTTACAAGCAAAGACAAATGGTAAAAGTTCTCTTTGACCTATGTGCAAAGAGGAACTGTTGATTGGTGTTACAAGAATAAAATATTGATTGTGAATTTTTCAAATGGGAGAAGATAGTAGATATTATAGTGTATTTGACTCTTTTAATGGATTGCTCATTCCGTTGCAGTTATTGTTGAAAACTAATATTATCTTTAAATCTCTGATTTATCACTGTTAAAAACTAATGATAACTTATTCTTCGTTATCTTAGTCATGATATTCTTTACTGAGCTATTTGTGCTCACTCTTTTATTTCATAATTCTTTTTAGGAAATGAAAGTGTAGCTGGGACTAACAGGGATAATAAGGGAATGGAGTGATGGTCCGAGTTAGTAATCATAGTAGTTCTCAATACATTGTAAAATAGTGTGATAATAATTCTACTGAGAATTTAAAGTACTAGGTTCGCTGTTTGGTGATTTGGCAAGCAAACAAAATTCGATGTTAACAAATTTAAGTTATATATATCTCCAGTTGTTTTCTATTTTTTCATCAGTGAGAAAATATTCTATCATGCAAAATGTCCAACCACGTACAAAATTCTTTTACCATAAGATATGATTGTGTGTATCCACTTTCTAATTATATTTTCAAGTACTATATATATAATCTTGGAGTATGGTTGGAATATAATCATCAGTTTGGCGTGATGGAGATAATTATATGACAAGAAGATGCACACCATTGGAATGAACATGATAGTAATCTACTCGTGTTTCTTTGGGGACTAATGGGTCAACCAAGGCTAATTCTTCGTTCCTATGATATTTATTATAATCTAAAAGCATGACATCCAATGTACGAGGGTTTTCTTGATCATTTTTAAAGATTTTAATTCCTAAATCAGTTATTGACTGTACATATGTGCAGGGTATTATTAGTTTTGGGTGTGAATATTGTCGTTGTAATAGGAGAATTTGTGTTTGTAGTATGTATTTTGACGACTCAAACTGGGTGGTATAGATCTGAATTTTGGGGCGTCACACTCTCAGTTCCAAATAAATATATAATTTAACATTCTCCCTTCATAAGTATAAAAGGGTTTTTAGATTTGCACTGCAAAAAAATGAATAAAAAAGTAAAGAAATTGGCATTTTGTATATTTGTGGGTATTTATAGTGTAACCATGTATATATTGTTAGGGGAGAAGCTCCCACCGCAACCATAATATGCAATTTTTAACTTTCGGCAACTGCAGCAATGCGATTTATTACAGTTGCGGTTTTTCGCGGCTGTGGGTGCAAAACTATACTTAGACAAAAAAATATATACATTACATAAATTGAAAATATTAATTACTACTATTTTCATTCAAATTAAATTAGCAGCAAATTGATATTCTTCTTTAACAATGAATAAGATGTTTCAAATAAAGAAATAACGGTTAACAACATAGTTTATAAAGCATCGATCTCTAAAGTCTACTAGTCATATTATCTTCCTTCTAAATTTGTCAAATGTAAAAATCCAAAAAAAAAGAATAAGTCATGAATGACTTTAATATTTGTTTTACTTTTTAACAAAATTACAAAAATAAATAAGATGATTATATTTATAAACTTTGTAACGAAATTGATTCCTCAAAAAATATTAATTATTAGAATATTAAATATAAAAAGATTTATTGTATTATATATATTTATATTTATTTGGTAATATGTTTGTTAGTATATATATAAAAATTTATATATTTACATATTTGTATATAATTATATATAGTTATATGTAAACATATACATATATATATACACACACACACATATATATATATATATATGCGGTCTTGCAGGTGCGGTTTCTTGGTGCCACCGCAATAGGAAATGTGCGGTTCCTCATTTTAAAGACCGCGTTGCAAAATTGAACTGCACCGCGTGTGCGGTTTTTGCTAGTGACAATGCGATTGTAGTTTGATTTGTGGTTTTCTGCTCTCCCTTAGGTCTTATAGGTGCGTAAAGTAAATTTTGAAGGAGAAGTCACAATAATGAAGCAACTAGTAAAACTTATCAAAAAAAGAAAGAAGAAGCAACCAGTAAGTTGATCGGGAGAGAGAGAAAAAGGCTATAAGTGAACTTTTTAATTTTTAGTTTATTTATTTAATTTAAAAAATTACAAATGGGCTTTGATATGTATTGAGACATATTGATTAATTTTAGAGCTCTTCTACGGGGACATTTCCCTTATGACATTCTGGGGATATTTTTTATTTTTTTTATTTTTTTTTGGTTTTTTTTTGTTATGACTTCCAAATAATTTATATGATTTATTGGAACAAATTTTGTTTTTTTAAAAAAGTGATTTAGGTGTGATTTGGATACATATACAAAACAGTGTTGTATAGTCTGTATATACACTGTTTTGTATATGTATCCAAATCACACCTAAATCACTTTTTTAAAAAAATAAAATTTGTTCCAATAAATCATATAAATTATTTGGAAGTCATAACAAAAAAAAACCAAAAAAAAATAAAAAAAATAAAAAATGTCCCCAGAATGTCCTAAGGGAAATGTCCCCGTAGAATTTTCCTTAATTTTATGAGTTATTTGGATCCTAATATATTACTCCCTTTGTTTCAAATTATAAAATTATTATTGTTTTTTGAATGTCAATTTGAAATATTCTTAAACTCAAAATTGATAAGATTCATAAACAATGATGAAAAAATAAATCTTGTAATTAGTAGTATTTTTTAAATGTTTACCGTATTTATCATTGTATTGACTAAAATTAAATGAATCTATGAAAAATTTGAATTTGAAAATATTTTAAATTGATTTTAAAAATTAATAATAATTTTATATTTTTGAACGGATGAAGTACTAGTTTATATTCTAAAAACATAAACCACTATTATAATATATATATATATATATATATATATATATACACATATAATTGAAATGAGTTCTATATAAATTACTAACAAAATATATAAGTACTATTATATACTAAGTTACAAGAAATTAGGGAGGGGGGAGAGGGGTCGTGGCCCCTTCCGGTCTCAACGTGGCTCCGCTACTAGTACGGAGCAGAGTTATTTTAAATAAGTCAAATTAACTTTTTGACTTGTTAAGTTCTAGCTTATTTTAAAGTTGAACGAGTCAAGTTAAACTTTAATTAAACGAGCTTAAAATTTAGTGTACAAACTCAATTCGTTTAATAAATGAGTCGAGTGTGTGTCGAACTTAATCGAGTCGAGTCTAATTGAGCTTAAGATCGACTAATTTAACTTCTTTATTGTAAAAATAAGAAAAAATAATTAATTAGATGTTAAACATGTTGGGCCTAAACAAGTCTAGTCTAAATTAGTTGGGCTCAAGCTGAATACTGTTGGAAAAAAATTGGGGAGCCACACAATGCATACGCATACACAAGGTACTAACACACATGTTTGAAATCCAATTTGACCCAAAAGCTTAAGCTATTAGGTATTGGGTCAATTCATGTATATTAATCATTCACTCTTTCATTATTTCTCCGATGTAAGACTCCGACTCACTTGTGATAGCCTAACAATCTCTCTCTGACAAGTGAGTTCATTATATCAAGAGCTCTCCCTCACTTGGACACTTCCCTTAAATCACCGTAAAACTAATTCTTGGCTAATCATTCTTGATTTTCCCCATTAATATTCAACTTCCATCAAGAATTAGACATATCTTTCTCTTCAATCATCGCGACACCAATTATCAGAACCAATTTTCAGCTAACCCCTTCGAGAATTCAGCATCACATCATCAAGAGTTGTTTAGGGAAACATCAACCATTAAGCGAGAATTCAACATTCATTATCATCGCGATACTAATTCTTGAAACCAATTCTTAGCTAAACCCAACGAGAATTCAACATCACACCATAGAGAGCCGTTTAGGAAAGCATCAACCCTTCCCCAAGAATTCAACATTCATCGCATGTCTTTTGAAGATAGGTTGTCCGAAATTTAATTTTAGAACCACCATCGCGTATCTGTTTAAAAAGGCTCACCAACCTGAGATCAATCTTTTGTGGCTCTGATGATACCAATTGTTGGAAAAAAATCAGAGAGCTCGCGTGTTACATGCGCGTACACAAGACACTAACACATGTGTTTAAAACTTAATTTGACACAAGTTTAAGTTATTAGGTCATTAGCCCACTCATGTATCCTTCACTCTTTTATTATTTATCCGATGCGGGACTCTAACTCACTCGTGATATCCTAATTGACACCTCACCGTTCGTAGCTCGACTCATTTGACTATATAGGTAAAAGAGTTTGTTGGACGTTGATTCGTTTATCGAACTTGAGTCGAGTTTAATCTAGTCGAGTTGAATCAGGCTTTCCAACTGTCCATTTTAAGTATAGAGAAAACAAGTAAGGAAATGAGCTTCAAAACTTGATCTCTTATGCAGGTAATTCTTGTTGCCAAAAAATGTTAAAAGCAAAAAATATCTTGATAATTGTTTAATTATGGAGGCTAATTTACGGTTTTTTTTTTCTGTAATTTGTTTGGTGTTAGATTTTTCTTTTTCAATTTATTGAATGGGAGCCTACTTGTATTTTTCTTTTTATAAACTTATATGCAAAGAATTGAGTACAAATTTTAAAAAAATAAAAAGCAATTGCTATCATTGATTGCCAATGCAATAATAATTTTAAAATAAACACTTCTATTCCAAAATTAATGATACATTTTTATTTTTTTAAATTAATTTGCATAATTTTAAAATTTAGAATCGATACGAATTTAAATTCGTACGAGTATTCTTTCATGTGAGGTTTATATTCTAATTCTTAGAGTATAAGATTTATTGATATAATAATTAAGTTTTTGATGTTAATTTTAAAATTCATTTGTGTTATACCAAAATCCCTCCAAGTATTTAGCAAAAAAAAAAAAAAAATCCCTCCAAGTGGGACTACAACTTCATGAAATTGTATATTCGTTAAGTTTTTCTGTCTTTCTTTTATAAAGACACATAAAAAATTGTACTTGTACAAACAAAGAGTTGCACCATATATAGTAGTGATAGGAAACGTAATTTGTTAGCTTAACGTTTTGCTAAACCTTTTGTCATTTTTCTACCAAAAAATTTGACCAATTTACAACTAATGAAATCCAAATATAAAGAATGGTAATCTTTCTTTTGTAAAAACACACAGTCCTTCTACGGCGACCGGCGCCTGGAGATATTTTAGCGATCAGCCGGATTTTTTTTTTTTTTTTGGTTTTGACTCCCAAATAATTTATATGATTTATTGGAACAAAATTTTTTATAAAAAAAAGTGATTCAGTTGTGTTTTTGGATACATATACAAAACAGTGTTGTAAAGACTGTACACAGTGTTTTGTATATGTATCCAAAAACACACCTAAATCACTTTTTTTTATAAAAATTTTTGTTCCAATAAATCATATAAATTATTTGGGAGTCAAAACAAAAAAAAAAAAAAATTTCCGGTCGGCCGCTAAAATGTCCCCAGGCACCGGTCGCCCAAGAATTATTCAAAAACACATCCAAAAATTACATTCACATAGAAAAGAGTTTTATAGTATAATAATAAGATGTTACGGGAGATGAGGACTATATTATCGTTCTGATATGAGATATCTCTTTATAATAATAATATTTTGAGAAATTATAAAAATATTTTTTTATACATAACATGAGAGAGCATGTATTCAATTATACAAAAATAAGTCGTTTTAAAACTTATTTATACAAGAATACGAAGTAACTCTCACTTTCCTTTTTTGCATAATAATAATAATAATATAAATGAAACTTATCAATGAGCAAATAAGAAAAAAGTAGAGGGAGTATTTATTTGTTTATTATTATACTCTCAGGTTAAATTTTTTTATTAGTATTTTAAATAATTCTAAAGTAAAAGTCAATTTTTCTTAAATAATATATTTTTTACAAATAATTTGTCTATAATATTTTTAATATTAATTGTGATATTTCTATTCACCGTTAAGGATAAGATCTGAACCGTTGGTTGATAGAAGAGACAGGTAATCAGTAGAAGAAGAACAGCTACAACTCAGTTGGCGGGCCAGTAGGGGTTGCAATTATCGTTTAAATCGTGCATCTCATTACATTCTTCTTCTTTTCTGGTGGGAAATACTGTTGAACAACATAATTCATCTGTCCTAAACCCAAATTCCCCTATTTTCTCTATCCTCAATTTACGCTCTCTAGATTCCCGTGATTCAATTCAACACCACAAGTACTTGTTGTGCTCAATAAATTCTGACCATGGAAGCTCGGATCGATGAGGATGATGAAGAAGTTAACCCATATCGCCAATTTCAAAGCTACACAGAAAAAATCGGACAAAAAGGAGGAGAAGATAGTAGTAGCACCAGTAATCGCATCCCTAAGATATTCGACCGGTTCTACGATTCCTCGTCGGAGGAAGATGAGTATTTCTACTCCGCCGGCAGCGGGAGTGAACAAACCGGCCTTTTGGACAGTGCCGGCAAGCGGCTTGATTACATGATCCAGTTTCTCGACCGGAAACTCTCTTTAGACGAAAACCCAAGGAAAGAAAAGAGTGACCGATCTCTGCCGGAGTTTGTAGCTACCGGCGGCGATGCTGGTATTTTTAAGGTGCCGGTTCGAGCGGCGGTGCATCCGGGTCGGCCGCCGAGTTTGGAGTTGAGGCCACACCCGCTTACGGAAACCCAAATTGGGTGTTCTCTGAGGAATTTGGTGTGTGTGGATGGTTCCCAATTGTGGGCCGGGTCGGAGCGTGGAGTTCGGGTTTGGAGGTTGTCGGATGTTTATAGGCCGGCGGCGGGAAATGTGGCGGTGAGCGGGGATGAGGAGGCGGCGTCGTTTAGTGAATCGGTGAGTACGGCGGCGACTCTGTGCTTGATTGGGGATGCGGCGAATCGGGTGGTGTGGAGTGGGCATAAGGATGGGAGGATTAGATGTTGGAAGATGATGGAAATGAATAGTAATAATAATAATCAGTCTCCTTTCAAGGAGAGCTTGTCCTGGCAGGCTCACAAGGGTCCAGTTTTATCCATGGTCATGACATCTTATGGTAAAATGCTAATTACTTTTATCATTGCTATAACAATTATTATTATTTTGGTCATTTTCATTATTGTTACATTTTTATTTTAGTGTGGTCAAAATATTAGAGATATATTTTCCTGTTTGTGAGATTCTTTTTTATTTTTAGACAGTAAAGTGATATGAAGTACATGGCATTAGTTATCAGTCTTGCTATGTATTGTGACATATTTGTGCCGAATTACAAATGCGAAACATATTAATATGTGGGATCTGATAAAATTATAAGAGACTCCAATTTGTTACGCATCTCTCTAAAAGGATTATCGCTAAATTGCTAATACTTGTCAACGTAACTAACAATAAAAAAATCGACGTAAACATTCATAAGATATATTATTTTCCTTAGTTATATTCTAGATAGATTGAGTACTAAGTATGCCACCTGGACTAAGTTCCTAGCAAATGTTAGGTCTATTTTTTAGGCGGTTGATATTACTGGAGCAAAAATGATGTTGGCAGAACAAGTATACATAGCAGCACTTTTTTGCAATTGTTTTAGCGACCCTTTAAACAACACTTTTCCTGTGGGTTTGCAGGGCAGGATCCCCATGCTTGGGATTCTGGAACGCAAACGACCAAATTTTTGAGTGGCAATTTTGTAGTTTGCATTGCTAGAGTTACACTATAAATACGGTAAGTAGTTGGCCTAGAGAAACTTAGATGCAGATTTTGTTCGTATGTACTTAATTTCGTAGCAGTAATGGTGTAACATTTTAGTAGAAACCTTGAGTGCATAAAATTTTTCATGGTATATGGTCATTTGGTTATCATAGGTATTTAGGTCAACAGCTAATATATATTTTTCCCGTCAAAACCCCTAATAACAACTGGAGCACCAGTGCATCACCTGGGGAGTTGGCACTCCTGTACAAGCTTCAGTTAGAAACCTTTTACGTGAGCTATGCGGCTGTTCAAGCCATGTGAATCCCGGACTGCTAGATAAACGTAACTCAGGTTGACAAATAATCATTATGCAAACAGTAACACATCTATGTATAGTTATTAATTATTATCAAGAGAAGCTACATCAAGGGTTTTCCTTTTTCCTTGACGAGCTCACCAATCCCGTGCAAAGCACGGGCGAGTGGCGACATGGATAATAGTTATTATTTTAATTATTAAATTATTAATAAATAAATAAATAATATACTAAAAAAATTATGTGATAAATAAGTGAGAGCAATGGCATAAAAATTGAATGATTTGATGTGGTTTAAAAACAAAAAGGATCTTCCTTTTTTCTTATTCCTATTAGATATTTTCTTATGGTTGTGTAAAAGAAAAATAGAAAAAAAGAAGCTTGTAATAATATTGGTAAAATTAAAAATAAAAATTCTTTTTAGAAGTTACTTTTCCTATTGGAGATATGAAATTTTTTGATTGATTGTGATTTAAAATTGAGTTACATCCCCATATAGTTAATTTTACTGATAAAACTATTAATATACTATATAATATTACTTAATAGATCACGTTGCATGAACCCCAAGTTAGTATAAATCGACCCATGTTGACTGTTGTTAATTTTACAAATAAAACTTCTATTAAATCTACTATGTAGTAACTTAATAAAATTTGGATAGTATCACAAATATGGGAAGTATTTAATTTTTACAAATTTGGATGGAAAAAAAATAGTTGAACTTAATACTTAAATTTGTTATAGATTTGGATAGTACTTGTACTAATTTGAATAGGAAAAAAAAAAGACTGAACCAAAAATTTGTGAAACCAAGTTTGTGCTTTTAGTTATATAGTTGATTGGTTGTTGGAGATACCACCTGAGCTAAAAGCTGGTGATAGTTTCTTTTTACATTTTCAAACTAAAATCTTGCTGGCATAAGGGTACCTTTTTTCTTTTTTAATTAAAATTTTCTTGCTAAACCTTCTAAAATTGCTGTCCTCAGAAGTCTATATCAACCACCATCATCTTAGTAGGCTAATTATTACTTATATATATAAATACTATAGCTTTTACTCAACAATAATGTAACTATATTTTAATATGAGAGATCAAAAATGTTTGTTCGAATCCTGACCAGGGGCAAAGCCACTTTTATAATTCAAGAGGGGAGGGGAAAACTTGAAGCTGTAAAGTTATAATTTCTTCCACAAATAAGGGGGATAATTTCCATATAAGTTCTTTGAGGCTATGTAAAGTAATTTGTTTGGTCAAAAGTCATGACGAGTAGCTTGACAAATGTCATGAGAAAGAGCAATTGATTAAACCATATGTACTTTATCTTTTTCCAGCAGCAATAAGTATAACATCCAATATGGGTTTCATTATGCTCAGTTTTTTTGGTGTTGTGACGATGAAACACTATGCCCTATGGAGGTGTAAAATTGATTTGCGGCATCTTTTTTTTTGATAAGCCGACTTGCAACATCTGTTGATTATCTCTATGCTGTCTCTGACTTGTACTCCAGGGGATCTATGGTCGGGGTCTGAGGGTGGCGCAATAATGATCTGGCCTTGGGAAACCATTGAAAATTCTCTTTCTCTAACTCTGGAAGAAAGGCACATGGCAGCTTTATTAATAGAGAGGAAATATATTGACCTTAGAAGCCAAGTCAGTGACAATGGAGTCTGCTGCAACATATTTGCTGCAGATGTAAAGTATATGTTATCTGATCATTCTGGCGCAAAAGTGTGGAGTGCAGGGTATCTATCATTTGCTTTGTGGTAAGTCTTATTTCTACAAGTTGTTCATTTTATGATTATTACTGTTGTATGTTCAAAGTATCATTAATTAAAAGGATGCTTAGGCTCCCATTTTGAATTGGACTTATTTCAGAAAAGTATTTTATTTTATTTTTATTTTATCATATATGCATATAACAAATGTAAAGAGAGAAAAATGAGGGGAAAAAGCTATAAATAGTGAGAGACACATTATAGATGAGAAGATCTATTTAGGCCTGACAAAAAATGGGTTTGGTTTGGTTTTGGTTTACAAAATAGAGTTATGGGTCCATTAAGAACTAAAACCACATAATCTGTTTTTAATATAAGTTTTTTGGTTTGGACCCATTATAGGTGCAATATAGGTAGACCCATATTGCAAAATTTTAAACTTAATAATATTAGCATTTGGTCCAATGAAATAAATTTATATATTTTTTCTCTCTCTAAACCTTTTTATATACTCTCTCTCCAAAATCTTGGCACACTGTCTCCCTCTAATTTTTTTATACACTTTCTCTCTCTAAAATTTTTATACACTTTTTCTCTATAAATCTTGTTATTCACTTTCTCTCTCTAAATTTTGTTATTCACTTTATCTCTTTAATTTTTTTTATTTACTTTCTTGTTCTAATTTTGTTTTTCGCTTTCTCTCTCCATTTTTTTAATTTACTTTCTCTTTCTAATTTCCTTTTTCACGTTCTCTCTCTTAATTTCATTATTCACTTTCTCTCTCTAAATTTTGTTTTTCACTCTCTCTCTAAATTTTGTTTTTCACTTTCTCTCTTTATATTAGTATCTTCTCTAAAGTTTCAGCGGAAAATGAGATAATAGGCATTATGGAGGCTTTAATTTGCATTGAAAAAATTATTCGGGCACTCTCAATTGTTAGTTTCTTATGTTTAAGTTATATAGATGCCTAAATTGAACATGTAAAAGCTTCAGTAAGTGTGTTTAATGGTCCTTGTTCTTCTGAAAGCCTTTAAGTTCTACTCTTGTGTTTAAAGTTGAAGCACAGGTAAATTTTTTTGATGAAGAAATAGTTCTAATGTGGGTCTTCATTTGGAATGATCAGTACAGTTGGATCGAAAATGGTTAACTTGGTTGGACCAATTTTTGATTCTCAAAATATAGGTCCAACCTTTATTCAACCTAAATCATATAAGTCGTTAACCAACGCAAATAGATCTAGTTAAAATGGGTTGAGCCTATGGGTTATAACTTACACTGTCAAGTCTAGATCTATTCGAAGAGGTTCTAGACAATGAGGGTCATATTTCTGCTATTGTATGACAATACCTCCTGTATAAGCAAGGTAGTATGATATAATGGCAATATATTTATCTAACTAGAAAAATAAATTTCTTATAAGATAAAGTAGGTAGAACTTGTTTTGAGAAAACTTAAAACTGAACTCATTTGTATTTTTTAAACTAAAATAAAAATAATAATTATGATAATGAAGATTCACAATTAATATAAATGCATTCTAGCATGACCTTTACAACTAGTTTTCGATAACATTCTACAAAGATGTGTAAACCCAGAAGGCTTTATAAAACTTGTAAAGCCAATGATGTTGTCTCGATCCTAGTATTAGGCTTCCATAGCCTACTCTGTCCTACACCACACCAGAATAGAATTCATTTGCATAATAATACTACCTATTGTAATCTACTACCGAGGATACTATTTTTTCTAAACCCATAAAGCTTTGTAAAACTTGTAAGGCCAATGATGTTGTCTCAATCCTAGTATTAGGCTTCTAAAACCTGCTCTGTCCTACACCACACCAGAGTAGAATTCATTTGAAATTTTGTTAGAGGTTTGTGCCATTATTTGATAAGAAATTGTTTTTGCTAGATTGTATACATGCTTTCCTCTTTCTGTATTGTTCCTCTATTTGTAAACGAGGTTTTAATCCTTATAAGAGCTAATATTCTCCAGGGATTCTCGTACAAGGGAGTTATTAAAAGCTTTCAATATTGATGGTCAGATTGAAAACTTGTCAGTAACACTGGATCCCACAATGGAAGATGAGGCAAGGATGAAGGTTGTAGCTGGTTCAAAGAAGGATAAACCACAAAATTCCT
This sequence comes from Aralia elata, assembly GCA_034770075.1. NCBI lineage: Eukaryota > Viridiplantae > Streptophyta > Magnoliopsida > Apiales > Araliaceae > Aralia > Aralia elata. The sequence goes on from CM068384.1 coordinate 26,168,166, forward strand.
TTAGCTTCTTTCAGCGGTCACGTAATGCTTTAATGGGAGCAGCTGATGCTGTTCGTCGAGTTGCAGTAAGAGGAGCATTCGGAGATGACAGTAGGAGAACAGAAGCATTGATTACAACAATAGATGGAAACATTTGGACTGGGTGCACGAATGGATCACTTGTACAATGGGATGGGAATGGCAATCGTTTGGAAGAATTTCAGTACCATTATTCTCCTGTTCAGTGCTTGTTTACGTTCGGATCGAGGATATGGGTAGGTTATGCAAGTGGCATTATACTCGTGTTGGACCTCAATGGCAATAAGCTTGGAGGATGGGTGGCTCATAGAAGTCCTGTAATTCATATGGCTGTTGGGGATGGTTATATCTTTACCTTGGCTAGTCATGGTGGTATACGTGGATGGAGAATAACATCTCCAGGACCTCTTGATAATGTATTACGTTCAGAGTTAAGTGGCAAGGAATTTCTTTATACAAGGCTAGAGAATGTTAAAATATTGGCTGGCACATGGAATGTTGGACAAGGAAGAGCGACACATGATTCACTTATATCCTGGCTTGGTTCTGCAGCTGCAGATGCTAGCATTGTTGTAGTTGGGTTGCAAGAAGTGGAAATGGGTGCTGGGTTTCTAGCAATGTCTGCTGCTAAAGAAACTGTAAGACATCTTTACTTTTCTTCCTATTTTGCTGCTAGGCAAGATATCTCATACTTTTGCTTACTAGTTACTAGCCATGGCATATGTGCAGTGCACATGATCGTTACAATTAATATTTGAATAGATAGCGCTAACAGCTTTTAGTTTAAGTCCCAAGAAAAAGGTGAGCCAATAATACTTTTTCTTAAGATTCAGAAAGATATACATTAAGTCCACATTTATGGATGCAACATCAGAGCTGTGAGTAGGACCTATGTTTGAAGTTTTAAAAAGTACTTGAAAAATTGGAAAAGGCAGTAAGGGATTCAAGATCAGAGACGCTTGTAGAAAAAGATCATAAATGAAATCTAGTGGTAAGAGGCATTTACTTTTTGATAAAATAAATCTCTAAAATTAATTTTCATTTCCGTATGGTGGTGTCTATTAAATAGATAGACGCATAAAAAGATAAACTCCAGGGGGAGATATTCATAGCTAATTACACATATTTTACTAGAAACATGAATTAATGATGCCATATGTTGAAGTTTTGCTCTTAGTGGCTTGCTATTTTATAATATGATAAGGGGTCGCAGTGAATACTACGCGGTGTATACAAGACACATATAACGTTTCTCTCTTCAACCACATTTTCTGTCCCCTATCCCCAGAAATTACTCTAAACAATTAAAATTGAACCCTAAACACTAAAATTGAAACCCTGAACCCTAAAATTGAACCACAATCCATAAATATGGAACCCTAAACCCTAAAAGTTTAACCCTAATAAACCCTAAATCTCGAAACTTGAACCCAAAATTCTGAAAATTGAGCCTAAACCCTGAAAATTGAACCCTGAACCTAAACGTTGCCCTCCACCAGAACAACTTGCATCATCAACAGCAGCAGACCAATTAACCTACAATGAAAGCCATATATTTTCCCTCCACATCTCGATTAGTAGCCATATATTAGGGAAGGAAAAATAAGAAAGGTAGATGAATAAAAGATGAGTGCCGCGTGATCTTCTGCTACTGTCGTCGATCAATTGTTGATGCAAGAGATTTGCTGTATTTATCATCGCCATGTGTTTGCGCTTGAGGGGAAGAATATGTGCTTATGTTATATGTGTATTTGACCCAAACAACATAGTTTCAGAAGACTTTGTACGCATTTTTTATACAACGTGATGTATTTGCCTTTCTCACATATGATAATCTAAGATATCTCAAAATTTGCAGTTTTTATTTTCACTTTTTTTCTAGCGGTCTGTAAACATAATTGAATCTAAGTTCTTTTTATGTCTTACCTTATAAATTATGATATCTCAAACTTTTGCAGTTTATTTTATTTTTATATTTGTTTAGAAGTAATCCCATAATTAGAACTGAGAATAGATAAAGATCTCAATCAATGTAAGAGAACAAAGGTGAAAATAATTGAGTACTTGTTTAAAAAAAAAAGGTGCAAACAAACGATTACTTATAAAAAGTAAGGAAGTTGAAAATAATTAAGTACACAAGCAGAGCCATACCCATCAAAAGATCAAGACAAATATTTGAAAGATAAAGTTTATATATGTACTCTTGGATACAGTCATTTTCTTTACTTCTTTGTGGTCAGGAATCTTTTTTGATTTGGAAATGAGATGAGTGCTTTGGTGGGATTTTGTATTCAGATTTCCAAGGGCTTTGTTAGGATTTCTCATCCACGCTAATCATTTTGTAATCTCTCTTTTCTACGGTGAATGTTCATTATCAGTACACAGGATGTTGCTGGGGCTGATTGTAGTTCCTTGTACTACTAATGAATTATTTGTTTCTTTTAGACTGTTGAACATATTTTTCTAACATATTTTTCCATAGAAAATTATGCAAGTAAAGAATCTTTGTTTCTACTTTCTAATATATTTTGAGAACAATATGAAGAAAAAGAGCAATAAAAGGAATTACTACGAAATTCAGAAATTTATAGATTGTGTTTCACAATTTCTAAGAAGACTGTATTGTAGTATACAGAAATGCCAATTGTAAACCTAATACTCCCTTCATCCCATTTACGCGGCAACTTCAAACTCGAATGTAGGTTGAGGAGAGAAAAGTTTTATCATTATATTCCACAGTTTCCTCACCTTTTTAATGTATGTTGGAGTCCACAAGTTTTTCTTTTCTCATTTTGTATAAGAATAATGTAGCCACACACACACACACACGCACACACACGCACACACACACACACACACATATATATATCAGAAGTACATTTTAATTCATGTTTCTCTGAAAAATAGAAGTAACTACTAGCTAGCCATTACCCTAGCAACGCAGTACGCTAGTTGATATTCTATCCAATTCATATTATAGGGCCCTCAACTATATTCAATGATATTATCTAAATTAACATTTTGGGTGGTGGTTAATATGTATAGATGCATCTGCTGAAATACAGGCAATGGTTGCTTCCTCGTTTTAATGTGAAACTTACAAAGTTGCAATTCTTTCCCCTTTTTTTCCTTGTTATTGTGAAGGAACTATTTTTTCTTGATTCTCTGTAGTATTTCTTCTTTGTTCTTTTATTACACATGTAGATTACTTTATGCTAACTTTCCTCTTGTTTGTATATATTAGATGCAGGTAGGTCTTGAAGGTAGTTCTGTTGGGCAGTGGTGGCTTGATATGATTGGGAGAACCTTGGATGAAGGATCAACTTTTGAACGTGTTGGTTATAGGCAGCTGGCAGGCCTGCTTATTATGGTATGGTGAGTATTTTCTTGGAAGATCTTGTTGGGTTTTATTTAATTTTTAGCTTCCCAGGGTTATTTCCAAACATGAGTTTAAGGTGTCATAGCTGCTGTTAAATAATACTCCTTGCGTCTGACAAATATTGAAACACAACTTTTTGTACAAAGTTTAAGAAACTTTCGAACTTTCATTTTGATTTCCTAATTAACATCCCTGTGAAAGAAGAGTTGCAATTTTTGTGAGACATCTGAAAAAGGAATGTGTTGCAATATTTGGGGGCGGAGGATTTAGATTCTACTAGTTCAGCTTTATCATAAATTTGAGTTTTCCCCGCAACTTCCTTGAAGAAAATGTTATTCTAGAATTAAAATCAATTATTTCATTGTCCTTTCAGTTTTTTGTTTTTCATTTGTACTTTTCTATTTTGCAACCACCTATTGCTTGACATACTGTAACATGGTCTGTCTAGATGCCCAGTGATGATATGTTGTCAACCTTTCTCTTTCTCTGGCTCTGACAGGGTATATTAATTTCCCCCCTCCATGATCTTACCAGGGCCTCTATTTCTGATAAGCCCCTTGTGTCTAATTAGTGATAACTATGTTACAGGGTCAGAAACGATATTAGGGGTCATGTTGGGGATATTGATGTTGCAGCAGTTCCATGTGGTTTTGGCCGTGCAATTGGTAATAAGGTATGTAGCATGTACACATTTTTTGTGTCCTGCTGAATAGCACTAAAGATTTTTAAATTGACTATACATTTTACTATCACTATCCTATATGCATAGGAGATATGATTCCAAACTATTGTTTTAGATATTTTTCTTTTGAAATATTTTTAGGTTCCACATGATACCATCGACGCATGTTTTCTAGGTCTGTATGGTATTGAAGTTGCCTTAATATCATGTCATGTTAAACAGTTAAAGAGATGACTTTTTTAGTAAAATTTCTTGAAAATTAATGATATTGCTTTTGTAAATTTGTTTCTTATGTATTTTTTGATGATATGGAAGTGAAGCCTAAAAATCTCATTTGAAGTGTTTCAGTATCACTTCAAGACTTCTTGCTATCTTCAACATCCACAACCATCTAGTTATTCTTTACATAGTTTTCATTGAATCTGAATTGGTGTACATGAAACATTGCAGATGATAGACACCTATATTTAAAAAAATTTGGTTATTGCAGAAGCAACTCCTATGCGTTATGTTGTTCTTCTTTGCCACTGCAACACTTTCTTGTGTGTTTTATATTATACATCTCGCTAAAGATCCTTTAAACAGGGAGCTGTTGGTTTGAGGATGAGAGTATATGGTCGGATAATGTGCTTTGTGAACTGCCACTTTGCTGCACACTTGGAGGCTGTCAATCGTCGAAATGCTGATTTTGATCATGTATACCGGACAATGATCTTTAGTCGGCCATCTAATCTTTTGAATTCTTCGTCTGGTATGGGGTACCTATTATTATCTTGCTTCATTGCCTGCTCCATGTATTTGATTTGTCTTGTTTATAGTTCTCGGTTGCCATTGGTCCTTTCTGTTTCAGCTGGAGTCTCATCGGCCATTCAAATGCTTTGTGGTGCAAATGTATGTTATTTACAACTTTGACTGGTATTGTGGTTATCTTATATCCAAGTTATATAGCTATAAATTAATTTTCTCCTCTTGATAGTTGAAGTATGTTCTATCTTGATAAAACTTTTAGTTGCGGATAAAAAGTCATAAACACACATGATTCTTGTACAGGCTATGGGTATCCAACCTGTGGCTGGGATGCCGGAACTATCTGAAGCAGACATGATTGTGTTTCTTGGAGATTTTAATTATCGTCTTGATGGCATATCATATGATGAAGCAAGGGATTTTGTCTCTCAAAGGTGCTTTGATTGGCTTAGAGAGAGGGATCAGTTGCAAGCAGAAATGAAATCTGGGAATGTCTTCCAAGGAATGCGTGAAGCAGTGATTAGATTTCCTCCGACGTACAAATTTGAAAAGCACCAACCCGGTTTAGCAGGTACCTTTACTACAAGTTGTATGAGATTCTTCAACAGCATTATTTTTACTCTGTATTAACTGGGATTTGGCTATGTAGAGATTTCATTAGCAGCTCTTTTAAGTAGTCTGTTTTATGCTTAGATAACTATTAATCTGGTTGAAATCTCTTTGAAACATTGCTGGTGACTGATCATATTTTAAATTTGTAACTCTTGTGTAGGGTATGACTCTGGTGAAAAGAAGCGCATTCCTGCCTGGTGTGACAGAATATTATACCGTGATAGCTGTTCAAGTACAGTGTCTACATGCAGTTTAGACTGTCCGGTAGTCTCTTCTATTTTACAGTAAGTTTTCCCCATAGGATTTGTACGTACATGTGCATATTAATCCACATAATTCCATCTTTGTGTATACCCAAACTTCGCTTGCTTGTTGGACTTCCAATAACACATCCATGACTGTTGTCTTTTTTTTGTGCATCAAGGTGCATGATAATCAGTTTATTTTCATGTATGACGAGGTGCATGACAGAGGGGATATATATACATATATAGATATATATACATATATATATATACACACACACGTAAATATATGTAAATATTTTAAACTAGTAGATAGGGGGAGTTTGGCTATGTGATTTAGTGCTGCCCTAGTGGAACTTGTTTCTTAATTATAGTCACCTGATGAATTGTTGTAAATACTAACTACATATTAAGGAACCTGTGTTTTGCTCTCCATCTCTCTCTCTCTCCCTATTTAGTTTTCATCTTCTAAAGTGTTCACACTGATCAGGTATGAAGCTTGCATGGATGTCACAGACAGTGATCACAAACCAGTCCGCTGCATATTTAATGTGGAGATCGCTCGAGTAGATGAGTCAATAAGGAGACAAGAGTTCGGAGAAATTATGAGATCTAATGAGACAATTAGGCATATGCTTCATGAACTACATAAAGTTCCAGAAACTATTGTTAGTACAAACAACATAATCCTTCAGAACCAGGATAAATCCGTATTAAGGATTACCAATAAATGTGGGAAAGACAAAGCTCTGTTTAAAATAATTTGTGAAGGTGAGGCCACCATTAAGGAGGGTGGACAAGCATCTGATCATCATCCAAGAGGTTCTTTTGGCTTTCCTCGATGGCTTGAGGTAATTTTCAGCACCTTACATATTTTTTGAGACACTTGTACTTGCAGGGAATCTATTTTTGAGTAAGCAACAGGTTTGACTTTGGGTTTCCATGAATAACAACTTTGTTCAAATTGACTTGTTCAGTCTAGCATTCATTTGGTTTTTGGCCTCCAATAAGCAAGTTTATGCTAGTTTCATTTGCATGACTCTCTTAATAGATTGACCTTGGCTTTGTTATATTACCTACTTAACTTTTCGTTTTACTGATTTCACATTATCCAAAAATAAGTGTTATTTAAATCTTTTTTGATGACATTCATGATTCATCCTTTAGGCTTCCTCAATTTTTTGAAAAAAAGGACAGAATAACATATAGAATATGTCCGTCTTTAGGCTTTTAAAGCATATTCCCCTTTGAAATCCATGAGAAGCATTAATTTCTCTTCCATTTTTAGATAAAAGAACAAGCTTTAGTGATAGAAAGAAGATACAAAGAGGACAAGGAGCACACCCTAATTTCGCTCGTTACTTGAATACCTCTTATTCCACTTCTAAGCTTCTTTTTTGGGGTTATCTTGTCGATCTGGGAATGCGAGAGTTTTGGTCCCTATATTATGTGTCACCTTGTTGTATTTCTATTAGCAATCTTTGTTGATACCTGGTAGGGTGTTCCTCGGGCAGGTTGGGCAGTTTTAGGGGGTTTCTCATGGCCGAACTGATGTTTTCAGGTCAGAGGTTTGTGGAACTAAACCAAACAACCAAATAATCAATGGGTTGGTTTGTGTTTGGTTGCTCAGATTGAACATTGATGCATAACAAGTTATAAAGAGTACTGGAAATTTCAAGAGATTTTTTTATTTATTATAATTAGGAATAAATTTATTGTAATCCTTGTATAGGTATTATATTGGTTAAATTATTCAGATTAGTATTTAACAGTTTCTTTCTTTATTATATTAGGTTACCTTAATCATTTAGAATTAGGAGTTTATTTTTTATATAAGCTGATCCATCGCCGGGATTGAAACTGTATTATATTGATTTAAGGCTTTGTGCCATTTTGTTCTCTACTGATTCCTTGCGAGGATAGATTTTCCCCTTACCCTTCTTAATTCCTCCTCTATCCCTTTTCTAAGCCATTCTAGACCCTTTCTTGCATCAAATTCATATCAAAGCTGTTAACAGTAGCTGGGCTGTTGACAATGCCGGGTTAGGGTGTCGACAAGAGCTTCAGTGAGGCTTTCGGGCAACATTTTTTAATCTTTACTCAGTTTTATTGAATAGGGGCTGTTGGGATTAATTTTTTATTGGGATATGATTTAGACGACTAGGATTGGTGATGGATATTGTGGAACCGAGATGAACTGAGTGTGGTCAGGTTGTCCATTGTCCACTGTTTTGACCGAACTCGTGTATGATGTAGGACAAGGTGGGAAGAAGAAATAAGAGTACCTATCTCTGCAGAGAATCGATAAAGAAACACACACAAAAGCACACTGTTTTAATCTCAAATCAATTCATTCAATAATCTAAAAATAATTAAGTATTACAATGCTTAAATAGAAAACCCAATACTTGGGGACTAAGTAAAAACCCTAATTTAGAAAGGAAACAATCTCCAATCTCCTAACTAAAATCTACTACTATAATAAACTCTCCTAATTAAAATCTACTACTACAATTAAAACTCTCCTAATGAAAAGCTACTACTATAATATCCTAATACAATAATTACATTAATAATCAAACGTTTATCTCCAAATAACAAAACAAAATTAATAATAAACTTCTTGAATTTCTTCTTTCGTACCGCATCATTCTCTTCGCCTTTGAAAAAAAACTTATCCTCGAGTTTTAAAATATTGAAGAATAATAAACCACGTTCCTAGATATGTCTTCCAACAAAACATGCGCATCCGAACATTCAATGTCATGAGTACAATTTTCGAGAATAACAATGACATAATATAGAAATTTGAAGTAGCTTGGGATTCGAATGTATCAACCGAAAAGAGAAAATCAACATGACTGACCTCATCTTTATCTTCCTTGATGTTTTCGAATATGGGGTCAAACTTAATGTCAATTTCGTCACTGCAAACCATCTCTGAATCTGCAAGTTGTTCAACACACTTAACTTCCGCTTCATGTTTCTCACAAACATCAATATGTGAGAACTTGCTCTTCTTTATACTCACCAATTTCATATTGATTATTGATACGTTTAAGTATTGTGAGACATTCTTCAATTGTCTTGTAAGAATTTACTTTGCGAGTCTCCTCTTGTGAACACATCGCTTTAGTTGAACAAACACGATTAAGATGAACATTTTTTTGCGCTTGAACAAAATATGGATGAACATAGCATGTGGTTATGTACTCGTAATGTGCCTTTAAATTTGCAAGACTTGTTTCAGAAAGTGCAAGCTCATCGCATAATTTTCAATACTCGACACTATGCGGGACATAAAGACCTTTTAAGTTGCTCGTATATGACCAAAGTTCGATGCTCAAGTTGCTTTATCCTAACCCAAAGAAAGTCTGGATTGTTAAACTTGGAAGACATTGTATATTTGTAAAGGGGCTGAATTGAAAATTTCAAAAACTTTGGGGGCTAAATTGAATATTTCAGAAACTTTAGGGGAATTGAAAGTTTTAGAAACTTTGGGGTTGAGTTGAGAATTTCAGAAACCCGTGGGTACTAAACTGTAATTTGGTACAACAAAATTTCGATGAACAGTGTCGCGCACCGTAGCGATGAGTTGATTTTTTTTTCCACGGGATAGACGGAGACTACAACGACAATTCCTACTACAGATCGTGCTTTCGTCTTTGAAAATTGTTGTCGATTCTCTAGCGAACTTTAACAATTGATAAAGGCCAGAAAATTAGGGTAGGAAGGAATTTGGTGAAATCAAAAGATATAAGAAATTTTGGCTCTGATACCATTATGATGTAAGACAAGGTGGGAAGAAGGAATAAGAATACTTATCTTCGCAGAGAATCGGTAAAGAAACACGTACAAAAGCACACAATTTTAATCTCAAATCAGTTCATTTAGTAATCTAGATATAATGACGTATTAAAATGCTTAAAAAGAAAACCCAATACTAAGTAAAAATCCTAATTTAGAAAGAAAACAATCTCCAATCTCCTAACTAAAATCTACTACTATAATAAACTCTCCTAATTGAAATCTATTACTACAATTAAAACTCTCCTAATAAAAGCTACTATTATAATATCCTACTACAATAATTACATTAATAATCAAACGTTTATCTCCAAATAACAAAATAAAATTAATAATAAACTTCTTGAATTTCTTATTCCGTACCAACCTTCTAAAAAAAAGTTATTTAGTTTGTTTTGGCTGGCCGAGTTTGCACTGTTTCAGATTTTGAGTAGCCCCTAGGAAGCACGAACACTTCCTGGAGGGCCATGATTCGTTTTGGACACGTGTCTGACATGAATTCGCTCTGACACGCGTTGGATACGCACCGCGAGCTCCTCTTTTTTTTTTTTTAGTTTAAACTTTGGACACGCCTCAGATACATTTGGACACGCTAGAGGACACGCCTGTGGTTAAAATTTTTAAAAAATAAAATTGCAGTACTTAACTTCCAATATAAAAGTTATGGGTTATTTTATGTCTATTAAGTTTGGGCATTATTATGTAACTTTAAGATATTTATTATGCAATGTGCTCATGTTTTTTATTATTTTGTTCAAGTTTTTATCATGCTCTATTAATATTAAATTTATTTATTGTAAAAAATACATTTATATTATTAAAAATATATATATATAAAATCGAACATGTCCCGGACGTATAGTATTTTGTTCTTTTAGAAAATGTCGTATTCTATGTCGTGTATCGTGTCCGAGTCGGTGCTTTATAGAGTAGCCATAATACTTGGTATTTTGTTGTCTTGCTGCTTTTGAGTGACATGAGTTCTTGTATTGTTAATTGGGATAACACCTTTTGCTGCTTTTGTTAATTCTCAATGTCTTTGTTATTGTTTATTAATTTTATTTATTTTTAACGAGAAACAATTGTGGGATTATTAAATTTTGTGCTAAACCTGCAATCCAGACCGGCTTATATTCAAGTTTTGCATTTTCCTCAGGTGAATCCGGCAACTGGAATAATCCAACCAGATCACATTGCAGAGATTTCATTTCAGAACGAGGAACACCAAACTTTAGAGGAGTTTGTTGATGGCGTCCCAAAAAACTGGTGGTGTGAAGATTCCCGAGATAAGGAAGTTCTATTGCTGGTTAAGGTGTGGGGAAGCTGCACAACTGAGACAAAAATTCACCGTATCCGTGTGCGTTTCAGCATCTCAGGGAAAACTATGCCGACGGATCATAAACCCAAAAACTCCACCCCTATCCAGGCAAATGTTCTTAGGCGGTCTGAATTTCTAGGACTCAGCTGCCCCTCTGATGTTGTTGACCACCTACGGAGTCTGCATACTCCTTGAAGCAGTAAAGATACCTTTAACACAAAAAATCATGTAGAAGAAACTAGAGTGTTTCATTGGCCGCAGAACCTAGATGCCATTTTATGTGTAATTTTCAACCTATAGCAATTCTTTGAACCTCATTTTTTGGCTACAACCTCTTTATTTTCCAAATGTCTAGTGTCATTTTGAATGTGTATAGAAATATTGATTGCCTCGGAGAGCCAAGAAGCTTGTACTAGAGTGATTACTTTCACAGTTCACAGTAGACCTCAATTTTCAGATGGGGATTGAAGCTATAGCTACCAAAGACCAAAGAGCTTGTTTGGTATATTTTACATGTATTTAGACTTTTGAGCTTCTTAGATGTTGTGAGAGCTTTTCCAATTTTCATATCACCTTTTCTTTTCTATTCTTATAGATATTAAGTTTGTCTTTGCTTTTTCTATGAGAACATTTGCCCTAACTTCAGAGTTCTTGTTTCCTCCAGTGAAATCTCCAAAAGTTAGAAAAAAGTTAAATGTAGAAATTTGTAATTTCTAGGCATCAAAATTATGCATTACTATGCATAATGTAAATATAAGTGACTTAGGAAGGTTAAATTTGTAAATTTGAAAGCCTCCTTTTATTTCCTTCAAAGGTTTTACTGCAAAATGGGGACTCTTATTTGGATGAAGAGTACAAGAAGAATACTATTGGCACTCAAATGGGACGGTTAAAGAATGAGGCCAAGTGGATCAAAGAAAATCATGTGCCACGTGTGTATATTTCAAATCTACATTACTTGAATTAGTGGGTTGAATAAAATTTGAAACATTTGCATAGAATTCTTTATTGATGAGGGTTTTAATGTTTCCTGTTGGTGGTTACTTTTATTACATTATTTTTTTTTGGACATGAAGTCATATGGGGGCATAAGATCAACCTTCTTAATTGTGAAATGAAACTGACTCTCACCTTTATTTTATTTTTTTTATTTTCCCCCTTTTACCTCACAAAAGAAAAACATTTTTCTTTCCCTAAAAAGTTAAACAAAAAGAAACACCATCTCTAAAATAAGCATAAAAGGTGAGTGAGAAGATAGGAAAATCAAAAATAAAATTTTAAAAAAAACTTTTAGATTACCGAGTCACCAAATTGAGTTGACTCAGGACCAACCAAAATAACTCGGTACTTGTCTTATTATATTTTGGTATTAAAGAGTATAATATAAAAAGAGGAACACTGTTTTCACATGTATTTTTAATATGAAAAATGATATATATTGTCAATGTTTACGTCGACTTTTTAATTGTCAGTTACGTGAATAAATATTAATGATATTTTTTTTGGAGGGATGTATAATAAATGAGACCCTTTTATAGTTCCTATAAATCCCATAGATAAGTTTTGCCATTATATTTCGACATAAATTCATCGCAATATATAAATAGACTCTTCATCGCAATATATAAAGAGACTCTTTTAATAATTCTATATGATCCCTCTCACATAAAGATGTAACTCACTTTATACGAAAACTCATTTTATATTTATGTAAAAAAGAATCATCTGAAAATATAAAAAAAAACATATAAAAGTATCAATTCCTTAAAAAAAATGAGTGGAATATAAAATTAAAAGATTACTATTTTCACATGTGTACGTACGTTACCCTCATAAATATGACATAATTTTTTTATTTTTATTTTTTTTAATCAAAAATACCCTCTACTTCACCCTAGAGAGAGAGAGAGAGAGAGAGAGAGAGAGGGAAGTAGAGTTTCTCAACTGACTGCAGAGTTAGGTAGGCAAAGAGGTAAGTAGAGAACTGAAAGTGAAGCTATAAATGTTGCATAAATTATGTGCCTACCTAACTAAACTTCCCCACCACCTCTTTTTTGCCAAAATTTTATTCATAGCTTGGATAAACACACACAGAGAGAGAGAGAGAGAAAACATGGCAGAGGGGAAAGAAGGAAAAGTAATGAAAAATAAACAAATCATATTCAAGGGATTCATAGAAAGAGCTCCACAAGAAACAGATATGGAAGTGAAAATCAGCAACATAATTATTAAAGCAAATTCATCAATTCGAGGAGTGATGGTGAAAAACCTCTATCTGTCTTGTGATCCTTACATGCGTGGCCGTATGCGCGACTTCCATGCCTCTTATCTCCCTCCTTTTCGCCCCTCTTCGGTACCCATTTCATTACTTTCTCCTAATTACTTACTGTTTTTGTTTATTAGATTATTAAAAATAACTTATTAAATAAAAGTGTTTAACAAAATTAAGTTAAAATAAAATATAAACTAGTTTGGCTAATGATTTATAACAGTTAAAATAAGATGTAAAAACTATTAAAATAAAGATAAAATAGTTTTTATTTTTGGTCAAATCTACTTATTTTGAAATGACTTGTAAGTTATTTTTTGAGAGGAAAAAAATTGTTACTTCTCAAAAATTACTTATAAGTCGATTTATAAGTCAAAAAATAAATCACATCCAAATACTTGGAACGGTAAAAAACAATGTATAAGTTGGTCAAGTATAAGTTGTGGCCGAACAAAATAGGCCCTTACTGTTTTTGTTTATTAGATTATTTTGTTACTAGGGCTATGTTTGTTTGCAAGGATTACACTTGGGATAGGACTATTAATCCCAAGTGTCTTGTTTGTTTTTAAATTTGAGCTTGGGACTATTAGTCCAAGGATTATAAAATAGCTTAAGATGAGGGATTATTTAATACCATGTCTAGCTAGGTATTATAATCCCATCATGAAGGATTAAAACATAACATGAGATTATTTTAAGTTATCCCATGAATAATCCCATGAAAAACAAACATGTGATTAGAACTATTTAATCCTAGGATTAATAGTCTTGGGATTATAATTCATGGGATTATAATCCCCAGATTATAATCCTTGCAAACAAACATGTATAATTGACGTCATTTTTAGTTTAATTTCATGAATTCTAGAAAAGGGTGAAAAAAAAAATACTTTGATCCAAATTGGGATTAAGATATAATTTCCAATTCTTTGTTCCGAATACATATATAAAGTTACTTGGAGTTTCTAACTTGGCGTTATTTTTATTTTTATCAGTTTCATGTCACTACTATTACAATATTTGGAATATGTTTGAAAAATAAAGTTTTTGTTTTTCAATTATCGTCATCTCACAAATATAAGTTTGGAATGGATGGAGTAACTTCATTTGAGTATGTGTCTATTAAAAATAAAATATAAACAATCTATGCAAATACCCAAAAATATCAATCTGTTAAAGGGGATGGAGGTATTATTATCGCTAGGGGCTCGACATGTGTAATACTCCCTCCGTTCTAGAATAAAAGTTCTTCATTGACTTTTATGGTCAAATTGACCATTTTTCAAATTAATATATCTTATTATTCTTTTATATATATATGTAAAAAGCTTATAAACATTATAAACTACATACAATTTAGTACTAATCTCAATGTTTGCTTTTTTGAAAATCTAAATATATATGTTTAATTGTTAATTTTAAAAATGGTCAATTTGACCACAAAAATCAATGAAGGACTTTTATCTTGAGACGGAAGAAGTATGTATTATCTTTATTAATTTAAAGTTTTTCGACGTTATCTTTGTGGATAATATTGGGATTTTTTAAAGTTCAAAGGATAAAATAAGAAGATTCTTAAACTTAGATAGCAAAACAAAAATATGAAATTATATTGCTAAAATAAGAATTTTAATAAAAATCTGAGTGTAAGAGGGGGAAGAGAATTGAGATTGAGAATCACCATGTACTAAGGAGTATGTACAATCAATCAGTAAACACAAAGGAAGAATTACTAAAAACGACACCGTAAAATATTAACAAAACGAAATAAAAATTCAAAAAGATACGTACTCGGTTGAAAACAGTTGGAAGTAATCATCAACCCATCATATCATATGGCCAGCATATCTCCTCTCTTCGACAAATTCAAGAATCCTAGGGTCATAACATATTTTTTCAAGTTTCTTTCTAGCAGCAATAAACTCATTTAAACATTTTCAATTTGTCAACAACAGTTATGTTAGAACGGTATCACCAACATTGACACTGATGTTTTTGAGGGACAGGGAATGTAAGGAATAGGCAGAGATATAGAAATAAATATAGGAGGGTATTTCATTGTAATGCGGTTAAAGCTGATGTTAGGCACGAGGGGAGGCATGTGCTCAGCTCCCTCTCTTAGTATTTGTATGTGATTCAATTCAAGCTTTGGGATTATGAAATGAATGAATTTATCTCATTTCCTCTCTCAATTATCTGCTCTCTCTCCTATGTCTCTAATAGAGCCGGGCCTGGCCCAGGGTGAGCTGGGCGACCGCCCAGGGCCCAAAACTGAAGGGGCCCAAAAATTAATTATAAACTTATGTATATATGTGTAATTTAGTCTTTCTTAGGTGCTTATTCAAGCACTAGTGGTCTAGTGGTGGAACAATACCATTAAAGACCCAAGATTCTCCAGATATAAATACTAACAAATAAATTTTACATTCATGTATCTAAGAATTTGTAAATATATAATTAAGAAAAAAATTGAACGAAATTGTTTTTGTAAGAGGAGGATGTAATGTTATAATTAATAATGTTAAAATGATAATTATATTGGTAAAATAAATATATATTTAGCGATAATTTTATATTTATTTTAATAACATGTCAATATAATTGTTGCTATGACATTTTTAATAATTTTTTTAATTTATTTATTTTTTTATCAAAAACACTTTTACAATTGTTGATATAAAACACTGTTTTAATTATATTGTGAAAAAACTTTTGTCAAACCTTTATATTAAAACAAGTGTTTCATCTAACACACTACGAACCCCCGTCAAACTAAAAAAAATACAAAAAGTATTAAAAAAAAATTGGCTTGGGGGCGCTACCCTCAAACCCTAGCCAAATTTCCTGGCTTCGCAGCACACTCGAGATATTTAGCCCTGGGCCTTAAAAAACCCAATACCGGCTCTGCTCTCTAATTCTCCTTCTCAGCCCTAACTACCATCTTCTTTTCCTAAAACTCTTTGGTTCTTTTCACATTTGCTCGTCCAATTCATTACAATAGTACTCATAAAAAATTGTACAGTGAAATTTTGTACGTATCAATTAGCCGGAATCCATACATATCTATACATGTTGGTATGGACGTTTCAAAATATGTCTGAAATATGAAATGTGATGATCCAATTGTTTTTCTCTTTCTATTTAAACTTGTATACACAAGTTAAACTTCTATAAGTGAGTGTGATTATAATTTTGTTTCATGATTTATAAATAAGGAGAGCATCTATAACTTTGTTTCATGATTTATAAATGAGGAGAGCATCCTCTTATATAGCTCAGACCATAAGATCAATGACTAAAATCAAATCTAATGGAAGCCTATGAGTGATTATCCAAAATCATCCTCTAAAACATCTAAGATATTTATAAAGTATAATAATAACACGGATTAATCTTAAACACTCTATTAGAAGCCTTAACATGTAAATGAAGATTATAGGGAATACTAACTACTGTAGTCAAATGATCAACTTGTGGGTGTTGTGATACTACGCTTAGAAACAACTCAATCAATTTTAACTATATCTCAACCAGTTTTAAGTATTCCCTCATTCCTCAAAAGTATATCTTCAAGTATAATATTTTTTGTCCACAAAAATGTCTGAAAATATACTTAAGTGCGGTTTACTAGATTTAGACAAAAACAAAGATTAATTAGTACTGTTAAATAGGGTCCACTATGGGTAATATTGATACTTATTTTATACTATCTCCCCTACTTTAGTTTTCTTAATTTATGTGAAACATGTATCTTGAAGACTTGAACATCCTTTTGTGGACGAAGGGAGTATATCTTAACCAGTTTTAACTAAATCTTTTTAGAAAGTTATACCACGTTTGAGATAAATCATATTTTGTACCAACTAAGATTCGAGAAAACCTACCCTTACTATACCCTATACCGTGAAAAAGGCCATTTTCGATTCCCAACTTCGTTCCACATACCATATTGAACCGCGATCTACATAACATTAGTTCTACTTACAAATTATTTTTGATCACCTGCATTAGAAGAAGAATTAAAATAGATAAATCTCTATCCCCAATATGTTGGTGAATGATTACTAGTCTATAGCATTTTGTGAAATCCCAGTTATGTTGGTTAAATTGTAACAATAATTGCATTAGTATTTTTAATCAGACACCAAAATGTGTCTTCAGTTTATTTAATAACATGACCAGGCCTTACATATTGTTCTTTACGATTTCATGTGAATAGTTTTGTGGTACTAATAATATGTTTGGATTGAATAAATGGAATGGAGAAATGAATGAAATGAAAAAAATTGTATTTGGTGAACCATTCCGATGAAATAAAAATTCATTTCATTCCTTGATTTTCATTCCACGGGGGAGGTGGTGGAACGGGATTCATTCCAATGGAACTGATGAATATGACAATTATGCTATTGTATCACACCACCAACCACCACCAACAATGAAACATGCTCTAATTATCGATGTCGTGATACTTTCAATGAAGGTCAGTTTCAGTCAATTTTTTACAACTATATTTAGCAGACCATTAACTCAATCGCCGCTGATTCTAGCTGACACTCTACTAGCTACAAGTACAAAATGAGTATTTACATTTGTAGGTCTATATTGCTTTCATAATTATGATACCATTCTTTTCAACCTCACCTTCCTATTCCATTAATTGCTGGATATTTTTGTTGAAGGTCATTGAAGGATTCGGTGTGTCTAGAGTTTTGGAATCGGATAACCCGAATTTCAAGCCTGGTGATGTAGTCACCGGGATAACAGGTTGGGAAGAATATAGCCTGATTCAGAACACTGACCAATTGAGAAAAATTCAGCAGGATGAAATTCCCCTCTCATATTATGTGGGTCTTCTTGGTATGTTTTCTTTCTGGTTCAAATCCTAAGTTTCGCCTTGTATCCTAAGTTTTTTTTTTTGCTAGTTTAGATGAAATTTAACATTCCTGCCTTTGGCAGGGATGGATCCCAAAACCTCCTGGTGCTCAAGAAGTGGACTTAACCACCGTACCAAGGGAGGCTTGGTGCCCACAATATTCTTCAAACAAGAAAGCTTTTCTATGTATTTATTTGGTCATCAGATGCTGCATTAGGAATTCACTAAATTTCAGTATAGAGTTTATGTGAATGGAGAACTTGATTCTATTTTACTTTTGAGCTTTCATATATCTTGTAGAAGATAATCTATGAGAGTGAGCGAAAGAGTTTTATTTGGGGATTTGTATGTTCAGTGATCTGATTTACTTGTTTTCTCTCCAAACTAAAAATACTTAGCAGTACTGACATGGAGTAAAGTCGGTGTGTATTTTTCTTGTGTTTTCTAGTCATTTATTGTATCTATTATTAAGCACAAATCAGAGTAGGGAATTGTAATTTCCACAAGGAAAATTTGATATTTCCACATGACCTTACTCACTTGAATGTGGGTCCCATTTACTGTTCATGTTTGTTGTGGGGGGGGGGTCTTGGGGAACTATCAAATTCACTAGTGGAAATATCAACTCTCAACTAGGGAATTGTATTCCTTGGCCAAAATGTGCAACATAATATATGTATCTGTATATGTATGTATGTGTATGTGTATGTGTGTGTGTATGTATGTTGCATATTTGTATTTCATCTTGGCTCCAGTTTATTAAATGTCCTAATAAAACTTTAGTGTATTTTTTAAAGTCAGCCATTTAAGCTTAGTTCTTCTTTCCTTTTGCCCTCTTGCCTATCAATTGTACCAATTCAGCGAAGTCGTTTTGTATTTTTGCAGCAATTTGTTAACTCTATGAAAGTTTTTTTTTTTCCAACTTTGATGCACATACTTTATATTCTTGCCATTTTTGGAAGGTAATATCTATCTTTGTTGATTAATAAATAGTTCTAGTATCCCAAATCTTCAACTAATTACAGTATTTGCATGAAAATATAATACCATATTCTACAGGCATGCCAGGTTTTACAGCTTATGCTGGTTTTCACGAGGTTTGTGCGCCTAAAAAAGGGGATTCTGTTTTCGTCTCTGCTGCTTCTGGAGCTGTTGGTCAGCTTGTCGGACAGCTTGCTAAGTTACACGGATGCTATGTGGTTGGTAGTGCTGGTACAAGCCATAAAGTAAGTTTTAAGCCGCCGTCTCCCAAGTGGTTGTATGGATTTTAGTTGATTTAACTGATTTTGTTTCTATAATAAGTTATTTATGTCTTCATTCATTGATTTTTATTGGTACTGATAAGACAAGAACTTACTTGAATCGCTGTATTAGGTTGATCTTCTGAAGAATAAGCTTGGATTTGATGAAGCTTTCAACTACAAAAAAGAACCAGACCTTGATGCAGCTTTGAAAAGGTTGGTTGGTGTTTTTTTGATGATAATGATGTATATATATTGTATTAATGTAGATAAACCTTAAATTATCTAATTAAATTCAATCAGAGTATTATAGTAAAATGCTCTTATGGATCTTAATCATCAAAAGGCAACAAGAAAGTGCTTAATTTATGGACCTAATGGTAACATTTAATCAGGACCTTTGTTGAACTATTATTGTAACATTTTGGAGCTTAGATGAATGGGATAAGGACCTCAAGACCAGAGTTACAAGATACTCTAATTGACTTAACGAACTACATATTGGTACTTACATACCTAAACACGATACTCTTACGTACCAATACTCTCAAGTGTAACGCCAAAAACTTTCTTTGTTGGTTTCCCAATAGTTGTATAAATATCAATGTTCTAACTTAGTGGTGGACGTTCAAAAATCACATTTGCACTAAATTATCTATAAAACCAATCAAATTGTTGATTCAAAGTAAATATCTTTTAGAAAACTTAGTTTTGCTGCATTTAGATTCTAAGCAAATTACTAACTATAAGCACTCATATAAAACTACCTTAACATACCGCTTTTCAGTCTATGTAGCGTATCGCGTACCCAAATTAGTTTCACGAACTGAAACGAACTGCATTCCAGGTTGCTCAAGAGTCAAGACAATCATTTGCACCTTTTAATATGTCTGGGATTTCTTGAAGGATTAATTTCAATATATGGCCTTTCAACTTGCTTGCATTAGATGCTTAACCGCCATTTTCGTTCCAAATTAGTAAAATCCCATTTACCATTCTGGATTTATGTCTTTATACATGTATGGTCTTTAGTCCTTTCACGAACTTGTTTCTCACATTTTTGAGCAGGTACTTTCCACAAGGTATA
Organism: Aralia elata; assembly: GCA_034770075.1. NCBI lineage: Eukaryota > Viridiplantae > Streptophyta > Magnoliopsida > Apiales > Araliaceae > Aralia > Aralia elata. Next base: position 26,188,447 of record CM068384.1, read on the forward strand.
GACATTTACTTTGAGAATGTTGGTGGAGCAATGCTCGACGCTGTACTTCTCAACATGGCGATTCATGGCCGAATCGCTGTTTGTGGAATGGTGTCTCAACATAACATGTCCAATTGGGAGGGCATTCACAATTTGTTTAAACTCATTCCAAAACGTGTAAGGATGCAGGGATTCTTGCAGAGCGATTACTTGCATTTGTTCCCACGCTTTCTGGAAGACATTGCCAGTTTGTACAAGCAAGGAAAGATTGTTTACATTGAAGACATGAATGGAGGTTTAGAAAGTGCTCCGGCTGCATTTGTAGGGCTATTTTCTGGAGACAATGTAGGTAAGCAGGTCGTTCGTGTTGCTCACGAGTAAGGTAGTGTTTGATTCGCGTTAAATCAATGCAACCATGTTGTAATATGATAGAATATTACATTGATGTGATATGTTAATGTAACAGTCCCGTAATGCAGTAGAATATTACATTGATGTGATATATTTTCTGTTTGATTAATTGATTACATGTATTAACCAATTATAGACGTAGTACGATTATATCAATTTAAATGTTTTCATTACGTCCACCAGCGGGTGTATTAGTTCATTATGTTCGTAATGTTGTAGTTCATAGAAGACAAAACAATAATGATTACAGCTGATTTGACCTTTTGATTTAAAAGTTGCATTATTAATTACATCCAGTCACATATTTAGGGAACCAAACACAATTTTAAATATAATATAATAACATTATAATTATCACACAAATATAAGTATGAAACAAATAATTATGTCGTAATGACTTATTATCATTGCATTACAACTCTATTACTCCCTCCGTCCAAAATTAATTGCTTTTCTAGAACTTTTTTAAGTCAAATTGACTATTTTTAAAATTAATAATTAAGCATATATAAATATATTTCTAAAATTATAAAAATTAAAATTAGTAATAAATTGTATATACTTTCTTTTAGTTATAATATCTTCACCTATATGTTAGCAAAAATAGTAAAAAGATTAGTATTAAAAATAGTCAATTTGACTTTTAAAAGTCTTAGAAATGCAATTAATTTGGGACGGAGGGAATATATTATATAGATTATTGTATTATATCAATTTTTTATTAAACGAACCATATACCCTATCTAAGTGCTTTAATTATAAGGGAATCCATCCACGATGAATTACGGTATGAAATCATTAGAAGTGAGGATTCTTGGCACTACCAATTTGCTTGTATTAACATATCACACTATTTTAGATTCATTTATACATGTGATTATCTATTATATAATGGGGGGAGGGGGATGGTGACATTAGTTTTGAGGTTGTGTCACAAATTCATTTTCTTTTTTTTGTTCATGCAAGTGTAGTTATTTTACAATTTTTCCATTTTTAATTTTTTAAAATTTTATCCTCTAAATTTGATAAAATTATTATTATATTCTTATGGACCGTTTGGTTACATTGGAATGAGAATGAAAATGGGAATGAAAATGAGAATAGAATGGAACGGGCATTCCTATGTTTGGTCAGAAAGAAAAGTTACATGATTTTGATCAATCGAGATATTTTTTAAGTTTGTCGATTGGAATGAAATGGTCAATCTTTAGTCATCCTGATGGAATAAGCATTCCTTTAAACATATAATTATGCATTCCATTGGCTCATTCCCTCCCCTTTTAAGTAACCAAACATAAAAATGAATTTAGCAAAAAAAAAAACATAAGAATGAACATTCCTTTTGGAATGCTCATTCCATTCCCTTCAAACCACAAACCCATTACAGTAATTACACATGCAACACGTGTGTCAGGTGAGTTTCTATAAAAGCTCTTCCAAAGGAGTATAACAACTGAAATGTCCAAGAACAATCCAACGCTGTTTACAGCAATTAGCTTGTTAAATTACTTTTTCAAAACCCTTCCAAAAGTACATTGTGAGCTCCTAACAGAGAAGCCATATTATTAAGGAACTCATTTTTATAAAAGTTCTACTAGCAATATATTGATGAAAAAGGACGAGTTTCGGATATTTAAAGAGTATGGTTGGAGCTCCAAACGCACTTAAAAATTTTACTTGTTTAGAAGCAATTTATTTCAAACATCGCTTTTTTAACTCACAAATGTTGTGTTTCTAGCTCAAATGCAACACAGAAAATGGTGAAAGTCCAAACATTACCGTCACAAATATTAGTACCCAAACAAACCCAACATACAAAATGTATGATACCATTTTAATAAAGGTCCTTTTACATTAATATACAACAATTAGAAAGTAATTATAATATTAGTGCATCCACAAAATAATTGCAAAAACAAGACAATAAATTCAAACCATTCAATTTCACATTTATAAAGAACCCTAAAATCAAGGAGAAAATAACTGTCATAATTAATAATTCAAATTCAAATATTTGGGATACAACAAAAACAAATCCATAATTCAAAATTCAAATCAAAAGGAGGAAAAACAAAAAAAATATTTTCTTGTCATCTTCCTCCGCCGCCGCCGCCGCCGCCGCGATCTACACCAGAATCTTACTGGACTATTGATTACCTTGATATGCACGTTTGGTTACCAACTGCACTATGAAGGTAGTCTAATAAAACTGAATTGGTTACTTTTGTATGAAAGTTTGGCTACCAACTGCATCACATTCAAAATAAATTTGTAACCTAATAAAAATGAATTGGTTACCTTGGTATGAAGGTTTGGCTACCAACTGCACTATGAAAAAACTGCAAGTGTGGATGTGGATTGGTTACCTTGGTATGAAGGTTTGGTTACCTTAGTATGAATGTTTGGTTACCTTGATATGAAGGTTTGGTTACCAACTGCACTATAAAAAAACTGCAGGTGTGGAAGTGGATTGATTACTTTGGTATGAAGGTTTGGTTACCTTGGTATGAATGTTTGGTTACCAACTGCACTATGAAAAAACTGTAGGTGTGGAGGTAGATTGGTTACCTTGGTATGAAGGTTTAGTTACTTTGAGATGTGAAGACTCCATTGACGCCACCATGAGCTTGAATACTCCATTGACGCCACTCTTGACGCCACCATGAATGTGAAGACTGCATTGACGCCACCATGAGCTTATCGGCGATGGTGTAGAAGGGATCGACGGAGCAAATGGAGGAGAGAGAAAGCGGGAGGAGCAGGGAAGAGAGAGGAGGGAGCGGGAGTCAGGCGAAAGGGACAGGGAAGAGGAATGAGGGAGGGGGAGGGGGGAGGGAGGCGGTGGAGGGGGGGGGGGGAGGGGGAAGGCAGGCGGGAGGAGGGAGGAGGCAATATCTCAAATTGAAAAATAAGGGTTTTCAAATGAAAGAGAGAGAAACGGTAAATGATTTGGTATCCCTTTAATTATGGTAATAGTTATCATAATTAAAACTGATTTGTAAATAAAATATTGAAGATACACTAATTTTGTAAATTAAAAATTAAAGATGCACTAATTTTGTAATTATTTTATTTATGCACTGTTGTTGTAATTATTTTTAAAAATGTACTATAATATATAATCTTCCCTTTTAATAATGTTTGAGTACCAACAAAAATAGGGCTGGTTTGTCACAGGGCTATATGCCATTTTGGTTTCCTACTCTTGCATTGTTTCAACCTTTTCATAAACATCCAGAGTAGGGCAATGTACAAACAAGTTGGTTAAATTTTCACATAAGGATACATATTAGATTCAAGACTACAAAGTACAAATTTGAAAACAGAAGAAACGGTATATTGAGTTAACAGAGAAATGGTAGCAGTCTGTATTTTCAGTAAACATTGTAAGTTGTGCAAATTTCTTGATGCAAACCAGCACATTCCAGCACACATCCGTCAAGTCCATTAACCCTTTTTTCGGGCAGATAAGACATCAGGCATTCCTTTGCGAATTTTGTTAACAAAGCTCTTGAGGCAGGTTCAGCACAATCTCCGCATATGCTTCAGGTAAACTCATTGCTCGTAATGCCTCCTCTGCATAGGATAGACGTGTTGGTACAGGTTGACTTTCTGATGCACCATTGCCCTTTCTGCCCGTTGTTCCTGCACTTATTGAAGATTTCTTGGATTGGTGCATCGGCCATGCCAAGACACTGACTTCCGTCGGAAGGATAGACAACATATCGGCATATCTAAGACTGACTGTTATCTTGCAATCAAAATCGTCTAGCATAAATTCAACCATGTGGTATGGAAGGCTATGATAAAGTTCGCCAATTTGATTCCCATATAGCTCCTTAATAAGGCGAACCTGCTCGCGTCGGTCCACATACGCCTGCAACAGTTCTCCAACATGATCGATAAATCTCATTGCATTTGAAGAGAGAAGATCATTTTCTGCTTCACGTATTGGCAGAAAGAAAGGAACCGTATGTTCAAGGACAGTCATCTTCTCCAGAAATGATTTGCTTTCAAGCACACAGTGATACAGCTCACAAGGTTCTCCAGCAAAAGAGGTCTCATACTGTATGCCGATTCTTGCTCCATCCAGACAACAGATCACCTTCGTTCCAACTTTATACGTAACATTTTCATTGAATGGAAGACTTGGCACCAAATTTGTTTCCATGGGCAGCATTGCCTTCCTCTCAGCCTCCATGTGAACCCTTTCCCTTATCGTGGCTAATAACCCATCGTTCCATTGTTCACCATCTAAACAAATTTCTTGAGTTTGAGAAGCCCGTGCAGCTTCAAATTCTTTCTGTAAACGCTCAAAAATCGTCCTGTCAGAGTCCCTAGAAAGGCGCTCAGCTAGTTCTCCATGCCTTTTGAGGACATTGGAAAATCTTGTCCTAGTAGTCTCCAGTCGTACATCATCTTTCTGCATAAAGTTCACTTCTCCCATTTTTGCGCTGCAAATGACCAAACCTCAATTTGTTCAACTTTCCTTTAGCTAATTAAACTTTAGATGCAATAGGCACAGAACTAGTCGGACAAGATGATTAGAATGGTGAATGCAGGTGTTCTGCAGAGTTGGGTACTTGAAATAAAATTCAACAATTGGTGAATATGAACTTCAAATTTAATCAAAGAGGCCTTTTTTTAACCCAAATTCCAAAACAATGTTGGCAATCTCAATAATTGAAGCAAAGAGAGGAGAAAGTAGGGAATGATTTTCCTGGGCAAAGAGAAAAGATTTTATATAACAAAAGAACTTCAATTCGATTGTGGATATTGTGTAATTTACAATTGTATAGCACAAGATAATTAAGAATAATAGGAATCTCCTAGCAGGCCAAATAATATCTATTCAAGAGCAGTACTTGCAAGCTTTTAATTTCTAGTTGTATGTTCTGTTATCTTTTATCATTATTGACTCATTGGTACTTTATTTTTTAAACTTATTTTTATCCACTAATAAACCTCTAAACACCGACACCACTAGACATTGTGTTTTTTCCGTTACGTGACTCATCTTCGCTTGATTGTCACTAATGTTCGAAAAAGCTAAAAGCGGTACGACGCGTTTTTTTCTGGACGAGGCGATGCATAAGCCTCGAGGCGGAGCGAGGCGTAAGCCTCGATTAGAAAAACTAAAAGTCCTCAAAAACTTATAAAAAAATGCTAATAAAATCATAAAATAATTCATCATTATAATCAATGTCATAAAAGACATAAATAACCAACGTCACCTTAATGTATCATTACAAAACATCAAAACAACATAATATCACTTTGCATGTGAACTTACCGTAAAGATATAATAGGAATTTATCAATTTTTTTGGATAGATAAAAGGAATTTTTTTTTAAAAAAGATGAAATTGTAATAAAACCAAACATGCAAGAGCAAAAGCAGAAGAAAAATTATGACAATATCAAGGAAAGCAGTTATTTTTCTTGCTCTCCCTTTATAAAATAGATATCAAACTAATCTTAACTTATTATTTTAAGGGTGAACATGAAACAAAATTATATTCTTAATGTTCACAAAATTTTTAAATGAGAATTTTTTCTGCACTGGAAAGAAGTAGCTAAGAAAGATCACAGTAATTCTTTTTATCATTATATTTTCACTAGAATTTTTTCAATTTTTTATCAGGCATGCAAATGAGGCATAAGCCTCAGCCAAATGAGGCGTAAGCCTCTGTATTTTCCCTTGAGGCATAAGCTTCGCCACAACAACCTACCACCTCGCTATGAGGCGGGCCTCGAGGCGTAAGCCTCAAAAGCAATTTCGAATGATTGTCACTCCAAGATTGACACTTACCTAAACTATCACTGTGCAACATATCTTCACTGAGTTTAGACTTATATTTGTTCTGTGTTTGTTCAAACCATATAGGATACCGCTGAGCTCAAAAAGGAAGAAATGAATCTTAGATTGAAGATGAAAAGAGTATATGGAAAGAAGTTTACAATTAAAATATACCTTAATTTGCTTTCCAATTCAAAAAAGATTGTCTTAACATTTTATGAATAATACAAGATATCCCAATAGCCTACCAAACTAACCCCACATGGCACCACAAAGCTGCTACATTAAATGACCACATCACCATTTATACATATGAAAATGCAAAGTGGCAAAAACATATTGAACAGTTCATTTCGGAGCCAAAGTTCAGGAAAACTAGAGCTTAAATTAAACCAGCAAAGTTGGAGAGATAAAAGAAAAACAAAATATCATAGGAAATTTTAACGTTCTCGGTCAAGAAAACCTCTTTTGAGCAAGACAGCATTGTAAACCCAGATGATTATGAAAAGTGAGAGAACTTCATGCTTAATTACCGATGGCTATAATTTTGGAAAAGAAAATCTGTCGGTGACATAAAAATTCAACTATATATATACATACAGACACACACACACACACACACACTCTCACATATATGGTAAAAGACATCAGATTGGCCTTAGATAAGTCATAAACCCCCAAAACGATGTCGTTTAACTTTTATATATTTAAAAAAAAAAAAAAAAAAAACAGAGCCCTCTCACCCTCTCAGTCCTTCCTCCTTCTCCCTTGCACATTCACTCTCCTTCTCCCTCAACCTCGTTTGTCCCCCTTTACTTCGGATGCTTCACCATAGAATAGATCAATCCAATTCCCTTTTCTTTTCCAGTGCACTTGCTTTATATCTTTGACACACAAGGAAGGGCGTGGTGGCGCCCTAACCAACTCCATTGTTATTAATAAGATCCAAAAAAAGTTGGTATCCACAACAGTTCCAAACAATTAACACTAAAAACCAATTCAGCAATGGTATTGAATACTACCAGTCATGATATTAAAAGAATCTTTTATGTTGACAAGTCAAACTGCCAATTAGATGGTGTTACAGGTAAAGGCAATAAAATTTACGCAACTTCAACAGTAAAAAAGGTTCCTTCTTTTTGTTGCCCCTTATAAATTCGACACATTCTTCTCTCTCCTCCATTTATTATATAAGCACACACACAAAAAAAATAAAAAAAAAATAAAGTAAAAAGTATAAGATTGACCTTTAGATAAGCCAATGTCCTATCTAAGGTCACTACCGAAAAACTACGTATATCTCTCTATTAAAACCCTCTCTCCCTCCCATTCTCAACCACTCCCTCTTTTGATAAAATATTTTTGGGAATAGTCGGAGCCATACCCAATCGAAAAAGGATGCATCCTAAGTGCATTTTTTTTTCTGACAGGACCCCTCCTCGACGCGTCTTAGTACAAAGAAGATGACAACATAACACTGAAAGGACATATAATCTCTTACTTTCATAGACACAATCATTTGATTTCGATCGCATAAGATTAGTCGCTAACAAAATCATCGGTATCTTATCAAATGGAGAAAAAGGTATACACTGACAACCCCTTTTTTTGTTAAAAATCTTAACATTGAATACTCCAAACAGAAACAGAAAGACAAGTCGGCATTAATTTCCAGCAAAAGATCACAGCATCTACAACAATTGCAAAAGACTTCATAACATAGTCCCAGCAATATGTTTACATACAGGAATATGGCTGTCCCACATTTTTTCAGTCTCGAATTAAGTCCATTGTTATGCACTTGGAACCAAAAACAACTGAAAAGAGTAGTAAGAGCTCAAACAAAGACCCTGGGAACGGAGTCCACTGGCTTGCAATCACTCAAATCAGTCTTCCCCAGCACTGAGTTCCGCAAAAAGGAAAATATATAGTTAAGAATAGATATACCTCCAATTTCCAAATGGATCACTGATTTGTTCAAAGACGAGTTTTCACTTTCCAATAAAGACAATTTAGGGCTGTGAGGGAGAGGAGGATGAGCGGAGGGAGAGAGAAGAATTTTGGGAGGGTGAGATAATATTTTTTATTTTTAATAAAATGGCGTCGTTTTGGGAGGAGTAACATTAAATAAGGTCGACCTTATATGCCTTTTGATGATAAATACCTATACACACACATATATAAGATGTTTATTTTTAATAGTTCTTGATATACCACATACATCAACTCTACAAAATACACGTTCAGGGAAGACTTTGGAAGCTCTGCAAAGCATAAATTCCGATGGCCTTCCTGATGCCATACGTGTCTGCACGATTTGGTTGGATCAATATAAAAGTCTTTGGAACCCCGCGCAAAGAGCCCAAGCCCGACAAGCAGAATTTCAATTAATAGAAGATTCTAGATTTGTTGTTAATTTACTTATTTTGTAAAATTAGTATATATCCAAATTAGGTTAGGTTAGTATAAATATGCGTGCGTGTACATGGAAGTTTGGAACACAATGATTTATCATTCAATTGATTGAGATTTGTGTGAGATATCTTTGTCCCATAACCCCGACCCCACCATTTTTTTGGTATAAGAGCTCAGCCCCAAATTACCTTTTGTTGCCATATCCCAGTTCCAAAGTAAAGTGTCCAACAGCCTACAATCAAAGTTCCAAAATCGGTAACCAACCACTCATAAAAATCCCAAACCAAACCAGCTTCTCCCCCTACGTCACTGTACCTTATTAAAAGAAAATGAACAAATTTTGGAACACCATTAGCGCCTCGTCCTGCATTGCTTCCATTCCCTCTTTTCCAAAGCACACCAATAATTCCTAAAAAAACAATTCAACAATGGTATGGAATTCTTGCTCAGTCATGATACCAATTCACCATTCATTGACTATTAAGAGTGAGACCCTCTTGAATGCCCTTTTTCTAAAATAATTAGACAACAAATTTTGGGGATTGACCTTACATACACCCTTAGCTTAATTAAAGTCACTCATATCAATCTGATATGCTTTATCTACAAGTATAATGTATATGAATATAAACATATATTCTCGATCATATTATTCCAACAGAATCACACTCAAACATTCAAACACGACACTTTAAGCAACAAAAAACGCAATTTAAATGAAGAAATTCAGACTGGGAAATGAATTCAATACAAAAGATTCAACCATTAATCTCAATCGAAATATTAGGGTTCAGTTCAGAAACTCAAAACTGAGACAAATCGAAATATTAGGGTTCAGTTCAAAAACTCAAAACTGACACAAATCGTGGATGTGAGCATACCTAGTTTCTTGACAATTCCAGATAGACCTTATAGAAATGTGTACTTTGAACCGGTGGCGACGATGGCGGCGGCGGCACTTTCCGGCAACGGTGGAGAGGTTTAGGTGACCGGTTGGTTTTCTAAAAGAGAGTAACAGTAACCTAAGAATAACCCATATTTCAAATAGTATTTTTCCTTCCTTCCCTTCTAACATACTCGAACTTTTACTGGACTTATTAAATGGGTCGGGTTGGTATTTTTGCTGGTTGGGTTACCATTAGTAAGGAATGTTTTTTTTTTTTTATTTTAACATTTCATCCTATACTCCAATATTTAAAATTAAAAATAAATATTATTCTAAATATATGAATTTGAATTCATTTTACCTTGAAACATGGGTGCATATAATTTGGTTAGATCATAGATGTCCTGAAAATTAAGTTGGCAAAGTTTTTAATTAATTAAGAGTGAATATTTAAAGAATTTTGTATTTAAGTGGAGAAAATGTTTTTTATTACCGATTTGAAGATCAATTATATGAGAGGTGTATATGTGGAGAAAATGCAGTTCAACTTGACGACAAATAAAAGGAAAGGTTTCAATGGAAATACTAATCAAATAACGGTAGGTTTTACCTAAGTTTACAATGACATACGCTAATTTTTTTTATAAATTATTTGAGAAATAAACATCAAAACCTACCCTCCCTAATGTTACTAAGGCTGTAACATGAGTAAACAGTTTAGGCTCGATTCGTATTCGCTCGATTAAAAGTTTGATTCGAGCTCGACTTGAAATATAAATGATTTAAATATAAGCAAATTTTAAAGTTCGATAAATTACTCGAACCTGCTCAAATTGTAATTTTCTATAGATACTCGGATCATATTCGTTCAAAAAGTTCAAACTGCTCGGGCTCGTTTCGAGATCGTGCTCGACTTAGATGCTAAACGAATCTTAATCAAAATTTATTTTATACTCAATAAATTTTGTGAATCAAATCTGAACAACTCAATACTCGACTCGGTTCATTTACACCCTTAAATGCTACATCTTGCTACATCATTTTATAAACTATTTTTATAATATTTTGTTGTCGCTATAAGAATACTCCTGACTCAAATTCTAGTATTCGAAGTATATTTAATCTTCTGGTCCGTTCATTTACTAGACTATGCATGTTGTGTGCATGTTGTTGTCGTCATGATCATATTTTCCTTTTTTATCTACTTTATACTTTAACTCCAATTATTCCTTCACAATTTTATTTTAAAATTGTTTTTTTGAAATGGTACGGGTTGATCGAAATCCTTATTTATCTCAAATGTTTTTTCCTCTAAAATGATCATAACTTACTTTCTTGTACGATCTAGAAAAGTCAAATGTCTATGTTCTTCGATTCTATTGATATGATATTGTTCACTTTATTAGATGTCTATCGAAAATTCAGATTTTGTTGGACTTAGCTAGATAAGAGTTTTTTACAAAATAAAGTGCAAATAGAAATTGCATTATTTTGAGGTTCTGAATCCTAACATAGACATATACTGGAGTATTATATTATCATCAAATTTTATATATTCACAGTAATTTTATAATCTAACAAATATAAATGTCCTGAATTAAATTAGCTAAACTTTAAAAATAGTTATATACAAATAGAATATTTTGTATCGAATTTACAACATCAAAAATATCAAATAGTGGAACAAAGTGGTTGTCAAGTACTTGAAACAATGTATTGAAAATTAGTTGATTGGGACCTTTGTTAATTTCCTTTTCCTTCAAGTAAAAAGTAAAAAGAATCTAATTGATGAGCTTATACAATTATATTAGCCGGCTGGGAAATATTTAATCCACTAATTATATGGATTTCCTTGAGTTTCTAGTAAAAAAAAATAAAAAAATTACACCCTCTTTTTCAAAATTAAAGATGCATTTTTTATTTTTCATAAATCTTTCCAAAATTAGAAATTTATTTCTAGGTCTTTAAAAGGTTATGATTTATTGAGTTTATTATTTCTTTCGGAATAATAGAAGTAGGTATTTTTTTTTAGTATAATGTGTCCTTGTAGTTTTCATGGGTACAACTATAAATACAAAAAATCCATACAAATTTTCATATTTGAAATGTATCCATAATCTTGGAACCAATAAAGTATTTAGCACCAGTGGATTCCTCAAGTAATAGAGCACTTAATTATAAGTAGGTCTAGAATTTACATAGAGGTCCTTTGTGATCATGGAAATTATGTTCCCACCCAAAGTGGAAATGAGTGATATTAAGTTAACTTGGTCAAATTCATCCTCAAGAGTGGCTAGAAGTTGTATGAACTTAGAAACTGAGGATCCAAGAAGATACATGTTAACGTCAAGATTCGTCTGCGCACCTCAATCACTAAAAATGCGCTAATCCTGCACAATAACGATACCACACTCAGAGTTCCGGGTGGTTTTGCCACCGGGGGATAGCTCAGGCGTGAGAATTAGTACAGGCTGTATCAATGTTTTGATAACAATGGAGGTTTGCAATTTAGTGTTTAGTTTTGCATTACCTTAGAATAGAAGGAGGAAGCTCTGTATATATACCTCCTTATGTCATCATCACGCCTGGACCCACTTGACAGAATAAAGCATATGTCTCCATCAACTAAATCATAATAAATGCTCCAATCAAAATATAAGTCAACCCAGTTAGAAAGTAATTTCCTTAACTAGATCACTTATCCCAACTAAAATCGTCAAATGAGTTCGGATCCTCCATACCGGGTCGGGTAACCCGAACCCAGAACCCAACATTGCCCCTTACTCTTTAATTATAAAAAGTATTATAATAAAAGAGTAAAAAGAATGAATATATCTTTAATCACTGATCCAAACACTCCCTTAACCTTGTAACCGCCTCAAATTATTGCCACCATTACTACCATAACGTCACGTGCCATTAAAAGGGGCCCACCACATTTAATGAAATGGCGCCGTCTGTGGGAACCGTGCCGGATTCAAAGGGTCACCCTCAATAAAGTTAAACCATCCACAAATGCAACCGTCATTTTCAATTCAAAATTTTCAAATCTGCTCTGCAACTTTCACCGCGATTTCCATCCTACTCTGACCACTCGATTCCAGCACCTTGTTCTTCTATTCATCAATGGCGACCAACGACGCCTCAAGCTCTTCTAACCCATCGAAAACTAGTGCCTCAGCCTCTACTGCTAACGAAATCATAACTCCCATCATAGCGGTGACAACAGAAGCCACCACAGTCACAACCACTGCCGCTCCAACAGTCGTCGCCTCCGCTGCGCCGGTAGTCATTACTTCCGCCGCTGAAACCAGCTCCACCTCACTGGGACTCAGCACTTCCTCCCAAGGTCCCATCACCAGCTCTGATTTCCCTGGCAACCCCTTTCCTACTACGTCGCCCCGCACCGAAGCCGAACTCCAGAACATGAAGATGTTAGAGGAATATTCTTCGGAAAAAACTTTCACCCACATAAATACCAGATCTTCCATTCAAACCAAAGATCTCACAGCTATCCGGGAACTGTACCAGATCCCTATATCCTACCAGATACGCACAGCCGACCTCAATGAGAGGATGTACCAGCGCCCCAATGGCTGGACCGCTGTATCCGTTCAAGCCCTAAAATATGGGCTCAGATTCCCCCTCAATGCTTTTATGCTTACTTTTCTGAGCGTGGTCGGGGTCGGACTCGCCCAGCTAGTCCCAAATTCCTTCATCCACCTGGTATGCTTCATCGCCTACTGCCATGATTGCTAGGTCGAACCGACCCTGGACTTCTTCTTTGCGCTATTCACGGTCATCCGATCCCGCGAGGCAGGGTTTCGGCAGATCAGCAAGCTGCCCGCCAAAGGGGCTCAGAAGTTATCTTTGATGAAGACCCCAACTAGCAACAAAGGTTGGCACCCACAGTGGTTTTATATCAAGGGGCCCGATACCAGCCTGATATCAGATTGGATCAGCCTCACCAAAACACACTAACAACATTGAGGCTTTCCCGACCGATCGCATGGACGAGTTCAAGCAATTCATCAGCAAGATGCCCGACGAGGAGTGGGACTTCGAGCTCCTCGGCAACCATACTTGGTTGTATGACCACGGATGTAAGAACTAAATCCCGAACCTTAATTCTTAACTTTATTGCTTATAATTCCTTTTAACTCGAACTGACCTATAACATTCAACTTCTTTCAGTAACTCTTATTAAACCAACCGCCCCAACTGAAGTTGGCCGAACCGTTCCCCGGATCACTGAGCCGAACCCCATCAATCCCGAAGGAATCATGGGAGACGTGCCTTTAAACCAAGTGCCGATAGCGGCTCGCCCGATTACAGCCATCCCAATGACCCAAGTCCTCAAGAAGAACACTTTAGAGATGAGCAGGTCGGAAAAAATGGCCTTGATGAAGAAAAAACAGCTCAAGAAGAAGGCGCCATCCAAGCCAGTAAAGATTCCCGTGGCGATTCCCGACCCGATTACCCTGGGAATTATCGACGAGGAAGAGACTGATGACGAAGTTCTGGAGCCTTTAGCGAAGAGACCTCGTAAAGAGCCTTCGACCAGCTCAGCGCCTCCGACCGCGCCCACACATCAGGTCAAAATCCATCCAGGCGGAGCCAGTTCATCCGATCCCCGGACTTCGGCTCCTTCTTCCAGCAACCAATCCAAACCACGAACCCTCTGGCCCCAAAACCCCTCCGATCCCTTTCCCTATGATCTTCTTGAACGCTTCATTATGCCAGCCGATAACGAGCGGTTCAGGAATCATAGCCTAGACCAATTCTTAGAAGATTTCATCAAACTTCAATTCCAGGTAATTCTGTTTTCATCATTGTTGTAGAAAGTTACTTTACTACTTGCTCCACCCAACTAACACACAATCTTTGTAGTCCAGCGCGGTGTTCGCCCGATCTCTCCCATCCTTGCTCAAATTAACAGAAAGGAACGGGGAAATCGAGGCAGCGAATGAAGCCTTAAAGAGTGATGTTCAGACTCTGAAGTCTGATCTAGAGAAGGAAAGGGAGCTTCATGCCGGCACAAAGGACAAACTCATCGAAGCCAATCGGGAGAGTTATCAGCTTCGGAATCGGGTCGAGATCCTCCAATCAGAGATTGTTGAACACGACAAGCAAATCGGCCGACTCATGGAAGAGCGGGTTTTACTGAAGGAGAATGATGCTGATCAAAAGGAGGCAATTGCGGCTCTTGAAGAACAGATGGAGCAGACACACTCCAAAATGACCGACCTGATTCACGCCCTCAATTCATTGGAAGAAGAGCACGCCCAACTGAAGAACCAGGGGCCTTCCTTGACCGAAGAAACCAAGCTCCAAATAATAGAGGAGTATAAGGCATCTCCTGAACTGGCCGATAAAGTCATCATGCAGTTCTCTGAAGGGTACCAAAGCCACAAAGAGAAGATCAAGGAGAAGATGATGGCTGCGGGGTTAGATACTTCAATTCTCGACTCTTCGGACGATGAAGAGGAAACAGAAGAACAACTTCCTCCTCCGACTCAATAGGATAGTTTCTATTTTACATGCTTTTTCTTTTTTTATGTAAATGGTACAACTTGCAATTTCAATGAACATTAATGAAGTTATTCAGCATTTTTCGACTACACAATCTGATACCATTTTATTTCAATAGACAAAAATATTTACATAATCGGTAAAAAGAAATGACTATGACTTACTGGTAATATCTCCTAAGTCTCCCAGCATGCCATGTATTCTTAATATCCGAACCATCCATAGCCCTAAGCCGGTAAGTTCCTGGCTTGGGCACTTCAATAACTTCATACGGCCCTTCCCAGTTCGGCATAAGCTTGCCTGAATTTTGGGGAGTTGAGGCTGCAGCTTCTCGAAGCACCAGATCTCCAACTTCAAATCTTCTAACTTTCACCCCTTTGTTGTAGTGCTTGGTTGTCCTCCTCTGATAAGCCGCTAACTTTATTAGAGCTTTCTCCCTAACCTCATCTAACAAATCCAAGTTGAGGCGAAGCCCTTCGTCATTATACAACTCCTTGTATTGACTGACCCGAAGTGAAGGGGACCCGATCTCCACAGGAATAAGGGCATCGGTCCCATAAGCGAGACGAAAAGGTGAATCTCCTGTCGTTGTTCGGGTCGTTGTCCGATATGCCCATAATACACTAAGCAACTCTTCGGGCCATCTCCCTTTGGCTTCATCCAATCTCCTTTTTATTCCATTGAGAAGAGTTCTATTAGTGACTTCTACTTGACCGTTTGACTGAGGATGGGCCACCGAATTCTTCCTATGTTGAATTCCCAGATCCGTGAGAAATTTTTCAAACTTCGCACCTACAAACTGCCTCCCATTGTCCGATACTAGAACCATTGGAATGCCGAAGCGATATACAACAAATTCTTTTAGAAATTTCAAACACCCCTGCTCTGTAATCGTTTTGAGAGGTTTAGCTTCTACCCACTTCGTCATATAGTCGATTGCCACAATGACAAAACTGACTTGCCCCTTAGCCTTTGGCAATGGTCCTAGAATATTAATCCCCCATACAGCAAACGGAATGGGTGATAAGACTGAATACAATTCTTCGGGAGGTTGGTGAGGGATCGTTCCATTCAGCTGGCACTTAGGGCACTTCTTAACATATTCTTTAGACTCTTGGAAGATGGTTGGCCAATAGTAACCCTGCCTCAGAATCTTATATGCTAATGCCTTAGCGCCCATATGGTCTCCACATATACCTTCATGGACTTCCCGAAGTGCGTAATCCGCTTCGGAAGGGGTCAAATATTTCTGCAGTGGAGAGGAGAACGACCTTCGAAATAAGTCCCCATCAATCAAGATGAAGAACGAACTTCGATGCTTGATTTTCTTTGCTTCTAACCGATCCGAAGGAAGGACGCCATCTGCCAGATATGAAATATACGGCGTGAGCCAACAGTCCATTCTTTCTATCGGGAACACTTCTGACCTTCGAATACTTGAGTCGCCCAGGACTTCCAGGTATACAGACCCGCTAAAAGTAGTTTCTGTTGTTGCCAATCTTGTCAAGGCATCGCCTATGGTATTGTTTTCCCGACCAATTCCTTGCACGCTATATGATTCAAAATAATGTAGTTGGTCTTTAACTGCAGCCAAGTACTTCGTCATCCTATCCCCTCGGGCTTCATACTCTCCCACTATCTGTTTAACCACTAACTGGGAATCACTGAAGATGATCAAATGCTTCACTTCCAAACTTCTTGCCAACCGCAATCCGGCCAAAATGGCTTCATACTCTGCCTCATTATTGGTCGCCTTAAATTCGAAGCGAATGGCCTGTTGGACCTTAAACCCCTCCGGACTAATCAAGATGACCCCTGCCCCACTGACATCCGAAGTCGAAGAGCCATCCACATACAGCGTCCATGACGTAAGACCTGTTCGAACGTCTGATATCGAACTTACAATCAGTGCATTATCAACTGCATCGGGTTCGGTAAACGAGCATTCCACAACGAAGTCGGCCAATGCCTGACTCTTAATGGCAGTCCGAGGATGGTATTCTATGATGAACTGAGTCAACTCCATCACCCAAGCAGAGAGGCGTCCCGACAAATCTGGCTTGTTCATGACCTTTTTAAGAGGCTGATCAGTGTACACTACCATCAATCTTCCTTGGAAATAATGCCTTAGCTTCCTGCTAGCTATCACGAGTGCATAGGCGAATTTTTCTAAGTTGGGGTATCTGGTTTCGGCATCCCGAAGCACATGGCTGACATAGTAGATGGGGCACTGCCTGCCCCCTACTTCCCGAACTAATACCGCTCCCACTGCCAATGAGCTCGCCGCCAGATACAGGTACAGGGGTTCCGAGGGAATAGGCTTTACCAAAAGCGGAGCTGAAGAGAGATACCTTTTGATTCCTTGGAACGCATCTTCATACTCTGAAGTCCACTGGAAGGTCTTTTCATTCTTTGGTCCTTTCAAAGTGTTAAAGAAGGGTAGACACCGTTCCGCCGATTTTGACATGAATCTTCGCAGTGCAGCAATTCTACCGGTCAATCGCTGAACGTCTTTAAAAGATTGGGGAGACTTCATGTCTAAAATGGCTTTAATCTTTTCCGGATTAGCTTCAATCCCCCTCTTGCTGAGCAGATACCCCAGAAACTTACCCGAACCAAGGCCAAAAGTACATTTGGTTGGGTTCAGCCGAAGCTTGAACGTTCTTACTGTCTCAAAGCAGCTTTCCAAGTCATCTAGGTGGTTCCGAACTCCCATGCTTTTGACAATCATGTCATCCACATACACCTCCATGCTTCGACCTAATAACTTGGCGAACACATAGTTCATCATTCTCTGATATGTAGCTCCCGCATTCAGCAATCCGAACGTCATTTTCTTGTAAGCGTATATTGCTCGATGCGTAATGAACGCCGTCTTCGGCATATCCTTCTTGTCCGAGATCTGGTGATATCCAGAGAAGGCGTCCATGAAGCTAAGCATGTCGAACCCTGAAGTTGCATCAATCAGCTGGTCGATGTACGGAAGAGGGTAAAAATCCTTCGGGCAGGCTTTATTCATATCGGTGTAATCTATGCAGACTCGCCATTTGCCATTCTACTTCTGCACCAACACCACGTTCGCTAACCACTCCGGATAATCAATTTCGTAGATGAAATCCGCCTTTAGCAGTTTGGCGATCTCATCGTCAATGATCTTTTGTCTATCGGGAGCGAAGATCCTCCTCTTTTGACGGATAGGCTTCTTAGAAGGGTCAATACACAGTTTATGAACTGCCACCGATTTATCAACTCCGGGCATGTCAGAAGGCTCCCATGCAAAAATGTTCGCATATACTCGAAGTAGCTCGATTAGATTAGTCCGAAATGGCTCTACCAATCCTGCGCCTATCTTGATCAGCTTATCGACCTTTCCAACAATCAATTCTACCTCCTCTGTCTCTTCGGCTGGCAACGCTAGGGGTTCGGAATTTCCCTCAGTGAACGGCTCGACCTCTATAGCCATTGTTTGCTTATGCTTGCTGACCCCAACCGCCGAGGATATCAATGAATTTCGGTAACACCTGCGTGCCATGTCCAGATCCCCCTTTACCTCGCCGACCCCCTCCGAAGTCGGGAACTTAATCTTGAAGTGACCTATTGAGATAACCGCCTGAAGTGCTGCCAAAGTGGGTCTACCCAGAATGGCGTTGTAGGCTGAATCTATCTGGACCACAAAAAATCTGACTATGACTTCTACCTGCCTCGGTGCCGTGCCAAAGATAACCGGCAGCTCCACGGTTCCGGCCACGCGAACAGGATCGTTGCTGAAGCCATACAACGGAGATTCCTGACCCACCTCCATCTTCGCTCCCCCCAGGTCTAACCTATTGTATGCATGAGTAAACAATATGTCGACCGAAGATCCATTATCGATCATTATTCGCTTCATATCCATAGATCCGACCTGGGCCGTGATGGCTAGCGCCCCTTCATGTGGATCAATCGGTTCCGAGGGGTAATCCTCCTCGGTAAATGATATCACCGTATTGGGAAATGGGCGATCTCCCACCGAAGGCCGCTCTGAAACCGATAACACGACATCCATCAGTCCCCTCCTCTTCTTCCCGACTTTCTTTCCAAACGTTCCCCCAGTGATGACATCGACACAATTCCTTGGAGGGTTTGACCCTCTTCGGCCTTCCGAAGTAGAATCCTGCCGACCTACAACATACTGCACCAGTTCACCACTTTGGATTCTCTTCTCTATCAAATCCTTTAGGTTATAGCAATCCTCCG
This sequence comes from Aralia elata, assembly GCA_034770075.1. NCBI lineage: Eukaryota > Viridiplantae > Streptophyta > Magnoliopsida > Apiales > Araliaceae > Aralia > Aralia elata. The sequence goes on from CM068384.1 coordinate 26,207,705, forward strand.
TATCATGACCGGACGTCTGATGATATTCACAATAACGGCCGGGGTTGCCCCGGTGGGATCGGGTTGCGGTCGGACAGGGTTCAAATGAGGGTTGATTTCTAATCTCCTCGAGAATCTTTGCCCGATCTTTAGTGAGAGGGGTATATACCTTATTCACATTCTTCTTCGGGAAAGGCGGTCTGCCACCTCCTGAATTAGCCCCTCCCTGACCATTTCCCGACCCAGATCCACCATAGAAGTTGCCCTTCGGATGGCCGCTGGGACGGGTAGTGTAATTCCTATCTTTTGGTTTTGAATTATCCTCATACCGATCCTGAGGATTTAAGCTTTTGTATGCTTCTTCTATGGTGATAAGTCCTTCAGCTCGACCATAGGTTTCCGCTAAATCCATTGGTGGGTTAAGAATGAGATCTTTCCATAAATCTTTCGACTTCGTGGCATCTAGACCCGTAGTGAAGAACCCGACTGCTTGCTGCACATTCAAACTAGTCACAGTACCAGCCATGTCTCGGAATCTTTTCACATACTCGCCCAAACTCTCTCCTGATCTCTGCTTTACTTGGGTCAGAGCGGTGGTTAGCTTTCCTCTCTTCTTATTGCTCCCAAATCGCGCATGAGACTTATCACTTAGGTCTTGCCACGATCCAATAGAGTTTGGGGGAAGGGACACCATCCATTCCCGAGCTGCAAGCTTCAGAGTAGTGACAAACATGTGGCACTTGGCAGCATCCGGGTGATCATAATAATTCATCACTTGATTATATCTGTGAGTATGATCATAGGGATCGCCCGTACCGTCATAAGAGTCTAGGGGAGGCATTTTCTTGGTCTTATCTGCTTTGACCTGCTCGATCTCCCTGGTGAAAGGTGAATTTGATATGTTCGGCAACTCCTTGGCCTGAACTACCGCGGCTAGTTTTTCTTCTAACTCAGCCAGTCGTATAACAACGGGATCGGTTTCGCTCCTTCGGGGTGGCGACCGAGGCCTGCCACCAGATCCGGATCCCCTTCTTTCATTAACGTTTCCGTCTCGAGAACGGCCTACCCGCCTGTTCCGATCCGGGGTGCGGCTCCCGGGCCTGCTTCGGTCCTGTGAGCGGCTTCTGTGCCTTCTGCGATCAGGGGAGCGGCTCTGATGCCTGCTCATCAGGCGCAAAGGGCTTTGATGCCTGCTGCGGATTGGGGAGCGACTATCTCGCCTGCTCTCATTCTCCGAGCGGCTCTGTCGCCGGCTCCGAACCGGGGAACGGCTCTGATGCCTGCTCCTAACTGGGGAGCGGCTCTGACGCCTGCTCCGAACTGGGGAGCGGCTCTGACGCCTGCTCCGAACTGGGGAGCGGCTCTGACGCCTGCTCCGAACTGGGGAGCGGCTCTGACGCCTGCTCCGAACTTGTTCGGAACCATCCGAACGATTAGTCCTGGAATGGTTCCTATCAGTGTTCTGTCGGCCAGGGGGTCGGCTCGATGAAACCTCCTCCTGTTCTTCCAGCCTGGCCAAATGCTCAGCTATTTCTCGTTGTTGCTAGCGTAAGGCCTCCATTACTTCCTGGTCCTTTGCCCTACGTTGGGTCAGGATCCATTGTCGTTTATCCTCGTGATTGGCATTGCTGCCTGAATGAACAAGGGTTCGAGCTGGGTTGGCAGTCATATGAGCCGAAGGTTCTGGCGTCTGCTGGTTAGTGTGAAACAGACGACGACGAACCGGGGCAGATTGGACTTGTAAAGGCACCCTAGGCCGGCCCCTTGGCCCCAACCTCTCCCTAACCGACGACCTGAGTCGGTTAAGGACCGACCTACGAGTTGGTGTATGGGAATCAGCTGATCCTTCACCTCCATTATGGGTTGTATTCACCATATCTATTCTCTAGCTTTAACAGTGATTGAGAACTAACACTAAGGCCCTCCTTCTAGCGCCAATGTTAACGCCAAGATTCGTCTGCGCACCTCAATCACTAAAAATGCGCTAATCCTGCACAATAACGATACCACACTCAGAGTTCCGGGTGGTTTTGCCACCGGGGGATAGCTCAGGCGTGAGAATTAGTACAGGCTGTATCAAGGTTTTGATAACAATGGAGGTTTGCAATTTAGTGTTTAGTTTTGCATTACCTTCGAATAGAAGGAGGAAGCTCTGTATATATACCTCCTTATGTCATCATCACGCCTGGACCCACTTGACAGAATAAAGCATATGTCTCCATCAACCAAATCATAATAAATATTCCAATCAAAATATAAGTCAACTCAGTTAGAAAGTAATTTCCTTAACTGGATCACTTATCCCAACTAAAATCCTCAAATGAGTTCGGATCCTCCATACCGGGTCGGGTAACCCGAACCCAGAACCCAACAATACACTATTCTACTTTCATTTCCGTCAGCATGAGTTAAGTCAAAAGGTATGATATACACATGTCGATCCCAATAAATTATTCTTTTCACGAAGCATCCTTCTTCTTAATCATAGAAATAAAAAGAAAGAATAGAAAGGAAAAGCAAGGAATGGAAAGTGAAATACATTCTTAATTTAACCCTTTGTTTAGAAAGAACTGCTACTAGCAAAAGGAACAGTTATTACGTGTGACGGAGAACCTGTTTAGATTAATAAAATAACAAATATTGTTTTCAATAACCTATGGTATGATATTTCATTTCAAGTCTATGGGTTAGGGGAGATCTTTGGAATGAGATCAAGAGAGTAACTAGAGGTAATTTAAGAAAAACTTAACTTAATTTACTATAAATCAATTGCGGAATTTACTGGAGATCGACACTAGAAACTCCAAAGGAGTAAGATTAAGTATAATAATTGAGTCACCATTAATACTCATTTGGTTATAAAATTAGAGATACATTTGTAAAAAAGATAATTTTATGTTCTCAAATATAACCTTAGTATTAGTTAAGAATTCGGCTGTGGTGGTTTGATATTGAAAATAATAGTAAAAAAGTAGTAGCAAATTAAGAATATCATGTCAGTTTATAGTCCTAAGAAGAAAATGTATTTTTAGTTTTAAAACGGACTAAAAAAAATATATCACCAATTTTAGAAGATGGTATAATTTAGGTTTGTAAGACTAAAAAGGAGGGCTTGACGTTTTTAGTTTATCATCCCCAGACCACCATCAAAGAGGTTGCACTACCTCTTACGATTATTGGGGACTAAAAAACAGTGAAAAGAAAATATGAAGAATTGGGAAACCAACTTATGAGATGTAACTTGAAATTATTTCAGAACTTTATGTTAATCCCACCGTTATAAAGAAACAGGCTCATTAAATTTTTTTTGTTTTTCTTTTAGCAAAAGACGAAAAATTATTGAGAATATGAGAATTTCAAAAATTCAAAAAATCTTGGATTTTGAAATTGTTACAACTGATATCACCATATGAGCTTATAATGAAACTCAAATAAAAAAACTACACGACTGCCTCATATCAAAATGATACTCTATCATGATGCGAGTGATGTTATATACAACGATAAATTTATACTCATATTAAATATCGATGTATATATATGAGATAAGAGAGTATAAAAAAAAGATACACATATTATTATTCTATTTTATTGTTTATTGATGATGACCTAGCCATCAAGATGTGTCTCCAACGATAGGTTCCTGTTCGTCCGTACTTGCACAAACGTTCTCAAAGTGTATGACAACTCAAGATTATTGAGAATATGAGAATTTCAAAAATTCAAAAAATCTTGGATTTTGAAATTGTTACAACTGATATCACCATATGAGCTTATAATGAAACTCAAATAAAAAAACTACACGACTGCCTCATATCAAAATGATACTCTATCATGATGCGAGTGATGTTATATACAACGATAAATTTATACTCATATTAAATATCGATGTATATATATGAGATAGGAGAGTATAAAAAAAAGATACACATATTATTATTCTATTTTATTGTTTATTGATGATGACCTAGCCATCAAGATGTGTCTCCAGCGATAGGTTCCTGTTCGTCCGTACTTGCACAAACGTTCTCAAAGTGTATGACAACTCAAGTCGTCGTGGAAGTGCCTCGGGTGCGAATATTAGTGAATATGACAGAGAGATAAGTGATCAATCTATTTTGCTTTCAAGTGTAAAACGTATCTAACCTTATTCTACCATTTCAGACTTCGCTTTATAGTCCCACTATTTTCCTCCTTTCAAACTATCAAATTAGGTACAAGGGTAAGGGTATGGGTCTGGCAGAAGAAATCACATCACCTGACGGCCATGCTGCTCGAGATACTACTATGTGGGGTTCTCGGACAAAAAGAGTACCATTGGCTTTCCTAGCACACTTCCCCTGAGCGGGTCAAGTCTGACGATTCATGGGTCTGGTCTGATTTGTTGTGAGCTAGACCGTTTGGGCCTATATCCTAACACTTACAATTCCAAGTTAGATGCAATCTACATCCGTCATAAAATTAGTCGACATATAAATTAATCTTGAAGCTTGATGTGAAAATATTATATAATTGTAAGTGCACATCGTCAAATTGAAAAACTTACAAGCACAGATCGAACCACATAGACTAAATTAATTTCAGTAATGATATATATTGTGAATGTTATACGTTGAATTTTTAGTTGTGAATTACGTAGATATGTATTAGTGGTAATTTTATTAGGAATATGTGTAATATGGAACTTTCTTATAATTTCTACCAATCTCATGTATTGTTAAACTTTGCAATTATAATTCAGCGTAATTTATCGCAATACATAGCATGACTCAATTAATTTTAAAACATCATTAATATTTATTTCAAGCCAATCAGAAATAAAAATGAAAAATTAATTAACTACAATTAAACACTAATTAAACTAATTAGAAGATGAAAAATAATAATAAGAAAACAATCTAGGAATCCAAATATACTAAACAATAAATATAACAAATAATCTAATCTATTCTATTTTTATAACTTAAATTGCGCCACTGGTTTGTTGTACATAATTCGAAAAATAAATCAATTAAGTCCAATTAAAAATTAACTGTGGTTTTGATTTCCGTCCCTTTTAATTTAGTAATTTTATAATCAATTTAGGTAAGCATAGATTATGAAAAATTCACATATTAAAAATAATCTATCGAAACCTCTTAATTAATTTAAAACTTACATAAGAACTACGAAATGAAGGTATTTCAATAACAAAACATGAATTCGAAATCATTTAAACATTAAAGCACAATAAATAGAAGAGATGAAGAATATTGTCATGAATAATTATTTAATTTCGTCTTCATCCTAAATCTAAAAAATTAGCTAGACATGAAAATAAATAAAACAATTAAGATAAAGTAGAAGAAGATTGAATATAAAATAAAATAAGAAAACTCTCTTTATTTACATCTTCCAATGAGAGTACAATAGAGAAGTAATTTAATTCTTCTCCTACTTCTAACATAATTTAATACATTATATAATACATAATTCTCCAAATAAATGACCTTATTTATAGAGATAAATTACTTATACTTCAAACTAGGTACAATGAACTTGGACTATTTCCAATATTCTCGATATCAACTAGGAAGCTTCTAGAACTCATTTTTCAAATCAACTTCATCTATTCATTAGATTCTTGCAAAATAAAATAAAACTAATAATAATATTAAAATGAACAAAATTAAGTAATTAAAATGCATAAATTATGGACCTATCAAGTCAATCCCCAAGACAAAAAAGAAAAGAAACAAATTTTGATGAAACTACATCATCAAACTTACTCAGGCATGTTGAAAATTTAACTAGAAAACTTCCTAAGCTAGGACTCTACTTGCTTCCATTCCATCATAATTAAACACTGCATATAAGGAAAAAAAAATATTAGCGCTTACTTATCAAAACTAATACTGCAATTATTAGGTCTATGAAATCAATCTTTTTTTCGTGATTTTGCATTAAGAAGGGTCAAATGGTTAAAATAAATAAAAATAAAAAGTGCATTTGTCGATTTCCTATGTAAAAAGGTGGTTGACCAACTGGCCTCGACTCGGTTGATACCTCAGGCCTCTTGCAAAGCAAGAGGTCCTGAGTTCAACTCCCACCCCTGAATTAGCAACAAAAAAAAGAAAATAAAAATGGTTAAATGATCACACATAATTAAGCACATAATTAAGTTAGTTAGTACTCTTTCCGTCTCATGATAAAAATCCTGATTGATTTTTTACGTAAATTAAAAAAGAAAATAAAATGACAAAATTGTCTGTATTTAAATTCTCATTTAATTGCATAATTTTCTGTACATGACTAATGATGCTCCATAAATATTCATAGAGGAATAGAAATAGGACAATTAATACTAAGGTTATGTTTGTTTGTAAGGATTATAATCACAAGACTATTAATCCTAGGATTAAATAGTTCTAGTCGCATGTTTGTTTTTTATGAGATTATTCATAGGATAACTTAAAATTATGTTTGTTTTTTTCAGAATTAATTAAAGGATTGGATAAAAAAATATCATTTACTATTATACCCTTATCAATAATAACATATTTTAAACTATAAATTATTGTAAAAAAATAAATTATTTAAAATAAATAAACATTTAAATTAGGACTACCTAAAATAGTAATAAAGACTTTTATCCTAGATGAATGGAATAATCAATTGAATGATTGATTTCGAGCTCTTTCCATACTGATGTAATAGACTAGTATAAGATCTTTCTCTCCTCTTTATGAGTATTCAAAAAGGATTATTTGCATTACATAATTTTCAATATTTTTTTAATAATTCAAGTTTAGCATAGAAAAATATCACCAAAAATAATACTTTCTCCATTCTATATTATTTGATCATTGTTGACTTTTTAAAGTCAGCTTAAGAGATTTTTAAACTCAAAATTGACATAGATTATTTTAATTTCAATTAATACAATGATGAATATTATAAACTATCTAAAAAGTATTATTCATTTTAACTTTTATTATTTCATAATTTTTAATAAGTTATATTAATTTTGAATTTAAAAATATTTCAAATTGACTTTTAAAAATCAATAATGATCATATAATTTAGAATGGAAGGACTCCTAATTAAGTTGTACATTACATTGAAGTTTCAAAAGAAACTTAACAAAAAAGACAGTGTCCTCCGGTACTAATTAAGTTGTACATTACATTAGGGGTGAACATGGTGCGGTTTGGTGCGGTTTGAAGCACAAACCAAACACGAAACCGCTTAGGTGCGGTTTGACAAATCAAAAACCGCACATGAAACCACTTGTAATTGGTGCGGTGCGGTTTCATTTGGTGCGGTTTCGGTTCCAAAACCAATTAAAATAACAAAATTTTATGTAATTTAAATTAACAATTTAGATCACTACTCTAATTTGAAATTCCAGCCATCATAATTCAAATAATACTACCATATTCTTATGACTGTCAGTTGTGCCAACCTTGCCTGATTGTGTGCCTAAGCCAAGACGGACGACCTATAGTGAAATCAGCCCAACAAAGATTTGACCATTTCTCAATTAAAAGCCTTACTGAATTTTATATGTAAGCAAAATATTTTAATCGTAAATTCATGTATAATGACAGGACAACCATGATCCACATGCTTACTGAATTGCAAAAAGCAGGACACAGTGACATGCTGCTAAAACTTACCTTCAATCCAAGAACTGAAGGAGAGGCTTTAACATAAGCAAGCTCACTAACTACTAATACTGCTTTGTGAATTGCAATTCTTGAAAGAGGTTGAACACTACTAAATTATGTAGATTAATATAAATGTTATTATAATCAATTATACAACAATAACATAAAAAATTAATACTTTACTCAATATAACATGTTTCTTGTTCAAAGTTCCCTGAGTAGAAATTGTTGATTCTTCTAATTAGTTTGAATCAAAACAATTCTGCAAGGCCCTGTAATTTTTGTTGAAGTTTTTGACAACAACTAAGAAAAAAAGTTAAGTTTCCAGAATCATTTCAGGGGCTTAAAATCTAGTAAACAGCAAAATATTAGAGTTCTATTGCATTAAAAGTTTGTTGGTATGCTAATGCGTGTAAATGTTGTATAATTGTATTGTAGCATGATCATAAGTAACTAAGCTGGTTTAGCTCGTATATGAGATTGAACTAAACTGGTTTATATATCCTGATAAGCTTTTCCCCACAACAGTGCAACCATTTTTGTAAAGAGGTATAGCAACAACATATACACACACAAGCTAATCATAAAACAGCTAAATACTTCAAAAATAATAAGAAACAAAATACTTGTTAAAAAATAGCCAAAGCCAATCAAAGATCTAGTTTACAATCGAACTAGAGCAGTAGAGTTACATATAAAATCATGAAAAAATATCAGAATACCAGAGTGCGAAGCCTAATACTTTAATCATAACCCAATTAAAAAAGCCCTAATTTTGTTACCTTCTAAATCTCATATGTGAAAGGGACGAGGGGTAGAGACTGCAATAGAATGAGAAGAGGAGACGAGGTTGCGAGAATAGGAGATCTGGAGATGTCGCAGACTCGCCGACCGTCGCTCTCTAACTCTCTATAAGTCTGTAACTTTGTATGCAGTAATAGCCTAATAGGGAATTAGGGATATTAGAATAGATATAATGGAGAATTAGATATTAGAATAGATGTTTTTCTTTTGCCCCACCAAGTTTAACTTTTTGTATTAATCTGCTCCCTTTAGTTTACTAACTTATAAATTTTGTTCCCTTGAGTTTACCTATATAAAAAAAAGTGAGCATAGATACATGCTCCCTTGCTACCCTGTATACATACACACACATGGTGCAGTTTCGGTTTTATGCGGTTTGGTTTTGGCCAATAACCAAATCGAAACCGTAAATTTGGTTTTTCAATCCACCTAAAACCACAACATACGTCGGAACCGTTGGTGCAGTTTTAATTGGTGCGGTTTGTGCGGTTTTTAGTGTTGTTTCGATTTCAATTTGGTTCCTTGCTCAGCCCTACATTACATTGAAGTTTCAAAACAAACTTAACAAAAAAGACAGTGTCCTCCTTGAAAGTCAATTGAATATGCTCTGGTCATCGTCAGTTGATAATACGCAAGAGTACAAGTCAAGTCGAAGACTATGACTTAGCTAAATTGACATCTTTCTGCCCATGAAATCACGCATGCCCTTGCGTCAAATAATAGTTTTATAATGTAATAAATTATTATATTGATTTGACATATTTTATGTTTAATTTATCAATTACATGCTAATGCCATTATGGGCATAATACAATTACGTCAATTTAAATATTTTTTATTACGTTCGTTAATTAATATATTAGTTCATTATGTATGTAAAACAATAAGTCATAAAAGATAAAATAATAATTATTGTCACTGATTTGATATTTAACTTACAATTTACTCTATTAATTACATACAATTACATATTTAGTAAATCAAACACTATTTTGAACGTAATGGAATAACATTACCATTGCCACATAAATACCAGGTATGAACTAAGGCTGTAAATGGAGTCCGAAATATCTGATATTCGCTCTGAAAATTCGTATTCGCGTCAAAGCGGATATTATCCTTATCCATGTCAAAGTGAATATTATTTGTATTCGTATTCGTCCAAAGCGAATATGCATATAGATATATGCATATTCGTATCCGTAATATAGGGATGAGCTGGTCAAGATGTGGTGTCTAGTCACTCACATTGGTGAGGGTTGTCCTATACCACCTATCTTTGCTCAGGTACTATTGCTTTAGCAAAGCTAATGGTAGGTCAAAGAGGTCTGGGACCATATAGGCTGGAGAAACCCTTGCATTTACATAACTATGCCCTTTAGTTGCATGTTTAACCTAAGCAAGACCCTGCTCGCTGCTTTATCCATCATCTAATTCACATTCACAAAAAATCGGATGAAAGTCTGATACTTCTTATGTAACACCCCCAGTCCCACATCGAAAGATAAGAGAAAAGTTTGTCTGTCTATAAGGAATTGAGTTACTATCCATAGTACCTTCAGTCATGATTTTTTGAGTGAGCTTGTGGTGGGCTAAGATGACCCAAGAAGATACTATTGGGCCAGTAATTTAAGGTTTTGTTTGGATGGATTCGATTCGATTCAGACTTGGGATATAACCCAAGATTTATTTCGGACTCGAGATTTGACCCTGTGACATATGGTATCAGAGCCGACTCTCGAAAGCTCGGGTCGGGTCCTCCGATCGGGTTGTCGGAGGTGGGGATACGAAGGCTGGTAGTATTATCCCACAATAGAGAGAGGGAGGTCCGGAGGTGGGGACACGAAGCCAACCGGTATTATCCCACAATGGCTAGAGAGGTAAAGATCTGTGGACCGTGTGTATGATTGGTTCTGACGAGGACGTCAAAAATTTAAGTAGGGGAGATTGTAACACCCCCAGTCCTACATCAAAAGATAAGGGAAAAGTTTGTCTATTTATAAAGAATTGAGTTACTATCAAAAGTACCTTCAGTAATGACCTTTTGGGTGAGCCTGTGGTGGGCTAAGATGACCCAAGAAGATACTATTGGGCCAATAATTTAAGGCTTTGTTTGGATGGATTTGATTTGATTTGGACTTGAGATTTTACCCAAGATTTGTTCCGGACTCGGGATTTGACCCGGGTTGTTACATCTCACCTACTTAGATGAGATTGAAAACTAACATTCCGTAGAATCGAAAATTCGAAGAGCGTAGAAGGTAAGTTCGTTGGTAAGATCTAAAGGGTAGATTTACGGATAAACTCAGAGGATGAGGAAAGAAGAGCTGGTGTAGCGCGTCAAAGCCCTAGCAGACGTCTTCGATGAAAGGGAGGAAGACTAGAAAAAATTTGGAGAAGTAGATCTATATCAGAAACTGGTGTACCAACTGAGTTGAGAGAATCCGAGAGACTTTCTTTCAGGGAAATGGCATCACATGATGAGGAAGCTATTTCATCTGACTTTCTAACAGTCAATTCCATTAATAAACAAGAAGATGATTAGATTGTTCTAACTGCCTGTGTTACGCGAATATCTTGTCTTTTTTCTTTAAGTTAAGGGTACTCGAAAAGTGACAACTAACTGAGGACGAGTTTCTGGAATAAAGAAAGAAAGTGATAGCCGAGAGAGTCGATGTATCTTTTCTCATTGTAAGATTACTGAAGGAACGACTTTCTTAAATCCATTTGATAGCATCTTATCTTCTTCTTTCGAGGAGTTAATATATATATATATATATATGTGTGTGTGTGTGTGTGTGTGTGAGTGTGAGAGGACTGATCCATAGCCAACGCTGTCAAATTAAGATTATCCTTACAACAGATCGTGAGCGTCCATTCGTTGATCGAACGGTTTAATAGAGCTCCCGTCCGCAGTTTAGTTTTCAGTATTCCGCAGTTTAATACTGCGAAAGGAACAAATATCTAAAATATCCCTCCTTGTACAAGTTCACATTCGCAGTATTAAACTGCGGAGCTTGAAAAACTTAAAAAGAAATTGGCATCCGCAGTATTAAACTGCGAAGTCTAGAAAACATAAAAATAAATAAATTGGCGAAGCTTGGAAAAGTTAAAAAAATAAAAAAAATCTTTGAGAATGCCATATTCCCTTCACAAATCTTTGATCTTCCCTTTCTTCTCCCAATGCTTCACTCGTACAAAAACCCATCTCATTATTTCACAAAACTGAATTTTCAACTCTAAGTTGCAACAGCTCAATCCCACCTCAAATCTCTTCCTTAAAGTCTCTCCAAATTCCAAAATCACCCCTAATCCACAATCGATAACCAAAAACAAAAAGTAAAAGAAAATGGGAAAAAAAAATTCTAATTCTCATCCATTACTAAAAACCCATTTTTTTTTACATTTTCAGAACAAAAAAAATACAGAAAAACAATAATAATTGTTGGGGCGTGATTGATTGGGCCCAAATGATATGATGGGCCTTGATCCACATGAAGGAAGCCACCCAGTCTAAATGTCATAGTGGGCCACGACCCACGTGGGGGTCCCTTGTAGTAGTTAGAATATTTGAAATCCCTGTTCCCAAAGGTAGGTGTCAGGATTTAATTTGGCACCCTTTGTTTAAGAAGATTTAGTCAAATCCCATTAAGGAATCTGACCTAATGAGGAATCCTACCTACTACCCGGGGATAGGCATGACGTTGGTAAGGTGTGATCTCTATAAATACAAGGCTAAAACTCCATTTTAAAGGTAATCATCTTTTTACATCACTAGAGCATTAAGCCTCCATTGTTAAAACCTTATTCAGCCTGTACTTATTCTCACACCAGAGCTATCCCCCGGTGGCCCAAACCGCCAGGCTTTTTGAGTGTGGTTTTGTTTCTATGCAGGATTGGACGCCCTATTAGTGATTGAGGCGCGTTGACGAATCTTGGCGTTAACATTGGCGCTAGAAGGAGGACTTTTAGTGCTTGATAATTTTCAATCACTCGGGTATTTTTTGATCAATAACAATGGTGTCGAATAAGTCAAAAACAGTCTCAACACATGGTGAATCCACCACTGGTCTCTCTCAACCCAGAGGTTCGGTTAGGGATATGCTGGGACTGTCAAGAAGCATATCAGACCAGTTGGGCCCCCAAAGCCATTCACTGGGCCCGACCGAGCCAAGGATGACGATTGTCACGAGAAAATTGTTTCAGACCGCCCAAAAGATGCCTTATCGTGACAACCATACCGAAGACCGAAAGAGTCAGGACGAATGAGAGACAATCATTGTTAGAAGGACACAATATCGTAAAGACACTGTAGATACTATACGCCTTCAGTAAATAGAGTTAAAAAAATAGTTGGCGTCTCTACTGGATGAAGTGAAAGCTTCCTCCAGTCATCATTGACGTCGGGAAGTATCGTCAAGGGGCCAGTCCAGGACACATCATTCGGATGACTCTTGGCATGATAGGAGCAGGCGTCAAAGCCGCTCACAGAAGAGGGTTAGGCGACGAAGCCAATCCCAGGAGAGGAGCAGGCCCAGAAGCCGCTCTCATGAGAGGAATAGGCACAGAAGCTATTCCTAGGGGGCCAACGGTGAAGGCATTGGCTCGGAGAATTGCAAAGCTCGAAGAGATGCTCGCAACGGTCAATCAGGAGGAGAATTCGATTGACCTAACATCACCATTTTCACCGGAGATTGATCGGGTTTGGGCCGATCCGAATAAAAAAGCCCCTCACATGGAGAGTTTCGATGGATCAGGGGATGCCTACGATCATAGCCAGGCTTATGACCGGCTGATGAAATACTATGATTACTCTGATGCGACCAAGTGTTAGATGTTCATCTCCACTTTAAGGAAAGAAGCTCGACAATGGATGACGTCTCTAGCTCCAAACTCAATATCATCTTGGAAGGAACTCTGTGACAAGTTCCATAGTCGGTTTGGAAGTAACAGAAGGAGAGGGAAGCCGACTACTTCTTTAATGCAGATAAGGCAGTATTTTAATGAGTCTCTAGGGTAGTATGTGAAACAATTTCAGGAGGTAGTTGGCGCGGTAACGGATCTGAACGATCCCCATGCCCTTGGTTACTTCAGTACGGGTTTGCATGTAGCCAAATCTAAGAAACTGGTGAAGGACATGATGTTCAACGCCCCAAAGAGTTTGGCGGAGGCATATGACAGGGTCAAAGGCTTTATTACAGTTGAGGAAGTCATGGAAAGTCTGAGGCCAAACACGTCGTCAGCAGAAAAGCCAAAAGATCGGGATAGGAACAATTATCCCCAGCCAAACAATAATAACAAGACAGACGTATGGCCGAAGAAGAATTTTAATAGGGGATCGGGAGGAGGCCGTCCACCCTTCCCGAACTGAAAAGTTGAGAAGGTATATACCTGCCTAAACACTGATTGGGCAACGATATTAGAGTATATGAAGAATCAACCTTATTTTATGCCATGCCCGAACAATGTCCATCCAAATTGGGGGAGTCAGAACAAATATTATGAATATCACCAGACATCTGGACACTCCACTGAAGATTGCCAGAACTTAAAGGAGTTAATTGAGAAGAATGTGCAGAATGGCGAGTTGATTCAATACGTTGCTGGGCGAGGGGGATCGAGAAGAACGACAAACAACAATAACATCGAGCCGAACCCCCAATCTTAACCCACACAGGCTCCAACAGTTTGGGGGTGGTTGATGTAATAACTGGTGGTTCGGTAGGGAAGGTAACATGAAAGAAAAGATGTGGGGTACTAGACACGATTATGACAGTATCTGAACAACCTGCCAGGAGGGAGCAGTTGTACCCTGGCACGGTAATTTCTTTCACCGATGAGGATTACCCATCGAAACCTATCGAACCACAAAAAGGGGCGTTCGCTATTACTGCGTAAGTCGAATCCATGAATATGAAGAGAATCATGATCGACAACGGCTCTTCAGTCAACATTCTGTATGCTCACGCTTATCAAAGTCTAGACTTGGGAGGAAAAAAAATGGAGGTCGGGCAGGAATCTCCGCTGTACGGGTTCGACAATGATCTAGTTCGGGTAGCGGGGATCATTAAGATGTCAGTCATCTTTGGGACGGCTCCTCAACAAGTTGAAGTCAGGTTCTTCGTTGTATATGTGGATTCAGCTTACAATCCAATTCTAGGGAGACCGACATTAATGGCGCTGCATGCGGTGACCTCCATCCCACATTTTAAGATAAAATTCCTTACACTGACCGGAGTTGGCCAAGTCAAAGGTGATCTGGACCTGGCTTAGAGATGCTATAGAAATTCGTGGATATCTTCAGCTGTTGGCAGAAGTAAGCAGAAGCAGACTATGATAATTGAAGTTGAGCCATTTACTAAAGGGAGTACGGAACCTCTCGCTTTGCCAGCCAAAGAGATAGAAGAGATTGAGTTGATTGTAGGGAAGGAGAAAAAGACTATCAAGATCGGCTCAGGGTTGCAGGAGCCCTTTCGAACAGGGCTGATTAACTTGCTACGGGTGTATGCAGATATTTTTGCATGGGAGCGCAAGGACATGCCTGAGATCGATGAGAACGTTGCGGTGCACAAGCTGAACATAGACCCTGCCCAAAAACTTATTCGGCAGAAGAGGAGGATCTTTGCCCCTGAAAGGCAAAAGATTATTGATGATGAAGTGGTCAAGTTGCTAGCAGCCGACTTCATATATAAAATCGACTACCCGAATGGTTAGCGAATGTGGTGTTGGTGCGGAAGCAAAACGGGAAATAGAGGATTTGTATTTATTATACAGATTTGAACAAGGCATGTCCGAAGGACTTCTATCCACTTCCGCACATTGATCAGTTGATTGATCTCACATCGGGATATGCCTTTCTGAGCTTTATGGACGATTTTTCGGGGCATAACCAAATTTCAATACATAAGAAAGATATCCTGAAGACAACTTTTATAACAAATCGAGCAATCTACACCTATAAGAAAATGACCTTCGGACTGCTGAATGTTGGTGCAACGTATTAGAGGATGATGAATTATGTATTCTGGAAGCAGCTGTGTCGAAGCATGGAGGTGTATGTGGATGATATGATCGTTAAAAGCCTATCTAGTCGGGAGCATCTGGATAACTTGGAGGATTGTTTCCAGACGGTCAGACAATATAACATCAGGCTGAACCCGACAAAATGCACTTTTGGCCTCGGTTCGGGTAAATTCCTTGGATATCTAGTGTGTAAAAGGGGAATTGAAGCGAATCCAGAGAAGATCTAGGCGGTCTTGGACATGAAGTCTCCTCAAACCTTTAAAGATGTGCAGCGATTGACAGATCGAATTGCAGCTTTGAGGAGATTTATGTCAAAATCGGCAAAGCGGTGTTTGCCATTCTTTGATACTTTGAAGGGGCCGAAGAATAAGAAGACCTTTCATGGGACTTCAGAGTGTGAGGATTCCTTTTAGGGAATAAAGAAATATCTATCATCGGCGCCTCTACTGATGAAGTCGATCCATTCAGAGCCTTTATATTTATATTTGGCGACGATTGGAGCAATTCCCTATCTATATTTGGCGGTGATTAGAGCAATTCGTTGGCGGTTGGAGCGGTTTTGGTTCGGGAAGCAGGAGGAAAGCAATTCCCTTTTTATTATGTCAATCATGCCCTTCGGGATGTAGAAACGAGGTACCCAAACTTAGTGAAATTTGCCTATGCCTTGGTTATTGCTAGTCGAAAGCTTCAGCATTATTTCCAAGGGAGGCTAATTATGGTGTACACAGATCAACCTTTGAAGAAGATCTTGAGCAAGCCAGAAATTTTGGGTCGGTTAGCAGCATGGGCTACGGAGCTGATGCAGTTTGTGCTGGAGTATCATCCTCGGATGGTAATTAAACGCCAGGCTTTAGCCGACTTTGTGGTAGAGTATTCGTTTTTCGAACCCGATTTAGTTGATCAGTCGGAGATGGTGGGTTTAGTTTCGGATAGTACACCAGTTCAGACGTCGTGGACTTTGTACTTTATGGATCGTCAACTTCGGATGTAAGCGGAGCAGGGGTAATTTTGACGAGTCCGAAAGGGTTTAAGGTACAGCAGGCCATTTGCTTCGGGTCCAGAGCGACAAACAACGAGGCTGAGTATGAAGCTATTTTGGTAGGCTTACGGTTGGCTAGGAGTCTAGAGGCACAGAAGTTGATCATCTTTAGTGACTCTCAGCTAGTGATCAAGCAAATTTCAGGGGAGTATGAAGCACGGAGGGGGGGCAAAGCTGACTAATTATCTGGTAGAAGTCAAAGATTAGCTTCATTACTTTAGCTCGTTCGCCCTTCACGTAGTAGATCAGTCGAACAACACCGTAGCCGATGCATTGGCCAGATTAGCCACGACGGACGTAAGTTCATTCAGCGGGTCAGTGTATCTGGAAGTCTTAGATTCACCAAGTGTTAGGGGGTCAAAGGTGCTAGTGATAGAACGGTCGGACTATTGGATGACGTCATATATAAGTTATCTTGCTGATGGCGTCTTACCTTCGGACCGGATATTAGCAAAGAAAATAAAATACAAGAGTTCGAACTTCGTGCTTATTGATGGCGATCTATATCGACCGGCCTTCATTTCCCCTTTGTTTAAGTGTTTGGTCCTGTTCGAAGCTAATTACGTACTTCGAGAGGTACACGATGGAATCTGTGAAGATCATATGGGTGCAAAGGCTTTGGCATATAAAGTGCTTCGTCAAGGGTACTATTGGCTAACGATCTTCCAAGAAGCTAAGGAATATGTGCAAAAGTGTCAAAAATGCCAGCTCAACGGTCCCATCCCTCATCGGTTACCCGAAAAGTTATATTTAGTGTTATCCCCGATCTTATTCACTGTATGGGGAATTGATATCTTGGGACCACTGAAAGGATAGGCCAGCTTTGTGATAGTGGCCATCGATTACATGACCAAGTGGGTAAAAGCAAAATCGCTTCGGTCGATCACAGAGCAAGAATACCTTAAGTTCCTCAAGGAGTTCGTAGTATTTTGGTTCGGCATCCCGATGGCAGTTGTATTTGAGAACGGTCGCCAATTTGTGGGGGCAAAGTTTAAAGAATTTTTGTAGGACTTGGGCATATAACATCGGAAGACATCGGTTTTTCATCCTCAATCTAATGGTCAGGTAGAAGTCACCAACCGAACCCTACTTAACCGGATTAAAAGAAGATTGGATGAAGCTAATGGGAGATGGCCCTAGGAGTTAATTAGTGTTTTATGGGCATATCGAACCACTACTCGGACTACTACAGGAGATTCGCCGTATAAACTGGACTATGGGACGGATACTCATATTCCAGTCGAGATTGAGTCTCCTTCACTTCGAGTCAGCCATAAAGAATTATATAATGATGAAGGCATTCGCCTCAATCTTGATCTGTTGGAGGGGGTTCGGGAGTCGGCCATGGTAAGGCTATTAATCTACCAAAGGAGAACGACCATACATTATAATAAAGGTGTAAAGTTGAGGAGATTTGAAGTTGAAGACTTAGTCCTCCGAGAGGTAGAGGCATCATCACCCAAAAACCTCAGAAAGCTAATGCCTAACTAGGAGAGACCCTATGAGGTCACAGAAGTGCTGAAGTCAGGAACTTACCAGCTTCGAGCAATGGATGGAGCAGAAGTCAAAAACACTTAGCATGTTGGGAGACTTAGAAAGTATTATTAGTAATGCATGTCAAGTAGTTCATTTTATGACTCTGTAAAAATTTTCTAAGTATTGAATGAAATTAAAGTTCGATTCTGCTAAAAAAATAATATTTTCATTGATTTTGAATATGTACGTCGGGAATGTGATTACATAACAAAGCCTAATGAACTATTACATGAGTTTTATTTTTCTGAAGAAATAGGTTTAGCTTCATCATCTGAAGTGTCGAGAAGTTCAATGTTAAGGGCAGCTTATGTCATCTTTTCCTTGTCTTTATCTCGGGCACTGTGATAACCAAGGTTGAATTGTTGTATCACTTCATTTGTCAACTCGGGTGACATTTGATACTCTTGGAGGATCTGCTGTTTAACCTCTTCGGTTAACGGAGGAACTAATGTTTTGTAGCCAGCAAAATCCTTCTCCAAGACGTCACGCGCCTCTTCGGCCATCTTGAGCTTCACTTCCACGCTTTCAAGCTTTTTATGAATAGCGTGATGTTCAACCATCAGTTCGTCACGCTCTTTCTTCAGTTCGTCGTAGTTCTCTATGAGCGCCCTTCGGCATTATTCGCCTTCGATCGCTTCCTCTTTCAGCTTCTCCACCTCGGCTTGAAGTTCTCCACAATGAAGGGCAGTGTTGGCATGTACCTTCTTGTCATTCTCCTAGCCGGCCATTGCAGCATCTAACATCGACTTCAAATGAGCAACTTCGACTTCTTGCTCTTTTTCTTTTTCATCGGCCTGGTCGAGTTGATGTAGGAGTTGGCCGGTAACAACTGCAGCCTAGAAATAGAGAGGAAGATAGTCAGATGATAAGTTTGGTACGCGAGTTCGGAGAATAAAGTGAATCAGAGGTACTTACCCGACTTAGGTATTGTAGTTCGTCAGCTATCGACGGTTCAATCCTTTAAACACTTTATCATCTCCGGGAAGAATGAAATGCTCAAAGATGTTGTTTGGGAAGTCTTCGTTCTTATCCGGCCACAACGTTGTTGAAGTGGAGTTCCCTTGAATACATTGGGTGGTTGGTAAAGAACGAGGGGAAGAAGGTGGGGGAGATTGATGTTCGGTTGAAGGTTCAACGTGTTGTTTTTTGGGAGGGGGTTCGGATGTGGAGTCTTCGGGTTCTTTTTGAAGATCTGTTTGAGGCACTTCAGAGGTTGGCGGATCGGACTGAATGATTGGTTCTATCTCAGGTGGAGGGTCTTGTTTGGCAGTCTTTTGACGCCTTCTTTTCACCCGAAGAATATTACCCCTTTCGGCTTCAGGGATATCCAGAAGGCTCCTTCCGATGGAACTGGGAGCGGTGACAATGGAGGCGAAGGGGGTTTGTGACATCGGGACTGAGGTAATCGGTTGGATTAGAGGAAGGTCTCGGTTGATTCGGATGATGGAACGGTCTCTTCGATGGGATCGGTAGATGATTGACCGATATCAGCAATGGGGGTCGGTTTGATCAGAGCCACTGCACAGATTAAGGATTCTATTAGAAGGGGGCAACCTTGCATAAAACGAGTTAATTAAAGGGATTGTAACTTACATTTATGGTTATATAACCAATTTTCGTTACCCAAGAGTTCGAGGTCCCATTCCTTTATCGGCAGCTTTTCAATAATCTTTACTAGCTCCTCAAGACGGGTACAAGTTAGTTCCCCCACAGTGACGTTGGTTCGAGACGTATCGGCCTAGTCAAGGACTTTGCGGATGCTAGGGCCTCGGATATATGTAGAACCATTGCGAGTGTCATCCTTTGTTGCTAGTAGGGGTCTTCATTAGCGAACCTTTTTCAATCGATTTGCTTTGTTGCTTATTTACTTGACGAAATCCAGATTCTCTAGATCGGCTGACATGGATAAAAAGAGGTCGAGGGTAGGGGTGATGTCTAGTTCATGGCAGAATGCGATGAAAGAAATAATGTAGATATAAGAGTTCGGCACTAGTTGGGCGAAGCCGACTCCAATAAACCCTAAGATGGTGATGATGAAGGAATGAAAGGGAAGGCGTACCCCGTGTTTGAGGGCAAAAAGGGAAATGTCGGTCCACCCGTTCGGCCGATGGTACATTCGCTCGATATGGAGTGGGGCCCGGATATCATAGGTAGCCGGAATACGGAATTGCTTTCGTATTCCGTTAAGATCTTGTGGGGCGATGGTGGAGACAGTGTTGATGTGGGCGTAAGTATCTTCATTTGCATACTCCTTTAACATTCTCAGGTTGTCGACCTGAGCTTTGGTTAGACTTGTTGGTTTTGGGTTTTATGAGATAGTGGTGGTGACGGTGGTGGCTTCAGTAATAATGGGAGCGATGTTAGAGCGGCTAACTACAGCCGGGATTGGACCGAAGGAAGTGTTGACTCCGACAATAGATGGAGTAATGGATGTCGGGGTGTTTGTGTTGCCCATTGATGAGTAGAAAAAAGGGTTGATCGGTGGGTATGTTCGCCGAAAAAGCAAAGATTGCAAAGAAAGCGAAAGTAGAGTGAGAAAGATTGGGTCTAAAGTGTGGCAGTTAATTTTGGAAAGGAGGGGTTTTTTAACTTTTGAGTTCCGTGCGTTTTCCCAAGAGTGGCAGAATAAGTGGATTGCGCGGTAATGGTGGGGCCTAGCGAGGTGTGCCAGATATGCTTCCGGAGCAACTGATATTGGGCTTTGTGCCTTCGCCTATTATCATTGGGCTTTTAAATGAGGTACTCTTCCATTAAACATTCCATTGTAGACTGGGGCAATGTTGGGGCGTGATTGATTGGGCCCAAATGATATGACGGGCCTTGATCCACATGAAGGAAGCCACCCGGTCCAAATGTCATAGTGGGCCACGACCCACGTGGGGGTCCCTTGTAGTAGTTGGAACAGTAAGAATATCTGAAATCCCTGTTCCCAAAGGTAGGTGTCAGGATTTAATTCGGCGCCCCTTTGTTTAAGAAGATTCAGTCAAATCCCATTAAGGAATATGACCTAATAAGGAATCCTACCTACTACCCGGGGATAGGCATGACGTTGGTAAGGTGTGATCTCTATAAATACAAGGCTAAAACTCCATTTCAAAGGTAATCATCTTTTTACAGCACTAGAGCATTAAGCCTCCATTGTTAAAACCTTATTTAGCCTGTACTTATTCTCACACCGGAGCTATCCCCCGGAAGCCCAAACCGCCAGGCTCTTTGAGTGTGGTTTCGTTTCTGTCAGGATTTGACGCGCTATTGGTGATTGAGGCGTGTGGACGAATCTTGGCGTTAACAATAATAATCAACCTAATATCACAAACTCTACAACTCAACATCAATCAGATAAAGTATTTTCCTTTGTTTTCTTCCAACTTATCACTGTTGTGACAATGTAAGAATTTGGAGAGACTTTAAGGAATAAAGTCTACCACAATCCCAGACACAATTGGGCAAATGGGTATGCTTCAAAAGTTTGACTTGAGCTCAAACTTACTCACCGGAAGCCTACCCAACAACATTGAAAAGCTAAATTCATTGGTTTTCATGGCTTTGAGTAACAAAAGATTTAAAGGGAAAATCCCAAAAGGCTTAGCAAAATTGCAGAAAATCCTATATTCCCTTCATTGGTTTTCATGGCTTTGAGTAACAACAAATTTAAAGAGAAAATCTCAAATCGCAGGGAATTGAGATAACTCGTGTAGAAGAGAGAGAAAGCAGACTCCACCGTGAAACCACCACCGTGGATGTAAACCAGGAGGGGGAGTTTTTGGTTCGGCGCGACGGATTAGGGTAGGAATAGACAAATGCCAACTTTGGGGTCCGTCAAAATGAAAACATCTTTGGATCTGACGTCGATGGTGTCGGTGACGTCGCCGTCGGACGGAGGGATAATTGGGCTACTGAGAAGTCTCTCGATGGTGCCGTCTGTGGACGCGGAAAAATGGGATCAGATCATAGAGTATGTGATCATTTGAGGTTGAATCCGTTTTGGGAAGCAGATCCATAATGCAAGCGAGGGAATAATTTTTATGGTCTTACTGGGTTAGTATGATGATAATGAAGGATTTGTGATTCTAAATGTTAGATACTTTTTTTTTATTTTACCGGCTCCGTAGTTTAATATTGCGGATGTTAATTTTTTTTTATAGGCTCCGCAGTTTAATACTGCAGATGTTATTTTTTATTTTTTTAACTTTTACAAGCTCTGCAGTTTAATATTGCGGATGCCAATTTTATTTTATTTTTTAAAGTATTTCAGGCTCTGCAGTTTAATACTGCGAACGTGAACTTGTACAAGGAGGGGTATTTTGGACATTTGTTCCTTTCGCAGTATTAAACTGCAAAATACTGAAAACTAAACTGTAGACGGGGAGCTCTATTAAACCGTTCGATAAACGGATAGACGCTCATGATCTGTTATATGAATAACCTTAATTTGACAACGCTGGCTGTGGATCCCCTATATATATCATTTAATATTGATATATAATATATGAAAATATTAACATCAATTGATTATACATCTTTTATGACTATTTTATGATATACGATATAAAAAAAATTACATATGGATATTATATCTAATTTTATTATTACACATGGATGATTATACACAATTGACTAAAATACGCTTTGGACACTAAATTTTACAGGTATGTTGAGGTTTGCACCCTGAACTTCTAAATGTGCCCACTTGCACTCTAATGTTTAATTTGCGTAAAAAAACACCCTTCGTACTTTCAATCGGTTAAAAATGACTGGAAGTTCAGGTTAATTTATGATAATATTTTAAAAAATAATATATTTACATTAAAAGTAAAAAAAATATAGAAAATAATTAAATTAACATCACTTATTCTCTCTCTTCACTTCTGTTCATCTTCTTCATTTTAATCTCAAACCACAATAAACTATTACTCTTCATCGACCCTAATTTCTAAAATTAACACTCAAATGTTAACCACTTCACTTTCTCTCTTGTTTTTCTTCATCTTCATCACATTAGCACATCTCCTTTCTTTTTCATCACGTCTTAATTCATCACCACTATTACATCTCTTTCTCCCTTTCATCTAATAAAAGTAGAGCAGAGAGATGCATGATTAGAGATAGAAACGAAAAATTCATCTCCTTCTCTCTTTCATCCCGAGAAAAATAAAGAGAAAGAAAATGAATTTTGAAGTTTCTTTAATTTACAAATTGAACTTAATTCCACAAATACCTTAAACCTTCATTTAATTTTAATCTCTAACTATAACTCCAATTTCTAATCTCATACCCAATAAAATTCACATCAAATTGCTCCTCTTCCTCATCATCTTATTCACAACAATAATCTTAGACTTAAAATCTAACCCCAAATTAGATTTTACTGACGTTTTTAGTTAATTGGGTGGGAAATTTTTAGATCAATTTGGGGTTGGTGTGGGTTGGGGTTTTACTCATTGATGGTTAAAATCAACTGGGTGATTTTTTTTTTATTGGGGATGAAATAATGAATTGAAGTCACAATCAATTAATTATGTCGCTGCTTTGTAAACATCGTGTTGCTAACCATGGCTGATGAAGATGAACTGAGTGAAAAGAAAGAGGGAGAGAGGGGGGGTGTGGTGTTAGGTTTAATTAATTTTTATTTTCATTTATTAGTTTTAATATTATTATATTATTTTTGTTAATAGTTTAATTATTTTATCCTTAAAAAATAGAGTAACCTGAATTCCCAGTCATTTTTGACCGGTTGAGAGTTTGGAGGGTGTTTTTTGTTACGTAAATTAAACATTAAGGTTCAAGTAGACACATTTAGAAGTTTAGGATGCAAATCTCAACATGCGAGTAAAATTTAAGGTGCAAAGTGTATTTTAGTCTACATAATTTCTAATTATTAATTGATTAAGTGAATATTTTTTTTTATTAATTTAACATTGTGCAAGAAATAAAAAACAAATTGAAGCTTTTAAAATTTTAATTTGAACAGATGCAGATATGGATACGGATATGCAGATATTTGATATATTATTCATATTATATTGTACAAAATCGATACTGATAATATCCATATTTAAATATTATATGTTGAGTACTGATATTTTATATATTATATATCCGTCGGATACGGTTACGGATACAAATACGGATATTAAAATTTATTTTCGAATACGGATACGAAAATACTTGTTTCAGCATCCGAAATTATTCGTTTATAACTCTAGTACAAACCAAACAAATATATTGTAATAATCAATTATCATTATATTACAACTTTGTTACATTACGTATACTATTGCATTACTTTGAATTTCTATTATGCGAACCAAACTACCATAAAATGATTGAATATCTTCTTTGTTTATAAATATAAAAAATTCAAAAGAGTAAAATTCAAAAAATCACATATAGTTTACCTAAATTCTTGAATTTAAAAAAATTGAAACTTTTAAAATTTTAATTTGAATGGATGCGGAAATGGATACGGATATGCATATATTTGATATATTATCCATATTATATTGTACAAAATCGATACTGAAAATATCCATATCCGAATATTATCCGTCGAATACGGATATGAATACAGATATTAAAATTTATTTTCGGATACAGATACGAATATACTTATATTTGCATCCGAAATTATTCGTTTACAACCCTAATACGAACCCAACAAATATGTCGTAATAATCGGTTACAATTATATTATAACTTTATTCAACGAACCAAACTACCAGAAAATGATTGAGTATCTTCTTTGTTTAAAAATATAAAAAATTCAAAAGAGCAAAATTCAAAAAAGCACATATAATTTACCTAAATTCTTGAGTCATCACATATGATTCGAAAACTATCGATTCACTATTGGTAGTTTTACATTTATTTTCAAAACGGTACTTACTAACGATGTTTACTAACACCATTAGTTTTTGTAGTGAAAGACTATCCTGCCCTTCGTGTTTTATTTTTCCTAAATGGCTTTTTCCTTATTTTTTTTCTTTTCAACATCCCAAATTCAAAAAAATATAAAATTATTAAATGAATTATAGCAATAAAATTAAATTTTATTAACAATAGCTAAATTTACTTTATGCATAATCAATAAATAAATAATAAGAAAATAATGAACAAAATTTACCATCAAATAAACTAAATTTAAATTTAAATTATACTAAAACTAAGTTTATACTAAATTAATTTGCATCAAATTAAAAATCTCGAATGCTTTATACCACCCTCTTCTCTCTCCCCATCCCATCCCTAACCTGACCCTCCAACATCATCCCCTTTTTTCTTTATCAGATTGGTATATAAAAGAAGGAATTTTGTTCATAGAGACGCAGTTTATTCATTTTTTTTATATGATTTTTCACATGATTTAAAGATCAAAAGAAAATTTTACTCCTTGAATACAACAAAAGCACGTAGATGTGTGTTATTGTATTGCTTCATTTCTAAAAATTAAGGATTTATTAGAGCTAGAAGAATTCAACAGCAATTCGGGTAAGAATATAATATCCATAATACAAAGACTGAGAGTATCCATCGGGTTCCGAGGATTCATAACAGTCCGAAGATATTGAGCCGTTCGAATTTGGAGATTATGGGTTAGGGTTTATATAGAATTTGGAGTATTGAGTAATGAAAGGCATACTTTGTTAAATTTGAGTAGGGCTGTAAATGGTAACTGGAAAATTCGTATTCGTCCGCATTCGTATTCGGAAAAAAGCGAATATTATTCGTATTCGAAAAAAAACGGATATATCCGTCGGTTTAAAGGTATCCGTAAATAAACGGATACGAATACGGATATAGACGTATTCGTTTAACATCCGACCGTAAATATATCCGGCAGATAGCGGATATCCGGATTCGAATCCGTATCCGGAATTCGTATCTAAATAACTTATATATATATATATATATTAATTATTATATAATAAGCAAAATAATTTTTTTTAAGTGACATTCCTTATATAATAAATAAATATTCACACACACATGCACTAGTCTATGTAAATTGTAATCTATGTATTGAGGATAAATTATAAATAAAAGTCTCAATAAATATATTATTAAAGTTTTAATCAAGTATTTGAGAAAAAATAATTAAATATTCAATGTAAACTTTTGAATCTAATTATAAATTATAAATATTCATACACACTACAGTATTACTCCACACACATAAAATGGACATCTACTTATTAATAGACATCTAAATATTAATAAGTAGAGCATTCATTTTGAAATTTAGGATTTCAAAAATGATAAAAACTTATTTGAATTGTGATTTAGAATATTGATTATTGTATTTAACTATTTATTAAAAATAAATAAATTAACATTCATTCATTAATAAAATATACTTTAAAACTCATTATTTTTTTTTCTTATTCTAGTTATAGTTAGGACCGTAAATGGTAACCGAAAAATTCGTATTCGTCTGCACCCGTATTCGAAAAAAAGCGAATATTATTCGTATTCGGAAAAAAACGGATATTATCCGTATTCGATTTAAAGGTATCCGCAAATAAACGGATACGGATACTACTGTATCCGAATCCGTATATATCCGTTTACACCCCTAAATTTGAGGGAGACTTGAGGTTATTATTGTCATTTAGACATAAATTATTATGAATGAAGAAGAATACATTACTCGCTTTTTGGCGAGTGAAGCCAACTTGTTGTCAACTTAGATGGAAATGAGGTAACTTGAAACTTGAGATTAAATCACAGGTGGTGAAACGATAGTTCCCGAATTTACTGTCAACTTGGATGAAAATGAGATAACTTGAAACTTGAGATCAAATCACAAGTGGTGCATCAATAGTTTCCGAATCGTAAATGGTGGTGATTCAAGAATTTAAGTAAAACACGTGGTCTTTGAATTTTACTCTCAAAAAAAATAATGCGATTATTTTTTTTTTTTTCTAAAATGAAGGGTAATAAGAAACGAAGTATAGTAACAAATGGGATCTGAATTACTTCCACCATCCATCTTCATCTTAGGCAAACCATCCATCTCCATCAAACTTTTAACCCCTTCTCTTTATCACTTGTTGAACAAATTATGTCTGCTACTTTTATTTTGTTGGTCTTTCTTTTGAAAAAATAAATACTTAAAATGAATTTCTGATGCAGGAGATGCAAGAGGGGTGTTCACATTACTTTCCGAGAATGTTAAGTTTTCACTTTTCACTATGGAGAAATAAAGGAATCTTAAGCACTATCTTCTCTTTTAAAAAGTAACCATATGTTTAGACATTTGGTTGTCTAGAGAAGAATTAATTGTACTTTGATTAAATAAAATACGAGTAATTTGATTCTTAAATTTTAAATAAAAGGTCATCTAATAAGAGACTACATATTTAATATTAGGAGTTGGTGTAGTTAAATAATAATATCTTTTTCAATATTATGTTATCCTAGGACTAATTAAGCATCTTATGTACATAATCATCAACCTTTAGTTTTAATATATATTTAATTAAACTTACACGGTTAAAACTGTGACCTAATGATTTTAAGTGCTTATTACAGGTCTCTCGATAATTCATCATACTACTAATAACAAAAATAATCATGTAATAAGAATAACGTAATTAATACATCAACCAAAGCCAAAAACACCCAATATTATACTAGAAACCTTCAAAAATTAATCAGGCGATATAATAATTGGTATAAAAGTTCCAAAATTACCAAACCGTCCGGCTTGAATTGATAACTTTTTGTGGTTCATGGCTTGAGAGTAGGCCTGTCAATCGGATTATGTGCGGGTTTAAAATTGTTTAAATCCAGCCTATTTTAAAATTATCGGGCACGAGTTTGGATTTGGCCCATTCGAACTATAATAAATTTGTCCAAACTCAGCCCAAATAAGATTATGAGTTTCGGGCTTTTTTTGGTCAAGTCCATATTAAAATATAAAAGGGTCCTTAAAACTAATATACAACAATTAGAAAGTAATTACAAAAATAAAACACACACAAAATAATTACAAAAATAACACACAACACAATATTAAATAAGGAATAAGTTTCCGACAGCAAGGACAGTGCAACAAATGATGAAAACGATGGAGAGAATGATGGAGGACCTTTTGCCCTACGGCGGCGGCGCGTTGCCATCACAGCTGCCGAGTGAGAATGGGGGGTACCGTAGGGGGAGGACACCATGGGAGATAAAGGAAGGTGAGGGGGACTATAACATGAGATTTGACATGCCTGGTATGACTAAAAAAGATGTCAAGATATGGGTGGAGGACAAAATGTTGGTCGTGAAAGCTGAGAAGATAAAAAGTGATCAGAATGAGGAATCAGAGGAAGAAGAAGAGTGGCCTGCTAAGAGTTATGGTAAATACAACAGCAGAATTGCTTTGCCTAATAACATTCAGTATGAGAAAATTAAAGCTGAAGTGAAAGATGGGGTTTTGTATATAAATATACCAAAAGCACGCGGCTGTGTCGTCATGATGGAAAATGAGTTGAGAGGAGGAGGGTAACCAACCCTTAATACAAAGGTAACCAACCTTAATACATAGGTAACCAACCTTTAATACAAAAGTAACCAAACCTTAATACAGAGGTAACCAACCCTTAATACAAAGGTAACCAAACTTTAATACAAAAGGTATCCAACCTTAAAACAAAGGTAACCAACCTTTAATACAAAGATAACCGAACCTTAATACCAAGGTAACCAACCTTTAATACAAAAGTAACCAAACATTAATACAAAGGTAACCAACCCTTAATATAAAGGTAACCAAACATTAATACAAAGGTAATCAAATAGTAATACAGTGGTAACCAACTTTTAATACAAAAGGTAACCAACCCTTAATACAATGGTAACCAAAACTTAATACAAAAGGTATCCAACCTTAAAACAAAGGTAACCAACCTTTAATATAAAGGTAACCAACCTTTAATACAAATGGTTACCTTGGTATGAAGGTTTGGTTACCTTGGTATGAAGGTTTGTCGAACCCATTAACCATTTGTCCGAAAAAAAGGAAGAAAACGAGCATGGAGTAGCCATGATTCGGTTTTTCCTTGAAAATGAGTAAAATCCAACAAAAGGAGGGGCTTGATTGGCTTCATTAAATAAGGAAAGAAGTAGGAAACATGAAGCTGACAAACAGATTTTGGTTGATGTTACCTTACAAAGAGCTGCAAACGGAAAGAAAAAAGAACATCAAAGGCGAGGGAGAAATAATGGAGGCACCTCAAGGCCAAGATTATTAAAACAAACCTTGAAATAGCTTTCATATTCTATGGAATATGGATGTATGTAGTATATGGAAAAATAAACATGACTGCAACTAGCCAGATAATTTTATTAAGAGGAGAGAGAAAAATGTATTAAGAGGAGAGAGTAAAATGTATTAAGTTTTGGCGGAAAGAGGAGAAAGAAAAATAGAAATAACTAAGTGGTCAAGGGATCCTAATTACACTAATATTGTAAATAAAAATGAAAAAGTATAATACTTTTGTAATTATTTTATGGATGTATGATTTTTGTAATTATTTTCAAAAATGTACTAATATATGTAATTAATCCAATATAAAATTATTAATATCGACTCCTAAACCAAAAAATATATAATTTACAGTAATTTATTTAAAATATTTGAGATACGTCATTCTTTTAACTAATCAAATTGAATTTTAAATTAACATAAATAAGCTATTTTATAAGTATACTAATATTTATTATTTTTAATATTTAATCTCAATCTTTTTTTATGTTATTACTATATTTTATTATGAAAATAATATAAATGACCACTTTACAAAAAATATGGTACTTAATTTTTAGTTGAGAATACTATATATAAATATAAATTGAGAGTAAATATGTAATAATATATATACACACACACATATATATAAAATATGTTTTTAACATTATAATTCGCACGGATCAATAATGGGTCGAACGATCTATTGACCAAGCTCGGCCCAAATTTTACTTTGGCCTTGATTTTTTATCCAAGTTCGGTTCGGCTCACTCCCAAATAGAATTCGAGCGAGTTTAAATGGGCCGAATGATCAGGCTTTTGGCTTGATCGGCCCAATTGACAGTTCTACCTGATAGTTGAGTTGAGAGATGTCGTCAGCGCCGGTACAAAACATAGAGTAGATGGTTCGATCCACCTTGTCTAGGCTCGTTACTAGAGATTTCCTCATTTTACCCATCTTTCTCTCTTTTTCTTTAATTGCATAAATATATGGAATCTGATATCTACAAAACCCTAGAATCGGTTTGGAAACTTGAATTGAATTATTTTCGATGTATTTTTTTTAACTAGCGACATTGGTGTTGCTGAGTTTTTGGGATTTCGATCCCTCCAAAATCAGTCAGTATATAATCTCCCTCCAATTTCATCCAAAACACACATTTTTATTTGATCTTTAATATTTTTATTATTAATAAGTCAGCTATATTAATAAATACTTTATGATGATACGATTGATTTTACAAAAAAAAAAATAGATTCATTGAATAATTTTTTAAGGTAAAACTAATAAATATCTTTAACCATTAATTATTGTCAAAGCAAAAAATGATATCGCAAGAATGACAACTATTGGTTAAAATATTAAGTGTCATTAAATTAATTATAAACATATCGTTAATATGTCGCCAGAATGACAATTATTAGTATTGGTTAAAGTATTGTCTTTAAATTAATTATAAACATATCGTTAATATATATTTATTATGACAACATTTTTGCTTTGACAATATCAATGAACTTACAAAAATTATTATGTAAAATGCTCATATCCATCAAAATGTTGAAAAATATATCAGTGCATATTGTACATGTTAAAGCACAAGAAACATTATAAATGATACTAGTATACTTACAATTTAATACCCCTCCTCCATATTATAAAATTAATATTAACTTTTAAAAGTCCTTTTCAAACATTTTAAGACTCAAAAACATTTTCAAACTCAAAACCTAGTGGTACAGGTTTAGCTAAATTAAATTGATATCATTCTCGATAAATTACTATTTTTTTATTTTTATTTTTTTTTGCAATTATAGAACTAACACTGTTTTATCAAGGAGATTGTAGTTTACAATCAGCCAGAACCTAATGCCACCTGAAGTAGCTAACCTCCATGAAAATGCTAATGAAAAATACAAATTACATGGATTATTTGATGTTACTAGTACAAGATGTTTCAAGTTATTCTGAGTTCACTCATTTAGTACGTTAGACATTCGGACTACAAGAGATTACAAAAATTTACAATGATACGAGGCAGTACTAGAATGGAAGGGAATATCCTCGGAGATAGGTAGAATCAACGCCAGACTCTCGCAACAATGCCACCCTCCCGGTCCTCGCCACCTTTAAAGGAAAAAATTGATAATCAGAAAACAGAGGGCCAAAGAGATGTATTGCTTGAAATCAATTTATCTGACCGGGATTCAAGAATAGAGCTGTGAATGAGCCGAGTCAAGCCAAGCTTTGACTTACCAAGTTCGAGTTCACTTTAAAGTTAAACAAGCCAAGTCAAACCGGGCTTAAGCGAGTTGCTAAAAGACTAGGCATACTCGACCCGGCCAAAACAAGCTGGACACCACATTGTTCGGCTTGTTTAACGAGCTTGAGAGCCAACAGCCCGGTTTGTTTACAGCTTTATCCAAGAATAACTAAAACCTTAAATTGACTATAAATGGAATTGCTAAAAAGATAACAAAAAGATATTAAATATGAACATCGTCAAAACGTTTTTTTTTTCTTCTGTTTTTCTTTATTTATACATATGCGAGTATCACTTAATAGATGTATGTAAAAGACAAACGCTATCAGCATATACCTCACAAATGCCATAGGGCTCCAATAGTCTCTGCAAAGCTAGCATCTTCTCAAAGTCCCCTGTGACCTGGGGAAAAAATATAAAAAAAAATGTTATTAAAAAAAAAGAAAAAGACGACGTGGACTGAAAGAAAGCATGTACAAAAGGGTCCACTTGATTTGAATTTGAATGCCCTTGGACCTTGACACTGACAGGAATAAATAGGTCTTGTTCCTTCACATTGCATCACATCATTCAAACCAAGAAAAGCACTGGCATTCTCATCACATTCAAGCTGCAGAAAACACCCCCTAGACTCCCCATGATTTATCTCCCTCACTTCATGTAACTGCCTTGTGTAGTGTTCTAAAAATACTTTATAATATTTGGAATGAATTTGTGAGGCCTTAAAAGAATATTCTTTTAGTAATTTTTCATGTAAAATTTTAAAAAATTACATCTACTATATGTTTTGTACAGTATAATAAGTATATACAACAGAAAAATAAAAATAAATAAGTGAAACCGCCCAAGTGCCTAAGAAAATACCTAGTTCGCCTAGACGGCCTAGGTTCTAGGTGTCCTCTCTGCCGTCTAGGTTCGCCTAGCGATTTTTAGAACACTACTTGTGTTTCCACCTTTGGCATGAAATCTACCAAGTCCCTTGCCTGATAGCGTAGAACCTCTAATTGACCTTTGCCTCCAGGACACAAAACCCGAACCTTGAAATTGTTGTAGTTCCGATGAGTCCAGTGTCCATCATTTGTTACTCTTACTTCTAGTTTCTCTCTTAAACAAGTCTACATTAATTAAATGAGAGAGAGAGAGAGATGGTAGGCCTCCTGTCTCCTCCAACAACTGAGATCCTAACAGGTTTTGATTTGTAACAGTTAATTCTAGAAACTTATCCAAATCCAAAGTAGATTGCAGGAGTAAGGACTATTCATTACCACATTTTAATTGGTTTCTAACTAAATAACAAACACATGGTGCTTGCCAAATTCAGCTTTCAATGCTCCAAATTATGAATCAAATAAGTAGATGAGTAGTACACACATACATATAAATATGTATCATCCAACTCTAAAGATACTTATCTAAACCTTTCAGCTGATGATTGAAAATTTCAGATAGATGTCTCACCTCTAATGTTATGGTATGATCAGAGACATCTACAGGTTTGGCCCGGAAGATGCTGGCAATATCTAGGACATCCCTCCTAGCAGCAGGATTCACAGCAACTTTTATTAACATAAGCTCCCTCTCTGAGAATGGTGAGTGAGTAATATCCTTAACCTGAACAAACCACCAACAAATTTGATTTTGTTAACAATTTCACCTCTCAGCTTAGATGTCATGGATAAAAAACGATTAATCATAGAGCTTAAGATGAACTCTCAAAAAAAAAACTAAAAAAATGATCTTCTCCGTGAAAAATTATGAGTTAAGGGCCTTTGGGAGAGAGGTTACACAAAATCCATTTAAATAGATTGCTCTCAGATTGTAGCAAAATTTTTGAATGTCGAACAAGAGTATAACATACAACTTACTAATATCAAACATGTGAAATTCTATTTTGTTGTATATGATTTGGAAGGTTAAAAAGTAATTCTAAGTAGTTCGTATACTTCAAGAACTATTTGTATAATATGTATAGGGTATACAAAAACAGAATCAATAGCCAATTTATATATGAGCAGCTACTATTAATCATTCTAAACAGATGGCAAATACCATGGAATCCAAAAATGAGGAATTTCAAAAACCAGAAACTGATCTGTCATATCCCAAAAATCTTATCTAGACAGCATAAATAAATTCCTCACCTCATGAAGATCCACCAATTTGTGAATCTGCTGAACCAACTTGGCAATAGTCTCATCAGTTCCAGGAACAACAGTTGTGATGCGAGAAAGCCCATTCATTTCAGCAGGGCCCACAGCTAGACTCTGAGAGAAAATTGTAAACCCATCAGATCAGCATGTCATACAGATAAGAAATTTAAAAAAGAACCATCAAAGGAAACAGCATTGACCTGGATGTTATAACCTCTTCTCGCTATAACCCCAGTGATTATGTTGAGAACTCCAGGAGCATCATTGACGAGCATACATAACGTGTGCGACTGATTTCCACTTGACTGTAATATTTAATTGAGAGCATTAAGATGTATACGTTGATTAATTGAGAGCATTAATCAACGGAATAACCATGATATTGACAATTTTTGGTTATCTGGATAGGACCGTAAAAGTAATATTGCATCCATAAACTGCCATCGTGTTATAATGAATTTTCTAATAAGGTTAGTTTAGTCCTTTACCAGGTCATATTAGGGGCATAAAGGTCTTTTTGCAGCAAGTTAGTTAGGAGGGGTACATAAAAAAATCTAGTAACTCTTTGTGCGTATGATTGAAGCAATAACAAAATTCATTCCCTTTCTTGATTCTTCTTTTTCCTCTCTCTACATTTTTCTTCTTAACATTTGGTATCAGAGCAGTGCATATCCGTGGGCCACCCGTGGGCCACCGATTAAGGTGAAAGGGCTACCTAGGATAGGGCTACCAAAATGCATAAAGTGAAGCAACCAACCAAGAAAAGGGCTACCTATTGCTAGAGTGAAGCTATCCGTGGACATTGGAACGGAAGCGTGGTGGCCCGTCATAAACTCAAATGTAGTGTCGTCATATGGGTGTAGATCTCACATTGGTAAAATGGGATGCTAGTGTGGGTTGCTATCAACTTGGTTTCTCCCTTTTAGATAGCTAGTTTTTTAGGATGGGCTCTCCCATGCGCTCTATTCTTTACACATCGCAGTTAAAAACTAAAGTAGGTGGTTATAAGAACCAAGGTCTACAAACTAACTTAAATATCTGAGCAGTCCGTAAATTGACTAGCTAAGATAAGACTGACCATCATTTATGGTACTTCAGCGTATGTAAAGTAATGTAAACAAGCAGGGATGCAAAACCAGTGAAGAAATTTGATGGCATTTGACATCCCCCGCCCATCCCCCTATTCTGGGCGCGACACCCCAATCGTATAAATTAAGAACTGTTGCTACACTGCTATTCTTTACCTTTTCAAGCTAGAATAATCTTCGCAAACAAATACCTTTTATTAACAATGAGGTAAAATTTTATATGTCACTAGTGAACTGACAGTAATAAAGTTGAAAAGAACATGGAAAATTACTTTCTTACATCTTCATCATAAACAACCCCCCAATGAGCATCAAGAACTTGATTAAGTGCAAAGTCATCCTCAGGCTCCACGGGATAAACATCACCCTTCATTCAAATAGAAACAAAACCATCAAAATAAGAAATCAATATTTCCATATTATTATCACTACACAAGGTTTTATATTTTGCTCTTATCATTATTAACAGGGATCAATGAAGGTTGGTTTCCTGAAGTAGCAATGTTCAGAACTATAGACTAAAATGCAATAAAATCAACCTCATTTTAGCAAACACCACCCATGAACACCCCTTTTGGTGCCTTTTTGGTCAATCAATAGTTAGGTATGCTTACCAGATTTGAAACAAAGCTAGATGCTAATATTATCTTCCAATCAAAAGCATGCCAGAGAAAAGCCTAGCCAAGAGTATAATATCCAATACAACCAATTCTAGGTTCACTAGTACAGGATATCAAAATCTCGTAAATGCTATATACTGAAATTGCAGCAATATTAATTTGGAGAAAGAAGATAGACCAAAAGGTTGTATTCTATAATGTCACAAAATCTTATCATGTATGGAAGTATCAAACTCTTTATATAAATATAATCTTATGATTATTAATCAACTCATTTGCTACTTGTATATTTCTCAAGATATTCCTAATAAACAAAGAACCAAAGCCTCATTATTTAGGTACATTTAGTTTTTGCTCAACTTAATATTTATTGCAGAAGACAGCCAAATATGCTCCAGTGAAATTTTTATTTTCATCATACAGCAGAATATTCTCCAGTTATTAATAGCACAATTTATATTTTAATTAATCAAATAGCCTAATGCATTTGTAATTAAATTATTTTTCTTATAAATATATAGAAATTGAAATTGGTAGGACAGTTTTAAACTTAACACTCAGGTTATATTAGTCACCAAAACATTTAGAAACGATAATCTGTTCATAAGAAGAAATAATGTGCAATGCTTGCATGAAGAGAATAGTAGAGAAAAGCCTGCAAAGCAGAATTACATACCCATGAGCTAGTAGTGGTGCTGCCATTGAGTGGCCCACTAATATTTTGCATAAGAGCCCCGACACGCTTCTTTTTTTCAAGATCTGGATACGAAGCTGCAGAAAAATTCCAAAAAGGAGCTGTCTCGCCAATCTTTTCCCGTCTCAGAGCAATCTATAAGTTAGAAAAGGTTCAAGAATTATAAAATATACTAGATGCATCACCCTGGAAAATAAGTAAGAAGAGCTTATCCATAAAGTCCTCGTAACGAACAAACTTAGATGTTTACCCTTGATAATAATGGAGACAAACAAAAATTATATCCAGTCTTCCAAAAGTTCTCTCTTTTGGGTGACTTATCTTGTTCCGTTCAGACCCCTCCTCCCCCCCCCCCCTCCCCTTTTCCTCTGATAATCTTGGTAGCAATTGTAGCTAATTAACATAGAGCTAAATGGCTATTTAAAGTTACTAATGGAGGCACACCCGGAAAAGAGAGAAGTGTATGAGGTATCACTGTAAACAACCTTGTCTAACATCTACCTGCTTGGTTAATCCCTGTACTAGACATAATGCTTATAAACAACTTAAAAATTTAACGCTAGATTTTGCAGAGGAACTTAGGAAAAATTATGCATGTGTCCTTGTGCGTTTGTCTACATATCCCGCATTACAATGTTGACATCTGACCTTTCCAGTTCTGGCAAGTTCTTTGATTCCAAATTTGCTTAAATTTCTCAGAACAGCAGCCATCTTCCCAGGGTCTCCAGTAACCTGAAACAACCACAAAAATGATGAACTAGCCCTCTAATTGCTTCAATGGCCTGCAAAACAATTGGTGGCAACCAATTTGATAACCTTGCAGGTATTATCCAACAAAATTACTTGTACAATAATATACTTGGTATCCTACTCGAACTTCCTACCTGATCAAATAATGTGACAAGGAATGTCAACAAGTGACGTAGGTATAACATGTATAAAGCTTACATATGTATAACATGTTTTTGGTTTTTTTGGATAAATATCCACTACAACCGCCAAGAAGGGGGCTATCCCAATTCCCAAGTACATATGCAGTATGCATAGCGTTAAGGAAGAAAATGATACCCTATGCTCCAAAGAAATGAAAACCTTCCTTATACAAGAAACCTACAAAAAAGATGCATTATTAATGAAGTGATATTGGAGAAACCAGTTCTTCTAGTTCTTTATTTACTGGG
Organism: Aralia elata; assembly: GCA_034770075.1. Lineage (NCBI taxonomy): Eukaryota > Viridiplantae > Streptophyta > Magnoliopsida > Apiales > Araliaceae > Aralia > Aralia elata. The sequence continues at coordinate 26,244,968 of CM068384.1, forward strand.
TTCATCTAGGAATCCTCCACTGCTTTGGAAAAGGAAAAAGTCTTTAATCAAGATTTTGCAGGTTTTCAGCATTCATCTGATCATTAATTGTTAGAAGATAGTGGCTAGAAACATGGTTATTGTATTAAGGAACATGTTTCTTGTATTAAGGAAAACAAGTTTCCTTGTTTTCCTCCTTTTTCATTTTTTATTCCTAGACCTCTTGTATAAATATAGCAATTCACATATTGGAAATATAAGAGAGATTACATTCTTACATGGTATCAGAGCTCTGATCCTTTCAGGCGACTTTTTCCGGTGACTTTTTCCGGCGACTTTTCCGGCGACTTTTTCCGGCGACTTTTCCGGCGACTTTTTCCGACAACTTTTTCCAGCGTGCCTTTTCTCTCTCTTCCTTCCATCTGCAGTGGTCGGCTTTTCCGGCGACTTTTCCGGCGACTTTTTCCGACAACTTTTCCAGCATGGTTTTTATCTCTCCTCTTCCCACCTACAGTGGTTGTTTTGAGTGAAACTCAGGTTTGGTCTAATCCACCTACAGTGGTTGTTTTTATCTCTCTATCTTTGCGCTTGTTAATTATCCTTGTTGTTATTCCCTTGGATAATTCTTGTTGCTCCATCTCTTGTACTACTAATTAAAGTGGTTTTATTGTGTAGTACAATTAATTGTACTCCCTTTGGTTTCTAGAATTACTCTCTGCTAATTTGTTGAGCCTTTATAAATATCCTTGTTGATATTTCCTTGGATATTTTTGTTGCTCCTACTATCTCATCATGGCAGAATCTAGTTCCATTAATAGTGCTGGTACTATTTCTCATTTCGCACAATCAGGTATACACTCTTGTGCTCTTAATGTCTCATCTACTTACCCTAGTTGGATTATAGACACAGGTGCCTCTGCGCATATGACTGGGTCCTCCAATCTCTTTACTTCATATACGCCCCACTCTGGAAAGGACAAGGTTAGAGTAGCCAATGGCTCCCTGTCTTCTATTTCCGGGAGTGGCTCTGTCATTTGTACCCCTTCATTAACATTATCATCTGTTCTCCATATCCCTTCATTTACTGCAAATTTACTATCTGTTCAACGTCTTTGTGAATCCCTACACTGTTCAGTAACCTTTTTTGGAAATCATTGTGTTTTTCAGGACTTGGTGACAGGGCAAAGGATTGGCAGTGGTAGTGCAGTTAACGGTCTCTATTATTTAGATGTTCCCTCGTCTAACATGCCCTCTACTCAGGTTCAGGCTCTTCACTCTACTTCTCACCCATGTCTGACCTCTCTCTATCAATGGCATCGACGTTTGGGACATCCTTCCTTTTCAGTATTGGAGTTTTTATTTCCATCTTTAGTTAAGCATTGTAACAGAAATCAGTTTTTGTGTGAACCGTGTGAATTAGGTAAACACAAACGTTCTACTTATTCTGCTACTAACAATCGACATTCTGAACCTTTTGCCATTATCCATACTGATGTGTGGGGACCCTCTCGAGTTGTCTCCCGTTCTGGTCATAGATGGTTTGTTAGCTTTATTGATTGTCATTCTCGTGTCACTTGGATTTACCTTCTGCGGACCAAAAATGAGGTATTTGCTTGTTTTCAAGACTTTCATAAAATGATTCAAACCCAATTCGACGCTAAGGTCAGAATTCTCCATAGTGATAATGGTCGTGAATATAGTAATAATAATGTTTTTGCATCTTATCTTTCTCAGCATGGCATTATTCTTCAAACCTCCTGTGTCTCAACCCCAGAACAAAATGGAGTAGCGGAAAGAAAAAATCGACACTTGCTAGAGGTAGCCCGCACTCTTATGTTCACTATGTCAACCCCTAAATTTCTTTGGGGAGATGCGGTTCTGACTGCTGCATTTCTTATAAACCGGCTTCCTTCTAGAAATCTTGGGAACAAGAGTCCCATCTCTTTTCTCCAACACACGACTAGTCCTTCTCCTTCACCTCGAGTTTTTGGTTGCGTGTGCTTTGTTCATGATAAATCTCCCACTCGGGGAAAATTAGATCCCAAAGCTATTAGGTGTGTTTTCATTGGTTATTCTCCAACCCAAAAAGGTTATAAATGTTATCATCCTTCTTCTAACAAAGTCTTTGTCACTCGGGATGTCACTTTTTGGGAATTGGAACCTTTTTATTCTTCTTCACCTTCTCCTCAGGGGGAGAATGTTATTAATGAGGAGAAGCTTCCTGAGGCTAGTATCACAAGCTCTATTTTTCCTGTTCCTGTTGTTATTTCTGATAATTCTACACAGGGGGAGTTACAGTGTACTAAACAGAATGAGTCTGAGCCTGAGTTGAGAACCTATGCACGAAAAGGCAAGAATAAGGTTACCGTTTCTGCACCACTACACCAACTTTGTTCCGGACCTAGTCTTGATAATGGTAATGGTGAGAATCTTAATCCTATTTGTTCTTCTAAAGATACTGACATCCCTACTTGTTCTTCTAAAGATACTGACATCCCTACTTGTTCTTCTGATGATACTGACATTCCTATTGCTCTTAGAAAAGGGGTTAGAGCTTGTACTCAACATCCTATTTCTAATTTTCTAGCCTATAGCAAATTATCTGCATCATATCACTCCTTTGTTTCTTCCTTGTCTTCAATATATGTTCCTCAGGGATGGAGAGAAGCATTTAGTGATAAGAATTGGAAACAAGCTATGATCGAGGAGATGAATGCCCTAAAAAAGAATGATACATGGGAACTAGTCACTCTTCCTTACGGAAAAAAGGTAGTTGGATGCAAGTGGGTATATACAGTCAAACAAAATTCTGATGGAACGGTTGAGAGACTCAAAGCCAGACTAGTTGCAAAAGGATACACTCAAACTCATGGGATTGATTACCAGGAGACATTTGCTCCTGTAGCGAAGATGAACTCTGTTCGTACCATAATCTCATGTGCAGCAAACTTCGGCTGGGATCTTCAACAATTAGACGTAAAAAATGCATTCCTTCACGGTAACTTGGAGGAGGAAGTGTACATGGACATACCTCCTGGTTTTGCTTCATCTGTTACTATGGGTAAGGTTTGTAAACTACGAAAGGCTTTGTATGGTCTAAAGCAATCTCCTAGAGCCTGGTTTGGTAGACTCCACAGAGCAATGATAAGGTTTGGGTACAAGCAGAGTCGAGCAGATCATACTCTTTTTGTCAAACAGATAAAGGGTAAGATTACCATTCTTATTGTTTATGTTGACGACATTGTGGTGACAGGGGATAATAAAGAAGAGATAGTTAATCTCAAAGCGAGACTGACCAGAGAGTTTGAGATTAAAGATCTTGGTCCTTTGAAATATTTTCTTGGTATTGAAGTTGCAAGATCTTCCAGTGGCATCTTTCTATCTCAAAGGAAGTATGTCCTTGATTTGTTAACTGAAACTGGCATGTTAGGATGTAAGCCTGCTGATTCTCCTATTGAAGTTAATCATCATCTAGTAGGAGGCACAGGACCTACAGTTGATAGAGAAAGATATCAACGTTTGGTGGGACGATTGATATACCTCTCTCATACGAGACCCGATATATCTTATGCTGTGGGAATAGTGAGTCAGTATATGCATGACCCTCGACATTGCCACATGGAAACTGTTTACAGAATTTTAAGGTATCTTAAGTCTTCTCCTGGAAAAGGATTATTGTTTGCACCACATGGTCATATGAAAGTTGAAGCTTTTTCCGACTCAGATTGGGCTGGTTCGATAGAGGATCGTCGGTCTACAACGGGTTACTGTTCATTTGTTGGAGGTAATCTTGTTACTTGGCGTAGTAAGAAACAGTCTGTGGTGGCAAGATCTAGTGCTGAGGCTGAATATCGAGCTATCGCCTTGGGTATATGTGAATTAATGTGGCTTCGAACCCTGCTAGAAGATTTGGGTGTTACAACTAAAAGGCCTATGCAATTATTTTGTGATAATAAGGCAGCCATTAGTATTGCAAACGACCCAGTTCAGCACGATAGAACGAAGCACATTGAGATTGACAGACACTTCATCAAAGAAAAGTTAACCAGTGGTCTTATTTGCTTACCCTTTGTAAAATCAGAACACCAGCTTGCTGATATTTTAACAAAGGGTCTTAGTAGTAAGATGTTTCATCCTTTGTGTTTCAAGTTGGGTATGCGAGACATCTATACACCAACTTGAGGGGGAGTGTTAGAAGATAGTGGCTAGAAACATGGTTATTGTATTAAGGAACATGTTTCTTGTATTAAGGAAAACAAGTTTCCTTGTTTTCCTCCTTTTTCATTTTTTATTCCTAGACCTCTTGTATAAATATAGCAATTCACATATTGGAAATATAAGAGAGATTACATTCTTACATTAATTAACTGCATTTAACAGTACTTGAAGCTTTCGTTTCTCTGCACTCCAAGGCTAATTTATAGGACCACTGTCATGAAGAACCTATCGAAAAACTGAAAAAGATCCACAGTTTATGTATTTCTCGTCATTTTATTTAACTTCATGACTACTAAAGCTTCATATCGAGACCATATTACCAACTAGACATATGAATGCTAAATTTAGTACATAATGGAGCTAAAATTAACCATGAATTCAATTTTAACTGCAAAAAATATGAGAATGCATTGCTATTGCAAATGTGATATAATTATTTGTAGGGACCGTGAACAACTAGTATCTCCTATTGTCCTCCCAAACTTGTATTTCAACCATTATCATACTGTCGAAATCTCAAGAGTCAACATAGTATATAAACACTAGCATTGGTCGTAAGATGTTTATGCCTTTTGGCCAGCAAGAGCAGTTATGCCACCGACACAAGTAGCATGAATCAAACATCAAATACACATTTACGACCCAATCAAAGAAGTCTGCAAATCTAATAAATAAAAAAACAAAAGCAGGAAGAGATAAAGATTTAACAATAATACCTCTATCGTCAGTGACTGATTTGAAGTATCCACGATTTTCGCTCTAAAGATATCTACTAGCCACATGATCTACAGGTCATAATCAAAATTAATGTCAGCAGTGAAAGCAGAAAAAACAATTAATTAACTGCAAATGCAGGCAATCTTAAACTTTTAAATAGGGGCAATGTCCATCATAAAAGAGATTTTACCCATTACCCATTGCTCAGACACAGGCACACAGCCACTGCTTGCTAATAATTTATAAAAGAAACAAATGAAATAAACACAAATACAGACTAGCAAACTGACCAAAATGTGCTTAAACCTTTTCTTTCTACTTTAATATATATACAGTTCAAAGTTCCTATCATGGTTTTAAAAACCGGACCGGACCGCCGGTTCGACCGGTAAAAACCGGAACCGATCGGCACTCCGGTCCGGTTTGAACAAAAAAACCAGTTTTGGTCAAAACTCGATCAAACCTGGTGACCCGGCGGTTGAACCGGTCGACCTAGTGACCCGGTAACCAAGGTTCTAAAAGGCGCTAAGCGGGAGGGGGCCTAGGCGGGGCCTAGGCGGGATTTTTATTTTAAGTAAATTTTAATATTTTATTTTACATTTATCCAAACAAAATAATAATATAAAGTAAAACAATTTATAATAAAGATAATAAAGGCCTTTACTTAAAGTTCAAACACATATCCATATTGCCAATGTCAAAGTTCAAATACAAACATGCAATTGTTCAAAGTTTAAACACAAACAAATAATCAAAAATACAAACTAATAGTCCTCATCTCCACATCCCTCTATATCTCTAATTCTTCTTCTCCATATCCCTCCAAGATAATGTCCCCATCGGACTTACACTCATACTCCTTCAAGATAATGACCCACGACGTTATTTTGTAGTTTAGTTATTAAAATAAAAATAAAAAAACAATTGCAGCCCTAATTTCTCCGCCTAGGCCACGCTTAGGGGCCTAATTTCTCTGTCTTGCCCGCCTAGGCCCCCGCCTAGTCCCACCCAATCTCCTAGAGGGATTTTTTTGCCACCTTGTGCCTAGGCGAGGCGCTAGGGGGGGCCTAGGCGAGGAGCTAGGGGGGCCTAGGCAGGGATTTTTAGAACACTGCCAGTAACCGGGTCACTGGTTTTACCGGTTCCTTACCTTATTTTTTATTTTATTTTTGCTAATTTAATCCTTTGAATTTGATTAAATGTATCCTTGATTGAGTTTTGAGTTGTGATTATGATTTAATATCTTTCTTTTCATATAGATTTAGTATTTATTTGAATTGTATAAACTATAAAGTAAACATTGTACAAATAGATTTAGTTTTTTTATTACCGAATTTGATTGAATGTATCTTAGAGATGTTTATGGTTATTTGTGTTTGATTTTATCACTCTTGAGTCTTAAGTTTTGAGTTATGATCATGATTTAATATATTTCTTTTTATATAGATTATTTAGTATTTATTTCAATTGTATAAAGCAAATATTGTACAAATAGGTTTATTTCAATTTTTTTGTACATAAATTGATTAATTTTACATATTTACTAAATATTATATATAATATATAATAATAATTAATATATTTAATTATTTATTACATATTAATGACGTCACTGGGTCAATAACGATTCAACCACTAGTTGGACCAGTGACCCATCTACCCAGTACCTTTTCCGGTTCGATGACCGGTCCGGTTTTTAAAACCATGGACTTCCTATTAGATACCTTGTTATTTAGAAAGCCCAAAGCCAGTATACATGTTGCCAAAATTTTAATTTACAGCATTTCAATGCAAGTATTTACACATGGTTAAATGATCTGTTTGATTCTTCTTCCATGATCAGAAATATATTTTAATGAACACTTTGTGAATTTAATTTTCAGAACACTTCATACCTTAATTTATTTTGCAAATATCTACCTCTTCTTGTGATTTTATTTTTACTTTTACTTTTATTTTTATTTTTTTCATTTTATTTTTTTTGTTGGGGGGTGGGGGGGGAGGGGGTTGTTTGCATGCACGAGTGATCCCTGTTTCGCGTAAATGAACCTAAAATTTTAAGCTATCTAAATAAAGTTCCAAGTGGATGACACAGACAAGCAGCTTTTCCTGCTCAATTTTCAAAAAATAACTTATACACAGACAAACAGCTTTTCCTGCTCAATTTTCATAACAGCTCTAGTTTTCCATCAGTTTTTCACCAGGGAGATGCTGATCTAAAGCCCATTACAGAAAAATTAAGTATTCATTCAAGAACTACAATAAAGTCAAAACCATGTCCTACCTCAGCTCGTTTGCTTGGATCTGCATTAAGCTTGATAAGCATCAGTTCACGTTCTACTTGTGGTTCCCTTGAGAGATCTTCAACCTGATACATCAGGTAAAAGAATTATTTGACGAGTCATATAGGGAGGGGTTGGGGGAAGATGTAGCAACCTGGCTTCACTAGAAGGTAACATTGATCACAAAAAGTTATTGCAGCAAAAAGATAGGTATACTCGGTGCCTATATAATATCATGATATGGTTCGCAATCAAGTTCATCTTACTGAAGAATAATATAGCTCACAAGAAATGATAAAGATATTGAAGCAAATTTCTAAAATATAGAAATAGGCAAAAGTAACACATCCCAATCTAGCCAAGAACATCAACTTTTGTTAGGGCAAAAGAGGTCTTATTCTTTGAAATGATTCAAAACCCAAGAAAATAATATACTTAATGCATTTTCAAAACTACTAAAATAAAGACATAAAAAGCCTTAGAAGAAGGCTTCCATCATAAAGCTCAGACCCTAGCCAATCCGGAAAACTAAATAATAAATACTTAATGCATATTTCATATGATTTATGCTGGAAAATAAAAATGAAGCAGAACCAGTTTACATTTTATACAAGCTAATTGGTCCCTGAAAATTGTATTAATTTCTGCAATTAAAGGAAACTCAAGCCTACAAAATAATTATAAAATTTGATACTCCTTCCGTTCCAAAATTAGAGATACAATTTGATTTTTGAGGTCAAACGACGGCATATTAAACTTCAAAATTGGTATGACTCATAAAAGTTTAAAATTAAATAAATTTTGCGATTAATAGTTTTTGTTATATACTATACGATTATAATAATTGTATCAACTAAAATTAAATAAATTCACATTAATTTGAAGTTTAATATGCCGTCATTTAACCTTTAAAGTCAAATTGTATCTCTAATTTTGGAACGGATGGAGTATGTTTGGAAAGGTTGTCTCAAGCAATTATTGCAAAACAAAAGAGAAAAAAAAAAAAAAAACAGCTCAGACACAGGTACAAAAAGGTGCACGCCTAGGCCCAGGGTGAGGTAAGGCGCACTTCTAGGGCCTTGTATTGGCTAAGGCAAGGTGTGTTCAAAGAGCACGTGCCTTGTTGAATTATTCTAAAATAAGGTTTAATGTAACTCGCATTTCCTCCCTCACTCCTTCCCTCCAAAAAACCTAAGAATCCTACGTTGGCTAGAATCCTTATTTAGTCTAAATGTATTATTTGAGTGTTATAAGTGTGTATTCTAGGTTGAGAACCCAAAAGTGTAAGATGAAACCCTTTAAATGTGGGATAAATTATGTTCTTGTATGTTTAGGCCAACAATGCATATGAATATGAGTGTATACATATGCATATACACTCATGCGTGCAAGCGACCATGTTCTCACAAATTAATTTGGTTGTCAAAATTTTAGAATCCCATTTCTCGACATTGGTCCCACTTAAACAAAGGTATTGGAGTGTAGACCAGATATAAATACAAATTTAAGACGAAATTTTCATTTAGTGACTGCTCTCAAACTCAAATCTAAGTTTCACAATCACACCAATTGTTGGCTCCAAGGATAGCAATAATAACTAAATTTAGTTAATATTAAAGACCATATACTTAATTTCAAATCATACTACCAACACAAATGCAAAATGGAAGATTAGTTAAACAACAAGAAAACATTACATACAAACTCAGGTATTGGAAAGGCAAAGCATAACCTTCAAGACATTCACAAGCTTGTTGAGCTGTGCCACAACTTGTTGTAAGACCTTTTCAGTCCCAGAGACAACAATGGTAAAAAGTGCCTTATCCTTGTTCAAACCAACGGCAAGAGACTCAATGTTGTAGCCTCTCCTAGCAAAAACCCCTGCAATTCGATTAATTATACCACTTTCGTCCCCAACAAACACTGAAATTGTGTGGCGTTTCACCCTGGATTTATGAATGTCAAAAATTAAAATCAAAATGGATAGAGACAGACATGCATTTTATGTTAATATACATTTATAATGAACCAACTAGTACCATCACTTTCGGTTAACTTCAACTATATCTTCATACACACACAAAACAAATATTAAAAATTAACATTAAACATGCATACAGAACTTGTTGCAAACCTACTTTACCAAACTAAAAATCATTTTAATCCATCAGAGATTGTGCTTTTATTTGCTCCCTCTGTTCCAACCCTTCTTCCTTCATTAGAATGACAAGTTGTTTTATTTATAGAGATACTGCTAAATTGTAGAGTACTAGGTTTCTAACCAATATCCATCAGTTGAGAGTGTGAAATGGACTATGACTGCTAAAGGAACCTAGACTTGGCATCAGCTTGATGGTCTATTGTGCATTATGCCTCTAAGGGAACTTCCCTCCATAGTATGGTAGCGGATAAAATCCATAGTGTTCATTATGACGCTAGACTAACCATAGAATAAGGAGATGGGGTAAATTGAAGACATGGAGGCATCTAAGTTATGATCCACTCTTTCTTTTTAGAAGGTGGGGAAACTAGATTTAACGTGTGTTTTGCCTGTCCATTTGCTAAGGCTCTGTTTGGAACTAAAAAACGTGAAAATTATATGGCTAAAAAATTAAACAGATTTTCACGAGTGTAAATTACTTTACATTTTTAACATTTTACTTTCTATTAAATAGAAAGACTACAGCAAAGTATAATTATATATACTAGTGTATGCTGCACACACCTACATGTGTGAATATTTTTTTCGAAAAATATAAGAGATACAGAATAGTAAATAAATTCTTTTCACAGCTTCAAGTGGTTAAATTTTTACACTCCCTTACCAATATAGATATACCGTAAATATAATTCAATAAATATTAATAAAAAAAAAATTCCTTATTCCCAAACATTGTCCAATTATTCAATAAGTTACTAGAAGATATCACTATATTCAAGAAAAACATCCATTTTTACTTTTTTGGACTATTGGTTTAACGATGAAAAGTAGCTAACAAAAACTATTTTACCAGTCAACGCACATTTACTCTCAGTTACTGTTTCCAGGGAACAACATAGGCCATTTCACCAAAAAATACTTCCCACAAAACCTTTTCCTTGAGACAAACATTAGAGTAGTCAAATTTGAAGAAAGAAAACTTTGATTTCTAAAAGGGCATGAAAGTATATGATAACAGAAGTCTAAAGATTACATTTTTCACACAAATTGAAAAGAAAAAAAATACATTATATCCAAAACATCATCTACAGACTTAAATTCCAGCAAATCAATGAAAAAAAGACAGATGGGTTTATTTTTCTTACTTAGAAGAAGCTGCAGTTAGTGTTCCATTGTCCTTGATAGTGGCGGATAATGCAGCTGCTCCATTTCTAGATTTCCTTTTCAAGAAACCTGGAAATGCTGTCGTTTTAGCTAATTTTGAGCCCCTTAACAACACCCCCACTTCCATTCTGCTCTTTCTGCTGGTGGGATTGTTGTCAATTGCTGCATTTTTCACCACCAAGTTCTTCAGCGCCGCCGCCACCGTGGTGGCCATTACAGAAAACCCAAAAATCGGAAAGAGAAAAAGAAAGAATAATGGGGGCAATACAATACACACGCGGTAGTATTTATGAATTTTATAGGGAAAATGTTAAAATTTTATAAAAAGAATTAATTAAAATTTTATGAATTTTTTTTAATAAAATTTCTCCCACATGGCATATATGAATTTAGTAGCTACCTACTCCCTAGTCCCTTCCCTCCCTTTTAAAATTCCAGATATATTTATAATTTAAAAATATTTTTATATTCTCAAATATAACTTTAATATTAATTAAAAATTTAGTAGCGATGATATAATATTAAAAAAGGTGATGCTAAAATGAGAGTAAAAAAATAATAATAAATTAAAGACAATATGTCACTTTATAATTTAAAATAAAATTGTATCAATAATTTTGGAACAAATCAAAAAAAAATATATCTCTAATTTTAGATACATAATCCTTTGGAGTAAACAAGTTTGTGATTTTATACAATAAAATTTTTGTTTATTTTTAGGTTGAAAGATCAAAAAAATAATTTATACTATTATATACATATATATATAAGGGAAATTCATTCTAACGTTAGCACTAGATAACATTCTCTACATTTATTTAGTAAAACTACGTAGTTTTGGTAGGTTTTTTTTTCAGCTTTGTCTTTTCTCTAAAAAAAAAAGTTTTATTTACAGCTTCTATACAATATATGTTAGAATTTGAGCCAAAATAATTGTGGGTTTATTAATTATTTGAAATGAATTCACACATTAATGTGTTCTACTCGTGGAATAGATTAAATTAAGTATTTGAAAGCTCAAATCCATAGAGTAATGAATGAGAAATTAACTCTCAAAGATCACCAGTGGAAATGATAATAAACAATTATGGGAAGTGAAGTCCCACATTGGTTAAGAACTAAAATATTAATTGGTATATATACAAGAAAGTTGCTCTTGAGTTTGGGTCCCTAGAGGCACCTCACTTTTGTGGAAGGGAAAGGACCTAGCCAAGGCTTGGTTTGAACCCACGCGCGCCACCGCCGACCGGTTGAGCCGGGCTCGGGCTTGAGGTTCGTGGGTCTGGGTCCTTGTATATATTTTTTGGACAAAATTTATTTGAATTTTGTTTATTTTATTTTAGTTATATTATCAAAACTGTGTCGTTTTGATGAATGTTATTTATTATCAAAACTGTGTCGTTTTGGGAAGCATTATCTGACGAACGGACGCATCAATACTGCGTGCGCTATCTGACCAAACGAACGTCACAAAATTACGTCATTTTTGCCTGAACAGACGTGCCTTTTCTGACAAAGGCTAAAACTACGTCGTTTTTGGCTCAATAGACGCGTCCTTTCTTACCCGAACAGACATGCCTATTCTGCCATGGTCGAACAAATGCATTTCATATCATTTCAAGTTGTTGTGTCCCATCAGATGGGTCACGAACCCTTTCTATAAATAGATAGGGGGCTGCCATTCGAATTCATTCAATTCAGTCAAACATTAAACATTCTAAGTCACTTCATAGTTATTTAAAGATAGAGAGAGAGTTTGAGCATTGTTTTGGTTCGTTCTTTGTGTTATTTGTTGTGCTACTATAACACAAAGTTGTCATTGTATCCTGGGAGACAAGTGCCGCTAACTCAAAGTACCAATAAGGAGGGCATAATTGTCTTAAGGACATAGTATACAATACTAGCCTTGACATTCAAATTCTGTGTTTAACAAGTTTGCTTCAAAAGATAAGTTCATATATATATATATATATATATATATATATATATATATATATTCAGTTTCAATTATTATTATTCTAAGTTGTAAATATATATTATTAAATATATATCTTTGATAACAATCTTAAGACAATTATTATATTAAATTTATATTTGCAAAAGTATGGCTACCGATTCTGTTATTACAATCGGTTCTTCTTCTTCTACACCTGTGATACTAAATGTTCCTGTGAACCATGGTGAAAACCCAGAAAGGTTCAATAGAACAGAATTTAAAAGATGGCAACAAAAAGATGTTGTTTTATCTCACTACTCTTAACTTGGCAAGGTATCTTAATGAAGAACCCTCAGTGCTTAGTGAAAATGAAACAGACAGACAAGTTGTTGCGGCAATAGATGCATGGAAACATGTTGATTTTCTGTGCCGAAACTATATCCTCAATGGATTGGATAACACATTATATAATGTGTATAGTTCTCTCAAGATAGCAAGAGAATTATGGGATTCCTTGGATAAAAAGTATAAAACAGAAGATGTTGGCACGAAGAAGTTCGTAGTTGGCAGGTTTTTGGACTACAAGATGGTGGATTCTAAGGCTGTCATCAACCAGGTCCAAGAATTGCAAGTAATCCTGCATGAAATACATGCAGAAGGTATGTCTTTAAGTGAATCTTTCCAAGTTGCTGCAATTATTGAAAAACTACCACCAATGTGGAAAGATTTTAAGAATTATCTCAAGTATAAACGCAAAGAGATGAAACTTGAACACTTAATCGTTAGATTAAGGATTGAAGAGGACAATCGTGCTTTTGAGAAGAAAACAGGAAGGACCTTTGTCAAACATAAAGCCAACGTGGTGGAACAAGGTCAGAAGTCTAAAAAGAGAAAGTACACTGGCAATGGGCCTCAACATGGAATGAATAAAAAATTTCAAGGCAAATGCTACATTTGTGACAAGCCCGGACATAGGGCAAAGGATTGTCATAAATGCAAAGACCAGAACAAGAAGTCTGCACAAGCCAATGTAACGGAAGTGGATGGACTTTTTCAAGATGTTTCTGAAATGAACTTATCAGCAGTTGTTTCTGAAGTAAACATGGTTGAAAATCCTAAGGAATGGTGGATAGATACTGGAGCAACTCGCCATGTGTGTTCTGACAAGAAGATGTTCTCCACATATCAAGAAATTGAGAATGGAGAACAATTATTCATGGGAAATTCTTCATCATCCAAAGTTGCAGGGCAAGGAAAGGTGGCTCTAAAGATGACATCTGACAAGGAACTCACCCTCAATAACGTGCTCCATGTGCCCGATATTAGGAGGAATTTAGTGTCAGGATCTCTTCTTAGTCAAAAGGGATTCAAATTAGTCTTTGTATCGGACAAGTTTGTCCTAACTAAAAATGGGATGTATGGGGAAGGGATATATGAGTAATGTGCTCTTCAAAATGAATGTAATGACTATTGTACTTTCCAATATTAATAAAATTACATCTTCTGCTTATATGATTGAGTCTTCTAATTTATGGCATGGTAGATTAGGTCATGTTAATTATAATACTATACGTAGATTAATTAATATGGAATGTTTGCCAAAATATGAGATTAACTCCAATCATAAATGTGAAGTTTGCGTTAAGGCAAAACTTAAGAAATCTTCTTTTAAAACAATTGAAAGAAGTACAGAACCTCTTGAATTAATACATACTGATATTTGTGATTTAAACTATATACAAACAAAAGGGAGTAAGAAATACTTTCTTACTTTTATTGATGATTGTACAATATATTGTTATGTTTACTTATTGAGAAGTAAAGATGAGGCCTTGAAAATGTTTACACATTACAAGAATGAGGTTGAGAATCAACTTGATAAAAAGATTAAAATAATTAGAAGTGATAGAGGTGGGGAATATGAATTTTCTTTTGTTGAAATTTGTTCTCAATATGGTATAAATACACCAAACAACTGCACCATATTCACCACAACAAAATGGTGTTGCTGAAAGAAAGAATAGAACTTTAAAAGAAATAATGAATGCATTATTATTAAGTTCTGGGTTACCTCAAAATTTGTGGGGGGAAGCAATTCTTTCAGCAAATTATATTCTCAACCGAATACCTCAAAAAGAGTCTAATGCATCACCTTATGAGTTATGAAAAGGACAAAAACCGTCTTATAAACACTTAAAAGTGTGGGGGTGCTTAGCAAAGGTAATGGTTCCTCCACCCAAAAAGGTGAAGATAGGACCAAAAACAATAGATTGTATATTCATTGGTTATGCTAATAATAGCAGTGCATATAGATTTTTGGTTAATAAATCAAAAATAGAAGAAATACATGAAAATATTATTATTGAGTCAAAAGATGCTGAATTTTTTGAAACATTATTTCCTAATAATAAATCACAAGAGTCAAGTTCTAATGAATAGGAAATAAGTTCAAACAAAAGAACTTATGATACTGTTAAGGACAGTGATCATGGATTATAAGATATTGATGAACCTAGACGTAGTAAACGTGCTAGAATATCAAAATCTTATGGTCCAGATTTTCTAACTTATTTGTTAGAAAATGAGCCTCAAACTTATAAAGAGGCAGTATCGAGTCCTGAAGCTCCATATTGAAAAGAGGCTATAAATAGTGAAATAGAATCCTGCACAATCATACATGGGAATTAGTAGATCTCCCACCAGGTTCTAAACCTCTTATATATAAGTGGATATTCAAGAAGAAAATGAAAGCAGATGGATCTATAGATAAATATAAAGCAAAACTTGTAATCAAATGATATAAGCAAAATGAGGGTTTGGATTATTTTGATACTTATTCTCCTTTGACAAGAATATCATCAATTAGGATGTTAATAGCCATTGCAGCTATATACAATTTAGAGATACATCAAATGGATGTAAAAACAGCCTTCTTGAATGGTAATCTTGAAGAAGAAATATACATGGAACAACCAGAAGGGTTTATTGTTCCAGGACAAGAAAAGAAAGTTTGTCGGCTTGTGAAGTCCCTTTATAGATTAAAACAAGCACCTAAACAATGACATGAAAAATTTGACAATGCAATGATGTCAAATGGTTTTAAAATAAATGAGTGTGACAAATGTGTATATGTCAAGGACACTACGAAAGGATTTGTCATTATTTGTCTTTATGGAGATGATATGCTCATTATAGGTAGTAATAATGAAATCATTAAAACTACCAAGAATATGTTAAATAATACATTTGACATGAAAGACATGGGTGTTGCAGATGTAATATTAGGAATTAAAATTTCTAAAACATCGGATGGATTGGTGTTATCACAATCACACTATATTGAGAAAATACTCAGGAAATTCAATCAATATGATTGCAATCCTGTGGGTACACTGGTAGATATAAATCTACACTTGTCTAAAAATAAAGGAGAGAGCATATCACAAACTGAGTATGCACAAATAATTGGAAGCCTTATGTACTTAATGAATTGTACACGTCCAGACATATCACAGGCTGTTAATAAATTGAGTAGATTTACAAGTAATCCAGGAAAAGATCACTGGAAAGCGATCATAAGAGTTTTAAGATATTTAAAATATACTCAAAATTTTAGATTACATTACTCAAGATATGCAGCAGTGCTTGAAGGATACTGTGATGCAAACTTGATATCGGATACAAAAGACTCTAAATCCACGAGTGATTTTGTGTTTACACTAGGTGGAGGAGCAGTATCATGGAAATCTTCTAAACAAACATGCATTGCTCGATCAACGATGGAATCTGAGTTTATTGCATTAGATAAGGCTGGAAAAGAAGCTGAGTGGCTTCGTCATTTTCTAGAAGATATTCCTATGTAGCCAAAACCTGTGCCTGCTATTTGTGTCTATTGTGATAGTCAATCAACAATTGGAAGGACACAGAGTCATATATATAATGGTAAGTCTAGACATATTCGTCGTAGACACAATACCATAAAACAATTGTTCTCTAATGACATTATGTCTATTGAGTACATAAAGTCAAAAGAAAATCTAGCGGATCCGTTAACTAAAGGTTTGACTAGAGAGTAAGTAAAAAT
Organism: Aralia elata; assembly: GCA_034770075.1. Lineage (NCBI taxonomy): Eukaryota > Viridiplantae > Streptophyta > Magnoliopsida > Apiales > Araliaceae > Aralia > Aralia elata. The sequence continues at coordinate 26,261,509 of CM068384.1, forward strand.
AACATCGAGGGGAATGGGTTTAAAGTCTATAAATAAGAATCGTTATGATGGAAACCCAACCTAGTTGACTGGAGATCCCAAGATCTAGGTTCAAAGGGAGAACTAAGTTGTGAACGATTCAACCAAATCACTATGAAGAAATTAATTTCTTCTATCCATTCCTATGATACGAGATCGTGATATCTGTAGCGATTTCAAGATAAGCTATGCTTTTAATGATTCTTAAATCTTGATAAACAAGTGGGGTATGGCATGATACTCTTATTAAGAATCACCTATGTGAGTGTGAACTGGGCCAATTCTATGAGAATGATAAAAGACTATATTTCTCTAGAGCACTCATAAATCCGGGATTGTTCAGGGCCAAAATGAACAAAATCATGAGAACCAAATCCGATAGTTTTTTCACAAGGGAAGGTTCAAAGCCAAAAACTACCTCTCTCTATACAGATAATTTTCAATTTTGTCTCTCTCTCAGAGTCTACATAACATTTGCATAAGGCTGGCAATCAATTTCATTCATGTGGGGGATTGTTAGAATTTGAGCCAAAATAATTGTGGGTTTCATTAATTATTTGAAATGAATCCACACATTAATGTGTTATACTCATGGAGTAGATTAAATTAAATATTTGAAAGCTCAAATCTATGGAGTAATGAATGAGAAATTAACTCCCAAAGATCACCCTTGGAAATGATAATAAACAATTGTGGGAAGTGAAGTCCTACATCGGTTAAGAACTAAAATATTAATCGGTATATATACAAGAAAGTTGCTCTTGAGTTTGGGTCCCAAGGGGCACCCCACTTTTGTGGAAGGGAGAGGACCTAGCCAAGACTTGTTTGAACCCACACGCGCGCGTCGCCGCCGACCGGTCGGGCCGGGCTCGGGCTCGAGGCTCGTGGGCCCTTGTATATATTTTTTGGACAAAATTTATTTGAATTTTGTTTATTTTATTTTCGTTATATTATCAAAACTGTGTCGTTTTGATGAATGTTATTTATTATCAAAACTGTGTCGTTTTGGAAAGCATTATCCGACGAACGGACGCGTTAATACTGCGTGCGCTATCTGACCAAACGAACGTCACAAAACTACATCGTTTTTGCCTGAATAGACGCGCCTTTTCTGATAAAGGCTAAAACTACGTCGTTTTTGGCCCAACAGACGCGCCCTTTCTTGCCCGAACAGACATGCCTATTCTGTCATGGTCGAACAGATGCATTTCATATCATTTTAAGTTGTTGTGTCCCATCAGATGGGTCACGAACCCTTCCTATAAATAGATAGGGGGGCTGTCATTCGAATTCATTCAATTCAGTCAAACATTAAGCATTCTAAGTATAATTACTTCATAGTTATTTAAAGAGAGAGAGAGAGAGAGTCTGAGCATTGTTTTGGTTCGTTCTTTGTGTTATTTGTTGTGCTACTATAACACAAAGTTGTCATTGTATTCTGGGAGAAAAGTGCCGCTAACTCAAAGCACCAATAAGGAGGACATAATTGGCTTAAGGACATAATATACAATACTAGCCTTGACATTCAAATTCTGTGTTTAACAAGTTTGCTTCAAAAAATAAGTTCATATTTATATATATTAAATTTATATTCAGTTTCAATTATTATTATTCTAAGTTGTAAATATATATCTTTGATAACAATATATACACATACTCGATCATAGGGTTGATTATTCAATTATGACCTAATCGAATAGACTATTCGGTTATAACCGAAAATCAAAATTTATATAATTTTAATATCCAAATAATTACCTGAATTATTATTCACTTAATAACCGAAATTAAGAGTATTTTTCCGGTTGTCAGCCTTGCTTCTTTGTTTCAGTTTTTATGGGATAGATTTGTTTTATGATGCTTAATGAGAACGACATGCATGACTCTATCTTATATTACAAGTTGTATTACACTGATTAAGTGTTGCTGATGGGATTGGGCAGAAAAGGTGTTTACCTTGCTTTGTAGCGTGGGACATGTCTAATGCGGAATTCAGTGGCATGTGTATTAAATGACAAATGGACTAGAGAGGTATCACTTTTCAAATATTGCCATCATTAGCATTAGGTACTCCAATATTAATATATATTGCCATCATTAGCATTAGGTACTCCAATATTAATATAATTCTAAGTAGTCTGATATTTAATTACATCTTAATAAGCTACTTTTTAATGTATTTTAAGAGTTTCTATTTTTATATTAAGATGTCTTTTAAATAATTTACACTCATATTTGTATCTTAAATATTCAGAGCACCTCTTAATATAAAGATATGAAATGTTAAAATACACTAAAAGGTATACTGTTAACATGTATTAAGATATAATTAAACATCACCGTTACAAAAGTTTATAAATACATGAATCTTAAAGTACTGTAATTAATTTTGCAAAAGTGTGAAATTAATATATTACAAGCGCTACATATATAACTTATTCTCTTAGTTTAAAATACATTTCATCTGATAATATTATCAGAGTAAAAATAATGTTGTCAGAACAAATATATTTTTAACAATATTTTTACAATTGTTCCCACAAACTTAATAACTCGTGCAAAGTACGGGTAAACTAGAAAACGACTAAACAAGTAAATTTTATATATAATATTTTTAAACGACATTTTAATTGATCTCAAGTCAACTCAGCAATCTAAATTTGGTGGCTTTATAACTCAAAAGGTTTTTCTTTTCTTTTTTTATTTTATTTTTGGATTAAATACACTTCTGTCCCGAAGTATCGCTCAACTTACACAAATGACTCTAAACTATAAAAACTAATAATAACAACCTGCAAAAATAGTTAAATAAACAAAAGTGACCATTCTGATTCACAGTTATTTAGTAAAATTACGTAGTTTTGATAGTTTTTTTTTTCCAACTTTCTCTAAATTTTTTTTTATTTACATCTTCTATACAATACATACACAAACTCACTTCATTACTAGAGATAATTTGGTTCCACTAACATCTAATTATCATGAATACATCTCTATAATTTGGCTATCTTTCAAACTAAATGTATTTTTTAATTTGTTAGTGTAGTGCTCTTAACACAACCAGTAAATATTTAACTGAAAAAGTAAAAACCTTTGAAATATCAATTCATAGTTCATGATCATAATTATAAATACTTTACCGTTGTATCTGTTAAAACGATACATGCTGGTACAACTGTATACCGACGTACCGTTCCGGATTTAATAATATAAAAAAAATTAAAATAATATATATTATAACATAACACATGTAATAATTAATATAATGTCATTTATTTGTTCCCAGCTATACTACAACTATAATTAAACACATGAAACTCAATATTAATATATTGTAACTAGTCTAACAAAAGTTTATAAATACATGAAACTTAAAGTACTGTAATTAATCTTGCAAAAGTGTGAAATTAATATATTACCAGCACTTCATATATAACTTATTCTCTTAGTTTAAAATACATTTCATCTGATAATATTATAAAAGTAAAAATAATGTTGTCAAAACAAATATACTTTTAACAATATTTTTACATTTTTTTTACAAACTTAATAACTCGTGCAAAGTACGGATAAACTTAAAAACGATTAATCAAGTAAATTCTATATATAATATTTTTAAACGACATTTTAATTGATCTCAAGTCAACTCAACAATTCAAATTTAATGACTGATAGTTCAAATTTTTTATTTTTTTTATCTTTACTCAATTCTTAGTGACAAATGGTACATTGTACTTTTAATAATAAATGTGTATTAAAATTTTTTGAAAAAAAAAACACAACTTTTGAGCTTTTAAGTTGATTTTTGGGAATATCAAAATTTATGACCAATTAGAAGACATGAAAATCAACAAAATAATATATATATATATATATATATTGAGCTATTGAGTCACCAAAATTGAATTACTGAGTTAACTCAGAACCAACCAAAATAACTCGATACTTGTCTTATTATATTGTTATAGATTAGAGTATTAATTAGACAGTAAAAGCAATAAGTTCAATACCTAAATTTTAATAATTAAATAAAGAGATCATAAGTATTAATACAATACTACTGTGTAGCACTTACTGCAACCTTGAATATAATACATATAAAAATGTCATAAATTAAGGGGGCCCTTTATCTAATTACAGTGGGCAATTTAAGAGCGGCAATTTTCGATACGATAAAATAACACGACACGAACACGATTCATAAATAAGTTAATGTTATAAACCCGTGTTATAAACGAGTTTGTATCATAAACATCATCTTAAACACGTATCAATTTTCAACACGAACACAATTTATAAACAGATTTATGTTATAAACATGTGTATTTACGAGTTTCGACGCGATACGAATTCGCTAATATGACACGATTTCCATCCGATAATCTATCTAATACAATGGGCGTTGTGTTTTTTACTTTGCACTTAGAGTACCTTTCTTCTTCTTTTACTCCAAACTTTTTTCTCTCCATATATTTTTGGTGTACATAAATTCTATTTGTACTATTAGCTCACATTTTTTTTTTGATAGAAGAGATATGGTTTACTTTGCATGCCCGAAGCCTATGAAAGCGAAAGGAGATGACCAGAGTTAGAGGAATATGAGAATTCCATCTACTAAGTATATCTTCCCGTTGCCATGTTTCTTTGAGCTATGTTTGAATCCTTTCTTGTACCGGCCGGATTTCAGAGTTAGCTTTTTCTTTTTTCTTTTGTAAATAAATAGACGTAAATTGTGTAGAAGATGTAAATAGATTTTTTTTTTGAGAATAGAAAAAATTGGAAAAAGAAATACCAAAACTACGTAGTTTTATTAAATAGGTGTAGAGAATGTTATTTAGTGCTAGAACGAGAATGAATTTCCCTATATTTATCTATATTATAAAGCCTCCATAGAAGCTTCCTCTACAAGTTTGGTGTAATTGGATCACATTTTTTCTTTTTCTTCTTCTTTTTTTTTCTTTTTTACTCTTTCGTCTTTATAACTTTAAATATTACTATTTTGTCCTTTTTAATGTTAATTTTTTATACCTTTCTATTTACTCCTCTAAATTTTATAAATTTTTTATTTTTATTCTAACACACGCAATACGTGTATCGCGTGTACTAGTATATATAGATTTTAGTGAGAGTGAATTAAACACTTAGTAACATATTGAGAAAATAAATAAAGATAGAGATGGGCAACCTCAATTATTGTGTGGTGTGGTCCATAGTTATTCATGTGGTACTCAATAACTTACTTTCTTTGTTTTTATTTATTAGGGAAGAGACATTGTTATGCCCAAGCCTTCTAAATTTGAACATGAGATAACGAAAAGAAGTACTACTAATTTTAAAGAAACCTAGTCTAGATATTTTGATCATTAAATAGGTGTAGATCAGGTTATTTAGTGCTAGCACTAGAAGGAAAATTTTCATATGTCTATCTATATTATAAAGCTTTAATGGAGGCTTTCTCCATAAGTTTGGTGTAATTATGTTACACTTTTTTTTTACACTTTCGCCCTTATAACTTTAGATATTTACTATTTTATCTTTTTTAATGTTAATTTTTTTATATCTTTCTATTTACTCCTCTAAATTTTATAAATTTTTTATTTTACTCCATATAATTTACACACTTAATACGTTTATCGTGGACTAGTATATATAAATTTTCGTGAGAGTGAATTAAACAGTTAGTAACATATTGAGAACACAAATAAATAAAGATAGAGATAGACAACCTCAATTATTGAGTGGTCTGGTCCACAGTTATTCATGTGGTACTCAATAACTTACTTTCTTTGTTTTTATTTATTAGGGAAGAGGCATTGTTATGCCCAAGCCTTCCAAATTTAACCATCAAGAAAAAGAAGTACTACTAATTTTAAAGAAACCTAGTCCAGATATTTTGATGAAACCTTAGAAAAGTCCCAAAATTTCTTGCTAAATTACTTCTAAATTTAGGCAAAAATTAGAACCTAGATGACAAAGAAGACTTTCAATTTGACAAATAGAATAAAAAAAGGATATATATTGCGAATATTTACATCGACTATTTAATTGTCAGTTATATGGATAATTATTAGTAATGTTGAGATTGGTTTATACTTTTGCGGGTTTGACTAATGGCCAAACGCAAAGTGCAATAGGGTTTGGTGATTTATTAGTAACCCGGTCTTGAGTTTTGCTAATGTATTGTGCTTGAGCCCATGTTATAATATCTATGGTAACTAATTATTATAAATATTGTTTGGTTTGTGGATTATTATAGAGCATATAATGCATCTAAAGAATATATCAGACATGTGACACTCCCAAATTCGAGTCTACGCCATCTAATTTAAGTCATCAAAATACAAACAACATACATAATAAATTCTCCTATTTAAAATTATTACAATGTCGTGTATAGTACGACAACACACACTAAGTCCTCACTACAATTATTGTCACACAATTTTACAACTTGGTGAGCACTACTACAACTACTCTGCCATCACTTCATTTCCCCGTTCTTCCCGCTAGCCCCAGACTCTCATTTCCTGAAAGCAATTATGAAATAAAAGGGTGAGCTCAAATAGGCCAGTAAAAAATATCATGACTAAGATAACAAAAAATAAGTTATTCTTAACTTTCAACAATGATAAATTAGAGATTTAAAAACATATGGTAGATAATATAAGTTTTCAACAAATAACTGCAACAGAATGAGCAATCTATTAGAATAGTCAAATAGATCATAATGTTTACTATATTCTCCAATTTAAAAATTCACCATCAAGATTTTATCAACTGTAACAGCAATGGTCATGATCATGTCAATCAACAGTTTCTCTTTGCACCCAAGCCAAAGAGAACTTTCACCACGTATCCTTGACACACATGCTAAAGACACTTAATAATAATATTGTCTTTGCACCCAGGCCAAAGACTTTAAACTGTAACACTAATGGTCATGATCATGCCAATCAACAGTTCATTTTTACACCCAGGCCAAAGAGAACTTTCATAACAACTTAAGTCCTGATGATTATAATAATGATATAAATGATGAACATAAATAATAAGAATAATAAGATAAAGAATAACCATTAGAGACTATAATTTAATTTATCTAGAGTCCAATAATGTCCAAATTGTCAACACGATATCCAGAATATCGATTCGAGTTCAAGAATAAAATATAAGGTTCATAGTTCAAATATAACGGTTAAAATTCAATAGGAAGGTTTAGGTCAAAAGATATTAGATGAAGTACCAACTATTAAAGATATTCTAATCATTTTAAAAATTTTCACCGTTTAATGATAAGACTGTAGAAATAAATAATAATTTCTTACCATAAATTTAGGAGTATGAAATAAAATTACGTAACATTCCATTACCAACATTTACCACACGTTTCACATTTTAAGATTATCTTTAATCTATGTCATTTATTAGTTATCCACATGTTTCAAATTTCAAGATTATTATTATATTATTTATCTTCTGCATTTTGACTTAATGGATTAATATCACATATATCAGTGTTCTTCAATTAATGAGTTTGTCTAACTATTTAATACCTGTAACTTTTAATTACGTAACATTCCATTACTATCCTTGTTACAGTAACAATTATTGGTCCAATAATATGAAATACTGTGCAATTGCTACTGTGACAATTATTTATTCAATAATATGAAATATTGTGCAATTGTTACTATGACAACTATTGGTTCAATAATATGAAATACTGTGCAATTGCTACCGTGATAATTATTTATACGATAATATGAAATACTGTGTAATTCCTACTATGACAATTATTGGTTCAATAATATGAAATACTGTGCAATTACTGGTTTAATAATATAAAATAATGTGTTGTTGCTATTGTGATAATTATTGATTCAATAATATGAAATACTGTGCAATACCATGTGCTACTGCAGAATAGTTTGTGTTACTGTTCCTTTATCACTGGGTATTTTAACAATTAAATGTAACAGTTCCACCCACCAATGATTAGTTGTTTCGGCGCCGTCGTACTTTACCGAATATTCCTCAACATAACGAATATTCCCCGACATATTTTTTTCTCTCTTATAATTTACACATATCACCTTTAACTTTTTTTTTTTTTTCAATTTAATACTTTACTGTTTAAAATAATATTTATAAAGAAAATTAAGTTTTATTTATAAAAGTTGGGGTCTTATAAGACAAGTAGGATTAACCAAATTAATGAACTTGGACATATCGTGTGTTCTTATTTTCCCGTTCTTATATAATTTATGTGTGATTTTACTATTATTCGTTCTTAAATTTTAACAAGTCGGTAACCTTTTGGCTGATATATGTCAACAATTTTTTTTTTTATTATTATTATTTAGTTTCACGCGTCTCTTTTTATTTGTCCAGTCACTTTCTTTTTATTCATCATTTCTTTTTATACTACCACGTTGGTAAATAATTAACTTACGTCTTCTTTTTTCCTAATGTGATTGTCAACAATTTGTTTTTTTTATTAGTTTGTTTCACGTGTCTCTTTTTATTTATCTAATCATTTTCTTTTATTTATCATTTCTTTTTATACTACCACGTTGGTAAATAATTAACTAACGTGATAGAATGTCTTATTTTTATATTTTTAATTAATTCAGTTGAATAAATACAATTTTTAAAGTAAAATAATTATTACACAGAGCTTGTCGATTATAATGGGACGGGATAAACCTTAGTTTTGCTAATACAGAACGAAGAACATCTTTTCCACTTAAATATAAAGCTCCTTAAATATTCACTCCTAATTAACTAAAAACTTTGCCCGCTTAATTTTAAGGTCATCTATGATCTAATCAAACGGTATGCATCCATGTTGCAAGGTGAAATGAATTCAAATTCATATATTTAGAATAAGATTTATTTTTAATTTTAAATATGAGTATGATAAATACATTTTGGTTTTTCATAGCATCTCCATGATCTTATTATTAGTAGTTAAGTTCGTATTCACTAAACATAAATCGTGGCATAAATGGCATAAATGATTTTTTGGTTGATAGACGACATTATGAAACTTAATATTGTTTATGAGATATTTTAATTATAGATATGTCAATTCGTAGAAAGAGTCTCACTTGTAAAATAAATTCTATTTGTACTATTAGCTCACACTTTTTGGTGTACATAAATTCTATTTGTACTATCAGCTCACATTTTTTTTGGAGAGGAGATGGTTTACTTTGCTTGCCCGAAACCTATGAAAGCGAAAGGAGATGACCAGGGTTAGAGGAACATGAGAATTCCATCTGCTAAATATATCTTCCTATTGCCATGTTTTTTTGAGTGAACTAAACGGTTAGTAACATATTGAGAAAATAAATAACTAAAGATAGAGATGGACAACCTCAATTATTGTGTGGTATGGTCCATAGTTATTCATGTAGTACTCAATAACTTACTTTCTTTGTTTTTACTTTTTTCGTTTTTATTTATTAGGAAAGACACATTGTTGTGCCCAAGGCTTCCAAATTTGACCATGAGATCAAGAAAAAGAAGTACTACTAATTTTAAAGAAACCCAGTCCAGATATTTTGGTGAAATCCTAGAAAAGCCCCAAAATTTCTTGCTAAATTACCCCTGAATTTGGGCAGAAATTAGAACCTAGACGACAAAAAAGACTTTCAATTTGGCAATTAGAATAAAAAAATATGATATATATTACGAATGTTTACGTCGACTATTTGATTGTCAATTATATGGATAAGTATTAGTGATGTTGGGATTGACTCATACTTCTGCGAGTTCAACCAATAGCTATTACGACAGGGTAGTCAGATGTCTCACTTCTATGTAAACGAATGGCTGTGCAGCTCACTAGTGAGCTGGCGGGGGTTGAAGAGGGCAACGCCTCCTAGAAGACAAACACAAAGTACAATTGGGTTTGAGAATTTATTAGTAGTCCGGTCTTGAATTTTGTTAATGTATTTGTGTTTGAACATTATAGCAGCTAGAGTTAACTAATTATTATAAATATTGTTTGGTGTGTGGATCATTGTAGAGTATGTGAAACATCTATAAAATACATCAGACAAGTAGGACTAGCCAAATTGATGGACCTGTGTATATCGTGTGTTCTTATTTTCCTGTTTTTTATATAATTTCTGTGTGATTGTGCTATTATTCGTTCTTAAATTCTAACAAGTGGTAACTTTTTGGGAGATGTATAATAAGTAAGGTCGTCTTATAGTTTTTATCAATTTCATGTATTGATAAGCTTTATAATTGTTATTCAACATAAATTTTTCGCAATATATTGCGGTAAATACAACCTTGAAAGAAAAAGATAGGAGAGAGAAAGTAAAAGTTAAAAAAATTAAATCTATATTTTTTCCTTCTTTTTTCCTAATGTGGCTGTCAACAATTTGTTTTTTTAATTATTTTGTTACACGTGTCTCTTTTTATTTATCCAATCACTTTCTTTTTATTCATCATTTCTTTTTATGCTACCACGTTGGTAAATAATTAACTAACGTCTTCTTTTTTCCTAATGTGGTTGTCAACAATTTTTTTTATTAGTTTGTTTCATCAGGTGTCTCTTTTTAATTGTCTAGTCGCTTTCTTTTTATTTATCATTTCTTTTTATACTACCCCGTTAGTAAATAATTAACTAACGTGATAGAATGTCTTATTTTTATATTTTTAATTAATTCAGTTGAATAATTATATTTTTTAAAATAAAATAGGTTATTATTAACTTAAGTTCGTATTCACTAAACATAAATCGCGACAAATAATTTTTTGGCTGATAGACGACGTTATGAAACTTAATATTGTTTATGAGATATTTTAATTATATTTAATTTTGAGTATTTAATTTAGGGAATTGATATTCATATGATTAATTGCGAAACTCATGTGGAAATATCATTTTCTCTATGCGAAAATATCAGTTTCTTTAATTTAAAATAATGGCATCATAATGCAACTATGATGATAGATTTGAATGTAGAGTAGTACATATTAGGAGCTATGTTCTAACTGCTATCAAAGGGCAAACACTAGACTTATGAGTGATAAGACTATTCTTCATCTGGATGATAGAATCGCATAAAATCGCATAAGATTGCGTGAAATTGTAGGATCGTAAGATCGATGTGGGATCATACTATCCTATCAAAGTGAACTAAAAATATGTATTTTGGCTTCTTTTGACTTGCACAAATGGTTTGACTAAATCAAAAAATATTAAACTCCTAATTTTTTTAAAGCTCTAAACCTTAAATGAAATGCATTTGATATTTGAATATTGCTACTTATCTTTTCATTAGATGAAGAGTCTTGCTATGTATTGCGATAAATTTATGACGAATTACAATCGCGAAACTTATTAATATATGATATTGGTAGAAATTATAGGAGGGTCTCAGTTATTACACATCTCTCCAAAAATATTATCACTAATACTTATCCACGTAACTGACAATCAAAAAATCGACGTAAAACATTCGCAATATATATAATTACTGTTAGTTGAATTATTTTATAGTACATAATTTGTGTTCAAGTTGATTGATTGCCACTTACCACTTAATATATGTAAAACTAGTAATTGGTTTTTACAAGAATTAAATTTGTTGACTAAATATGTTCGTAAATGTAATAAAAACTTTATTTTATGTAACGGTTGTGGTCGAATTCTATTATAAATGTAATGTGAGAATTTATACTTTGATTTTTTTGACAATTTAAATATGAGATGAGAAATATAAAACATCATCATCGTAAATATTGTGTATTTAAGCTACATTCTCATATTAAAATACTTTAGATCCTATAATTTGATTCTACGATCCGATCCTGTAAACCTCAAAATGATCCTATATGGGATCCCAATTTTAATTTGTCACGAATCCTCAATTTTAATAATTTGCCACACTGTAATTCTAATAAGATCAGAGCTCAAGAAATCTAATGGATTCCCAAATGATTGTTCCACTTACTCGTGAACAACACGAACAACTAGCTTACCTATGTTGTCTCCAGAAAATAGCCCAACAAACGCAGCCGGAGCACTTTCTAAGCGTTCATTCATGTCTTCAGTCTAAACAATCTTTCCTTGCTTGTACAAACTGGTGATATAATCGCTCTACAGGAACCCCTGCATCCTTCGCGCTTTGGAATGAGGTTAAACAAATTGTGAATACATTGCCAACTGGACATGTTATGTTGAGATACCATTCTACAAACAACGATTCGACCATGAATCGCCACGTTGAGAAGTATAGCGTTGAACATTGCTCCACCAACGTTCTCAAAGTAAATGTCTATGCCTTGTAAAAAGTAACTGCTCAAAAAAGCCAGAAACAAGTTGGTGAAAGGACTAAAGACCATATATGTAAATGAGGATGAAAAATATAAATCCATGTTGGAACTTGTGGCTCATAACTAAGAAGTTCTCGAAAAAGGCCAAGTGCGGAATGAAGCGGAGCGGAGGGAAGCGAAACGAAGGAAGCAGAGCTTCGCGACACAAGTCTGAGGTTTTTGAGAAGTTCAGGGTGTGGAAAATTGAAGTGAAAACCCAAACAGGGAAACAAATTAAGTGCCTTAGATCAGATAATGGGACAGAGTACAAGTATGAGCCATTTGTGAAGTTTTGTGAGGAGCATGGGATTCAATGACACTGGACTGTTAGAAAGACACCACAACAGAATGGGGTGGCAGAAAGAATGAACAAAACTATAGTAGAACGGACACGGTGCATTAGGTTGAATGCAGGGCTTTCGAAGGATTTCTGGGCAGAAGCAGTGAGCATGAAAGTTTACATTATAAATAGGTCACCGAGTACTGCTCTAGATAGTAAGGTAGCACATGAGGTATGGACAGGTAAAGATGTAGATTATTCAGGTATGAGAATATTCGGTTGTCCAGCCTATGTTCATGTTCCCGGTGATGAGAGGTCAAAGCTTGATGCAAAGTCCAAACAATGTATCTTTCTTGGGTATAAGAAAGGAGTAAAAGGGTACAAGCTTTAGGATTCGAAATCAAAGAAAGTAGTGATTAGTAGGGATGTGATTTTTGATGAAGCTTCCATGGTTAAGGCACATCAGGAAGTTCAGAAAACAGAGACTGGGGAAGATACCAACAACCAGCAGCAGGACGTACAGATTGAGCTATGATGAGTGTGTTTTATACCTACGAATCAGGTATTGTTAAACCTAATTATTGCTATTTTTAAGTATTTTAGTATTATTTTATTTGTTTTTGTGTTTGTTTATTGTAGGATGGAGCTGGAGGGGCATAAGAGTCATTTTGGTAGATGAAAGAATTAAAAAAGGATTAAAAACTTAACTGGATGGCATTTTTGTAATTACTGGGTCCAGACCTAGCGCTTTAGGCGCTAGGATGAGCGCTTTAGGCGCTAGTTCGTTATTTGTGGCTTATTGTGCGGTTGTGATGGAATTTTGAAGCCAATCAAGAATAGGAACAAGGGTTTTTGACTGATATAAAAGGAGAATACTTCAGAATAGAGAAGAGAACAAGAGTTTTTGCAGAGACTTAAGGAGGAGAACACGAAGAAAAATTGCAAGAGCTTGAGATCAAGAAGAAGTTTAGAAGCAACCATACAGTTTCTTCTATTCCCTTTTAAATCTTTTAATTCTTGTAATTAATTGGGATGTTTAGTTTTATGATTAGAATGATGTTTTCTTTCATTGTCATGAACTAAATTCAAATTAAGATTGCAACGGAACTTGGTATGAATTTTAGATTGAAGTTACTTATCTAATATAAGTTAGTTTTCATTGAATCAATTATTATATCTTGTTCTTGTTGAATAATTGTTTGGCCAGCAGTTATTGGGATAATCTATATAAAATTAGAAAATTGAATATAGATTTAGATCTGGATATAACAGCATCTGTTCATATAATCTGAATAGGATTAATATGATTAGCATGGAGGATAGGAATATACCTGCATGTCTTTTGTAACCACCGGGAAGAACTTGAGCTTAAAACCCTAATTAAATTGATTCACATAGGAATATGGTGAGTTAATTAACTAGGGTGTTCTTTATAATTCTATTGCTTGATTGCTAGAGTTATAAGGATTTGTTTACGTACCATTCGGAAGAAGTGCGTGAAATCCGGGTAGGGTTCTAGGTTATTGATTCATGTTAACTATCTGTATTAAATAGTTAATAAATTGATTTAAATGAAATACCAAGGGAAGTTGTAATCGTAACTCATTAAATCTGTGATTTGCTCTTGTTAACGTTATTTATTAGATAATTTTAGTAATTTCTCATTTTTCAACTTAAAATCAAGAATTGGAATTTAAATAGGATTAATTAAATTATTTTTGGTAATTGATAGATATTAAGTTATTTCCTCGTGGGAACGATATCCTTGCTTGTCGAATATTACAAATGAATGCGTATACTTGCATGTTAAGTGCTATCTAGAAATTAGGCAACAAGTTTTTGGCGTCGTTGCCGGGGAAATTGATTTAATATTCTATTATTATTAAATTCGATAGAGTTAATCCTAATTTAAACTGTTAATTGTCTGTTATTTGCAGGCGCATTTTTTTTTCTCGTGTATGCAAACGCGATCGAAACAACCAGAGCTTGAACCCTACGAGGATGATATAGAAAAGCGGTTGCGTAAGTGGGTTAAAGAAACACGAGAAATAATGGAGAACCAAGATCAAATGGCTGAACAGGAGCAAAAATTATTGCGGGATTATGCTATGCCGCAAGTTACCGAAATTCAGTCGAGTATTACGAGGCCTGCTATTACTGCTGCGAGTTTTGAGATAAAACCTGGAACAATACAGATGATTCAGAATTCCGTGTAATTTGGAGGGTTGCCAAATGATGACCCAAACTATCATTTGGTTAGTTTCATGGAGATTTGTGATACATTCAAATATCAAGGAGTGACAGAAGATGCTATAAGACTCAGATTGTTCCCATTCACCCTTAGAGATAAAGCTAAGAGTTGGCTTCATTCACTTCCTCCAGGTTCAATTACCACATGGAATGACTTAGCTCAGAAGTTTCTCGCAAAGTTTTTCCCGCCTGCAAAGACAGCAAAAATGCGGACTGATATCACTTCTTTCGTTCAACATGATTCAGAATCATTGTATGAAGCCTGGGAAAGGTTTAAAGACTTGTTGAGACGATGCCCGCACCATAGTGTAGCTAATTGGCTGCAAGTGCAGATCTTTTATAACGGGTTGAATAGTACAATGAGGTCAAGTATTGATGCTGTAGCAGATGGAACTCTTATGGCCAAGAATTGTGATGTATATCAGTTGCTTGAGATAATGGCGGCTAATAACTACCAGTGGCCAACTGCAAGATTGAATCACCCAAAGCCAACCGGAGTATGAAGTGGATGCAATGATAGCTTTATCAGCCCAAGTGACAGCTCAAATTTCTGCTCTCACGAAGAAGATAGATTCACTTGGAATTCAGAGTGTTCAAAAAATGGAGACGGTGTGTAAGTTATGTGTAGGGAATCACTTGAGTGACCAATGTGCGATAAATTCTGAATCAACACAATTTGTGTCCAATTACAATCGACAACAGGGCAGCAATCCAAATAACTACAATTCTGGATGGAGGAATAACACAAATCCTTCTTGGAGCAACAATCAGCAACAACATCAAGCTCCAAGACAAGCATACCCACCGGGATTTCAGTCGCAACAACATGCTCAACAACCTCATCAACCTGATAAAATATCTCAGATGGAAGAGTTGTTAGCAAGAATGGCGACTCAGTTTGAAGTAACAACAAAGAACTAATCAGCAGCTATAAAGAATCTTGAAAATCAGATTGGGCAGATAGCTAGTGCTTTAAACAACCGACCTCAAGGGTCGTTACCGAGTGATACTGAGAAGAATCCAAGGAAAGATGGGAATGAACAGTGCAAAGCAGTTACACTAAGGAGTGGAAAGGAGTTGGTTGCAAATTCTGACGAACATAAGAAAGCTAGTGTTGTGAAGGAAAAAGAACCAGTGGATGGAAATTCTACAGACAAATCCGAGGGAAAAGTTGAGGAAAAACAAAAGGAAGAAAAGCAGATTCCAGTTACACCACCGTTGCCATTTCCACAGAGATTTCAAAAGTAGAAGATAGATAGACAGTTTTCAAAATTTTTAGAAGTATTCAAAAAGCTGCAAATTAACATCCCATTCGCAGATGCTCTCGAACAAATGCCCAGCTACGCTAAGTTCATGAAAGATATTCTGGCAAGAAAGAGGAAGTTAGGGGAATTTGGGACGGTAGCATTGACAGAGGAATGTAGTGCCATTCTACAAAGGAAGTTGCCACTAAAGTTGAAGGATCCAGGTAGCTTCACCATTCCGTGCACAATTGGAACTCAATTTTTTAGCCGATGTCTGTGCGATTTGGGGGCTAGTATCAACCTTATTCTACTATCAGTTTATCAACAGCTTGGGTTGAAGGAAGCTACACCAACAAATGTCACTCTGCAGTTTGCCGATAGATCGCTTACCTATCTAAGGGAAATAGTGGAAGATGTACTAGTAAAGGTAGATAAATTTATATTCCCCGTGGATTTCATAGTCCTTGATTTTGAGGAAGATAGTAACATACCAATTATTCTTGGGCACCCGTTTTTAGCTACTGGGAGAATAATAATTGATGTACAGAAAGGAGAGTTAACGATGAGGGTCCAAGATGAAGAGGTAACTTTCAACGTGTTCAAGGCTATGAAATTTCCGAAGGAAGAGGAAGAATGCTTCACGGTTGACTTGATTGATAGAGCGAGTAAGGAAGCATTTATCAAAGCAATGAACAAGGATCCTCTAGAAGCGACACTGGTGAATGAAAACTTGTCTGAAGACTTAGCAGTGTTAGAATTGGCCCAGATGTTAGATTCAGCTCCAAAGTTTACACAAGTTAGGCCAAAGTTTGAGCCCTTGGAACACTTGGGAAGGTCAGCAGATAAGGTCAAACCGTCATTAGAAGAACCACCGATCATAGAACTCAAGCCACTGCCTAACTATCTCCGGTATGCATATCTGGGTTCGTCTTCTACTTTGCCAGTCATAATTTCTGCTTCATTGGATGCAGTTCAGGAGGAAAAACTGTTAAGGGTACTGAGGAAATACAAAACAGCTATTGGGTGGACTCTTGCAGATATCAAAGGAATAAGCCCATCAATTTGTATGCATAAGATCCTGCTGGAAGAGGAAGCAAAACCAATTGTTGAGCAGCAAAGAAGACTTAACCCCATTATGAAGGAGGTAGTTAAAAAGGAAATCCTAAAGTGGTTGGATGCAGGGATTATTTATCCCATATCTGATAGCTCATGGGTGAGTCCCGTTCAATGCGTGCCAAAGAAAGGGAGAATGACAGTAGTGGTGAATGAGAATAATGAATTGATCCCTACTCGAACAGTCACGGGTTGGCGAGTCTGTATGGATTATAGGAAGTTGAACAAAGCCACACGGAAGGACCATTTTCCTTTGCCATTTATTGATCAGATGTTGGACAGGCTTGCAGGACACGGGTATTATTGCCTTTTGGACGGTTACTCAGGTTACAATTAGATAGCCATAGCACCAGAAGATCAGGAAAAAATGACATTTACATGTCCTTATGGTACATTTGCTTTTCGAAGAATGTCTTTTGGGTTATGCAATGCTCCTGCAACGTTTTAGCGGTGTATGATGGCCATCTTTTCTGATATGGTAGAACATAAACCTCGAGGTATTTATGGACGATTTCTCAGTTTTTGGAGATTCATTCGATCATTGTTTGGATAATCTCTCTCTTGTGCTCAAAAGGTGTATGGAAACAAACTTGATCTTGAATTGGAAAAAAATGCCATTTTATGGTCCAAGAAGGGATAATTTTGGGTCATAAAGTTTCTGCAAAAGGAATTGAGGTAGACAGGGCGAAGCTTGAAACCATTGAGAACCTACTGCCGCCATCTTCAGTCAAGGGTATTCGGAGTTTTTTGGGACATGCAGGGTTTTATAGAAGATTTATAAAAGACTTCTCCAAAATCACAAAGCCACTGTGTAGCCTTTTGGAGAAAGATGTTCTGTTTAATTTTGATAAGGCGTGCCATGAAGCCTTTGAAGTGTTGAAGCAAAAGCTAATTACTGCACCGGTCATAGTAGCACCAGATTGGAGTAGTCCGTTTGAATTAATGTGCGATGCTAGCGACTTTGCGATTGGTGCGGTTCTTGGTCAACGTAAAGATAAGATTTTTATGCTATTTATTATGCTAGCAAGACATTATCGGATGCTCAGCTAAACTATACAACCACAGAGAAGGAGTTATTGGCAGTGGTTTATGCTTTTGATAAATTTCGTTCGTATCTGATTGGGACCAAGGTGATTATGTTCACAGATCACTCGGCTATTAAATATCTGATAGCTAAGAAGGACACCAAGCCGAGATTGATTCGCTGGATACTATTGCTGCAAGAGTTTGATTTGGAGATCCGGGATCGGAAAGGTTCTGAAAATTAGGTTACTAATCACTTATCACGATTAGAGAATTTGGAGTTGTATAAGGATGATAAAACAGTGATCAACGAGTTTTTTCCAGATAAGCAATTGTTTGCTGTAAAGTTGAAGACACCATGGTATGCAGATTTTGTAAATTTCATCGTGGGTAAGGTGTTTCCGCCGAATTTGACAAGTCAGCAGAAAAAGAAATTTCTACATGATGTGAAGCACTACCTATGGGATGGGTTGTTCTTGTTCAAGCAGTGTGGAGATCAATTAATAAGAAAGTGTGTTCCCGAAGATGAAATGAAGAGTATTTTACAGCATTGTCATGCATCTGACTATCGTGGACATTTTGGGGGAGAAAGAACAGCAACCAAGGTATTACAATGTGGATTCTACTGGCCGACACTTTTTAAGGATGCCCATGTGTTCGTGTTAAAATGTGACAGATGCCAAAGAGTTGGCAACATATCAAAGAGACACGAAATGCCACTTAACACGATTCTAGAGGTTGAAGTATTTGACGTGTGGGGCATCGACTTCATGGGGCCCTTTCCCTCATCTTTTAGTAATTCTTACATACTACTGGCAGTGGATTATGTCTCAAAGTGGGTCGAAGCTATAGCATCACCTACTAACGATGCCAAAGTGGTGGTGAAATTCATTCGCAAGTATATTTTCTCTTGATTCGGAACTCCTCGTGCAATTATTAGTGACGAGGGCACGCACTTTTGTAATAAGCAGTTTTCAGCTATTCTTGCTAAATACGGAGTCACTCATAAGATAGCAACTACTTACCATCCACAGACCAGCGGCCAGGCCGAGGTATCGAATCGTGAAGTTAAACGAATTCTTGAGAAGGTAGTGAACCCTAGCCGGAAGGATTGGGCGAGCAAGCTGGACGATGCATTATGGGCATATCGAACAACTTATAAAACACCGATAGGGATGTCACCATACAGGTTGGTATATGGGAAAGCATGCCATCTTCTAGTAGAATTGGAACATAATGCTTACTGGGACATCCGTAAGTTAAATTTTGATATGGCTGCGGCGGGAGAAAATTGCCTTTTGCAATTGAACCAAATGGACGAATTCAGACTTCAGTCGTACGAGAATGCCAAGTTGTACAAGGAGAAGGTCAATAAAGGCATGATGGGAAAATCATAGACAGGAAGTTTGAACCGGGACAAACGGTGTTGCTATAAAACTCGAGGCTAAAACTCTTCCCAGGAAAATTGAAATCACGGTGGTCCGACCCATTCACGATTCTCAAGGTTTTTCCTCATGGGGCTGTGGAAGTTGAAGAGCCGGAGTCGAAACGTATCTTCAAAGTCAACGGCCAGAGGTTGAAACACTACTATGGAGGTCACGTTGACCGTGAAAAGACATCTGTGAGCTTTGCCGATTAGAATGAAGAAACAAAGTCGGGCTGAGGACATAAAACCAAGCGCTAACTGGGAGGCAACCCAGAGTTGTAATTCTTATTTTATCTTTTGTTTAATCACCACTGTTAGCCTCTATGTCATTGTAATCTAGTTATGAATCTAAAAAAAAATGAAAATGAAAAATGATGATGAATTTCTGCAATTAATTTTGGACTTTGGGTTGACTTGTTTGCAGGTATTAGCATGAAGTGTCTGAAAAATTGGCTAAGGCAGGCTCAACGCCTATAACGCTCCTCACTATGCAGGTCCAGCGCCTTAGGCGCTACACCATTGCCCAGCCACTGCAACGCAGCGCTTTAGGCGCTCAACAGTAAGCACGTCCAGCGCTTTAGGCGCTACACCAACTGGCCAACCTCTACAACTTAATGCTTTAGGCGCTCTAGCATACACAAGTCCAGCGCCTTAGGCGCTACACCACGTTTTTTCCCTTCTCAAAACCCAGCGCCTGCAGTGCTCGACCTGCACTTTTGAAATAAAAAAAAATTTAAAACCCTAGTCGGGCATCATGAAGTCACAATCCAAATTAACCTCTGTCTCCTTCTTTTATGTTGCACAAACCGCCACTTCTTCCCCCATTCTTGCCGATTGAATTTTGTCCACAAAACCCAACATCAAATACGGATTTCCAATTCAATCTCAATCCAATCTCCGATCAATTGCCGGTAAGTACCATAGTCCATCACGAATTTCTCTCTCCATAGCCTAAACGAGTTGAAGCTTCACTTACATTAGGGGTAAGGATCTGTGATACAAACTCTAACTACCGGTAAGTATAACATTGTGAGCCATTGAACACTTGGGAATTGTTTGCTATGTATTGAATTGTTAATGTCTAAAGAAATTTCTTTGTTGTGATTGTGGACCCAATTGAGTTTGTGTTGGCTCAATTGGGGTTGGGTTAGTACTTGATTTGTTATCTTGTATTTGAGAATTGTTGTGGACTATATTGGGGGATGATTTTGATGCTTTAAGTTTGGGGGAAGTATACACAAAGGGCTTTTGAAGTATCGCATATCACGTGTTCGATAAATTGCCCCAAAGAAATTTTGCAGTTATTTTTGGGTCTTTTCCTTTCTAAGTTGAGGGTAGCAGATTACAAGCTTTATCACTTATGGCGCCCAAACGACACAGAGGGTAAAGTTCAGGAACCTCCGGCAAGTATGACAAAAAGAAATTTGTGAGTCCTCAAGCATTCTATCGATATCAAAATTGGTCATCAGGGAAATCTTTAATTCCTGAACGAGGCTTGCTACCGGATGAGCGGGTAGATGGGGAATTAGCTTGCATGATACGAAGCTGTAACTGGATGGCATTTACAGCACAACCTGAGCCAACAACGATCAATATTGTACGGGAATTTTATGCAAATGCTAAAGAGGCTGATGGAAATTCTGTGGTGGTTCGTGGTAAAGCAGTAAATGTTGGGCGAAAGGCAATCAATGCGTACTACGGCTTACAAAAGATCCATGATGACGGGTTTACAAGCTATATGAAACAGGACTTGGATTACAGTGAAATAATTGAAGCACTTTATGAGCCTGGGACTGAATGAAAATTAACAGACCAGCAAGATGCAGTACACTTCCCTTCGTCTAAACTGAGCAGATATGGAAAAGCTTGGCATGCATTCATTTGTGTTAAATAGATGCTGTGCCGGTATATGAGTGATGTGATTAATCAGCGGGCCGCTCTACTATTTTGCATAGCCAAAGGAAAAACGGTAGACATTGGGGAAGTCATACATGAATCTATTGTGTATGGACTTGAGGGGAGCACTACAAGTGGGTTGCCTCACCCATCGTTGATTACAGAGTTATGTAGCCAGGCTGGGGTACAATGGGATAAGGATGAAGCAATGCAGGCCCCATTATCCCTGATTGATCATTCTGTGATGGTGCGGTATAAGGTATGGGATGGGGGCGCATCACACCCAAGGGGTTTAGGATTTATTATTCAACAAGTGCAGCCGCAGGATCAACCCGTTGAACAACCTACTCATGCTGAAGATCCGGTTCAGACATCCAATTTAGTTGAGACTATCCGTCAAGACCTAAGGCATCATACTAGACTGATTAACTTGGTGGCCGCACAGATACATCGGGGATTTGATCGCATGACCCGTCAGCAGAGTAGTCTTGCTCAACGTCAAGCGAAAATTTATGCATACAATATCAACTGTAAGCGAAAATTTATGCGTACAACATCAACTGTACTACAACGTTGGCAGATATGTTTGGAAGGATGAATCCAACAGCAGGGCCATATCGATTTCCGCCACCTCCTCATCTCTCTACTTATCCACCTCCAGACTTACCTCCTGACAATGATAGTGATGACGATGATGACGATGCTGAAGATGACGAGTAGCACTATAGTCAGGGAAGTCCTCTGTTTTTAATCTTCTATTCTTTTCCAATGAGGACATTGTTTAATTTAGTTTGGGGGGTGGTAATTATTTTTGTTTTTGTGCATATAGTGGCATTATTTTTGTGCATATACAATGTTTAGCTTCGTTGTGTTTACTTATGCTAATTAGGCATGGTGTTCTTTAGTGTTCATATGCATGATAGTGTTAATTCATGAATATTTTTAGGATGTGTTAAGCATGTAATTGCATGAATCAATTATGAATGACATGGTTATCTCATTTTGGCCAATGATAAGAACTTGAATAGGATTGAAAGCTATTGTAGAGTACTGATTTAAACGGTGAGGTTAGTTATGTTTGTCTGAAATTTGTGTTCATATGGAAAGCACATAGTTGACTACTTGATCAATTTAACTTAAATCCTTTTATAATCTGCTTCTGGTGAGAACTTCATAACAATAAGTAATAAAAATCAGTAAACCATCTATGAAGATCCATAGTAAGCAAGAAAATAAGTTTGGGGGGGGGGGAATTTTAAAGTTAAAAAAAAAAGAAAAAAAAGTGTATATGTATCTAACTTGACTAGTGTGGTTTCGTGGCCTTGGCTACTTGGGTTATTAGATCCGTAGGGGTGTCTTAACACCTAGTGCCCTAAAGCCAACTGGCTTGGGAGTCACTGATTGAAAGCTCGATACAGGGGTAGCTTTGAAAAGCCTAAAGAAACTAGACATTGCACATGTCGAGTTTAAAAGCGAGATGGAGCGTAAAACGCACTCGCCAAATTAATAGTGAAGTATGTAGTAATACCCCCTGTGCTTAGTAATTGCTTACATGAGTCGGATTAGTTGGTTAGCTGGTCGAGTAGTAGAGTACAAATGGTTTTCTTTCTAAGAAGTTGATTATATAAGTGATTTGGGTTGTGATTGATTATTATAGTTGATTCACACACACACACAACATGGATGATGACAAGTGTAGTTTGGCTAATCGGTGTAAGTTGGTGACTTTATGTGGTTAATGTTTGTACATGGATATTTGAGGCCTGTTGTTGAGTGCTATGTTGTTTTGGTTAATTGATTCGTAAGCATTGTAGTTAGGTTGTATTTTGCATCATGGCATTGCTTGAGGACAAGCAATTAGTTAAGTTTGGGGGTATTTGATAAGTGAGTTTTATACCTACAAATTAGGTATTGTTAAACCTAATTATTGTTATTTTAAAGTATTTTTAGTATTATTTTATTTGTTTTTGTGTTTGTTTATTGTAGGATGGAGCTGGAGGGGCATAAGAGCCATTTTGGTGGATGAAAGAATTAAAAAAGGATTAAAAACTTATCTGGATGGCATTTTTGTATTTACTGGGTCCAGACCTAGCGCTTTAGGCGTTAGGATGAGCGCTTTAGGCGCTAGTTTGTTATTTGTGGCTTATTGTGCGGCTGTGATGGAATTTTGAAACCAATCAGGAATAGGAACAAGGGTTTTTGACTGATATAAAAGGAGAAGACTTCAGAATGGAGAAGAGAACAAGAGTTTTTGCAGAGACTTAATGAGGAGAACACGAAGAAAAATTGCAAGAGCTGAAGATCAAGAAGAAGTTTAGAAGCAACCATACAGTTTCTTCTATTCCCTTTTAAATCTTTTAATTCTTGTAATTAATTGGGATGTTTAGTTTTATGATTAGAATGATATTTTCTTTCATTGTCATGAACTAAATTCAAATTAAGATTGCAACGGAACTTGGTATGAATTTTAGATTGAAGTTACTTATCTAATATAAGTTAGTTTTCATTGAATCAATTATTATATCTTGTGCTTGTTGAATAATTGTTTGGCCAGCAGTTATTGGGATAATCTATATAAAATTAGAAAATTGAATATAGATTTAGATCTGGATATAACAGCATCTGTTCATATAATCTGAATATGATTAATATGATTAGCATGGAGGATAGGAATATACCTGCATGTCTTTTGTAACCACCGGTAGGGGTGCTCAAAAAATTCGGTTTTTTCGGTTTTTTACCCAACCGGTTAATACCGGTACCGGCGGTACCGGTTTTTTTCGGTACCGATTTTTTCGGTACCGATTTTTCGGTATTTTAACATTTTTCGGTACCGGTAGCGGTATGAAATTTTTTAAATTCGGTAAAAACCGAAATACCGAAAATACCGAAATTTAATAATATAATAATTAATAGTTAAAAAAATTATTATATTATATTATAATAATTAATACCCAAGCAGGAAACTAGATAAGTGAAATTGTTAATATATAAAAAATTATTTAATTATTATTAATAATTATATATATTACCTTGCGGTATAACCGAAAACCGAACAAAAAAAACCGGTACCGATTTTATACCGAACCGATAATTCGGTACTGGTACTGGTTCTTGATTTTTCGGTATTTTCGGATCGGTACCGGTTCGGTATTTTCGGTACCGGTTTGGTTTTTTACCGATGAGCACCCCTAACCACCGGGAAGAACTTGAGCTTAAAACCCTAATTAAATTGATTCACATAGGAATATAGTGAGTTAATTAACTAGGGTGTTCTTTATAATTCTATTGCTTGATTGCTAGAGTTATAAGGATTTATTTACGTACCATTCGGAAGAAGTGCGTGAAATCTGGGTAGGGTTCTAGGTTATTGATTCATGTTAACTATCTGTATTAAATAGTTAATAAATTGATTTAAATGAAATAACAAGGGAAGTTGTAATCTTAACTCATTAAATCTATGATTTGCTCTTGTTAACGTTATTTATTAGTTAATTTTAGTAATTTCTCATTTTTCAAGTTAAAATCAAGAATTGGAATTTAAATAGGATTAATTAAATTGTTTTTGGTAATTGATAGATATTAAGTTATTTCCTCGTGGGAACGATATCTTTGCTTGTCGAATATTACAAACGAACGCGTATACTTGCGTGTTAAGTGCTATCTAGAAATTAGGCAATAAGCTGGAAAGCTGTGACACTGGCAATGCACCACTAGTGGAACATGATAATCAACAACATCAGGAGGAAAGCATAGCCGCAAGGAGACCTAGATGCATTATCAAACCACCAGAGAGGTACAAGTTTGATGATATGGTTGCATATGCTCTATCTACCACTAGTGGGGATCCGTCTACTTTTCAGGAGGCCATTGCTAGTCCTGAAAGGGACAGATGGATGGAGGCCATGGTGGGGGAGATGGAGTCATTGAGGAAAAATGAGACTTGGGAATTGACAGAATTGCCTGAAGGACAGAAACCAGTGGGGTGCAAATGGGTATACAAGTAGAAAGAAGCTGTATCAAAAAAGGAAAGGGAAAGGTTCAAGGCTCAAGGCTCGATTAGTTGCAAAAGGATATTCACAAAGGAAGGGAATTGACTATGATAAGGTGTTTTCTCCGGTAGTGAGACATACTTCAATCAGGATTATATTAGCATTGATGGCTAGCTATGATCTAGAGTTGGAGTAGCTTGATGTGAAGACAACTTTTCTCCATAGTGATTTAGAGGAAGTTATATTCATGGAGCAACCTGAAGGGTTCAAGCAGCCGGAGACTGAGCACAAGGTTTGCAAGTTGAGGAAATCATTGTATGGGCTGAAACAGTCTCCAAGACAATGGTACAAGAAGTTTGATTCATTCATGATCCGGATCGGATTCACTCGATGTGAGTATGATTGTTACATGTATGTTAAGAGTCTTGAGGATGGTTCCTATATTTTTTTGTTACTGTATGTGGATGATATGCTTATTGCTACGAAGAGTATGGTTGAAGTTGGTTGAAGACCTTGTTGGGAAAGGAGTTTGACATGAAAGAATTGGGTGCTGCTAAAAAAATACTTGCGATGGAGATTTGCAGGGATAGGACAACTGGTAAGCTGTGGTTGTCACAGAAAAATTATGTAGAGAAAGTGTTGGAAAGGTTTAGTATGGCCAATGCTAAACATGTCAACACTCCATTGGCGAGTCACTTCAGGTTGTCTACAACACAATGTCCAAAGTCGGCTGAAGAGACTCAGGATATGTCAAACGTGCCTTATACGAGCGCAGTTGGTTGCTTGATGTATGCGATGGTATATACAAGACCCAATTTGGCATATGCAATCAGCACAGTGAGCAAATACATGACAAATCCAGGCAGAAAGTACTAGAAAGTAGTTAAGTGGGTATTCAGATACTTGCGGGGTACTGCAAATTATGGGATTATGTTTGCGAAGCCACATGATCAGATTTCAGTTGTGGGGTATGTAGATGAGAATTATGCTGGAAGGTTGGATGATTTGAGATCTACAACAGGGTATGTGTTTACACTAGCATGTGGACCTATTTGTTGGATATCTATGGTACAATCTCTAGTAGCTCTATCTACTACTGAGTCTGAGTATATGTCATTGGCTGAGGTTGGAAAGGAAGCATTGTGGTTGAATGGTTTTGTGAATGAGTTGGGCATAGATCAAGGAGGAGTACAACTGTATTGTGATAGTCAGAGTGCCATTTACTTGGCAAAGCATCAGGTGTATCATGCAAGGACCAAGCATATCGGCGTAAGGTTTCACAAAGTGAGAGATTTGATTGCTATGGGTGATGTGATATTGAAAAAGGTGCACACTTCAGAGAATGCAGCTGACATGTTGACAAAAACGGTGACCGCGAACAAGTTCAAGCATTGCTTGGACTTGGTTAATGTCTCTACATGCTAGAGAGGTGTATCCCCCCCAACCGGTTGGAACAAGTGGCTTGTTTTCTGAATAGGCGAGGTTATTCGCCAAGGTGGAGATTGTTGGAACTTGTGGCTCATAACTAAGAAGTTCTCGAAAAAGGCCAAGTGTGGAGTGAGGGAAGCGGAACGACCGAACGGAACGAAGCGGAGCTGCGCGACGCACTGGCCCATCGGGTTTGGAGCAAAGGTTTTTTTTGGGGGGGCGTAGCCCCCCGCAGTATGGTACGGTGTTATAAGGGTATTATGGGTATTCAGACTATAATGTGGATTATGGTTAGATAAATACTCTTTATTGTATAATCCTATGGAACACACGGAAACATATCAATCAATAAAACAGTCGCCGCTCCCGTGGACGTACCACGTAAATCTCTATGTTGATTCTTTACTGTCGTGTGTGTGTATGTGATTCAAACTCTTACAATCCAGAATGGTGGTCAAGCATCTAGTGCTAGCAAGTTGAAAGGCCATACATTGAAATTTAATCAGATAAACAGATTATGGTTCAAAGTTGATCCTTCGAGAAATCACAGGCATATCAAAAGGTGCAAGTGATGTCTTGGGCAACCTATAATGCAGTTCGTTTTAATTCGCGTAAGTGATTCGTATGGGTACGCGATATGCTACATAGTCTGAAAAGTGGGATGCTATATGAGTGATTATAATTAGTAATTTAGTTAGAATCTAAATGAAGCAAAACTAAGTTTTATAAAAGATTTTTAGTCGAATCAACAATTTGATTGATTTATATATAATTTAGTACACATGTGATTTTTGAGCATCCAATACAAAGTTACAATATAGATATTTATTCAACTAAAGGTAAAACAACAAAGAAAGTTTTTCGATACGTTGCATTTAGAGTATTGGTACGTAAGAGTACCGTGTTTAGGTACTTAAGTACCAATATATGGTCTGATAGGTCAATAAGAGTATCTTGTAACTCCGGTCTTAAGGTCCTTATCCAATTATGCTAATATCTAAATTCTGAAATATTACGATAATAGTTTAACAAGATGTCCTGATTAAATTTTACCATTAGGTCCATAAATTAGACACTTTCTATTCGCCTCTTGATGATTAAGATCCATAAAATTAAAGCATAATACTTTACTCTGATTGACTTAAATTAGATAAGTTGAGGTTTATCTACATCAATACGATATATATATATACATCATTATCATCAAAAAAGCACCACCAACCTTTACAAAGATGCATTAAGGTCTGGCTCTTTTTTTGTAATTGAAAGTTTCATCAAACCCAAGATTATTCTTCAACCTAATATGCCGATTCATGTAATTTTGTGTCTTATCAGTACCAATAAAAATGATGAATGAACATATAAATAACTTATTGTAGAAACAAAATCAGTTAAATCAACTAAAATCCATACAACCACCTAGGGGGCAGTGATAACTAAAACTTACTTTATGGCTTGTACCAACGCTATTAACCACATAGCATCAGTGTAACTTAGCAAGTTGTTCGACAAATTGACCAACAGTTCCAGAAGCAGCGGAGACGAAAACAGAATCCCCTTTTTTAGGCGCACAAACCTCGTGAAAACTAGTATAAGCTATAAAACCTGGCATGCCTGTGGAAGAGGGTATTATACTTTTATATGACTACTGTCTTATTGAAGATTTGATATGCTAGAACTATTTATTAATCAACAAAGACCTATATTACCTTCCAAAACTGGCAAGAATATAAAGGATATGCATCAAAGTTGAAAAAAACTATTTCCTAAAAGTAAAAAATTGCTGCAAAATTATGAAGCGACTGTGCTGAATTGGCACAATTGATAAGCAAGGGGGAAAAAGAGGAAAAAAGAACTAAGCTAAAATGGCTGACTTTGAAATTATATTTACGCATTTATTAGGACACTTAATATACTGGAGCCAAAGTGAAATAGAAATATACATTATATATATTATGTTGAACATATTGGCCATAATACTTTCTTTTTTGTGGCGAAAGTACAACTTAACTAGCATTGGAAATGGTATATCCATAATTTTGACTTTCAAATCTTATGAACCAGTGACATATAAGTACAACCTCCTAATAAATTATCATACACAAGTCCTGCTAACTTCTGAAAGTACTGAAAAATTAAGTACTATGCTTTAGTAGAAAGGAGAAAAGGTGCTGTTATGACAAACTATGACAAACACAATAAATCAACGCAGAAAGATAAAGACAATAACACAAGGTTTTACGTGAAAACCCAAATCGAAAAAAAACCACGGAGAAGACTGAAGAAATCTACTAAATAAATATTTGAAAAGTACAAGATAAAGAGAGAACTATGAGAATTCTTATAATATTTTTGAATGAATTTGAATATCTCTTCTCCAAAATCCTAGCACCTATATCTATAGGCTATAGGAAATTCCATAACCAAATAGGATAAGAAATACTGAATTGAGTATAACTAGGAAATATAACTTTCCTTAAACCAAAACGGATTCTAGGTAATACCTAAATCCAAATCCAATAAGAAATCATGTCATACCCAACAAATCTCCACCTTGACTTGAATCCTCCAAATATAGCACAAACAGTGAACTTCTGCCTCTTCTTAAAATGCGTAACTCAAGTGCATCGAACACTAACCAGGTCCAAGCAATGTTCGAACTTGGTATGTGGTAACAACTTTGTTAACATGTCAGCTGGATTGTCTGCAGTACCAATTTTCAAGACCTTAATGTCACCATCTTCAACAATATCTCGAATAAAATGATACCTGACATCAATATGCTTCGTCCTCTCATGATACATCTGATCATTGGTCAAGTGTATAACACTCTGACTATTTCAATGGACAATAGTAACTCCATGATCCATGTTGATCTCTCCAAACAAACCTCGCAACCAAATAGCTTCATTAACAGCCTCTGTAATAGTCATATACTCTGCCTCTGTAGTAGAGAGAGCAACCGTATGCTGTAAAGTAGCTCTCCAACTAATTGCACAACCTCCAAGGGTAAATATATAACCAGTCAACGACCTCCTCCTATCAAGATCACCAGCATAGTCTGAATCAACATACCCTATAAGAGTATCACCATTTCTTCCAAACTCTAAACCAACATCAGAGGTACCTTGCAAGTATCTTAAAATCTATTTCATAGCTTCCCAATGAATTTTACCTGGACGTGATAAGTATCTACTTACCACACTAATGACATGTGAAATATTTGGATGAGTACAAATCATAGCATACATGAGGCTACCAACTGCACTAGAGTAGGGAACACTTGACCTATACCTAACCTCCTCATCTGTCTGAGGAGATAATTCAGCTGATAATTTGAAGTGAGCAGCAAGAGGAGTACTTATTGGTTTAACATCCTTCATACCAAAATGATCTAACACCTTCGCGATGTAGTCTTTCTGAGATAAGTACAATTTCTGAATTTTGTGATCTCGCTGAATCTCCATGCCAAGAATCTTCTTAGCAGCCCCTAAATCTTTCATCTCAAACTCAGTGTTCAACTATGATTTCAGTTTACCAATCTCTAAACTATCTTTTGCTGCAATCAACATATCATCAACATAAAACAACAAATAAATAAATGAGTCATCCTGAAGTTTCCTGAAGTACACCCAACTATCATATTAACTCCTGCTATATTCAATACCAACCATAAATGAATGAAATCATTTATACCACTGTCTGGGAGATTGCTTTAAACCATATAAAGACTTTTTCAACAAGCAAACGTGGTCTTCCTTTCCTTGAATCTGAAATCCCTGAGGTTGACGCATATAAATCTTTTCATCAAGTTCACCATGCAAAAAAGTTGTTTTCACATCAAGTTGTTCCAACTCCAAATTACGCATAACAACCAAACCAAGTAATACTCGAATAGAGCTATGTTTCACAATTGGTGAAAACACATCATTGAAATCAATTCCCTCGACTTGACTGAATCCCTTAGCTACTAGTCGAGCCTTGTACCTAGCGTCTTCAACACTTGGGATGCCTTCCTTTTTCTTAAATATCCATTTGCAGCCCACAATTTTCTTACCTTTAGGTGGTTTCACAAGCTCCCAAGTCTGATTTTTCTAAAGAGATTTCATTTCCTCATTCATAGCAAACAACCACTTTTTAGAATCATTAGAGGAAACAATATCTTTATAAGTCACAAGGTCACTATATTCAACTATCTCAGCAACTAACAAAGCATAAACAACATAATCTGAATACCCATATCTCTGTGGTGGTCGCACTATCTTATTTGCCCTGTCTCTAGTGAGACTATACTGATTGTCCACATGTTCCTTCTCTGGAACTATATTTTCATCCGTAATAGTAGTAGTAGGCACATGATCTAAATTTTGCTTTGATTTCTGAACTTGAGGAGAAGTTACTTCAAGCTCCACCTTCTGACCAACACTATCAAAACTATCAATACAAGGAACGGAGTATTCCTTGTTCTTATGAAGCATAACAGACTCATCAAAAGTAACATCTCTGCTAGTGATGACCTTTGCTGACTTCTAATTTGCACACCAAAGTCTATAACCCTTCACACCAGAACCATAACCAAGAAAGATGCATTTTTTCGCTCTAGGTTCGAGTTTTCCCTCATTCACATGTGCATATACAGGACAACTAAACACCCTAAGAGATGAATAATCTGCATGATTACCTGACCAAACCTCTTCAGGGGTCTTACATTCTATAGTTGTGCAAGGAGAACGATTCCCCAAGAAAGAAGTTGTGTTCACTGCTTATGCCCAAAATTTCTTGCTCAAACCTGCATTTAACAATATACATCTGGCCTTCTCTATCAAGGTTCTATGCATTCGTTCTGCGACTCCATTCTGTTGTGGTGTCTTTACAACTGTACGAGGTCTAACAATTCCTTCATTCTTACAGACTCATTAAACCCAGTCTCACAAAACTCAAGGCCATTATCGGATCTGAACCTCTTAATCTACTTTCCTGTCTGTTTCTCAACCAAAGTCTTCCATTGTTTGAAAGTCACAAAAACGTCATTCTTATATTTCAAGAAGTAGGCCCAAACCTTCCTCGAGTAATCATCAATGAATGTTAGTAGATAATGTGCACCGCTACCTTTGGAAGGAGCCCGTGAAGGACCCCAAAGGTCTGAATGAATGTAGTCTAAAGTCCCCTTTATTCTATGAACCGCAGTCTTGAAACTAACTCGTTTCTGCTTCCCTAAGACACAATGCTCACAGAAGTCCAACTTTCCTATTTTTTGTCCAGATAAAAGACCTCTTTTACTCAAAGCATCCATGTGTTAAGTGCATAATATCTGATTATTTTCATTCCTTTATGCTTAGTTTAGTTGCATGTTATCTATCATATAAGCTGATTTAAGGTATTTATTGATTTATAGAAGGATTTGATGTGATTCTGCAAAAATGTAATTTAATGCTGAGTTTTATGTTATTTTGCAGAATACTCTACGTTCGTAGTGTTACAGTGGAAGCCTGACAGCTCTACGATCACAGGAAGGTTAAGGTAGAGTCACACGACGATTTATTTAGTACTCTACATTCGTAGAATGGGAGCTCTACGCTTGGGTGACTGTGAACTCTACGATGATGCTATTTTCTCGATGATTGTTCCAAGTTCACTCTACGTCTGACGAGAAAACTCTATGATTGAGAAGTTTACTCAGCAGCTAGTTACTCTACGATTCCTAGATTTACTCTACGATCGCGATAAGTGCTGGTGCGGAGTATACTCTACGTTTTGCTGAGAGAGCTAGTTACTCTACGATTTTGGTCGACATGCAAATTTCCGATTCTGAATAGGATTTGAATTGCTGGGATGATAGAGTTCAATTCATATGAGGATTTGGAGATGGGATTACGTGTTTACATGGAAAGTATATCTGATTATAAAAAGTAGAGTCTGATATGGAATCTGCTCAAATATGAAAAGTGAATCTGATGCCGAACTGGAAAAGGAAACTGAGGAAGAATTGGATTTGGAAATTAAAATCTAATTTGATAAGGAAGCTACTTAAAGCTGGATTTCTGAGAGTAAGGAGGATTTAGAATCCTACCATACTTGTAAAGTGAAGATTTCCGAAGCAAAATTGGATTAGAATTCTTCTAGGCTTTAGAAATTTATCTATAAATACTTTCACTTGCAATTGTTAGAGATCATTAGATCATAAAGAGAGTTTTATCATATTCAGAGAGTTCATAGAAACATGTCAGGCTAATTTTCTTTTATTCAGTTTGAAGGGGATGTGGATCCTTAGTAACAGTTTATGGTTTGATTAAATATACAATATTTATTCCTTCGTATATGAAGCTTATTCTGATAATTTGTTTTAATTGTTAATTATTATTTGATTAACTGATTTGGGTTCTGCAGGATTAAATTGGTTAATTGATAATATATGCTAGATTCAGGAATAATATTACGTACTCGATATTATTTCTAATCACAAGTAGCAGTTAGTGATACTGATTGTGGTCAAGCTTTTGGTTTATTGCTATGGTTATCAGAAGACAGGTTAAACAAATCGAGCTTATGTGTTTGTTGCTTGGAATAGTTTAATTTCTTAGTTCTTAATGCTGCTGTTATATTAAATCCAAAGAACTTGTTTTAGGTTATATAATAGTTAGAATCTTGTGAGTAGCTTATTTCATTAAGTGACAATCTAAGTGGAATTTCGGATAACAGAGCTTATTGTTATCTAGGGCTATTAATTTCATTGAAGGGTGAATATTGTTATGCTTAATTGATCTATTGCTGTGAAAAGGTGAAATTGAACTGGAAAACTGAAGTTTTAATTCAGTGGTTAATCTTATTATTTTTAAATCTGTTTTTGTTAATTAGTTATACAAATTCAAAACCCCCAACTTTTTATTTATTGTTAAAACAGTTAGAAGCATTAAGATAAACTAAAATCAACATTGTTCTCTGTGGGATCGACCCGTGCTACTGCTATACTATGCTTAGTTTTGAGTTCGTAGAGTTGAGTAAGGTTTTTATTTTTGGTTTGCTTGACGACAACTTCCCAAATTTTGGCGCCGTTACCGGGGAACAATTAGTTGTTTTTATTTATTCTTGTTTATGACTCGATCTTCTCAATCTGGTAGTTTGAATTTTGATCCAGAGATTGAGAAAACTGCAAAAAGGCTCAGGAAGGAAAATCGTAGAGTGCAGTCCACAACTGCAGAAGAAGAAATTCCATCACCTGGCCTAAACATAGCATTGGAACTACTGTCCAACAATTCATCAACTAAATCCGAATCAGAAGAGGAGATGGCTGTTCAAAACAATAACATGACTCTAAAGGAGTTGGCAACTCCTAATTTAAATCAGCAACCTCTATGCATTGAATATCCTGCTTTAGAAGCTGCATTTGAACTTAAATATGGACTAATATATTTGTTACTTACTTTTTGTGGTCTTACAGGTGAGGACCCATATAAACATCTAAAAGAATTTCATGTGGTGTGTTCCACCATGAAGCCACATGGAATAACTAAGGAGCAGATCAAGCTTAGAGCCTTTCCTTTCTCACTGATAGATTTGGCAAAAGATTAGTTGTATTACTTACCATCAGGTACAATCCAATCATGGAATGACATGAAGAAGCTATTATTAGAGAAGTATTTTTCTGCTTCAAGAGTAGCCAATATAAGAAAGGAGATTTGTGTAATTAGACAATTCAGTGGAGAAACACTCTACGAATACTGGGAAAGATTCAAGAAGCTTTGCTCTAGTTGACCACCTCACCAGATAGATGACCAACACTTGATCCAGTACTTTTATGAAGGATTGGTACCAATTGACAGAAATATGATTGATGCTGCTAGCGGAGGAGCATTGGTTGACAAGACTCCAGAGGCTGCAAAGAATTTAATTGCCACCATGGCCGCAAACTCACAACAATATGGAACTAGAATGAATCATGCACCACAAAGGGTAAATGAGGTGAGTACTTGTAGTCATGAACAACAAATTTCTTAACTAACTACTTTGGTGAGACAATTAGTTGCAGGAAATAAGCCAGCTGCAAAGGCTTGTGGAATTTACTTGCAGTCAAACCATAGCACAGATGCATGCCCCACACTGCAAGAAGATGAAACCATGCAACAAGCTAATACAATGGGGAATTACCAACCACAACCTCAGAGAAAATATGATCCTTATTCGAACACTTATAATCTAGGATAGAAGGATCACCCCAATCTGAGTTATGGAGGGAATAGACCACCTGCATTACCTGTCTTTCCACCTAGGCAATAGGGTTTTCAACCAGCCCAATACCAACCTAAAACAACAAGATTAACACCTGCTGAAACTACCATAGAAGAGATGTTCAGAGCACTAATGGGACAGACACAATAGTTCATGAATAACACTCAACAATTCATGAACCAAACACAACAATTCCAGCAGGAAACAAGGAATTCAGTCTAGGATTTGAGAAATCAATTGGGTCAGCTTGCAACCACAGTAGGAAAATTGGAATGCCAAGGCTCAGGAAAGTTACCCTCCCAAACAGTTGTGAATCCAAGGGAAAATGCAAGTGCCATTACACTAAAGAGTGGGAAAGAGCTGGAAGTGCCTAAAGCTACTGCAAACTTTGATGAAGAGAAAGCTAAGGAGGAAGCTGAACTACCTAAGGTAAATCCTAACTCTGTGATTTCAGTTAAAACTAATCCCCTACTTTTTCACCTAGAAATCACAGGACTTCAAGGAAAGATGAGCAAGAGAAGGAGATTTTGGAGACCTTCAGAAAGGTGGAAGTCAATATACCATTGTTAGATGCAATCAAACCAAAGGAAGCTGAAAGATGATGAAAGAGTCACCAAGAAAGATGCCCCCTAAATGCAAGGGATCCAGGCATGTTCACCATACCATGTAGGATAGGTAACACCAGGTTTGAGAAAGCTATGTTAGATTTAGGAGCTTCAATTAATGTCATGCCTTTAACTATATTTGCTTCTTTAAATCTAGGTCCTTTAAAACAAACTAGTGTTATTATTCAATTGACTGATAGGACTAACACCTACCCTCAAAGGGTAATTGAGGATGTTTTAGTACAGATAAATGAGCTGATCTTTCCTGCAGACTTTTACCCAACAGGTGCACCTCAAAAATCTAAGCTGAAAAGGAAATACTAACAGATGCAAAAATAATTCAGTATCTTCATATCTTGGAAGATCCCATATCTATAAAAAATGCATAACTGAAACCACCACAGTGCAAACGATATGGTAGAAACTGGGGCAATGAACACAGGAGAGCTGGTAAAATCCGGGGACAAAGAACACAACACATATATCCATTGCAATCTTGTAATCTAATTTCTAAGTTCATGTTTATGAGCTCAACATTATCAGAGCTCATGATGAAACTACAGAACAATAATTTTGAGTAGCAACTACCATCTTTTAATTCAATATCTACAAACCAAACCTAGTACTTCAACAAGCAAATCTGAGCCATCATATAGGTCATATGGTATAAAGATCCGAGGGGAAACATAAGAAATCATATCATTTGTTGTGATCTTCATGTTTTCGCGAGTTCTAAGTGCTAACTAAACCATAAATTGACATGTAAGCTAAGCAAAGTAAAGGCTGTTAGATTCAATTCAGACCATTACTCGGCATAAACTATAATGTGAATAAAAAATTGAATAGCCCAAACTGTAAATTGAATAATGATTCTGGTTTCTATTAATAACATGTAACAAGTAAAAGTGAATATGTATGCTGAAGAGTTAATATTTAATGAAAACTAAATGGAAAAGGTCACGTACACATTTTACAGGATTCTTCTACCTAGCGAAATTCCTTTTCACCAGTATTCACCATAAGAACATTTCCCATCTTGAAAATGATTGAATCTGCTGGCATCCCTAACTACTATTTCTCGTTTAGTAACCATGGCTATCAACTTAATTGTGCTGTGACAGTCACTGCAAATTCTGTGGCTCTGGACGGGATGCAATGGTGTTGAATAGGAAGTGTTAATCAATCCAAAAGAAACTGCCAATTTTTTACTGTGATACAGTTGCAACCGCTCTTCATGTTCATCCACATCAGGAAGCAAAGAGTTTCTCTCCGGGATATAGCCATGTTTTGAGATCTCCAGCATCAGTTCGTTTAGTTTCTCATAGATTCCTTTTGTTTGACCATGACTTTTCTGTCCAGAGAGAAAAACGTGTGATTGTTTCTTGATTTCTATCCAAGTGCATGCATGCAACATTCTCAAATCCTTTCTTCTCAAGGTGTTTAAAATAACAGCAGCCTGTTCCAAATTTCCTGAGCTGTTATATACATTCAAAAGCACAACATAGTTACTAAGCTTTTCTGGTTCCATCCCATAAATTTTCTCAGCTGCAAATTTCCCTAGCACCAAATTCTTGTGGACCCTACAAGCTGTCAGCAAAGCAGCCCACATGTTCACAGTTGGATTAAAGGGGCAATCTCTTATTAACGCAAATGCTTCATCCAAAAGCCCTTCCCTACCTAATAATTCAATCATACATGCATAGTGCATAGCTCGAGGTTTCACCTTGTGGTCCTTACTCATAGATTCAAATATTTCCCATCCGTAGTCTGATAGCTACAAGCAGATAAAACTGAAAGAAAGGTCATCCGCTCAAACAACTCAACTGCCTCAATTCCCCGACCATGGTTGCCATATCCACAATTATGGCATTCTAGGATATGACATTCTTGTTGGGCATCTTCTCGAAAACATTTCGAGCTTCTTCAATTCTTCTCCATTTGCTGTAGAAGTCCACAAGTGCTGTGTTAGCCACAATATCTAACCCAAAACCATGACAGACCAATCCTGCATGAGTTTGTTTGGCATGTTCTAGTGATCCTAACCTTGCATAAACTCTTATTATTATTGAAAATGTGAAGTGGTCCATTTTAAAGCCAGAATCTTGCATTTCATAGTACATACTCAAAGCTTCCTCGCTACAACCATGGAGGGCATAACCTGCAATGATGGAATTCCACCCGACAGTTATTTTTGTTGGCGTCTCATCAAAAACACGCAGAGCATCATTGATGCTGCCACACTTGATATACATGTCTATCAACGCACAAGATTCAAAATCGTCTCCAGCTACGACCATTTTCAAAGAAATGGAATGTAATTGTCTTCCCGGGAAAATAAGTTCCAATCCAGCAGATGCTCGGATCATCGTTGCAAATGTACGAGACCCAGCAACAGAAAATTCCTCCCACATCATTAAAAACAACCGAAACGCCTCTTTGAAATCTCTAGAGTCCACAAGCCTGCCAATGATTGTGTTCCAGGAAACCAAGTTCCTTTCAGGCATTTTATCAAATAATAAACGCGCACCAATCATCATCTTGCATTTCACATGCATCAACAAGACCCCGTTCCTCAAATACTGATCCGGCTCAAACCCATGCATCAATCATCATCTTACAATTTTTGCCTCCAAACGGATGAGATAAAGTATATAAAGTGAACAATAAATATGTGGAGTCCATTAGTATAAAAAAAGTAAAAACACTCGTCACTTTATACAATATTTGTGAGGTTATTAAAGATAAATTTAGAATTTTTTTTATTTTCTTTTCTCTACTTTTATTTTTTCAATATACATATAAGTTATACTATACTTATCATTTTGAGAATGGAGGGAGTATATTGTTACTAAAAAAATAAACAAACTTTCCTGCTTTATTAGTGACTATATCATGGCCCTGAGAGGAAATGAAATGTGGATTAGTAGATTAAAGATGTGGTCGTTTATATTTATGATGAGGAATGATCCACAACATATATTTGCTGTGAATTCTTATACAGTATACATCATTTATACTATTAAAAATAAAAAAGAACGGCTAGGATTAAAAACTGAAAATCAACGTCCGCTACTATTACTTGCGAAATGATAAAAAATACCCTTAGTGTCCGCTACTAATAGCAGCGGGCGTCGATTTTCAGTATAAGGTTTTGGCTTTACCAATAAAATTTTAGGGTTTAGCTACCATGTTTAGGGTTTAGCTAATTAGAATAAGGATTTGGTTTGACTAATAAATGTTTAGAGTTTATTAATTAGGGTTTAGGTTTGAAATTTATAAACTAGGGTTTAAGTTTTATTAACCAAGGTTTATTAACTAGAGTTTAAGGTTTATTAACCTTATTAACCTCAAGTTAATAAACTCTAAATCCTAGTTAATAAACCTTAAACCCTAGTTAATAAACCCTAAACCTAGATAGTAAACCCTAAACATTTATTGGTTAACCCAAACCCTTATTCTGATTAGCTAAACCTTAAACATTTATTAGTCAAGCCAAACTCTTATTCTGATTAGCTAAATCCTAAACATTATTCTGATTAACTAAACCCTAAACATTTATTGGTCTGGTCAAACCAAACTCTTATTTTGATTAGCGTCTGATTAGCATCCGCTACTATTAGTAGCGGATGGTATGTGTTTTTTTTATCGTCAGCTATTAATTCGATTTTCAGTTTCTAATTCTGACCAATACTTCTTGTTTTAAATGGTATAGATGATGTATGGTTTATAAGAATTCATAACAAATACATGCGATGGATCATTACCCATTTATGATAAATGATTTATACATAACTAGCTACGTGCCCCGTGCGAAGCATAAGTTTATTTTTTAAATAAATTATTTTTAATTCCTTATTTATTCTATATATAATGATTATAAAATATTTTCCTGAATTTTAATTTAACTTATTATAAAATGACTACAAACTTTGCTCAAACAAATAATTATCAAAGACTTGCAATTCAATGTTAGTAATATATTTATTTTTTTGTTGTTTTAATTTAATATACAATTTATATAGTTTTTAAATTTAAAATTTAGTTTTTATTTTCAATCTTTTGACATAACATAGTACATTAATAAGTTACTATCATGGTTTTTTGTTTTTAGTGGTAACTTAAATTTTAATAACTATATATAAATGATATTTTTTTTCTAACATTGATTAACCAAATATAAAAAATTCAAAAAATCACATATAGTTTGCCTAAATTCTTGAGTTATCATCTATGGTTCAAAAATTATCGATTTATTATTGGTAGTTTTACATTTATTTCCAAAACGACACTTATTAACGATGTCTACTAACACCATTAGTTTTTGTAGTGAAAGACTATTCTGCGCTTCATATTTTATTTTTCCTAAATAGCTTTTTCTTTTTTTTTCTTTTCAACATCCCAAATTCAAAAAAATATAAAATTATTAAATGAATTATAGCAATAAAATTAAATTTTATTAACAATAGCTAATTACTTTATGCATAATCAATAAATAAATAATAAAAAATAATGAACAAAATTTACTATTAAATAAACTAAATTAAAATTTAAATTATATTAAAACAAGGAATACTAAATTAATTTGCATCAAATTAAAAATCTCGAATGCTTTATACCCCTCTTCTCTCTCCTCATCCCACCCCTAACTTGACCCTTCTCTTTCCGCCAACATCATCCCTTTTTTTCTTTATCAGATTGGTATATAAAAGAAGGAATTTTGTTCATAGAGACGCAGTTTATTTATTTTTTATATGATTTTTCACATGATTTAAAGATCAAAAGAAAATTTTACTCCCTGAATACAACAAAAGCACGTAAATGTGTGTTACTGTATTGTTTCTGTTGGTTAATGGACCCAAACCGGTGCGCCCATGGAGCGAACGACCCAGTGGATATAACCACATGGTTTATTGTTTAGATACAATAAACATGTGTGTTAATCTTTCCATTTATAACTTGGGGGTTATATATATGTAAGTAATTACACTCTTCATGTTGGATATAAAAGGAGAGGGTTGTTGATCATTTGAAGACACAACGCACAAAGCAAATTAGCAAAAGTTCTATAAGCCATTAGAAGTCTCTTACGAAGTTAGAAAGTTTTTAGGTACTTGAACTATGAAAGATATATTTGGTATTCGTGATAGTCCAAATTATCGTTGAGAGCATTGTTCGTACGTGATTCTAGCCGTTCGTTGTTGTGGGCATATGCTTCAAGAGGTAACTAGAAAATTTTAATTTTCCAGTTTATATCCGCTGCATGTATGCTCAATGTTATTACATTGGTATTAAAGCTAGCTATTTGTGTTTGAATTCGTGTTATACATGTTGTTCATGATGTCATGCATGTGTTTTATATTTTTTACTACAAGAAATAAAGTTTAAATAGCATGATAATGGTAGAACATGTTAAATATATTATTTGAGCATGAAATATCAATATGTTCTAGCTCATATGATGGTTATATAGCCTGCAAAATTTCGTGCTAATTGGTTTTGTATTTTGGGAGAAATTTTAAACCCTAATTAGTTATGAAAGTTTTTTAAAATTCAAAACTATTTTTTCTCGAACTTCATATCAAATTTTTGATCACATGGTTGTGTAGAGCTTTTCGATACGAATTCGTGGATATATTATTTATATTTTTTGGACTTAAATGAGTTGGTTATGGCCATTTTAAAAAAGGGTATCAAACTGTAATTTACATTTGAAAATCCTATCTGGAGGTTGAAGATGATGAAGTGGCAGACACGTCGGCGCCACATGGCGATTCATGAGTGACTCAGTGTCCTGACACGTGTTAGCTAACCTAGCCACGTCAGCGACACATGGCAGCTAACAGAAACATATGTAACACATCACTGCCACGTTGCCCAATTACGTGATGCCACGTGTCGCGGTCAAAGTCAACGGGCCGGTCAGCTTCTGTCACGTGGACCAACCATAGGTTGCCATGTTAGCAACCCACGCGCCACCTTTCCGACATTTTTCAACCGTGAAATTTTTACAGTAATTTTTACTTTTTATTTCTGGTTTTTTCATATATTAAAATTAATTTTTTGATATATCTGAAATTTTTAGAAATTAAAATTATACTTAAAAATTGTTTTAAAAATATTGGGAAGTTGGTTTTCTGTCCAAAATTTTTCATAGATACGAGAATGCTATTTTTTCATTTATCCACCAAGAGTGTTGAAAAATGATTATATTTAGTGGCCTAAACTATTTTTCTTGTCAAATTATGCAAGTACAATTTATTATTATAAATTGTGTATTATTTAGAAAATTCCAAAAAAAATTGAAATGTTAATAATCTATTATTATGCTGTATAAAATTTTTTGGTAGCTATACCTTGTGTTTTTACATGGTGTTGTATATTATTTGGAATAATATGAGTAATTATGAAAGTACAATTTATTTTTTATAAATTGTGTATTGTTCAAAAAATTTCAGAAAATTTTCATAATGTTATATATGAATAAATAATTTGTTTAAAATTTTCTAGTAGCGATATAAGGTGGTTGGCATATTATTGTATATTATGTGGTATAAAATCACGTTTTATTTAATCCCTTTAAATATTTAGAATTTTTAATATGCAATAGATTTTATCTATTTTTTAGTATGCATATATATTAGGGATTATTTAGAATGCCATGAACACTTATATATGCTTGAACTTAGTGGGAGGAAATTTAAGAAGTTTTTTAGTTTGATTCTTAAATTCTATGCATATCTTTGCGCTAAATAAATAATAATTAAATAATTAAATATATACGCAAACTGTGACTCCCAAGCTTAGCAAAGTTTCCTTTTTGTGTTTATACTTGATTATTTTAGTAAGTTTATGTTGTGCAGCAATAATAAGTTAATACTGTGGTGAACTCTTAAAATTTTCTAATAACATTCTCTCGATTGTTTAGATGACTTCAAAATAAATTATTGCCAATCTTAATAACGGTAACAATTTCGATGGGGATAATTATGATGTATGGCATCGTAAGGTCTGCATGGTTCTTGAGGAGTTAGAACTGGAAGAGACTCTAATTAATAAAGAAACTAAGCCAACTGACGATAATGCTAAAAATATTGAGAAGCTTGTTGCCTATGAAATTAACGCAAGTAAGATAGAATT
This sequence comes from Aralia elata, assembly GCA_034770075.1. Lineage (NCBI taxonomy): Eukaryota > Viridiplantae > Streptophyta > Magnoliopsida > Apiales > Araliaceae > Aralia > Aralia elata. The sequence goes on from CM068384.1 coordinate 26,304,483, forward strand.
GCTCGCATCACTACAAGAAAAAGGTTTATTTCTGACGGAATATTCCGTCGGAATTAATCCTATTCCGTCGGAATTAAGTTAATTCCGACGGAATAGTTCGTCGGAAATTCGGCCGGAAATAATGCCCTCGGAATTAAGTCCGTTGTAACTTCCGTCGGAAACAATAGTATTCCGTCGGAATAATTCTGACGGACTATCCGTCGAAAATAAGACTTTTCTGACGGAATAAATTCCGACGGAATATTCCTTCGGTACTAACCTGCCACGTGGCGCTTCCCGGGATGTTCATAAATAAGGTATTTTCGACAGAAATTCCGTCGGAAATATATTATTTCCAACGGAAATAATATTTTTTTAAAATAAAAATCAGTACTTAATTCCGATGGACCTTCCGTCGGAAATACCTTATTCCCTCGGAAATAGCATGTTTTTTTTTAAATAATTTTTTTTGTTTTTTTTTATTTTTTAGGTTTTTAAACCTCATTTTCGTACCTGTAACCTATTTTATCCCAACAATACATATAATACAATACCAATAGCTACATCCCATAACAACATATATCATAATCAACACATAATGTTAAAAACTATAAAGAATAACTCATTATGTGCCGAAATACTTTCAAAACTAAAGTATATTACATTGATTTACAAAGAATCAAACTAAACTATACAATATATGATTTACAAAACATCTAAGTAGATTCTAAATACAAAATACCTAAGCAAACTAAACTATATATACAATGCATGGGCATGGACTATGGTGTATGCAAATTCACGTCAGCATCCCTTCCGTCGTCGTCGCCGTCGCCACCCTGTTGATAAAATTAAAAATATAACACATTAGTCCGTATGAGAGTATTAATTTAATAACATGTAGATTAAATAAGTAAAAGTAAATATAATACCTGAGTAGGCGGGGGCTGACTCCCAATCGGGCCAAAAGCCTCCGATAGTAATGTAACCACCAACCGGAGCACCTCGTCGCGTATCGCGACGAACTGCTCCTGCGGGATACCCGTACTATCGACGGTGGCCCCTGCTACAATATCCTAGGCGAGCTGGTGAAGGGGAGCTCGGCTGGACAACTCCTGACGACGGATGACCGGATCTGTACGGAACGTCTCCGACACTACAGCCATCACCCTCTGGAAAATCTCGTCGTCTAAGCCAGCGCTTGCATGAGATGGTCCAACAGAATCTCTCGAGCGTTGACGCTGGCTAGAGCCTGTGCAAATAAATATACCATTACTAATAATATATGCAGTTAATTAATCTTAACTTATTAAAAATAATATTACCTCTAGGTAATGTATACACTGGTATCCTCGGCAATCACAACACTCGATATCTGCTGGTACTGCTAGTAGGGGGATCTTGAGCCACGACCCATAGTGCCAGCTCCTCATCCCGAGATAATTCAATCTCGGATGGAGGAACGGTGGAATCTAACGTCTTAGAATCCCCCCTAGCCACCTGCAACTCAGCTACACGCTGGTTCCAACTAGCCTAAAATCGGTCCTGTAATTTATAGCTTATACGTAAGTTAATTATATCATTTTATGAACAAACTAATATTAAACATTACGTAAAATTACGATTACACTTACCCGTATAGCTAATGCTGCGGGAGACATAGTAGAGTCCTTTGGCGTGTGGGCTTTATCCCAAAACTCTAACATAGACGGAGGTCGGCCTAAACTCTGTCGCATGGCCTAATAAATACATTCATAAAGTAGTTACGAAGTTTACTTATGAGAAATGAGTAACTAGACAACTAAGTATATGACACTTACCGACTTCGCCTCCTCAAAAGCTTGCGAGCCAGTAGTGTGTACGACTCGGAGCTGACGACGGTTCTTCTTTGCCTACTCTGACTTCTTCTTGAAGTCGTCAGCATCCCAGTGTGTACATATAGCCTCCCACACTGCATCAGAGACTATGCGGGGCTGGTGATCTCTAATCGTGGCCCCGGGCTGGTAGAAGATAAGTTAAATAATTTAATTAATATCATCTGCTAGATTAAGATATATTATTAAGCAAACGATATTATATCTGATCATGGGTAGTAATTAATAGTACTTGATTATGGACAAGCTTTGGGTATTATTAAGATTGTTAGAAGACAAGTTAAATAATTGCTAATTGTGTAATTGTTACTTAGAATAACCTAATTCTCTAATTCTTCATGTTGCTGTTATATTAAATCTAGACTGATAGCTCTAGGTTATATGATAGTTAGGGTCTCTTGAGGCGATTGTCACATTAGATTTATACGTAAGGAGAATTTTGGATAATTAGCGATTGCGGTTATCTAGGGTTATTCATTTCATTGAAGGGTAAATATTGTTAAACTTGACTTTTCCATAATTGTGATAGGGTGATACTGAACTGAAAAACTGAAGCTTTTCTATTCATTGATTAATCTTAATTACTTTTGTTAGATTAGTTAATTAAACTCAAAACCCCTCCGTTAATAAGAATATTAGAGTAGATAAAAGATTAATTCACTTCTCTGTAGGATCGATCCTTACTTGTCATTATACTGAGTTTGTGCTAGTAAAGTGTTAGTAAGGTATTAATTTTGGAGTGTAAAACGACAGCTCTCAAATTTTGGCGCCGTTACCGGGGAAGTGTTATTTATCTTTATTTATTATTTATTTTATTTTATTTTATTTTTGTTTATTATCGTAGTTTATGACACGATCCTCTCAATCCGGTGATTTGAATTTTGATCCAAAAATTGAGAAAACTGCATGCAGGCTAAGGAAAGAAGTTCGTCAAGCTCGAGGCATCACTGCAGATTTAAACGAAGTTCCATCACCGGGACTCAACTTAGCACTTGAATTACTGTCAAGAAAATCATCTACCGAATCAGAGAAAGAAGATATGGCGGAGCCAAATAATAACAGGACTTTAAAGGAGTTGTCTACTCCTAATCTGAACCAACAACCCTTATACATTGAGTATCCTAATTTAACTGCTTCTTTTGAGTTAAAATCAGGACTAATTCACCTTTTGCCTCCGTAGTCTTACATGTGAAGATCCATATAAGCACTTGAAGGAATTCCATGTGGTGTGTTCCACCATAAAACCAAAAGGAATAATCGAGGATCAAATCAAGCTAAGGGCATTTCCATTCTCATTGGGAGATATAGCGAAGGACTGGCTGTACTATCTTCCTTCAGGGTCAATACAGTCATGGAATGACATGAAAAGGCTGTTCTTAGAGAAGTACTTTCCTGTTTTAAGAGTTGCCAACATCAGGAAGGAGATATGCAGCATTTGACAGTTCAACGGAGAGTCACTGTATGAGTATTGGGAAAGATTTAAAAAAATATATTCTAGTTGTCCTCCCCATCAAATAGATGATCAACACTTGATTCAGTACTTTTATGAGGGACTATCACCAATGGATCGGAGTATGATCAATGCTGCAAGTGGAGGAGCACTAGTAGATAAGACGCTAGAGGTTGCAAAGACTCTAATTACAAATATGGCTGCTAATTCACAACAGTATGGGACAAGGAATGACCATGCACCTACAAAAGTAAATGAGATGACCATGAACAATCTTGAACAACAAATTTTTGATTTAACTGCGATGGTTAGACAAATGGTTACAAGAAATACACCAACAACAAAAGTTTGTGGGACTTATTTAATGGGTAGTCATAGTACTGATTCTTGTCCGACATTGCAATAGGATGAAATCGCACAACAAGCTAATGCGATAGGAAACTATCAGGCACAACCTCAGCAGAAGTATGATCCATATTCAAATACCTACAATCCAAGATGGAAGGATCACCCTAACCTTAGTTATGGAGGAAATAGGCCACCAACGCAAGGCGTGTATCCGATTAGACAACAAGGGTTTCCACAAGGCTCTCAACCAACTCAACCCCAATATCAACCTAGACAGACAACTCCTGCAAATTCTGGAACATTTTTAGAAGACATGTTTAAGGCATTCATGAGTCAGACACAACAGTTCCAGCAGGAAACAAAAATTTTTATTCAAGACTTGAGAAATCAAATAGGTTAACTTGCCACCACAGTGGGGAAGTTGGATTCTCAAGGTTCAGGAAAGTTACCCTCCCAAGCAGTTATTAATCCAAGGGAGAATGCTAGTGCGATTACACTAAGGAGTGAAAAAGAGTGGGAAGTACCCAACGCAGTTACGGAAATTGAATAGCAAAAGGCTAAAGAGGAGACTAAGACACCGAAGGAAATTGTTACCCCATCTACTCCAGTTAAGACCCCACCATTGTCGTTCCTACCTAGAACCCACAAGACTTCAAAGAAGGAGGAAAAAGAGAAAGAAATTTTGGAAACCTTTAGAAAGGTAGAGGTAAATATTCCTCTTTTGGATGCCATCAAACAAGTGCCCAGGTACGTAAAGTTTTTGAAAGAATTGTGCACTAACAAAAGAAAATTAAAAGATGATGAAAAAGTCACTATAGGAGAGAATGTGTCAGTAGTGCTTCAAAGAAAAATGCCCCCTAAATGTAAAGATCCAGGAATGTTACAATCGCATGCAGAATAGGTAATACCAGATTTGAGAAAGCCATGCTAGATCTAGGAGCTTCAATAAATGTCATGCCATTATCTATACTTGCTTTTTTAAATCTAGGACCTCTGAAACAAACTGGTGTCATCATTCAACTTACTGATCATACTAACACTTTCCCTCAAGGGGTAATTGAAGATGTCTTGGTGCAGGTGAATCAGTTAATTTTTCTTGCACTAGTACATTGTGGATATGGAAGATGACAGATCTCCAAATCCCTCCCACATCTTGTTAGGGAGGTCATTCTTGAAAACAGCGAGGACAATGATCGATGTGCACAATGAGACCTTGACCATGGAATTTGATGGAGAGAAAATTCAGTTCAATATATATGATGCCATGAGGTACCCTAGTGATGTTAATCATGTTTTTGCCATTGACATCATTGATTCTATAATGCAGGGATCTTTTGAACAAGAACGCAAGGAAAGCTTGGAGATGGCCATTACTAACAACTTGGACATGGATAAAGAGGAAGAATTTGACCAGAATCAGGAATTGAAGGAAATTGTGGCTGCATTGCATTCTTTACCAAAATTTACAGATAAGTATGTAGTTCAATCAATTTAATTGCCCGTTTCTCATAAAAAACTGTTACCATCTACGGAGCAAGCTCTAATCTTAGAATTGAAACCCTTACCTACTCACTTGAAATATGCATATTTAGGGACTAATGAAACTTTACCTGTGATTATTGCTAGTAATCTAACCAAAGTGCAGGAAGAGAAATTGTTAAGAGTCCTAAGGGACCATGTCATAGTGTTTGGTTGGACGATAGCATATATCAAAGGTATAAGCCCCGTGATGTGCATGCATAGGATTCTTTTGGATGATAAAGCAAAGTCCACGAGAGAAGTACAGAGAAGATTAAATCCACCCATGATGGAGGTAGTTAAGAAAGAGGTTATTAAATTACTTGATGCAGGTATAATCTACCCCATCTCCGACAATCAGTGGGTGAGTCCAATACAGGTAGTTCCGAAAAAGTCTGGAATAACTATCATCACAAATGATAATAATGAGTTAGTGCCCACACGGATGCAAACAGGATGAAGAGTGTGTATTAACTACAGGAAATTAAATGCTGTAACTAGAAAAGACCACTTTTTTTTTCCTTTTATTGATCAAATGCTAGAAAGATTAGCGAGGCATACTTATTATTGCTTTCTAGCTAGATGGTTTTTCAGGTTATAACCAGATCGTGATTGCACCCAAAGACCAGGAAAAGACCACATTTACATGTCTATTTGGTACCTTTGCATACCGGAGGATGTTGTTTGGACTTTGTAATGCACCACGTACTTTCCAACAATGCATGGTAAGCATTTTTTCTGATCTTTTAGAAAATTACATCGAGGTCTTTATGGATGATTTCCCAGTACATGGTGATTCTTTGGATTTGTGCTTGGATAATCTAACTCGTGTGTTAGATAGATGCTTGGAAACTAACCTTGTTCTTAATTAGGAAAAGTTCACTTTATGGTAGAATAGGGTATAGTGCTTGGTCATGTTGTGTCAGCTAAAGGTTTAGAAGTTGATAAAGCTAAGATAGATATTGTCTGCTTTGCCTTACCTCGCCAGTGTGTGTGAGATTCGCTCGTTTCTTGGACATGCAGGTTTCTATCGGAGATTTATCAAAGACTTCTCCAAAATAGCTCTGCCATTATGTAAGTTGTTATAAAAAGATGTGGAATTCCCGTTCGGTGATGTATGCAATGAGGCATTTGACAAGTTGAAGAGCCTATTGACCTCTACACATGTGATTCAACTGCCAAATTGGAGTCTTCCTTTTGAAATAATGTGTGATGCCAGCAATTATGCAGTCGGAGCTGTTTTGGGCTAAAGAGTTGACAAAGCTGTCCATGCCATCTACTATGCCTTTAGAACATTGAATGCAGCTCAGATTAACTACTCAACAACAGAAAAAGAACTTTTATTTGTTATTTTTGCTTTAGATAAATTTTGATCTTATCTACTTTGCACTAAAGTTGTAGTTTATTCTGACCATGCAGCTCTCAAGTATTTGTTAACCAAGAAGGACTCTAAACCTAGGATTATCAGACGGATTTTGTTGTTGCAGGAATTTGACTTGGAAATCAAGGATAAGAAGGGAACGGATAACTTAGTAGCAGATCACATGAGTAGGTTGGTGAGAGATGAGGAGGCACTACCATTATATGATTCCTTTCCAGATGAGCATCTCTTTTCTATTCATGAGGAATTGCCCTGGTATGCTAACATTGTCAATTATTTAGCAAGTGCATATATTCCCAATGAATTTTCTAAAATCCAGAAGGATAAGCTTAGGAGTGATGCTAGACATTATGTTTGGGATGATCCATATCTGTGAAAATTTTGTGCTGACCAGATAATCCGCAGATGTGTGTCTAATGCTGAAACATTGTCTATTCTAACCTTTTGCCATTCATATGCTTGTGGAGGTCATTTTGGACCCAAACAGATTGCTTATAAGGTTTTAGATAGTGGTTTTTATTGGCCAATTTTTAAGGACTCATAATGTAAATAATGCGAGAATTGTCAACAAACAGGTAACATATCACATAGAAATCAAATGCCACAAACCCCTATTTTAATTGTTGAAATTTTTGACATTTGGGGTATTGATTTTATATGACCTTTTCCTGTTTCTTATGGTAATATTTACATTCTCTTGCCTGTTGACTATGTTTCTAAATGGGTAGAAGCTAAAGCCACCAGGACTGATGATTCTAAAGTTGTTGCAGATTTTGTCAAAATTAACATATTTGTCAGATTTAAAACTCCTAGAGCTATCATCAGCGATAGAGGAACTCACTTTTGCAACAGGATGCTCGCCGCACTTTTTAGGAAATACAGTGTTTTGCATAGGATTTCTACATCTTATCATCCGCAAAGCAATGGTTAGGCTGAAGTATCCAACCGTGAAGTGAAATCCATATTGGAGAAGGTTGTCAAGCCAAGCAGAAAAGATTGGAATGCGGTTGGAAGATGCATTGTGGGCATATAGAACTGCGTACAAAACCCCTATTGGTATGTCTCCATATAGGCTGGTTTTTGGGAAGCCATGTCATCTACCCGTGGAGTTAGAACACAGAGCTTTTTGGGCGATCAAGCAATGTAATATGAGTTTGGATGAAGTGGGGATGCATAGGAAGTTCCAGCTACAAGAACTAGAAGAGATGAGGAATAAAACATATGAGAGTTCTAGACTCTACAAGAACAAGACAAAGGCCTTCCACGACAAGCAGATTTTAAGGAAAAATTTCACTGTTGGACAACAAGTTCTCCTATTTAATTTGAGGCTGAAGTTATTTCTAGGTAAGTTGCGCTCTCGTTGGGAAGTTCCATTTGTTATTACTAATGTGTTCTTTCATGGTGCTATAGATATACAAAATCCAAAGACAGGGAAAGTATTCAAGGTCAATGGACATAGGCTGAAACCATTCTATGAAGGATTTTCGATGGAGAATGTGGAGATGGTAGACCTAGTGGATTCGATTTATGATTGATTGAGGAGAATCGATGTCGGGCTAACGACGTTAACCAAATGCACTGCTTGAGAGATAACCTAAGACATCATATTTGCTTTTCTATCCCTTTTTAGTTATTTATTTTCTTTTTTGTTATTTTTCTCGTCTTTTGCATGATTATCTTACATTGGGGACAATGTAAGGTTTGAGTGTGGGGGAGAGATTTAGGGTAGATTAGGTTAGCTTATTTATGCTTTAATAGGTTAATTGGAAATATTTATCTTTTGCCTAAATTTTTGATATTTTTGATCTATTTAGCCAAGTTTTTAAAGGTTTTTGGTTTTAGAATGAGAATTGATACCATTGATAGAATTTTTCGATGCTAAATTAATTGATAAATGATGGTAACTGAGTTAGGATCCATAGTTGATTGATTTAGATTGTGTTGGTATTGCATGAGTACTTGAGTATGAGATACATGTTTAGTTGACTGAGTTGTTTGTGGAGTTGACTTTGTGCGCTGATTTCATGATTTAGAACTGTTTAACTGCTTATTTTATTTGCAGGACCATGTGAAAAAGATTGGAAATTTGAAAAAGAATTGAGAGAAAAAACTGAAAAAAAATTATTTCAAAAGAAAAACATGTGGTGGGTTGAGATAGAGCGTAAAACGCACTCATCCATAAACATAGGCAACGAGAATGAGCATAAAATGCACTCGTTGGTAAACAGATAAGTGAGATGGAGCATAAAATGCCCTCACTTAAGAAAAGAATGAGAAAGATGAAATGGAGCATAAAATGCATTCGCCATGAAGGAAAAAATGAACAGCAGAAAAAAACATGTTCTAGGTTTGAGTTAGTGTGTACGGTTGTTATTTCATACGAACTAAGTTGAGTATATGTGTTAATCATAGGAGATGCTTATGTGATTTCAATTTGGTTTAGAGATGTTTAGTGAGGAATGATGAGGTTATTGTTATGAGTTGATTGATAAAGTATAGATCAAATTTCTATTGATTGGTGTTAATGTTCATGGATGATAATTGAATTTGAACCTTTGGGAGTTTGGTTGAATAGAATTCAAATGATTTCAATATAACCTTTGTTTTAGTTTACACGAGTACGTGTAAAGACTAAGTGTGGAGGAATTTGATAAGTTCATGCTATTTATTTATTTTCATTCCTTTATCTTTAGTTTGTTGCATGTTTCATTGTGTATATGCACTTATTAGGTTGTTTATTGATTCCAGGATGATTCAGAGATTTATTTTGTTTATTTTGAACCTTTAACATAATTAATGGTTTAATCAGGTTTTATTTATTTATTCCTTCTTACATGAGATTTATTTTGATAATCTGTTTTAACTGATTATATGTTATTTAATCTTTTGATTTAATTTGGCCAATTGAATTAATTTGATTAATATCATATGTTAGATTAAGATATAATATTAAACAAACGATATTATATCTGATCATGGGTAGCAATTAATAGTACTTGATTATGAACAAGCTTTTAGGTATTATTAAGATTATTAGAAGGCAAGTTAAATAATTCCTGATTGTGTAATTATTGTTTTGAATAACCTAATTCTCTAATTCTTTATGCTGCTATTATATTAAATCTAGACTGATAGCTCTAGGTTATATGATAGTTAGGGTTTCTTGAGGCGATTGTCACATTAGATTTACACGTAAGGAGAATTTCAGATAATTGGCGATTACAGTTATCTAGGGTTATTAATCTCATTGAAGGGTAAATATTGTTAAACTTGACTTTTCCATAATTGTGATAGGGTGATACTGAACTGAAGAACTGAAGCGTTTTCTATTCATTGATTAATCTTAATTACTTTTGTTATATTAGTTAATCAAACTCAAAACCCCTCCATCAATAAGAATATTAGAGTAGATAAAAGATTAATTCACTTCTCTGTAGGATCGATCATAGCTTGTCATTATACTAAGTTTTGTGCTAGTAGAGTGTTAGTAAGGTATTAATTTTAGAGAGTAAAACGACAGCTCCCACTCCTATAGAACGTGGGAGTGACATACTTTCAAGTACTCTTCTGTCAAATGAAGAGTCACTTGTTTTTCAATTGCGAAGAAGTTAAAGAGGCAATATTCCACGTCGTCACTTTGAGATTGAGGGAAAAACTTTTATGGCTGATACGCAAGATCACGATGAACCTCGATCTTATCAAGAAGCTATATCATCTGCATTGAGTGAAAAGTGGAAAATTGTAATGGATGAGGAAATGGAATTTATGAGGACTAATCAAGTCTGGGACTTGGTTGATCTTTCAACTGGGTGAAAAGCTGTTGGGAACAAATGGGTTCTCAAAGTTAAACGCAAGGCGGATGGTTCCATTGAAAAATATAAAGCTCACCTTGTAGCCAAGGGTTACACTCAGCAAGAAGGGATTGATTATGAGGAAACTTTCTCACCTGTTGTGAGATTTGCCTTGATTGGCTATTGTCTTATTGGCTATCATTCTCTTATTGGCTATTGTTGCATATTTGGATCTAGAACTATACCAAATGGACGTAAAGATGGCGTTTCTCAATGGAGAACTTGCCGAAGAGATATATATAGAACAACCAGAAGGTTATATTGAAAAAGGCTTTGAGCGCAAAGTTTGCAAGCTCAAGCGTTCCATTTATGGCTTGAAACAAGCATCTAGACAATGGTATCTTCGATTTCATCGAGTAGTCATTAATGATGGGTTTACGATGATCAAAGAGGACCATTGCGTGTATCTCAAAAGTTCTAATGGAAAGTTTCTTATCCTTTCGATGTATGTTGATGACATTCTACTTGCTGGGAATGATAAGGGAATGATAGTCACCACTAAATGGTGGTTGTCCTCTAACTTTGAAATGAAGGACATGGGAGAAGCAACATATGTTCTTGGAGTAAAAATCTTTAGAGATCGATTGAGAAAGCTTCTTGGTTTGTCCCAAGAAACTTACCTTAAGAAGATTCTTGAATTATTCCAGATGAACAACTATAAACCAATTGACACTCCTATTACAAAAGGAGATGCTATTGGCCCTGAGCATTGTCCTACCTCTCCCGAAGAAATTAAGAAAATGTCCCATGTTCCATACGTTATAGTTATTGAAAAGTTAATGTATGCATTTCAGTACACAGGACCAGACATAACATTTGCAGTTCATATCTTCTTGGTCGATATCAATCAAACCCTGGAATTGCTCATTAGAGAGAAATTAAGAGGATACTACGTTACTTGAGAGGCACATTAACATGTTATGTTATGCAGGATCTGATCTTCAATTAGTTGGATACTCCGATGCTAGTTATGAAGGCAATCGTGGGAATCAGAGATTTACCTCAGGATATGCATTCTTACTAAATGGAGGTGTCATTACCTGGCTAAGCAAGAAACAAACTTGTGTGACTTTATCCATGATGGAGTCAGAGTTTGTAGAATGTACATCAGTAGTCCATGAAGCCTTATGGCTAAGGAGGTTCTTTAAAGATCTTGATCGTGTACCTTATACTTCGGATCCTGTAACAATTTTCTGTGATAGTACAACGACACTTGATTTTATCAAGGATCCCAAGTATCACGGCAGGATGAAGCATATTAATTTGAGGACGTGCTTTATTCGAGAGAATATAGTAAATAATGAAGTGGTACTAAAGTACTTACCCACCGATCAAATGATTGCTTATCCTAGCCGATTCCTAAAGATGCATTTCGGAGACATGTTCGTTCTTTAGAACTTCGTAGTGTTTAATGTACTTATGACGTTTCAATGTATCACTTATTGTTTGGCTTATATTAGAAATTCATATTATTGATTATTGTATTTAAATTATTTATCATTTAATGCAAAAGACTTTCTATTTCCCACATTGTCTTTCATGTCATATGATTGAGTTCACATAGTTATTAACTATAACTACATATTATATATGTATTTTAGAATTACATGTCTACAGGTTGATTGGCTCTCTCACACGAGCAATCAACTTTGGCGCTTTAGATATCGAGCAATTAATGTTTAGATAACAATTAATTGGCACTCAAAAGCGAGCAAAGATGAGATATTTCATTTAATTTCACTTTGGATAGCGAGCTATTGACGCTTTGGATAACGGATAATTGGCACTTAGTAGCGAGAAAAATGATATTTTAATATAGAGTAAAATACAGTGACACCCCCTCTAGATAACTATAATAACACTCATTCCCCCTCTAGTTTTTTAAGTAACAGTTAGTACCCCTGCAAGTTTTTAGGGTTGACTAAATAGATAAAGTTACATATTTACCATGTATGTTATCAAATTTTAATTCCTGAATAATATATATATATATATATATATGTTTAATTATCCTTTTTAATACAATACATTTTAATTATAATTTTATTTGTAATTAAGACTATCTCATTCAAATTGTTGGCAACTTATAAAAAAACTAATTTAGTTTAATTAGCAGATATTTTTGGATAAGTGATACAAATATTAAAAATTTTAAATTAAATTATTAATGGAGTTGTTCTAATAAGAGTGATTGAGTATGTTGATAGTTTAGTTTTTGGTGTTTAACAATAAAAATTATTATTTGAATTCTTAGTTTCATATTATGATTTTTATATATTAAATTTTCTTGAGTATATGTCAAAATTTGGGATGTTTATGATTTTTATTACATTTTTTAGTATACAGTTGGTGTTGTTTTTGTGTAATGTTGAATAAAAAAAATATAATAATATTTATTACTACCACTATCTTGTAAAAAGATTTTTCTTTTACTATATTTTTTCTTTTTTTGAGTAACAACATTTGTCATTTTTACTGTAAATAATTATGCCCAAGTGTGACTTATGTTTAGTTTAATATTTGTGAAAAATAATATAATTAATAAAATTTTTAATACTTTTTTATATGAATAATAAGATTCGTTCTGTAATAATAAGTTTGTTTTACGTAAATTTTAATATTTTGGAAAAATAATTATAATTTTTTTTGCGTTAATTTGTACTTTTTATGGATATTAAAATTTTACCTTTTAATTACAAAAATATATATTTAAATGTATATTACGTAAATTTTAATTTTTGAGAAATTTAATTAGCAAAAACTATGACTTTATTTTCCTGATAAAATGAATATTTACTATTTTTTGACATTTATGTTATTTATTGCACAAATTCATAATTTAATTAATTAGATCAAGTTAAGTAAAAATTATAATATATCAATTTATATTTAGTGGATATATTAAACATTATAGCTTGAAAGGTGTATTAGACATTATATTAAAAATATTTTTGGATATTAATTGGTCAACCACACTAGGGGTAATGAATGTTACATATTGTAGACTAAAGGGGTACTGACTGTTACTTGAAAAACTAGAGGGGTGGTGAGTGTTATAATGATTATCTATAGGGGGCGTAAGTGTATTTTACTCTTTAATATATCGCCTTGTTTAGAACCAAGATGAGGTTAAGTATTTTTGATCTAATATAGTAAGTCCCACTATCCATATTAACCTGGTAAATAACTGGATGCAAATTCTCAGAGTTGGCACTTAAAGAAGTGAGCAATTCAAGAATTCGAGTTAGGCACTCGAGGAGTAACTGAACTAAGATCTGCACGGCATGACTGTAAGATATATGCTCATAATAGTGAGATTGTCCGTTGTGACATGTTATATACACCCAAAATTTCAAAATAGCGCTTTGAAAAGCAAACAATTTGAAAATTTGAAGTTAGACACTCGGGGAGTGACTAGACTGAAGTCCACACAACAAGACTATTTACTTAGTACGTTGTGAAAATATAACATGAGTTTAGCGACAAAAATAAAGGAGGTGAGAAAATGAATCCCTACTTTCTCACTGTGTGTAGTCCTTTAAAGGATAAGGTATTCCTTGATCCTTTTATTAAGTATTCTTTGTGATCTTTGACTATGTTGTAAAGAGATGAATTAATGTTGCTACTTTGGTTTCATTTCCTAAAGTCCGGACTATGAGATTATATGGGGTGATTCTGGAAAGCAGTTGATTCAGATTTGAGTAACATTAGGACAAAGGGAAGATAACTTAATTTCGCCATGCTCTGCACTTATTGTCGACAACTATGACTTTTTCGGAAACGATATAGTAATAAGTGAGATACAAAACAGAAATAGGCCTAAAGGTGTTAAGTACGGCACTCTGAGGGATCAAAGATACTTAACCGGGTGAAAATTGAAGGTAGTTTGCGATACTCTGAGTTTGAAAGGTTGTAGCCTCAATGCAAACCTTAACTAGTTTAGCTTGATGGCTCCCACATTGCATATTTTGTTAAAAGGGTTGATGTCTTTATTTTGGCCCTAACAGGTTTGATTTAGAGCTACCGTGTGACAATCCGAAAATTTATAAGATTTATTAATAAAATCTTGAATGATTAAATAAAGGTTAAAGAATAAAACCTAGATTGAAAATAGAGGACTGATTAAAATTGTTTTTAGAAGAACCTATACGATTTGATATTTGAAAGAATATATAGAGATATTAAATGTGAATGATAGAAGAATAAGAATTGAGTAATAAATTTGTATTTTATTATATGTGATAAATATATGTATGTATATTTATTGCGCGTGAATAAATTGTTGTGAAACAATTTATATTACGAAGCGAAATCATTAGTTTAAGTATACAGAAATATTGTATATTTTAAATAAAAGATATTAAAATAAATTCTGGCATTGAATTATTTTAATAAAAAGATAATATTATTTTAATTGTAATATCTTATTTATTGAACAAATTTTCATTTGTAGGGGAATATGAGTGAATATGTGTTATGTGAATTAAATAAGTTAGTTAATTTATTTAATTTAAGTGACTAAGAAATGAAAAGAAAAGCCAAAAAATAAGTATATTAAATTATTTGTCAATGCATGTATTGAACACTTTGTGACCTACATAGAATGAATATGTGAGAGAATGAATATAATAATTATTTATCAATGATGGTAAATATTTTGTGACTCATATGATGTATGTATGGGATTAAATATATATATATATATATATATATATTGTAAATATGTATATATATTTTTTATTTTATAAAGAGAATTAAAAAGAATGCCTTGTAACCTAATATTATATATTAGGTATGAGAATTAAATAACCTAAAGGTTATATTTATTGAAGATTTCTAGTATTTAAAATATATACTAGTAAACTAACTTAAGAGATTTATTTTATTTATGTTAACTTATTAAATTATATAAACCTAATTAAAGCAAGTCTAATTGAGTTATATAATTAAATTTACATGAGTAATTATTTAAAGTCCAAAATAGGGGGACTAGTAACCCCAATTAAATAATTAGGATAATGTAAAACTTATGAGTTGGACCTATGTTTTTACATAGCCCAAATAAATTAATTAGAGCGCCCAAACAATTAAATGAGAGCCCACAACTTAGCCCAACTTATGAGGGACTTTTAGGTCATTTGATTAAGCAAATTTGGCAAATAGATAAATCAAAAATTTGGACAAAAGGAGGATGAAGTACCCGGGTGGAAAGGAGGGAGTATAAGGCACATGAATTTTTTTTTTCTTCTTTAGTTGGTCACCACCTCCCTTATGTGTCACTCCATAAATTAGCCTTCTAATTTGTTTAAGTGTGCAAGCAACCTTGAGATGAGATAAGAGAGAGAATAAAAGATATGTTGGTAGATTTGCTAGATAACATATATACATATACATGTTATATGTATCAATGTTTCTAGACTTTAAATATGATACTTCTTTTTAGTTGCCAAAGTTTGGTTTATTTTCTAAAGTAACTATAGAGAGACACAAGAAAATAGAAAAGGAACCAAGAAGGGGGAAGGGTTGTCGTGCACTAAGAAAGGAAATTCAGTTCATGCCTTCAAGGTTTATTACATATCTTGGTAGGAGAAGAAGGAGATCATCCAACACAAAGGTTTAAAAGTTTTTCTAAACTAAAACCCTAATTAGATCTATGATTATCTTTGTGGTTGTTTTGAAATAAATCATAAGTTTATGATTTTGTACTCTAGAACACTTGATCTACATGTTTTATAATGTATTGTGTTTAGATCATGCCATGTTGGGTGTTGTTTTCTTTCAAAACAAAAGAAAAGAAAAACTAATGGACTGCTGCCCCTAAATAAAATATTCGGGGTTAGCTAGATTATCAGACATTCTAAGCTTTTGGAGTATTATAATACATTGAATAAGCTTTTCATAGACTCCGGAACGGACTAATTCTGACTTCGGAGCAAAGAGTTATGACCATTGAAAATAGTCGAGTCAAAACTGTCCAATGAATTCGGAGCAGTCCCCCTGCACAAAATTTCTGGACTGATGTGTTTGAAATTTGGAACAAAGTTAGTAGGTAAAAGTTGTAGTCCCGGAAGTTAGCTTCTCATGGGCTCAAGAATTGCTCAAAAATATTTTGAAACGAAAAAGTTATGAAAGTTTTAGTGAGGGAGGGTAAATCTGGGAAATGAAAACGCTAACTTTTCCCTACTTTGCTTATCTACCATTTGAAATTTATACATTCTTTTTGTAATCCATTAAAGAGAGATATTAGATACGTAAGTTAGCTAATAAACTCAAGTGGTAGAACTCAAATATATTAATTGTGCAAAAAATGACAACTTTTTTGGTGAAAGCAGTCTAGCTAAAGGAAAAAGGGATAATAAACTGTTACAGGTCAGTTTCAAAAAGGGATATTTTCGTCTACTTTGGTTACTCTAAAAATTCTGAAACAATTTGGTATGTTAATATGCTATGTTATGAAGGTACTAATCCAAAGATGGTATTTTGTTGATGTATAAAATGAGAGTTATAGTTTTACTAGAACGTATTATTTTAAAATGAATGGGAATAACTCTTTGTGTGTAACTCAAAAAATTGTAAACTGTTTACTGGAACTAGATGTTCATAACAGGAGCTTGCCTTGAAAATTTCGTAATTATTGGAGAAAATGATAATTTATGATAAATGGTGAAAATTCAAACTATTTTAGACCATTTAAAAATAGTAAATGAAATTTGAAAATTCCAGAAAAAATATATGTTTATCAAGATACCATATACTGATATATTTCAGGAAAAAAAATATTTGGAGATGTTTTGATATTTTTCATGCCTTTGTTTAAGTTATAAATAAATCAGAAAACTAAGTTAAATGAAGTTAAAAATTATGTAAATATGATTTTATTGACAAATGACCTTTTATATGATATGTTCAGATTTTATAAGGGTATTTTGATCATTTTTAGTAAAATATTATGTGTATGGCATTTTATGTTTGTTAAGATAAAAGAAATAGTAATGAATAACCAATTAAATTAAATTGTTTATGAGTTTAATAAATGATTAAGATGTTATTAAATTAGGAATAATATTATGAGATGAGTAAGATGTTATTAAATGATGAATAATATTATAAGATGAGTAAAATGTTATCAAATGATGAATAATATTATAAAATGAGTAAGATGTTATTAAATGATTAATAAGATTTGTAATTGATTAAAATATTATTAAATGGTTAATAATATTAAGAAGTAATTTAAATGTTATTAAATAATTAATAATATTAGATAATGAGTTCAATATTATTAAATGATTAATAATATTAGACGAAAATTTTGAGATGATAATTAAGTGATTAAAATATTATCAAAGGACGATAATATTACTAATAAGTTAAGGAATTATCTAATGTTTGATTATGTGGCTAAATGTTAGATAATTTATTTTAAGAATAGTTGTATTATGAGTTAAGATATGATATGTTGATTGAAAGATCAATCTTATAAATGATAGGTCTTTCATAAGAGATTAAATTAGATTACGTAGTAGGAATCGACGGACAAGGCAAGTTCCTAACCCTAAACTTCTTATGTTATTGTAAGTTTCCAAACTCAAACTCGAGTTACTATGTTTCAAGCATGCTGGTGGTTTAATTATTGTCAATTATTTCACATCCATGATAATTATTGTTATTCACACTTAGTGCAAGTCTTATATGTTTATCGGTTATGAAAGACTGATCACCTTCATTACCAAAGTATTTGTTCATGGTCATTATTGGCCACTCAGTATTATTGATTCAGTTATTCAAGTATTGAACTTCGATTCACACTTTTTCACAATCATTATATATTGTTGAAAATTCGAAAGCTTATTCTTTCTTTCAATCATGATATATCTTTATTGTATTTAAACTTGCTAAGTAAAATAGTTGCTCACTCTTGCTATATCATGATAATATTTGAGTTAAGACCGAGTGTTCAAAGAAGGATAAAGTCAAAGGTAAAGTTAGAGAATAGTTCTATATGAACGTTTAACCATTACATTTATCTTATGTAAAATGATTATGTAAACCTTTTGAGTTATTTAGGTATGTATTAAGTTAAGGTTGTAGACCTTAGAAAATGTTATAGAATCATTTGAAATAAACAATGTATGTTTATATATTTCGCGTTAGTTTATAGAATGTGTATGAAGATGATGTATCGTGACGCACCAGGTCTGAGGTTCAAGGGACCCGAATTTGGGGGCGCTACAGGTTGGTATCAAAGTTGATAGGTTATAAACCTTAGGTAGAAGTAACTTAGGATATAACCGTAGAGAGGAGGATAAGGAATAAACTCAAATAGAGTTTAAAGTGCTAAGAGATGAATTTGAAAAATTCATTAAGTAAAGAACAAGATAGATAAATTTTGAGAATTAATATAGTAAGTTGAATTTGATAATTCAGTAGACTAAATTCGTTAATCCAGCAAACTGTATTCGTTAATCCAGCAAACTATATTCCTTAATCCAGTAAGCTGCATAATCATAGTATAACATGATTAAAGGAAAATATAAGAATATCGTAAAACAAAACGATCATGAGATAGAAAAAAATCGTAATATAACACGATTATAAGAAAGATCACAACGTAATCTGATCAAGACATTGAGTGATATATGATCAATCGAACGATTGAAAACTTTATAGCAGAATTGTTGTACGAATAAGGCACTAGAAGATAGTACGAAGATAAAACTTAGAAGAAGTTACAAATAATAGGATACGAATTAAAAGTTAGTATTGAGCAAAGAGCAAGATAAGATTAGGATTATGTGGGTTTTCAATTGAGGACTCATGTTGTGCTTGCTATGACAAGTTCCTAAACTCATATTATTGTGGCAAGTTCCTGAACTCATGACGTGTGGTAAGTTTGATGAACTGTACTGGGGTATAGAAAGGTTTTAGATTGTGAACTAAAAACTTACAATATGATGAGCATTGGTGATGATAGAATTATTAAGTAATGGAGCATTGAAGAAAAATTGAAGTTGATTGAGGAAGCGTAGGTATTCCAAATCTTCTACCTATGCTAGATTTCGAATTTATTGACATCGTGCTGATATTTGCACTTTTGTGTTTTCAAAAAATATGTTGGATCAATTTTTGAACCAATAAGTTTTAAAAAGGTCTTATTATTCATATGTCTATGCTAATTGCTCCAACTAGGCAAAATGATTTAAAAATATCAAAATATATTTTATATATCATTAATGCATTAGTGTAGAGATGATAAACGATTGAGTCATCAATGCAGAGTAACCTAGTGTTAAATGTGATCATAGTATCGTCAACCCACTATGGTATGATGTAGTATGACAAAGTCACCAAATGATGGAAGTAGAGACAGTGCGGTATCATGACGTCATAAAATAATTTTTAAAATTATGAACCATTTAAAGAAAAGTCAATGCTAATTAAAGTGGCTAGACAAATTTTCGATTGATGTTCGAATTATTGGTATACGTCTAAGCTATTTGATTCGGCTAGACAAATGTTGTAATAATTTATTAAATCGACATAAAAGATGTCAAAGTATAGAGCAGACTCAAATGATGTTCTAATAAAATAGACATAATATGATGTTAACTCAAGCATATGATACAAGTTGGTATCTGACACAAGTTGGTGTCAACGTAAGAGTCCGACACAAGTTGGTGTCAAGTTGATATAAGTTGATATCAAATGGATGTAAGTTGGTATCCGACACAAGTTGGTGTCAGCATTACGTGATACAAGTTGGTGTCAAGGTAATGCAATTTGATATTAAACGAACACAAGTTGGTGTCAGTTAAAATACAAGTTGGTCTATATGACCCCTCAACATGATATGAAAAATTTTCTTGAACTCCTAGAGAGAAGTTATGGTAGCATGTGATGATGAAAGAGATCCTCATAGAAGGAGATAGCATTTACTCGTTAATTGAAAATATAATCAGACGTGATTAGATAAATGTTAAATTGAAAACCTATTTTTGGGTAAATAAAAGAAGTAGATATTAGTAGGCTGTAATTTCGAGGACGAAATTCTTAGAAGATGGGGTGAATGTGACAACCCGAAAATTTATAAGATTTATTAATAAAATCTTGAATGATTAAAAAAAGGTTAAAGAATAAAACCTAGACTGAAAATAGAGGACTCATTAAAATTGTTTTTAGAAGAACCTATACGGTTTAATATTTGAAAGAATATAGAGATATTAAATGTGAATGATAGAAGAATAAGAATTGAGTAATAAATTAGTATTTTATTATATGTGATAAATTTATGTATGTATATTTATTGCGCGTGAATAAATTGTTATAAAACAATTTATATTACGAAGCGAAATCATTAGTTTAAGTATACAGAAATATTGTATACTTTAAATAAAGGATATTAAAATAAATTCTAGCATTGAATTATTTTAATAAAGAGAAAATATTATTTTAACTGTAATATCTTATTTATTGAATAAATTTCCATTTGTATGGGAATATGAGTGAATATGTGTTATGTGAATTAAATAAGTTAGTTAATTTATTTAATTTAAGTGACTAAGAAATGAAAAGGAAAGCCAAAAAATAAGTATATTAAATTATTTGTCAATGCATGTATTGAACACTTTGTGACCTACATAGAATGAATATGTGAGAGAATGAATATAATAATTATTTATCAATGATGGTAAATATTTTGTCTCATATGATGTATGTATGGGATTAAATATATATATATATATATATATATATATATATATATTGTAAATATGTATATATATTTATTTATTTTATAAAGAGAATTAAAAAGAAAGCCTTGTAACCTAATATTATATATTAGGTATGAGAATTAAATAACATAAGAGTTATATTTATTGAAGATTTCAAATATTTAAAATATATACTAGTAAACTAACTTAAGAGATTTATTTTATTTATCTTAACTTATTAAATTATATTAACCTAATTAAAGCAAGTCTAATTGGGTTATATAATTAAATTTACATGAGTAACTATTTAAAGTCCAAAATAGGGGGACTAGTAACCCTAATTAAGGAATTAGGGTAATGTAAAATTTATGAGTTGGACCTATGTTTTTACATGGCCCAAATAAATTAATTAGAGAGCCCAAACAATTAAATGGGAGCCCACAATTTAGCCCAACTTATGAGGGACTTTTAGGTCATTTGATTAAGCAAATTTGGCAAATAGATAAATCAAACATTTGGACAAATTGAGGGTAAAGTACCCGGGTGGAAAAGAGAGAGTATAAGGCACATAGAATTTTTTTTTTCTTCTTTAGTTGGTCACCACCTACCTTATGTGTCACTCCATAAATTAGCCTTCTCATTTGTTTAAGTGTGCAAGCAACCTTGAGATGAGATAAGAGAGAGAATAAAAGATGTGTTGGTAGATTTGCTAGATAACATATATACATATACATGTTATATGTATCAATGTTTCTAGACTTTAAATATGATACTTCTTTTTAGTTGCCAAAGTTTGGTTTATTTTCTAAAGTAACTATAGAGAGAGAAAGGAAAATAGAAAAGGAACCAAGAAGGGGGAAGGGTTGTCGTGCACTAAGAGAGAAGGAAGAGAGGAAATTTAGTTCATACCTTCGAGGTTTATTACATATCTTAGTAGGAGAAGAAGGAGATCATCCAACACAAAGGTTTAAAAGTTTTTTTAAACTAAAACCCTAATTAGATCTATGATCATCTTTGTGGTTGTTTTGAAATAAATCATAAGTTTATGATTTTTTACTCTAGAACACTTGATCTACATGTTTTGTAATGTATTATGTTTAGATCATGCCATGTTGGGCGTTGTTTTATTTGAAAACAAAAGAAAAGAAAAACTAATGGACTGCTGCCCCTAAATAATACATTCGGGGTTAGCTAGATTATTCAGACATTCTGGACTTTTAAGGTATTATAGTACACTGAATAAGCTTTCCATAGACTCCAGAACGGACTAATTCTGATTTCGGAGCAAAGAGTTATGACCATTCAAAATAGTCGAGTCAAAACTGTTCAATGAATTCAGAGTAGTCCCCTTGTACGAAATTTCTGGACTGATGTGTTCAGAATTTGGAACAAAGTCAGTAGGTAAACGTTGTAGTCCCGGAAGTTAGCTTCTCGTGGGCTTAAGAATCGCTCAAAAATATTTTGAAACGAAAAAGTTATGAAAGTTTTAGTGAGAGAGGGTAAAGTTGGGAAATGAAAATCCTAACTTTTCCCTAATTTTCTCATCTACCATTTGAAATCTATACATTCTTTTTGTAATCCGTCTAAGAGAGATGTTAGATATGTAAGTTAGCTAATAAACCCAAGTGGTAAAACTCAAATATATTAATCATGCAAAAAATGACAATTGTTTTGGTGAAAGCAGTCCAGCTAAAGGAAAAAGAGATAATAAACTGTTACAAGTCAGTTTCAAAAAGGGATATTTTCGTCCACTTTGGTTACTCTAAAAGTTTCTGAAAAAATTTGGTATATTAATATGCTATGTTATGAAGGTACTATCCAAAGATGGTATTTTGTTGATGTATAGAATGAGAGTTAAAGTTTTTACTAGAACGTATTATTTTAAAATGAATGGGAATAACTCTTTGTGTCTAACTCAAAAAATTGGAAAATATTTACTGGAACTAGATGTTCATAACAGAAGCTTAAAATTTCGTAATTTTTAGACAAAAAAATAATTTATGATAAATGTTGAAAGTTCAGATTATTTTAGACCATTTAAAAATATAAAATGAAATTTAAAACTTCCAGAAAAAATATATGTTCATCAGGATATCATATACTGATATTTTTCAGAAAAGAAAAATATTTGGAGATGTTTTGATATATTTCATGCCTTTGTTTAAGTTATGAATAAATGAGAAAACTAAGTTAAATGAAGTTAAAAATTATGTAAATATGATTTTATTGACACATGACCTTTAATATAATATGTTCAGATTTTATAAGGGTATTTTGATCATTTTTAGTAAAATATTATGTGTATGGCATTTTATGTTTGTTAAGATAAAAGAAATAGTAATGAATAACCAATTAAATTAAATTGTATATGAGTTTAATAAATGATTAAGATGTTATTAAATTATGAATAATATTATGAGATGAGTAAGATATTATTAAATGATGAATAACATTATAAGATGAGTAAAATGTTATCAAATGATGAATAATATTATAAAATGAGTAAGATGTTATTAAATTATTAATAATATTTGTAATTGATTAAAATATTATTAAATGGTTAATAATATTAAGAAGTGATTTAAATGTTATTAAATAATTAATAATATTAGATAATGAGTTGAATATTATTAAATGATTAATAATATTAGACGAAAATTTTAAGATGATAATTAAGTGATTAAAATATTATCAAAGGACGATAATATTACTAATAAGTTAAGGAATTATCTAATGTTTGATTATGTGGCTAAATGTTAGATAATTTATTTTAAGAATAGTTGTATTATGAGTTAAAATATGATATGTTGATTGAAAGATCAATCTTATAAATGATAGGTCTTTCATAAGAGATTAAATTAGATTGTGTAGCAGGAATCAACGGACAAGGCAAGTTCCTAACCCTAAACTTCTTATGTTATTTTAAGTTTCCAAACTCAAACTCGAGTTACTATGTTTCAAGCATGCTAGTGGTTTAATTACTGTCAATTATTTCACATCCATGATAATTATTGTTATTCACACTTAGTGCAAGTCTTATATGTTTATCGGTTATGAAAGGCTGATCACCTTCATTACCAAAGTATTTATTCATGGTCATTATTGGCCACTCAGTATTATTGATTCAGTTATTCAAGTATTGAACTTCGATTCATACTCTTTCACAATCATTATATATTGTTGAAAATTCGAAAACTTATTCTTTCTTTCAATCATGATATATCTTTATTATATTTAAACTTGCTAAGCAAAGTAGTTGCTCACTCTTACTATATCATAATAATATTTGAGTTAAGACCGAGTGTTCAAAGAATGATAAAGTCAAAGGTAAAGTTAGAGAATAGTTCTATATGAACGTTTAACCATTACATTTATCTTATGTAAAATGATTATGTAAACCTTTTGAGTTATTTAGGTATGTATTAAGTTAAGGTTGTAGACCTTGGAAAATGTTATAAAATCATCTGAAATAAACAATGTATGTTTATATATTCCGCGTTAGTTTATAGAATGTGTATGAAGATGATGTATCGTGACGCACCAAGTCTGAGGTTCAAGGGACCCGAATTTGGAGGCGCTACAGGTTGGTATCAGAGCTGATAGGTTATAAACCTTAGGTAGAAGTACCTTAAGCCATAACCATAGAGAGGAGGATAAGGAATAAACTCAAATAAAGTTTAAAGTTCTAAGATATAAATTTGGGAAATTCATTATTAAGTAAAGAAAAAGATAGATAACTTTTAAGAATTAATATAGTAAGCTGAATTTGATAATTCAGTAGACTAAATTCGTTAATCCAGCAAACTGTATTCGTTAATCCAGCAAATTGTATTCCTTAATCCAGTAAGCTGAATAATCATAGTATAACATGATTAAAGGAAAAGATAAGAATATCGTAAAATAAAACAATCATGAGATAGAAAAGAATCGTAATATAACACGATTATAAGAAACATCACAACGTGATTTGATCAAGACATTGAGTGATAGATGATCAATCGAACGATTGAAAACTTTATAGCATAATTGTTGTACGAATAAGGCACTAGAAGATAGTACGAAGATAAAACTCAGAAGAAGTTACAAATGATGGGATACGAATTAAAAGTTAGTATTGAGCAAAGAGCAAGATAAGATTAGGATTATGTGGGTTTTCAATTGAGGACTCATGTTACTGGTTGAGTTATACGATTCCTTGTATGGGCGGGGAATTTGTGCTTGGTTTGAGAACCACTTAGCTTCCTATATCGATATAGTGGTTGAGTTGAACAATTTCTTGTATGGGCAAGGGATTTGTCATTGGTTTAACAACCGCTTAACTTCCTATATTGATTAGTGGCCGAGTTGACCAATTTCTTGTATGGGCAGGGGATTGTGTTTGGTTCGACAACCACTTAGCTTCCTAAATTAATAATCATTGGAACTTGGTGTCGCGTTGTTCGCTATATGTATGTTGAGAAGGTGATTCTTTTCTCATATCTATATTTGATAGTTAGAGAATATAAGATTATGTGCGAGTTCTTAAAACTCATGCTTATGGTAAGTTTGTGACTCATAATCATATGGTATATTTTTGAACCCTTAAGCGTATGGACAGTCTTTGATTAGTTCTTGGATTGCGTATTGCTAGGACAAGTTCCTAAACTCATATTATTGTGGCAAGTTCCTGAACTCATGACGTGTGGTAAGTTTGATGAACTGTAGTGGGGTATAGAAAGGTTTTAGATTGTGAACTAAGAATTTACAATATGATGAGCATTGGTGATGATAGAATTATTAAGTAATGGAGCATTGAAGAAAAATTGAAGTTGATTGAGGAAGCGTAGGTATTCCAAATCTTCTACCTATGCTAAATTTCGAATTTATTGACATCGTGCTGATATTTACACTTTTGTGTTTTCAAAAAATATGTTGGATCAATTTTTGAACCAATAAGTTTTAAAAAGGTCTTATTATTCATATCTCTATGTTAATTTCTCCAGCTAGGCAAAATGATTTGAAAATATCAAAATATATTTTATATATCATTAATGCATTAGTGTAGAGATGATAAACGATTGAGTCATCAATGCAGAGTAACCTAGTGTTGGATGTGATCATAGTATCGTTAACCCACTATGTTATGATAACAAAGTCACCAAATGATGGAATCCTCAACGGACTGTAGAGACAGCGCGGTATCATGACGTCATAAAATAATTTTCAGAATTTTGAACCATTTAAAGAAAAGTCAATGCTAATTAAAGTGGCTAGACAAATATTTTGATTGATGTTTGAATTATTGGTATACGTCTAACATATTTGATTCGGCTAAACAAATGTTGTAATGATTTATTAAATCGACATAAAAGATGTCAAAGTAAAGAGCAGACTCAAATGATGTTCTAATAAAATAGACATAATATGATGTTGACTCAAGCATCTGATACAAGTTGGTATCTGACACAAGTTGGTGTCAACGCAAGAGTCCGACACAAGTTGGTGTCAGCATTACGTGATACAAGTTGGTATCAAATTGACACAAGTTGGTGTCAAGGTAATTCAATTTTATATTAAACGAACACAAGTTGGTGTCAGTTAAAATACAAGTTAGTCTATATGACCCCTCAGCATGATATGAAAATTTTTCTTGAACTCCTAGAGAGAAATTATGGTAGCATGTGATGATGAAAGAGATCCTCATAGAAGGAGATAACATTTACTCGTTAATTGAGAATATAATCAGACGTGATTAGATAAATGTTAGATTGAAAACCTATTTTTGGGTAAATAAAAGAAGTAGAGATTAGTAGGCTGTAATTTCGAGGACGAAATTCTTAGAAGATGGGGTGAAAACCTAGATTAAAATTTTTAAATAAAGGTTAAAGAATAAAACCTAGATTGGAAATAGAGGATTGATTAAAATTATTTTTAGAAGAACCTATACGGTTTAATATTTGAAAGAATATAGAGATATTAAACGTGAACGATAGAAGAATAAGAATTGAGTAATAAACTTGTATTTTATTATATGTGATAAATATATGTATGTATATTTATTGCGCGTGAATAAATTGTTATAAAACAATATATATTACGAAGTGAAATCATTAGTTTAAGTATACAAAAATATTGTATACTTTAAATAAAGGATATTAAAATAAATTCTAGCATTGAATTATTTAATAAAGGGAAAATATTATTTTAATTATAATATCTTATTTATTGAATAAATTTCTATTTGTATGGGAATATGAGTGAATATGTGTTATGTGAATTAAATAAGTTAGTTAATTTATTTAATTTAAGTGACTAAGAAATGAAAAGGAAAGCCAAAAAATAAGTATATTAAATTATTTATCAATGCATATATTGAACACTTTGTGACCTACATAGAATGAATATGTGAGGGAATGAATATAATAATTATTTATCAATGATGGTAAATATTTTGTGACTCATGTGATGTATGTATAGGATTAAATAAATATATATGTTGTAAATATGTATATTTATTTATTTATTTTATAAAGAGAATTAAAAAGAAAGCCTTGTAACCTAATATTATATATTAGGTATGGGAATTAAATAACCTAAGGGTTATATTTATTGAAGATTTCTAATATTTAAAATATATACTAGTAAACTAACTTAAGAGATTTATTTTATTTATCTTAACTTATTAAATTATATTAACCTAATTAAAGCAAGTCTAATTGAGTTATATAATTAAATTTACATGAGTAATTATTTAAAGTCCAAAATACGGGGACTAGTAACCCTAATTAAATAATTAGGGTAATGTAAAATTTATGAGTTGGACCTATGTTTTTACATGGCACAAATAAATTAATTAGAGAGCCCAAACAATTAAATGGGAGCCCACAATTTAGCCCAATTTATGAGGGACTTTTAGGTCATTTGATTAAGTAAATTTGGCAAATAGATAAATTAAAATTTTGGACAAATGGAGGGTGAAGTACCCGGGTGGAAAGGAGGGAATTTAAGGCACATGGAAATTTTTTTTTCTTCTTTAGTTGGTCACCACCTCCCTTATGTGTCACTCCATAAATTAGTCTTCTCATTTGTTTAAGCGTGCAAGCAACCTTGAGATGAGATAAGAGAGAGAATAAAAGATGTGTTGGTAGATTTGCTAGACAACATATATACATATACATGTTATATGTATCAATGTTTCTAGACTTTAAATATGATACTTCTTTTTAGTTGCCAAAGTTTGGTTTATTTTCTAAAGCAACTATAGAGAGAGAAAGGAAAATAGAAAAGGAACCAAGAAGGGGGTAGTGATGTCGACGGACAAGACAAGTTCCTAACCCTAAACTTCTTACGTTATTGCAAGTTTCGTAACTCAAACTCGAGTTATTATGTTTCAAGCATGCTAGTGGTTTAATTATTGTCAATTATTCCACATCCATGATAATTATTGTTATTCACACTTAGTGCAAGTCTTATATGTTTATCGGTTATGAAAGGCTGATCACCTTCATTACCAAAGTATTTGTTCATGGTCATTGTTGATCACTTAGTATTTTTGATTCAGTTATTTAAGTATTGAACTTCGATTCATACTCTTTCACAATCAGTATATATTGTTGAAAATTCGAAAGCTTATTCTTTCTTTCAATAAACTTACTGAGCAAAGTAGTTGCTCACTCTTGCTATCATGATAATATTTTAGTTAAGACCGAGTGTTCAAAGAAGGATAAAGTCAAAGGTAAAGTTGGAGAATAGTTCCATATGAACGTTTAACCATTATATTTATTTTATGTAAAATGATTATGTAAACCTTTTGAGTTATTAATGTATGTACTAAGTTAAGGTTGTAGACATTGGGAAATGTTGTAGAATCATTTGAAATAAATAATGTATGTTTATATATTCTGCGTTAGTTTATAGAATATGTACGAAGATGATGTATCGTGACGCACCAGGTCCGAGGTTTAAGGGACCCGAATTTGGGGGCGCTACATCCCGCATTGCAGGTAAACTCAGTGGCCGCACGGTTCGATAACTAAACAAATTTTTCGACTTACACATTTGGACTTCATTGGCTTATATGATAACAACGTGGTTCTCGCCATGGGCGAGTGGGAGATGTTGGTTAATGGACCCAAACCGAAGCGCTCATGGAGCGAACGACCCGATGGATATAACCACATGGTTCATTGTCTAGATACAATGAACATGTGTGTTAATCTCTCCATTTATAACTTGGGGGTTATATATATATATACATATATATATATATATTAACTATGGGAGTTATATATATTAATACTTGTTTAATATATGTAAGTTACACTCTCCATGTTGGATATAAAAGGAGAGGGTTGCTGATCATTTGAAGACACAACACACAAAGCAAATTAGCGAAAGTTCTATAAGCCATTAGAAGTCTCTTGTGAAGTTAGAAAGTTTTTAGCTACTCGAACTGTGGAAGATATATTTGGTACTCGAGATAACGTAGTCCAAATTGTCGTTGAGAGCATTGATCGTAGAGTATGTAATTCTAGCCATTCGTTATTGTGGGCATACGCTCCAAAAGGTAATTAGAAAATTTTAATTTTTCGATTTATATCCGCTGCATGTATGCTTAATGTTATTACAGCTTCATTTATAAAAATTAAGGATTTATTAGAGCTAGAAGAATCCTACTCGTGCCCGATTTGCAGCATGCCATCAACAACAGTTCGGGTAAGAATATAATATCCATAATACAAAGACTGAGAGTATCCATCGGGTTCCGAGGATTCATAACAGTCCAAAGATATTGACCCGTTCGAATTTGGAGATTATGGGTTAGGGTTTATATAATTTGTGGAGTATTGAGTAATGAAAGGCATACTTTGTAAATTTGAAAGAGACTTGAGGTTATTATTGTCCTTTAAACATAAATTATTATGAATGAAGAACACATTACTCGCTTTTTGGCGAGTAACCTGTTGTCAGCTTGGATGAAAATGAGATAATATGAACTATTAGTATTGGTTAAAGTATTAAGCGTCGTTAAATTAATTATAAACATATCGTTAATATATATTTGTTCTAATAATAATGTTTTTACTTTGACAATATCAACTGCCTTACAAAAATTATTATGTAAAATGCTCATATCCATCAAAATGGTGAAAAAATATAGACACATATAGTATATGTTAAAGCACAAGAAACATGTTATAAATGATACTAGTATACTACAAATCCAAATTATAAAATTACTATTAACTTTTTAAAAGTCACTTTCAAGACTCAAAATTGACATTTTCAAACTCAAAACCTAGCGGTTGACATCATTCTCGATAAATTACTATTTTTTATTTTTTTTATTTTTGCAATTATAGAACCAACACTAATTTATCAAGGAGATTGTTGTTTACAATCAACCAGAACCTAATGCCACCTGAAGTAGCTAACCTCCATGAAAATGCTAATGAAAAACACAAATTACATGGATTATTTGATGTTACTAGTACAAGTTATTCTGAGTTCACTCATTTAGTACGTTAAACATTCGGACTACAAGAGATTACAAAAATTTAGAACGGTACAAGGCAGTACTAGAATGGAATGGAATATCCTCGGAGATAGGTAGAATCAACGCCAGACTCTCGCAACAATGCCACCCTCCCGGTCCTCGCCACCTTTAAAGGAAAAAATTGATAATCAAAAAACAGAGGGCCGAAGAGATGTATTGCTTGAAATCAATTTATCTGACCAGGATTCAAGAATATTGTGAATGAGCCGAGTCAAGCCTTTGACTTACCGAGTTCGAGTTCACTTTAAAGTTAAACGAGTCAAGTCGAACCGGACTTAAGCGAGTTGCTAAAAGACTAGGCATACTCGACCGGGCCAAAACAAGCTGGACACCACATTGTTCGAGCTTGTTTAACTTAAAAGCAAAGTAACTTGTTCGAGTTCGGCTCGTTTAACGAGCTTCAGTCGGGCTTAATCAAGCCAACAGCCCGGTTTGTTTACAACTTTATCCAAGAATAACTAAAAACTTAAATTGACTATAAATGGAATTGCTAAAAAGATATTAAATATGAACATCGTCAAAACATTTTTTTTTCCTGTTATTTATGTTTTTCTTTATTTATACATATGCGAGTATCACTTAATAGATGTATGCATGTAAAAGACAAACGCTATCAGCATATACCTCACAAATGCCATAGGGCTCCAATAGTCTCTGCAAAGCTAGCATCTTCTCAAAGTCACCTGTGAGCTGGAGAAAAAAATATAACAAAAATGTAATTAAAAAAAAAGACGACGCGGACTGAAAGAAAGCATTTACAAAAGGGTCCACTTGATTTGAATTTGAATGCCCTTGGACCTTGACACTGACAGGAATAAATAGGTCTTGTTCCTTCACATTGCATCATATCATTCAAACCTAGAAAAGCACTGGCATTCTCATCACATTCAAGCTGCAGAAAACACCCCCTAGACTCCCATGCGTTATCTCCCTCACTTCATGTAACTGCCTCGTGTAGTGTTCTGAAAATACTTTATAATACTTGAAATGAATTTGTGAAGCCTTAAAAGAATATTCTTTTGGTAATTTTTCGTTTAAAATTTTAAAAATTACATCTACTATATGTTTTGTATAGTATATCAAGTATATACAACAAAAAAATAAATAAGTGAGACCGCCTAGGTGCCTAAGAAAATGCCTAGTCCGCCTAGACGGCCTAGGTTCTAAGTGTCCCCTCTGCTATCTAGGTTCACCTACAGATTTTTAGAATACTACTCGTGTTTCCACCTTTGGCATGAAATCTACCAAGTCCCTTTCCTGATATTGTGTAGAACCTCTAATTGACCTTTGCCTCTAGGACACAAAACCCGAACCTTGAAATTGTTGTAGTTCCGATGAGTCCAGTGTCCATCATTTGTTACTCTTCCTTCTTCTAGTTTCTCTCTTAAACAAGTCTACATTAACTCAAATGAGAGAGAGAGAGAGAGAAAGAGAGAGAGAGAGAGAGAGAGGCCTCCTCCAACAACTGAGATCCTAACAGGTTTTGATTTGTAACAGTTAATTCTAGAAACTTATCCAAATTCCAAAGTAGATTGCAGGAGTAAGGACTATTTATTACCACATTTTAATTGGTTTCTAACTAAATAACAAACACATGGTGCTTGCCAAATTCAGCTTTCAATGCTCCAAATTATGAATCAAATAGGTAGATGAGTAGTACACACATACATATAAATATGTATCATCCAACTCTAAAGATACTTATCTAAACCTTTCAGCTGATGATTGAAAATTTCAGATAGACGTCTCACCTCTAATGTTATCGTATGATCAGAGACATCAACAGGTTTGGCCCGGAAGATGCTGGCAATATCTAGGACATCCCTCCTAGCAGTAGGATTCACAGCAACTTTTATTAACATGAGCTCCCTCTCTGCGAATGGTGAGTGAGTAATATCCTTAACCTGAACAAACCACCAACAAATTTGATTTTGTTAACAATTTCACCTCTCAGCTTAGATGTCACGGATAAAAAACGAGTAATCATAGAGATTAAGATGAACTCTCAAAAAAACAAAAAATAAAATAAAACTACATGAGCAATGATCTTCTCCGTGAAAAATTATGAGTTAAGGGCCTTTGGGAGAGAGTTTACACAAAATCCATTTAAATAGATTGCTCTCACATTGTAGCAAAAATTTTGTCGAACAAGAGTATAACATACAACTTACTAATATCAAACATGTGAAATTCTATTTTTTGTAAATGATTTGGAAGATTAAAAAGTAATTCTAAGTAGTTCGTACACTTCAAGAACTATTTGTATAATAGGTATAGGGTATACAAAAACAGAATCAATAGCCAATTTATATATGAGCAACTACTATTAATCATTCTAAACAGATGGCAAATCCTATGGAATCCAAAAATCTGAGGAATTTCAAAAACCAGAAACTGATCTGTCATATCCCAAAAATCTTATCTAGACAACATAAATAAATTCTTCACCTCATGAAGATCCACCAATTTGTGAATCTGCTGAACCAACTTGGCAATACTCTCATCAGTTCCAGGAACAACAGTTGTGATGCGAGAAAGCCCATTCATTTCAGCAGGGCCCACAGCCAGACTCTGAGAGAAAATTGAAAACCCATCAGATCAGCATGTCATACAGATAAAAAATTTATAAAAGAAGCATCAAAGGAAACAGCATTGACCTGGATGTTATAACCTCTTCTTGCTATAACCCCAGCGACCATGTTGAGAACTCCAGGAGCATCATTTACGAGCATACATAACGTATGCGACTGATTTCCACTTGTCTGTAATATTTAATTGAGAGCATTAAGATGATGTATACGTTGATTAATTGAGAACATTAATCAACGGAATAACCATGATATTGACAATTTTTGGTTATCTGGATAAGACCGTAAAAGTAATATTGCATCCACAAACTGCCATCGTGTTATAACTGAATTTTCTAATAAGGTTAGTTTAGTCCTTTACCAGGTCATATTAGGGGCATAAAGGTCTTTTTGCAGCATGTTAGTTAGGAGGGGTACATAAAAAATCTAGTAACTCTTTGTGCATATGATTGAAGCAATAACAAAATTCATTCCCTTTCTTGATTCTTCTTCTTCCTCTCTCTACATTTTTCTTCTTAACATTTGGTATTAGAGCAGTGCCAATCCGTGGGCCACCAATTAAGGTGAAAGGGCTACCTAGAAGAGGGCTACCAAAATTCATAAAGTGAAGCAACCAACCAAGAAAAGGGCTACCTATTGCTAGAGTGAAGCTATCCGTGGACGGCGTGGACATTGGAACGGAAGCGTGGTGGGTATATGGGTGTAGATCCCACATTGGTAAAATGGGATGTTGGTGTGAAGTTGCTATCAACTTGGTTTCTCCCTCTTGGATAGCTAGCTTTTCAGGATGGGCTCTCTCATGCACTCTATTCTTTACACATCGTAGTTAAAAGCTAAGTAGGTGGGTATAAGAACCAAGGTCTACAAACTAACTTAAATATTTGGGTAGTCGGTAAATTGACTAGACCATCATTTGTGGTACTTCAGCATATGTAAAATAATGTAAACAAGCAGGGATGCAAAACCAGTCAAGAAATTTGATGGAATTTGACATCCCCCGTCCATTCCCCTATTCAGGGCACAGCACCCCAACCGTATAAATTAAGAACTTTTGCCACACTGCTATTCTTTACCTTTTCAAGCCAGAATAATCTTCGCAAACAAATACCTTTTATTAACAACGAGGTAAAATTTTATATGTTGAACTGACAGCAATAAAGTTGAAAAGAACATGGAAAATTGCTTTCTTACATCTTCATCATAAACAAACCCCCAATGAGCATCAAGAACTTGATTAAATGCAAAGTCATCTTCAGGCTCCACGGGATAAACATCACCCTTCATTCGAATAGAAACAAAAGCAGACAATTATGAGATTATTGGCTCATTGACTTAAAGAAGCATTAGGGTGTATTAGCATCAAAATAAGAAATCAGTATTTCCATATTATTATCACTACAGAAGGTTTTGTATTTTGCTCTTACCATTATTAACAGGGATCAATGAAGGTTGGTTTCCTGAAGTAGCAATGTTCAGAACTATAGACTAAAATGCAATAAAATCAACCTCATTTTAGCAAACACCACCCATGAACACCCCCTTTTGGTGCCTTTTTGGTCAATCAATAGTTAGGTGTGCTTACCAGATTTGAAACAAAGCAAGATGCTAATATTATCTTTCAATCAAAAGCATGCCAGAGCAAAGCCTAGCCAAGAGTATAATATCCAATACAACCAATTCTAGGTTCACTGGTACAGGATATCAAAATCTCGTAAATGCTAATACTGAAATTGCAGCAATATTAATTTGTAGAAAGAAGATAGACCAAAACGTTGTATTCTATGTCTAATGTCACAAAATCTTATCATGTATGAGTGGACATATCAAACTCTTGATATAAATATAATCTTATGATTATTAATTAACTCATTTGCTACTTGTATATTTCTCAAGATATTCCTAATAAACAAAGAACCAAAGCCTCATATATTCCTAATAAACAAAGAACCAAAGCCTCATTATTTAGGTACATTTAGTTTTTGCTCAACTTAATATTTATTGCAGAAGACAGCCAAATATGCTCCAGTGAAATTTTTATTTTCATTATACAGCAGAATATTCTCCAGTTATTAATAGCACAATTTATATTTTAATTATTCAAATAGATAGTGCCTAATGCATTTGTAATTAAATTATTTTTCTTATAAATATATAAAAATTGAAATTGGTAGTACAGTTTTAAACTTAACACTCAAATTATATTAGTCACTAAAACATTTAGAAACGATAATCTGTTCATAAGAAGAAATAATGTGCAAGCAATAGTAGAGAAAAGCCTGCAAAGCAGAATTACATACCCATGAGCTAGTAGTGGTGCTGCCATTGAGTGGCCGACTAATATTTTGCAGAAGAGCCCCGACACGCTTCTTTTTTTCAAGATCTGGATACGAAGCTGCAGAAAAATTCCAAAAAGGAGCTGTCTCGCCAATCTTTTCCCGTCTCAGAGCAATCTATAAGTTACAAAAGGTTCAAGAATTATAAAATATACTAGATGCATCACCCTGGAAAATAAGTAAGAACAGCTTATCCATAAAGTCCTCATAACAAACACAGCTTAGATGTTTACCCTTGATAATAATGGAGACAAACAAAAATTATATCCAGTCTTCCACAAGTTCTCTCTTTTGGGTGACTTATCTTGTTCCGTTCAGACCCCCCCCCCCCTTTCCTCTGATAATCTTGGTAGCAATTGTAACTAATTAACATAGAGCTAATTGGCTATTTAAAGTTACTAATGGAGGCACACCCGGAAAAGAGAGAAGTGTATGAGGTATCACTGTAAACAACCTTGTCTGACATCTACCTGATTGGTTAATCCCTGCACTAGACATAATGCTTATGAAAAAATAGTATAAGCAAATTACAACTTAAAAATTTAACGCTAGATTTTGCAGAGGAACTTAGAAAAACTTATGCATATGTGTCCTTGTGCGTTTGTCTACATATCCCGCATTACAATGTTGACATCTGACCTTTCCAGTTCTGGCAAGTTCTTTGATTCCAAATTTGCTTAAATTTCTCAGAACAGCAGCCATCTTCCCAGGGTCTCCAGTGACCTGAAACAACCACAAAAATGATGAACTAGCCCTCTAATTGCTTCAATGGCCTGCAAAACAATTGGTGGCAACCAATTTGATAACCTTGCAGGTATTATCCAACAAAATTACTTGTACAATAATATACTTGGTGTCCTACTCGAACTTCCTACCTGATCAAATAATGTGACAAGGAATGTCAACAAGTGATGTAGGTATAACATGTATAAAGCTTACATATGTATAACATGTTTTTGTTTTTTTTTTGGATAAATATCCACTACAACCACCAAGTGGGCTATCCCAATTCCCAAGAACATATGCAGTATGCATAGCGTTAAGGAAGAAAATGATACCCTATGCTCCAAAGAAATGAAAACCTTCCTTATACAAGAAACCTAGAAAAAAGATGCATTATTAATGAAGTGATATTGGAGAAAACAGTCCTTCTTGTTCTTTATTTACTGGGTTCATCTAGGAATCCTCCACTGCTTTGGAAGAGGAAAAAGTCTTTAATCAAGATTTTGCAAGTTTTCAGCATTCATCTGATCATTAACTAACTGCATTTAACAGTACTTGAAGCTTTCGTTTCTTTGTACTCCAAGGCTAATTTATAGGACCACTCTCATGAAGAACCTATAGAAAAACTGAAAGATCCACAGTTTATGTATTTCTCGTCATTTTATGCAACTTCATGATTTCTAAAGCTTCATATCGAGACCATATTACTAACTAGACATATGAATGCTAAATTTAGTACATAATGGAGCTAAAATTAACCATGAATTCAATTTTAACTGCAAAAAATATGAGAATGCATTGCTATTGCAGATGTGATATAATTATTTGTAGGGACTGTGAACAACTAGTATCTCCTATTCTCCTCCCAAACTTGTATTTCAACCATTATCATAATGTCGAAATCTCAAGAGTCAACATAGTATATAAACACTAGCATTGGCCGTAAGACGTTTATGCCTTTTGGCCAGCAAGAGCGGTTATGCCACCGATACAAGTAGCATGAATTAAACATCAAATACACATTTACGACCCAATCAAAGAAGTCTGCAAATCTAATAAATAAAAAAACAAAAGCAGGAAGAGATAAAGATTTAACAATAATACCTCTATCGTCAGTGACTGATTTGAAGTATCCACGATTTTCGCTCTAAAGATATCTACTAGCCACATGATCTACAGGTCATAATCAAAACTAATTTCAACAGTGAAAGCAGAAAAAACAATTAATTAACTGCAAATGCAGATAATCTTAAACTTTTAAATAGGGGCAATATCCATCATAACAGAGATTTTACCCGTTACCCGTTACCCATTGCTCAGACACAGGCACACAGCCATTGCTTGCTAATAATTTCTAAAAGAAACAAACGAAATAAACACAAATACAGACTAGCAAACTGACCAAAATGTGCTTAAACCTTTTCTTTCTACTTTAATATATATACAGTTCAAAGTTCCTATTAGATACCTTGTTATTTAGAAAGCCCAAAGCCAGTATAAATGTTGCCAAAATTTTAATTTACAGCATTTCAATGCAAGGATTTACACTTTGTTAAATGATCTGTTTGATTCTTCTTTCTTTCATGATCAGAAATATATTTTAATGAACACTTTGTGAATTTAATTTTCAGAACACTTCATACCTTAATTTATTTTGCAAATATCTACCTCTTCTTGTGATTTTATTTTTTATTTTTACTTTTATTTTATTTTTATTTTTATTTTATTTTTGGGGGGTGGGGGGGGGGGGGGTTGTTTGCATGCACGAGTGATCCCTGTTTCGCGTAAATGAACCTAAACTTTTAAGCTATCTAAATAAAGTTCCAAGTGGATGACACAGACAAGCAGCTTTTCCTGCTCAATTTTCATAACAGCTCTAGTTTTCCATCAGTTTTTCACCAGGGAGATGATGATCTAAAACCCATTACAGAAAAATTAAGTTATTCATTCAAGAACTACGATAAAGTCAAAATCATGTCCTACCTCAGCTCGTGTGCTTGGATCTGCATGAAGCTTGATAAGCATCAGTTCACGTTCTACTTGTGGTTCCCTTGAGAGATCTTCAACCTGATACATCAGGTAGAAATAGGCAAAAGTTACACAAAAAACAATATACTTGATGCGTATTTCAAAACTAGAAAAATAAAGACAGAGACATAAAAAGCCTTAGAAGAAGGCTTCCATCATAACGCTCAGACCCTAGCCAGTCCGGAAATCAAAATAATAAATACTTGATGCATATTTCATATGATTTATGTTGGGAAATAAAAATGAAGCAGAACCGGTTTACATTTTATACAAGCTAATTGGTCCCTGAAAATTGTATTAATTTCTGCAATTAAAGGAAACTCAAGCCTACAAAATAATATAAAATTTGATACTCCCTCCGTTTCAAAATTAAAGATAAAATTTGACTTTTGAGGTCAAAAGATGACATATTAAATTTTAAAATTAGTATGACTCATAAAAGTTTAGAATAAAATAAATTTTGCAATTAATAGTTTTTGTTATATATTATACAATTATAATAATTGTATCAACTAAAATTAAATAAATTCATATTAATTTAAAGTTTAATATGTCGTCCTTTAATCTCAAAAGTCAAATTATATCTCTAATTTTGAAACGGGTGAAATATGTCTAAAATGTTTGTATCAAGCAATTATTGCAGAAAAAAAAAGAAGAAAAAAACAGCTCAGACACCAGTGCAAAAAGGTGCAGACCTAGGCCCACAATGAGGCAAGGCGCACATCTAACCTTTGTCTTGGCTAAGGCAAGGTGTGTTCAAAGAGCACGTGCCTTAATAAATTATTCTAGAATAAGGCTTAATGTAACTCGCATTTCCTCGCTAGCTACTTCCCTCCAAAAAGCCTAAGAATTCTACGTTGGCTAGAATCCTTATTTAATCAAAATGTATTATTTGAGTGTTATAAGTGTGTATTCTAGGTTGAAAACCCAAAAGTGTAAGATGAAACCCTTTAAATGTGGAATAAATTATGTTCTTGTATGTTTAGGCCATATACACCCATGCTTATTAAAGACCATATACCTAATTTCAAATCATACTACCAACACAAATGCAAAATGGAAGAATAGTTAAACAACAAGAAAACATTACATAAAAACTCGGTTATTGGAAAGGCAAAGCTTAACCTTCAAGACATTCACAAGCTTGTTGAGCTGTGCTACAACTTGTTGCAAGACCTTTTCAGTGCCAGAGACAACAATGGTAAAAAGAGCCTTGTCCTTGTTCAAACCAACGGCAAGAGACTCAATGGTGTAGCCTCTCCTAGCAAAAACCCCTGCAATTCGATTAATTATGCCACTTTCGTCCCCAACAAGCACTAAAATTGTGTGGCGTTTCACCCTGGATTTATGAATGTCAAAAATTAAAATCAAAATGGATAGAGATAGACATGCATTTTATGTTAATATACATTTATAATGAACCAACTAGTACCATCACTTTCGGTCAACTTCAACTATATCTTCATACACGCAAAACAAATATTGAATATTAACATTAAACATGCATGCAGAACTTGTTGCAAACCTACTTTACCAAACTAAAATTCATTTTAATCAATTAGAGATTGTGCTTTTATTTGCTCCCTCTGTTCCAACCCTTCTTCCTTCATTAGAATGACAAGTTCTTTTATTTATAGAGATACTGCTAAATTGTAGAGTACTAGGTTTCTAACCAATATCCATCAGTTGAGAGTGTGAAATGGACTATGACTGCCAAAGGAACCTACTAGACTTGGCATCAGCTTGATGGTCTATTGTTGTGCATTATGCCTCTAAGGGAACTTCCCTCCATAGTATGGTAGCGGATAAAATACATAGTGTTCATTATGTCGCTAGACTACCCATAGAATAAGGAGATGGGGTAAATTGAAGACATGGAAGCATCTAAGGGGGTGCTTGTTTAGAGCTGAATGGAGCTAAATGGCTGAATCGGTAAGTGCGTTTGTTTTGGTCTGAATGACTGAATCGGTCAGATTGTTGAGCTGAATGGCTAAGTCAGATTTTTTTGGCTGAATGGCTGAACGAGCAGCTGAATGAGTAAAAAAAAAAATTTAAAATTTTAAAAATTTTAAAAAAATATTAACTATTATATTAAGTAATATTAAATAATTTTACAACAATTTTGAATTTTTTTAGAGGGGTAAAATAATAAAATTCTGTCATTCAGATGTTTCACACAAGTCAATTATCAAACAACTTTTTTCATTCAGATTCAGATTCAGCTCATTCAGATTTAGCTCATTCAGATTCAGATTCAAATTCAGATTCAGATTCATTCAGTTTTTATCAAACACCCCTGAGTTATGATCCACTCTTTCATTTAGAAGGTGGGGAAACTAGATTTAATGTGTGTTTTGCCTGTCCTTTTGCTAAGCCTCTGTTTGGAACTAAAAAACATGAAAAAATATATGGGAGACGAAATCTAAAAAATTAAACAGATTTTCAAGAGTGTAAATTACTTTACATTTTTAACATTTTATAATTATACACTAGTATAATTATATATACTAGTGTATGCTGCACACACCTACATGTGTGAATATTTTTTCAAAAGATATAAGAGATACATAATAGTAAATAAATTCTTTTCACAGATTCAAGGAAGCCGTTAAATTTTTTCTCTCCCTTAATAATATAGATATACCTAAAGGCGGATCTATTCATAGGGTAGCATAGACAGCTCTGCCTATGCTGGATATTTTTTTTTTATAAGTATAGGGACAGGGGCGGAAATAAAACTTAATAAACTTAAAGGGGCAAATTTATGAAAAAGTTAAACTTAGAGGGGCAAAAAAAAACTTAAACTACTACTACTCTAAAAAGAACTAAATACACGGTATATAATATATTCAAACTCTCGCTCTCTAACTCGTTAAATTTCAGTTCTTCACTTCAGTCTTCAATCCAAAACAATTCGTCCCTACTGGGAACAGATAATGATCCGCCCCTAGATATACCGTAAATATAATTCAATAAATATTAATCATAAAACAATTCCTTATTCCCAAACATTGTCCAATTATTCAATAAGTTTCTAGAAGATAACACTGTATTCAAGAAAAACATCCATTTTTACCTTTTTTTGACCATTGGTTTAACAATGAAAAGTAGCTAACAAAAACTATTTTACCGGTCAATGCACATTTACTCTCAGTTACTGTTTCCAGGGAACAACACAAGCCATTTCACCAAAAAATACTTCCCACAAAACCTTTTACTTGAGACAAACATTAGAGTAGTCAAATTTGAAGAAAGAAAACTTTGGTTTCTAAAAGGGCATGAAAGTATATGATAACAGAAGTCTAAAGATTACATTTTTCTCACAAATTGAAAAAGAAAAAAAAAAATACATTATATCCAAAACATCATCTACAGACTAAAATCCAGCAAATCAATGAAAAAAAGACAGATGGGGTTATTTTTCTTACTTAGAAGAAGCTGCAGTTAGTGTTCCATTGTCCTTGACAGTGGCGGATAATGCAGCTGCTCCATTTCTAGATTTCCTTTTCAAGAAACCTGGAAATGCTGTCGTTTTAGCTAATTTTGAGCCCCTTAACAACACCCCCAGTTCCATTCTGCTGTTTCTGCTGGTGGGATTGTTGTCAATTGCTGCATTTTTCACCACCAAGTTCTCCAGCACCGCCGCCGCCGCCACCCTGGTGGCCATTACAGAAAACCCAAAAATCGGAAAGAGAAAAAGAAAGAATAATGGGGGCAATACAACACACGCGGTAGTATTTATGAATTTTATAGGGAAAATATTACTCCCTCCGTCCTTTTTTTAATATCATTTTAGATAAGTATTTTTGTCTTTTAATCATTTTAATTAAACATTAATTATTTAATTACTTAATTTTTAATATTGCCTCAAGTATTAAATATAATTTTGATTATTTTATTACTTTTTATCCAATAAATAACACTCTCTTATTATAATACAAAGACAATATTGACATTTAAAATTATTTCTAGTTAAAAAACATAGTATTAATTATTTTTCTTAATATATGTGTCCACTTCTAAAAAACATAAATAATAAGGGACGAAGGGAATAAAATTTTATAAAAAGAATTAATTAAAATTTTATGAATTTTTTTTAATAAAATTTCTCCCACGTGGTATATATGAAGTTAGTAGCTACCTACTCCCTCCCTTCTAAAATTACAGATATATTTATAATTTAAGAATAATTTTATATTCTCGAATATAGCTTTAATATTAACTAGGAATTTGATAGCGGTGGTGTACTATTAAAAAGGGTGATGCTAAAATAATAGTAAAAACGTAATGACAAATTAAAGACTATATCACTTTATAATTTAAAATAAAATTATATCTCTAATTTTCCAACAGACTAAAAAGAAAAATATATCTATAATTTTGGATTCATTATCCTTTGGAGTAAACAAGTTTGTGGTTTTATACAATAAATTTTTTGTTAAATTTGAAAGATAAAAAAATAATAATTTATACTCCCTCCATCCCAAAATAAACGTTCAAATTAGTTTCGGCACGCTAATTAATAATATTTTTTTACCTAAATTGTCCTTCTAAATTACTTATTAATTGAAGTATTCATTCACTTTTCTATGACTCCAACATTAATTATTGCTTCTCAGTTCCCACATGAATCAATTCTCTAGATCATTTTTGTTGTTATTCTCACATTCCAATAAGTATATTTCTCTCTCCAAACCCACCATCTAATTACATCCATATATCTCCATGCATGCAAACCCTCAACATTTGTTGGTATTTCTAGTTACTTTATCATTTTTGTTGTTATTCTCACATTTCAATAAGTATATTTCTCTCTCCAAACCCACCCACTAATTACACCGATAATATGATAGAGAAAGTGGTATAACAATACATCACTTCTCAATGTAAACCTTTTATTCTTAAGTTTTCAACAAAAGTTGACTAAAAAGATTATGAGGGTATAAGTGAAAAAATAAGATA
The DNA here is from genome assembly GCA_034770075.1 of Aralia elata. NCBI lineage: Eukaryota > Viridiplantae > Streptophyta > Magnoliopsida > Apiales > Araliaceae > Aralia > Aralia elata. The sequence goes on from CM068384.1 coordinate 26,347,762, forward strand.
AAAATAGTTATTAATATATAAATAAGACATTTATTTTGCAACATCCTTAAAAACGAAATTATGACGTTTAATACGGTTGGAGGGAGTACTATTATATATATATATATATATATATATATATATGTGTGTGTGTGTGTGTGTGTGTGTGTGTGTGTGCGCGTGTGTGTGTGTGAACATTTGATTGAAGATTTTAAATTGCCTCTAGGAATATTAGAAGAAAAATCTTTCAACGAATGTGTTTTCATATATTTTGTTGTAGTCGAAATTCTTATATATTTTGTTGTAGTCGAACTATTATATTTTAAGTTTCGGAAAGACACTTTTTTGGATACAACTTGTATTTTTTAATTATTTATTTTTACTTTTTTTTGTGAAGACAATGTTTCGAAAAAGACAACGTTTTCATTTTTCGCCACCAAAATCTCAGGAACGGCCATATATATAGGGGAAATTCATTCTAACGCTGGCACTAGATAACCTTCTCTACACTTATTTAGTAAAACTATGTAATTTTGTAGTTTTTTTTTTTTTGCAGCTTTGTCTGCTCTAAAAACAAGTTTTATTTGCATCTTATATACAATACACACACACTCATAGGGCTGATTATTCGGTTATAATCGAACCGAATAGTTAGTTATAACCGAATTTATTATTTGGTTATTCGATTAATAACCGAAATTAAGGGTATTTTTCCGGTTGCCAGCCTTACTCTCTCTCTCTCTTGTATATGCTAATAAGCACAAATACTTCCTTAGATGCCAATACGCACAAATACTTTTTTTTCTTTGCTTCAGTTTTTGTGGGATAGATTTGCTTTATGATACTTAATGAGAACGACCTGCATGGCTCTATCTTATATTACAAGTTGTATTACACTGATTAAGTGTTGCTGACGGAATTGGGCAGAAAAGGTGTTTAACTAGATTTGTAGCGTGGGACGCGTCTAATGCGGAATTCAGTGCATGGCATGTGATGGAGAGCCATCGTATTAAATGACAAATGGACTAAAGAGGTATTACTTTCCAAATATTGACACCATTAGCATTAGGTACTCCAATTAATTAGGTAGCATATTTAATTCTGAATTTCTCCCTTCTTCATATTGCAGTTACAAATCCAAATCTGGTATTTGCAATCGCTTTGCTGATTTCTACGGACTTTAATGCATCAAACCACGTGCTTACCTACAAGGAAACAATCTCATGATGCATGCATGTTTACTTATTCAATCAAAATTAATTAATTAATATTTAGAAAAACTTTTAAACAGTTTTTTTTTCTTCGCTTTATCTAGATACTAATTAAGAGGGCACGAGTGGTAAGGTTACCTTATCCCTTTATAATAATAATATTTTGAGAAATTATAAAATATTCTTTTATACATAATATGGGAGGAAATATATTCAATGATGCAAAAAGATTTCGTTTTGAAGGCTACCTCAATCCAGAGGATCCTCAACTCACTTTTTACCATTAGTTAAAATAAAATATTTGTACCTTGGTTTTTGACACATATTTTTGTCTGATTTATGTCGAACTAGCTCACTTAATAATAAGAATAGTTTCTAATTTTCAAATATAAGATTAATATTGACTTTTTAAAAGTTTATTTAAAACATTTTTTACTCATAATTGATATAAGTCAAAAATGGATATGAATATATTCATTTTTGTCAATACAATTATAAATTATTAATTATAATAAAAATGGTAATAATTATGTTATTTATTGTCTTTACAATAATTTTTTTATATAAAAGACGTCTTAAATTAATTTTAAAAATAAAGTGAATATAAATTTTATATTTTGAAAAAGATGGAGTATTAATTTGATATTAGAGAAACATTGTTTAATTGCTGCTACCCAATCCATTGACAAACACTTGTGACATGCCAACCTTAGTTCCTTGCCCAGATCCCAATCAGACCAACTCATAACCATAATAATTTATTTAATTGGACCGTAATAATGGTAACCGGTAAAGTTGAAATTAAAAATATGAGTTGACCTATATTTGACTCATAATTATATAGTTTCAACTAACACAACTCATATTAAAAATAGGTAATGTAGTTTTAGTTTTTAATTGAACTATAACTAAATGTTGTAAATCAAAACCAACTCATAATCATATATTTGTCAGGGCTAGCAGTAACAATGTATAAAAAAGATTTACTGAACACTGCATTTCCCATTTCAAAAAAAACAGAAAAGGGCGCCAATATTATGATACTTCTAGCTAGCCTCACTCTTAAAGGAGTGAGGTTGATGTAATCGTTACGAGGAAAATTTAATATTTTTATAAAATTTCTCACATGAATGTAGGGACGCATAGAGGAGGAAAACCATGTAAATCATCACTTTGCTTGTGAAATATCAATTTTCTTTTTCATTAGGAACTAGTAAGGTCATTACCAAAATTTAACCATGAATTCAAAGGACTCTAATTTTGGAAGTAAAAGAAAAGAAGACTGGCCGTGTAAGTACTAGTTATAACGCGGGGACCATAAGTTGCATGGATTGATAGGTTTCACACAAAAGAAGAAAATGAAAGACATCTTTCACCAAACAAAATTATGTGAATCTCTCTTTCTTTATCGGATTAATAAAACTGATATATGTGCATTTACTTCTGCATTCCTTAATAGCACCTTTTCTCTGTTCACTCTCAATGCCTTTCCCTTCCAAATTTGCCATTTATTGGATACTTACTTCCTACTCAACACACCTGACTGATTGGTGCCGGCTAAAGTTAGATGGTGTTTGATTGTATCTTGATGTATCTTAACAGTCTACCTTTTAATACATCTTAAAACTCATATTTTTTGTATTAAGAGGTCCTCTGAATAGTTTAGACTCATATTTCTAACTTAACTAATTAGAGTACCTCTTAATACAAAGATATGGATTGTTAAATGTATTAAGAGGTGAATTGTTAAGATGTATTAAGATGCAATCAAACACCACCTTAGCTACATTATCTCTGCTCTATAAAATGAGTCTCATTTGCAAATATAAAAATATAATATTTTTATTAAATATTCTCTCTTTACCATTATATAATTAAGTTGTTTAAGACATAATCACACATATTAAGAAACTCATTAATCATAATGTTATAATTAATGTTGGTTTGAAATTTTATTACTATCCATACACTAATTAATTATTTTTCCTCTTCTCTCTTAATAATTACTCTATTTTTTTATAGATAAAATAGAAAATGATTAGTTTTTTCTTATAAATATATGTATTAATGATACAAGAGTACGTACTACACTAACAAATAATATAAGAGTAGAACTTTTTTAATTTTTTTAATTTGTTAGTGTAGTACTTTTTTCTCTCCTTATATTATTGGTGTACATAAATTCTATCAGTACTAATAGCTCACATTTTGTTTTTTTTGAGAGAAGAGATCATATGGTTTACTTTGCTTGCCCGAAACCTATGAAAGCAAAAGGAGATCATGACCAGAGTTAGAGGAATATGAGAATTCCATCTAATAAATATCTCTTCCTATTGCCATGTTTGTTTCAGCTATGTTTGAATCCTTTCTTGTACCGGCCGGAATTCAGAATTAGCTTCTTCTTTTTTTCTTTTTTAAAGTAAATAGACGTAAATATTGTGCAGAAGATGTAAATAGATTTCTTTTTTTAGAGAATAGAGAAAACTTAAAAAAGAAATACCAAAATTATATAATTTTATTATTAAATAGGTGTAGAGAAAGTTATTTACTGCTATCACTAGAATGAATTTCCTCATATATATATATATATATATATATATATATATATATATTTATATATATATAGGGTATCAATCCACAGCAAGCGCTTGTCGCAACAACCAAATTGTTCTTTGCCGCTACAGGCTGTAGCGGCAGTAATGTTTGGCTTGTTTGGCTTGTTTGGCTTATTTGCCGCTACAGGCTGTAGCGGCTGGGAAATTATTTTTTTTTTCCGGCAAAGGTAAGTTGGCTTACAATAGGTATCAATTTTTTTGTCTCCTTGTCCTTATTTACTTCCATACTCAACCCAACTATCATTTATTATCATAAAATATATTATAAAAATATACAAAATTTTAATTTCCTCCAATATATTAAAAACTCATAGATATATTTTATTTTTAAGTTAATTTATGAAATACTAAAATATAAAATATTAAAATTTTAAAAGTAACAAATATAAATTAATTATTATTAATTTATTAATTAATAATTAATATGATACTATTTATTATTATATTTGTTACTTTTAATATTTTATATTTTAGTATTTCATAAATTAACTTAAAAATAAAATATATCTATAAGTTTTTAATATATTGGATGAAATTAAAATTTTGTATATTTTTATAATATACTTTATGATAATAAATGATAGTTGGGTTGGATATGGAAGTACATAAGGATAAGGAGATTAAAAAATTGATAAGCCAACTTACCTTTGCCGCAAAAAAAAAAAAAAAAAATTCTTCCCTGCCGCTATAGCCTGTAGCGGCAGATAAGCCAAACACTACTGCCGCTACAGCCTGTAGTGACAAGGAACAATTTGATTGTTACGGCAAGCGTTTGCTGTGAATTAGTACCCATATATATATATAGAGAGAGAGATTCTAGTTAGAGTGAATTAAGCGGTTAGTAATTAACATATTGAGAAAATAAATAAATAAATAAAGATACAGATAGGCAATCTCAATTATTATTCCCCCCCTCCCCCCCCCCCCCCCCCCCCCCCCCCCCCGCCCCCCCCCCCCACACACACACATATATATATATATATATATATATATATATATATTCTAGTTAGAGTGAATTAAACGGTTAGTAACATATTGAGAAAATAAATAAATAAAGATAGAGATAGGCAATCTCAATTATTATTCCCCCCCCCCTCCCCCCCCCCCCCCCCCCCACACACACACCTATATATATATATATATATATATATATATATATATTATTTATTTTCTCAATATGTTAATTACTAACCGTTTAATTCACTCTAACCAGAAATCTATATATATATATATATATATATATATATATATATATATTCTAGTGAGAGTGAATTACACAACTAGTAACAATTGAGAAAATAAATAAATAAAGATAGAAATGGCTATGCAAGCTCAATTATTGAAGTTAGTAGCTACCTACTCCCTCCCTTCTGAAATTACAGATATATTATATTTATAATTTAAGAATAATTTTATATTCTCGAATATAACTTTAATATTAACTATGAATTTGATAACGGTGGTCTACTATTAAAAAGGGTGATGCTACTAAAATAATAATAAAAACGTAATGACAAATTAAAGAAAAATTTATACAATAATTTTTTTGTTAAATTTGAAAGATAAAAAAAAAAAATTTATACTGCCTCCATCCCAAAATAAACGTTCAAATTAGTTTCGGCACACTAATTAATAATATTTTTTTACCTAAATTGTCCTTCTAAATTACTTATTAATTGAAGTATTCATTCACTTTTCTATGACTCCAACATTAATTATTCCTTCTCAGTTTTCACATGAATCAATTCTCTAGATCATTTTTGGTGTTATTCTCACATTCCAATAAGTATATTTCTCTCTCCAAACCCACCATCTAATTACATCCATATATCTCCATGCATGCAAACTCTCAACATTTGTTGGTATTTCTAGTTACTTTATCATTTTTGTTGTTATTCTCACATTTCAATAAGTATATTTCTCTCTCCAAACCCACCTACTAATTACACCGATAATAACAATACATCACTTCTCAATGTAAACCTTTTATTCTTAAGTTTTCAACAAAAGTTGACTAAAAAGATTATGAGGGTATAAGTGAAAAAATAAGATAAAAATAGTTATTAATATATAAATAGGACATATACACCCCAGTTCCACTCTGCTCTTTCTGCTGGTGGGATTGTTGTCAATTGCTGCATTTTTCACCACCAAGCTCTTCAGCGCCGCCGCCGCCGTGGTGGTGGCCATTACAGAAAACCCAAAAATCGGAAGGAGAAAAAGAAAGAATAATGGGGGCAATACAATCCACACGAGGTGGTATTTATGAATTTTATAGGGAAAATGTTAAAATTTATAAAAAGAATTAATTAAAATTTTATGAATTTCTTTTAAATAAAATTTCTCCCACATGGTATTTATGAATTTAGTAGCTACCTACTCAATCCCTTCTAAAATTACAGATATATTTATAATTTAAGGATAATTATATATTTTCAAATATAGTTTTAATATTAATTAAAAATTTAATTGTGATGGTGTAATTAAAAAAGGTGATATTAAAATGATACTGAAATAATAATAATAAACTAGAAACAACATGTCATTTTATAATTTAAAATAAAATTGTATCTCTAATTTTAGAACAGACTAAAAAGAAAAATGTATCTCTAATTTTGAATTCATAATCCTTTGTAGTAAACAAGTTTGTGATTTTATACACTAAAATTTTTGTTAAATTTTAATGTTGAAAGATCAAAAAAATAATTTATACTATTATATACATATATATTGGGGAAATTCATTTTAGCGCTAGCACTAAATAACTTTTTCTACATTTATTTAGTAAAACTACGTAGTTTTAGTAGTTTTTTTTTTTTCTAGCTGTCCCTTTTCTCTGAAAAAAAAAGAGTTTTATTTACATCTTCTATACAAGATATACACACGCTCACTTCATTATTAGAGATAATTTGGTTCCACTAACTTCTAATTATCATTAATACATCTCTATAATTTGGCTATCTTTCAAACTAAATGTATTTTTTAATTTGTTAGTGCAGTGCTGTTAACTCAACCACTAAATATTTAACTGAAAAAGTAAAAACCTTTAAAATATCAATCCATAGTTCATAGTTCATGATCATAATTATAAATAGAAAACTGATATTTTCATAACAAAAAATGATAAAAGTGTCGCTATAGATCCTATAGCAACGAAACTGTCGCTATACAACTATAACGACATTTTTCATATGAAAATATCAAAAAGTATTGTAAAAATATCAGTTTCCTTATAAATATTGTACCGTTGTATCTGTTAAAACAATACATGCTGGTACAGCCGTGTATCGACGTACCGCTCTGATTTAATTATATAAAAAAATTAAAATAATATATATTATAACATAACACATGTAATAATTAATATAATGTGATTTATTTGTTCCCAGCTATACTACAACTATAATTAAACAAATGAAACTCAATATTAATATATTGTAACTAGTCTAACAAAAGTTTATAAATACATGAAACTTAAAGTACTGTAATTAATTTTGCAAAAGTGTGAAATTAATATATTACAAGCACTCCATATATAACTTATTCTCTTAGTTTAAAATGCATTTCATCTGATAATATTATTTGAGTAAAAATAATTTTGTCAGAATAAATATACTTTTAACAACATTTTTACAATTGTTCTCACAAACTTAATAACCTGTGCAAAGTACGGATAAGTTTAAAAATAACTAATCAAGTAAATTTTAAATATAATATTTTTAGATGATATTTTAATTGATCTCAAGTCAACTCAACAGTCCAAATTTGATGATTTGATAGCTTAAAAGTTTTTTTTTCCTTTATTTTATTTTTTTATCTTTACTCAATTCTTAGTAACAAATGATACATTGTATTTTTAATAATAAATGTGTACTAAAATTTTGTAAAAAAACACAACTATTAAGCTTTTGAGTTAGCTTTTAGGAATATCAAAATTTATGACTAATTAAAAGACATGAAAATCAACAAAAAAAAATCTTTTGAGCTACCGAGTCACCAAAGTTGAAGTACTGAATTGACTCAGGACTAACCAAAATAATTCGGTACTTGCGTTGTTATATATTGTTATAGATTAGAGTATTAATTAGATAATAAAAAGCACCTAAATTTTAATAATAAAATAAATAGATCATAAGTACTACTACAATACTACTGTGTAGCACTTACGACAGCCTTGAATATAGTACATATAAAAATGTCATAAATTAAGGGGGCCCTTTATTTAATTACGGTGGACAATCTAGGAACGACAATTTTCGACACGATAAGATAACATAATACGAACACGATTCATAAACGGGTTGGTGTTATAAACACGTGTCATAAACGGATTCGTGTCATAAACATCATCTTAAACATGTATTAATTTTAGACACGATTATGGTTCATAAACAGGTTCGTGTTATAAACACGTATATACACGAATTTTGACACAATACAAATTCAGCTAATACGACACGATTGTCACCCCAACAATTTATCTAATACAATGGACGTTGTGTATTTTACTTTGTATGTAGAGTGCCTTTGGTATTTTTTTCTCCAAACTTTTTTCTCTCCTTATATTATTGGTGTACATAAATTCTATCAGTACTAATAGCTCACATATTTTTTTTGAGAGAAGAGATATGGTTTACTTTGCTTGCCCGAAACCTATGAAAGCGAAAATAGATGGCCAAAGTTAGAGGAATATGAGAATTCCATCTATTAAATATCTCCTCCTATTGCCATGTTTCTTTGAGCTATGTTTGAATCCTTTCTTGTACCGACCAGAATTCAGAATTAGCTTTTTTTTTTCTTTTTTTTTTAAAGTAAATAGACTTAAATATTGTGTAGAAGATGTAAATAGATTTCTATTTTTTAGAGAATAGAGAAAATTAGAAAAAGAAATATCAAAACTACATAATTTTATTAAATAGGTGTAGAGAAGGTTATTTAGCAATCATTAGAATGAATTGTTGACATATTTTACATGAATTTTATATCGGATAAATTTAAGAGTGTAAATTGGTTAATAAGTATGGTAGAGTCTCAACCTAATAGGTTAACCTTTTATGTAAGAAGGTGATCAAACATACTTATTAGGTCAGTTTACATAGGTGTGCGCTGCATTGTTGATGATGATTGATATGGGATAAATCGTTCAATTCCGCTACAAGTGGTATCAGAGCCTATGGTTCGATGGGCCCAAGTATCAGGTTGATACTCCATGGTGGAGCCATTCGCAGACCGCGTTCAGTGGAGTAAATAGAGTTAAGTCGGGTAGAGTAAACGTGGATTACTTGTGACAACCCGAAAATTTAAGAGATTTATAAATAATCTTGAATGATTAAATAAAGGTTTAAGGAATAAAACCTATATTGGAAGCAGAGGAATGATTAAAACTTTTTAGAAATACCTATATGGTTTGATATTTGAAAGAATGTAAAGAGAATGTGAATGATAGAAAGGTTGAAGAATAAGTTTACTAATGGATCAATTCAGCAAACCGAATTGATGAATGCACCAAACCATATTCAAGGCAAATATATGAAAATCAAGATTTAGCTATGTTATGTGAAATTTTATTGCATAAGTAAATATTAGCTATGCAATATGAGATTTTGGAATATAATAAATATATTAGTATATATATTTATTAAATGTAAGTGAACGGTACAAACAATTTCTAAAAGATAATAAGATGAGTAAAATTAAAATAACTTATTATATAAAGTTATTGGTGACATTAAATATACTTAGAGTATAACTATCATTTTATTGAAGAAATCATATATTATATGATTAAGTGTAATGTATGCATATTTTTAATGTAGTGAATATATTATTATATTTACTATAGTTAAATTGTGGAAACAATTTATAGAAGGGAAAAGAAAATAATTCGAATTTCCTGAGAAATATTAAAATAAGAATTGAGTAAATAAATTTGTAATTTATTATACGTGATAAATATATATATGTATATTTATTGCGTGTGAATAAATTGTTATGAAACAATTTATATTACGAAGTGAAATAATTAGTTTAAGTATACAAAAATATTGTATACTTTAAATAAAGGATATTAAAATAAATTCTAGCATTGAATTATTTTAATAAAGAGAGAATATTTATTTCAATTGTAATATTTTTTTATTGAATAAATTTCCATTTATATGGAAAATAAAATGATTTGCATATATTTATTACGCAAGGAAATGAAATTGTTATGAACAACTTGCATAAGGAATTGTATGGGGAGGTTTAAGGTATATATAATATTTATATATACTTTACCCAAGGATATTGGAATAAATTCTTATATGAATTATTTTAAGAAATAAATGATATATATTTATTTAATATATTAAGAAAGTCAATAAATTTTTAATTGAATTTGCGTTAATGAGGTAAGGATATTATATCTATTATAATATCTTGGGTATGTAGATAATTGTATTTACATAAGAAGATTATGTCTAGCATATTTTATTTGTAAATATGTAATTCATGTATGATATGTTATGTTCTATATAATTTATATATCAAAGATGGGTTATATAAATTATATTTTTTCATATGGGTAAAACATTTTAAAGAGGATGAATTAGTAACTTAAGAGTTAAAATTTAGTTACTAATTATTGGGTGATTTTAAATTATCCAATACAACTATTATGTTACTTAAGAAGCAAATAAATTAAATTAAAAATGGGCTAGTTAATTTACTAGCCTAAGTGTTAATTTTACTAAAAGTCCAAGCAAGTAGATTAGTAGAGAAAAAAAATCAATCAAGATGGGATAGAAACCCCTTAAGTAGCCGGACATGTAGAAGCAAAAAAAAAGAAAGGGAAGTCCAATGTAAAGCCCAAACTAGTTAATAAATCAAACCCAATTGAGAAAGTCAAAATTGGGTCAAAGTGGTGGAAGAATAAGATGATAAATGAATAAAAAAAGAAAAAGAAAACAAATGAGGGATAAAGAAGGGGGATATATCCGGATGGCCAAGGGGAATGGAAGAGTACATGTGTCACTTATAAGCAAATAAGCATATGGGATAAAGAGGATGAAGGCAAGTGAGGGACATGTGTCACATGTTGGTATTCTAGCATATGTGATTAACTTTGCTAACACAAGATGGGATAAGAGTAAGAGAAAAGAGATAAAATAAAGCAAGAGAGAGAGAGAGAAGACACGGATAGGAGTAAGAAAAGGAAGAAGAGAAGAGCTTGGATCAAACCTTGATCATTCAAGCATAAGCTAGGAGGAAGAAGAAGAACACACAAGGTAACAATAAAAATCATAACTTTCATCTTTTTCTTAAGCTTTTATTTACTATTTGCTTTGTTGTTAGGTTGTTGTTGTTATTTAAGGGGATCATGGTGGATCCAGAAGTGATAAGGAGGGTATGATGATGGTAGTATAATTAAACAATGTAATAATGCATGAAAATGGAAGGAAATAAACCCAAGCATAAAGGAATGGAATAAAACTTAATTAGTGGACTGTAATAGACTAAATTGGGTCTTTTTGTTGTGATGTTCCGAATCTAAAAATTTTGGTTCCAGGGTGTTATGTTATACTCTTATGAGTTATGAACATCACCCAATTGGAATGGAGGAAAAAGCTTAAGTAACGAAGTCATGGCGAATTGTTTTTATAAAACTAGTTAAAAGTTGGAAAATCGGTTGGTACACTGACTTTAGAGTCAGTTTTTCAGGTAGTTAAAGCTTATGGAAATGGGTTATTTTCTATGGGTTTTGTAGTCTGTAATATAAGGAAGTCGTAGGCTCAAGAATGGACTTATTTCGATAAGAAACGAGTAAGTTATAAAGATGTAAAGTAGGTGCGAGAAAACGTAAAACAGCCCAGTTGCTAACTGCCTATGCAGTGAGTTTTGTTCTAAAGCAGACACCAAAACGGACAGGTCTTAGCTGTCTGAATTATCACGAAAATAAATTTAGCCTAAAATAGACACCAAAATAAAACGAGTTAAACTGTATGGATTAGGGTAATGTCACCTGCAGTAGGTTTTGTTAGTAAACAGACACTAAAGTGGACAGGTTTTACCCGTCTGGATGTTAACTAAATCAGAACTAACCTAAAGCAGACGAGTTTTGCTGTCTGGATTGGGACAGTAACAAATAAAACTAAAAGTTTGGACACGTTTAATTTATAAAATGTAAACGACCTAAAATGAATAGTATTGTAATGTAAAACAAAGTGTGTTAGTTTCCAATAGCCGAGTAGTTGGCCAACGTTAAGCTACGTTGTCCCGAACTATATAAGGCAAACATAATAGATTTTAATTAAAGAATGATTTAAGATGTCTTAAGTTATGAGACATGAGCATCACGAGACTTTAGAATTAAAGTCTAATCTATAAACAAAGCTAAAAGAGAAATACACCGGGGTGTATATAGTTAAGTACATTATGTCGAGATATAAAATTCGAACATCGTGAATTATAAAATAAGCTAGGATAAACTAATATAGCAATTATTTAAATTAAGGTAATAATATAGTAAATTGTATTTCACTATAAAAGTCACGTATTAGTTGTTTAAACTCCGAATTTACGAGCAAAGTTAAAAGATATTTCTGAAATAGAATATAAATGGTTTAAGCTTCAAGATGTAAATATTTTATATCTTAAAATGTGTGAGACCCTTATTATTTATTAATAAAGTTTCTAAAGGAACTAAGATTGGTTTTGAATGAAGTATGAATAATATTAGTTTTTATAAACAATATTTATGGATAATGAATATAATGCATGTTTTGCAACATATTTAATTATCTAAATGTGTGTGCATATAAATACAATTGTGTAGGATTTGTGGAGAGAAGTTAAGTTAAATTTTAGCGGTAATCTCCAATCAAGGCAAGTTTCCTAAACTTACTCAGATATTTATTCTGTGCAAGTTCCCTAACTCAGACTCGATTATTATCTTTCAAGCATGTTAGTGGATAATTATTGTTGATTATTCCACATCTATGATTATTGATTAGCACTTAGGCTATGTTTGTTTGCAAGGATTACACTTGGGATAGGACTATTAATCTCAAGTGTCTTGTTTGTTTTTAAATTTGGACTTGGGACTATTAATACATGGATTATAAAATGACTTAATATGGGGTACTATTTAATCCCATGTCTAGCTAAGTATTATAATCCCCACTATTTGGGATTAAAATTTTTTAGACAAAATTAACCTTAACTTTTTTTTTAAAATGACCGCCATCATACATGTCCAATAATAGTTGCCATAACACCATCAGCCTCATCTTTCCCCTACTAAATGTGCATTCACATAGCAGAATTACTAGTATCAAGTAAAATATTGTGTATATTTATATAAACTTACGACAATATAATTAATCAATAATATTATTAAGTAAAATTAAAACTTTACATCATAATTTAAATTTTAAAATTTATACAATAAATAAATCAAAATTACATGAAAATCGTTTTTTATCATTTTTTTTTTGTTTATAAAATGGAGGTAGTATAGCTTGAGTTTGTGCCTAATTAACAGTTGTTCAAAGTAGTCATGTTCAGAGTGAATACTGTGAACTCACTAACTTATTTTAGTAATATTTAAAAGTTTATAATTAATTGTTCATCATTTTTTGATGTATAAACAAGTTTAAATTATAGTTTAAAATATATTATTATTAGTAAGGGTATAATAGTCCAAACGATATTTTTTTATCCAATCCTTTAATTAATCCTGAAAAAAACAAACATAACATGAGATTATTTTAAGTTATCCCATGAATAATCCCATAAAAAACAAACATGTGACCAGGACTATTTAATCCTATGATTAATAGTCTTGGGATTATAATCCATGGGATTATAATGCCGGGATTATAATCCTTGCAAACAAACATAGCCTGAGTGCATGTTGCATATGTTCATCAGGTATGAAAGGCTGATCACCTTCATTACCTTAAGGTTCAGTTAAATTGGTCCATGGTCATTATTGACACCCTGTATTATTGAATTCAGTCATTTAATCATTGAAGTTTTGATTCATGCTCTTTCGCAATTATTATATTGTTAAGAAATTCTAAAGCTTATTCTTTCTTTCAATCATGATATATATTCTTTGTATGTAAACTTGCTGAGCAAAGTAGTTGCTCACCCTTGCTATATCATGATAACAAATTTCAGATTAATACAAATGTTCGAGAAAAGACAGAGGCAAATGTAAAGGACAAGATTAGATTGATATGCATGTTAACTATTAAGTTATTTGGATGTAAGTTACTTATGTAAACCTTATGTACGTTATTAAAGGAATGTATCAAGATAAAGGTTATAGACCTTGGAAAATATTATAGAATACTCTGAAATAAATAATATATGTTTATATTTTCCGCATTAGTTATAGAGTAGGTATGAATATGATGTATCGTGACGTACCAGATCTGAGGTTCAAGGGACCCGGATTTAGGAGCGCCACAGGTTAGTATCAGAGCTGTAGGTTATAAACCTTAGGTAGGGGTACCTTAGGCTATAACCGCAGGGATGATGATAAGGAATAAACTCAAATAGAGTTTAAGTGCTAAGAGATGAATTTTAAAATTTCATTATTAAATAAAGAAAAAGATAAATAAGATTCAAAGAAGAATCTTAAAAAGTTATAAAGATAAGAATCTGGAGTTACCTGCCTCCAGTAGTAAAGATAAAGAGCTTAAATAAAATCATAATATATGATTAAAATGAAAGATAAGAAGATCGTAAAACAAAACGATCATAAGATTGAAAAGAATCGTAATATAATACGATAGAAAGATCACAACGTGATTTGTTTAACACATGGGATGATAGATGATCAATCGAAGGATTGAAAACTTTATAGCAGAATTATTGTGCGAAAGTTGTACTATGAAATTGTACTATGTAAACTCATGAAAGATTGATTAATGTTGATATACGAATTAAATGAAATTCGTATTAAGTAAAGGGAAAGTTAGAATTGGGTGGGATTTTAATGAAGGACTCATGTTAGTGGCTGAGTTGTACAATTCCTTGTATGAGCGGGAAATTTATGCTTGGTTTAACAACCACTTAGCTTCCTATATTGATAATCATTGAAATATTGGTGTCGCGCTATCGATATACGTATAACGAGAAGGTGATTCTTTTCTCATATTTATATTTGATAGTTAGAGAATATTAAGATTAGGTGCGAGTTCTTTAAACTCATACTTATGGTAAGTTCGTGACTTATAATCGTATGGTGGAACCCCTCAGCGAATGGATGATTTTGGTCTGACTAGGATAAGTTCCTAAACCCATATGATTATGGTAAGTTCCTGAACTCATAACGTGTGGTATGTTTAATGAACTATATTGGGGTATAGAAAAGTTGTGCATGTAGAATTGAGAATTTTTAGTATAGTAAGCTTTAAGGATGATGGAAATAGATAGAATTATTAAGCAATGGATCATTGGAGAAATTGAAGTTGATGGTGGAGGCATAGGTATTCCAAATCGTCTAGCTATGCTAGATTTCGAAATTTTTGACATCAAGCTAAATTCGCACTAGTGTGCCTTTAAAAAAATGAAAATAAATTTTTGTTATCCTCAAAACAAGGTGACAAGGGTGAGTAGGTGGACTTCGAGCCATTATCACATCGTTACCTATTGTGGCATGATAACACCAAAAATAAGTTTTTAACGATTTTAAACTATTTAAAGAAGAGTCTACGCTATTTGTTTCGGCTAGACAAAAATGATTTAAAATATCAAAATGTATTTTTAAATAGTCATCAATGCATCATGGAACCTGGTGTAGAATGACAGATAATGGAGTCATCAATGCAGATTAACCTAGTGTTGGATGTGATCTAAGGATCGTCAGCCCACTATGGTATGACGTAGTATGACAAAGTCACAAAATGACGGAATACTCACACGGGCTGTATATACAGTGCGGTATCATTACGTCATAAAATGATTTTCAGAATTTTGAACCAGTTAAAGAAAAAGTCAATGCCAATTAAAGTGGCTAGACAAATATTTCGATTGATGTTCGAATTATTGGTATACGTCTAAGCTATTTGATTCAGCTAGACAAATGTTTATAAAAATTCAAGCGTTCTTTGAGAAGTTATGCCAAACCAAATTGTTTTGGTGCGGAATCTTGTGTTAAGTCTGAGGTGAACAACCCTAAAAAGGGGATTTCTCGGATTGGTTAATATGGTTCAATCCAGGAAAAGAAAAGTAAAGGTTGGTTAACGTGGTTCAACCTATAAAAGTCGTTGTGCACAACGCAATAGTATGACAGGCTGATCACCTGACGTACAAATTTTGTCCGCGGAAACTGGTAGAAATACTTGAGAACTCAGGACAAGTTCATGGTCTTTATGACCCCTCAGACCGATATGAAAAGTTTTCTTGAATTAACTTTTCACATTATTTATACTGCTTCACAATTATTGAATAATTGTGAAGACTCCTGAATGATTGGAAAATATAAACTCCTAGAGAATAGCTATTGTAGAATGTGATGATGGAAAAGATCGTCACAGAAGGAGATAACATGTACTCATTAAGCTAAGAATGTAATCAGATGTGACTAGATAAAGGTTAAATTGAAAACCTAGTTGTGATGAACATACTTTTAGTGTAATAGTGATTCCGGGGACGGAATCCTTATAAGGGGGGAAGAATGTGACAACCCGAAAATTTAAGAGATTTATAAATAATCTTGAATGATTAAATAAAGGTTTAAGGAATAAAACCTAGATTGGAAGCAGAGGAATGATTAAAACTTTTTAGAAATACCTATATGGTTTGATATTTGAAAGAATGTAAAGAGAATGTGAATGATAAAAAGATTGAAGAATAAGATTACCTATGGATCAATTCAACAAACCGAATTGATGAATGCACCAAACCATATTCAAGACAAATATATGAAAATCAAGATTTAGTTATGTTATGTGAAATTTTATTGCATAAGTAAATATTAGCTATGCAATATGAGATTTTGGAATATAATAAATATATTAGTATATATATTTATTATATGTAAGTGAACGGTAGAAACAATTTCTAAAAGGTAATAAGATGAGTAAAATTAAAATAACTTATTATATAAAGTTATTGGTGACATTAAATATACTTAAAGTATAACTATCATTTTATTGAAGAAATCATATATTATATGATTAAGTGTAATGTATGCATATTTTTAATGTAGTGAATATATTATTACATTTACTACAGTTAAATTGTGGAAAACAATTTATAGAAGGGAAAAGAAAATAATTCGAATTTCCTGAGAAATATTAAAACAAGAATTGAGTAAATAAATTTGTAATTTATTATACGTGATAAATATATATATGTATATTTATTGCGTGTGAATAAATTGTTATGAAACAATTTATATTACGAAGTGAAATAATTAGTTTAAGTCTACAAAAATATTGTATACTTTAAATAAAGGATATTAAAATAAATTCTAGCATTGAATTATTTTAATAAAGAGAGAATATTTATTTCAATTGTAATATTTTTTTTATTGAATAAATTTCCATTTATATGGAAAATAAAATGATTTGCATATATTTATTACGCAAGGAAATGAAATTGTTATGAATAACTTGCATAAGGAATTGTATGGGGAGGTTTAAGGTATATATAATATTTATATATACTTTACCCAAGGATATTGGAATAAATTCTTATATGAATTATTTTAAGAAATAAAGGATAATATATTTATTTAATATATTAAGAAAGTCAATAAATTTTTAATTGAATTTACGTTAATGAGGTAAGGATATTATATCTATTATAATATCTTGGGTATGTAGATAATTTTATTTACATAAGAAGATTATGTCTAGCATATTTTATTTGTAAATATGTAATTCATGTATGATATGTTATGTTCTATATAATTTATATATCAAAGATGAGTTATATAAATTATATTTTTTCATATGGGTAAAACATTTTAAAGAGGATGAATTAGTAACTTAAGAGTTAAAATTTAGTTACTAATTATTGGGTGATTTTAAATTATCCAATGCAACTATTATGTTACTTAAGAAGCAAATAAATTAAATTAAAAATGGGCTAGTTAATTTACTAGCCTAAGTGTTAATTTTACTAAAAGTCCAAGCAAGTAGATTAGTAGAGAAAAAAAAATCAATCAAGATGGGATAGAAACCCCTTAAGTAGCCGGACATGTAGAAGCAAAAAAAAAGAAAAAAAAGAGAAGTCCAATGTAAAGCCCAAACTAGTTAATAAACCAAACCAAACCAAATTGAGAAAGTCAAAATTGGGTCAAAGTGGTGGAAGAATAAGATGATAAATGAATAAAAAAAAAAGAAAAAGAAAACAAATGAGGGATAAAGAAGGGGGATATATCCGGATGGCGAAGGGGAATGGAAGAGTACATGTGTCACTTATAAGCAAATAAGCATATGTGATAAAGAGGATGAAGGCAAGTGGAGGGACATGTGTCACATGTTGGTTTTCTAGCATATGTGATTAACTTTGCTAACACCAGATGGGATAAGAGTAAGAGAAGAGAGTGAAAATAAAGCAAGAGAGAGAGAGAGAAGACACGGATAGGAGTAAGAAAAGGAAGAAGAGAAGAGCTTAGATCAAACCTTGATCATTCAAGCATAAGCTAGGAGGAAGAAGAAGAACACACAAGGTAACAATAAAAATCATAACTTTCATCTTTTTCTTAAGCTTTTTTTTACTATTTGCTTTGTTGTTAGGTTGTTGTTGTTATTTAAGGGGATCATGGTGGATCCAGAAGTGATAAGGAGGGTATGATGATGGTAGTATAATTAAACAATGTAATAATGCATGAAAATGGAAGGAAATAAACCCAAGCATAAAGGAATGGAATAAAACTTAATTAGTGGACTGTAATAGACTAAATTGGGCCTTTTTGTTGTGATGTTCCGAATCTAAAAATTTTGGTTCCAGGGTGTTATGTTATACTCTTATGAGTTATGAACATCACCCAATTGGAATGGAGGAAAAAGCTTAAGTAACGAAGTCATGGCGAATTGTTTTTATAAAACTAGTTAAAAGTTGGAAAATCGGTTGGTACACTGACTTTAAAGTCAGTTTTTCAGGTAGTTAAAGCTTATGGAAATGGGTTATTTTCTATGGGTTTTGTAGTCTGTAATATAAGGAAGCCGTAGGCTCAAGAATGGACTTATTTCGATAAGAAACGAGTAAGTTATAAAGATGTAAAGTAGGTGCGAGAAAACGTAAAACAACCCAGTTGTTAACTGCCTATGCAGTGAGTTTTGTTCTAAAGCAGACACCAAAACGGACAGGTCTTAGCTGTCTGGATTATCACAAAAATAAATTTAGCCTAAAACAGACACCAAAATAAAACGAGTTAAACTTTCTGGATTAGGGTAATGTCACCTGCAATAGGTTTTGTTAGTAAACAGACACTAAAGTGGACAGGTTTTACCCGTCTGGATGTTAACTAAATCAGAACTAACCTAAAGTAGACGAGCTTTGCTGTCTGGATTGGGACAGTAACAAATAAGACTAAAAGTTTGGACACGTTGTTTAATTTATAAAATGTAAACGACCTAAAATGAATAATATTGTAATGTAAAACAAAGTGTGTTAGTTTCCAATAGCCGAGTAGTTGGCCAACGTTAAGCTACGTTGTCCCGAACTATATAAGGCAAGCATAATAGATTTTAATTAAAGAATGATTTAAGATGTCTTAAGTTATGAGACATGAGCATCACGAGACTTTAGAATTAAAGTCTAATCTATAAACAAAGCTAAAAGAGAAATACACCGGGGTGTATATAGTTAAGTACATTATGTCGAGATATAAAATTCGAACATCGTGAATTATAAAATAAGCTAGGATAAACTAATATAGCAATTATTTAAATTAAGGTAATAATATAGTAAATTGTATTTCACTATAAAAGCCACGTATTAGCTGTTTAAACTCCGAATTTGCGAGCAAAGTTAAAAGATATTTCTGAAATAGAATATAAATGGTCTAAGCGTCAAGATGTAAATATTTTACATCTTAAAATGTGTGAGACCCTTATTATTTATTAATAAAGTTTCTAAAGGAACCAAGATTGGTTTTGAATGAAGTATGAATAATATTAGTTTTATAAACTAATATTTATGGATAATGAATATAATGCATGTTTTGCAACATATTTAATTATCTAAATGTGTGTGCATATAAATACAATTGTGTAGGATTTGTGGAGAGAAGTTAAGTTAATTTTAGCGGTAATCTCCAATCAAGGCAAGTTTCCTAAACTTACTCAGATATTTATTCTGTGCAAGTTCCCTAACTCAGACTCGATTATTATCTTTCAAGCATGTTAGTGGATAATTATTGTTGATTATTCTACATCTCTGATTATTGATTCGCACTTAGTGCATGTTGCATATGTTCATCAGGTATGAAAGGCTGATCACCTTCATTACCTTAAGGTTCAGTTAAATTGGTCCATGGTCATTATTGACACCTTGTATTATTGAATTCAGTCATTCAATCATTGAAGTTTTGATTCATGCTCTTTCGCAATTATTATATTGTTAAGAAATTCTAAAGCTTATTCTTTCTTTCAATCATGATATATCTTCTTTGTATGTCAATTTGCTGAGCAAAGTAGTTGCTCACCCTTGCTATATCATGATAAAAAATTTCAGATTAATACAAATGTTCGAGAAAAGACAGAGGCAGATGCAAAGGACAAGATTAGATTGATATGCACGTTAACTATTAAGTTATTTGGATGTAAGTTACTTATGTAAACCTTATGTACGTTATTAAAGGAATGTATCAAGATAAAGGTTATAGACCTTGGGAAATGTTGTAGAATACTCTGAAATAAATAATATATGTTTATATTTTTCGCATTAGTTATAGAGTAGGTATGAAGATGATGTATTGTGACGTACCAGATCTGAGGTTCAAGGGACCCGGATTTGGGGGCGCCACATTACTCACGCGTTTAGCACTGCGCGATGAAGTTTGATTTGAGTCGAATGGAGTAGGATCGGGATGGTTCTGGAAAGCTGCTCAGGGTGAAAAGTTCACAAGGAGCAAGGTTGTACTCCCATGTTTGTCTCGAGCGTGGTGGAATAGTATTAGAGTCGAGCGTGAAGGGTTCACAAGGAGAAAGATTGTACTCGCATATTTACCTCAGACGTGGTGGAGTAGTATTAGAGTCGAGCAGAGCTCTTGAAGGACTCAAAGAAAGTGAGATACTTGTGACGGGTATTCAAGTGAAAAGTGGAGATTGTTGGGATATTTCACATGAATCCCACATCGGATAAATTCAAGAGTGTAGATGGGTTAATAAGTATAGTAGAGTCTCAACCTAATAGGTTAATATTTTAGGTAACGAGGTGATCAAACATACTTGTTAGGTCAATTTACATAGGTATGCGTTGCATTATTGATGATGATTGATGTTGGGTTTATGGGGTCCAAACCCATGAGATTATCCTATTTAATTAGGAGTATTTTACGTTACATTGTTGATGATGATTGATGTGGAGTCCAAACCCATGAGATTATCCTAGTTAAATTAGGAGTATTTTAATTTGGTATGTCTGTGATATATGTGCATGTATATTTTTCAAAATTAAGAAGGAATTGGGCTTCAAGTATTAATCGTGTGGGTTTATTACGGTGGATTAATTCACAAGGTCAGTAGGGATTTGAATATGGTAGTGAGCCATATGTTTTGGGGAATTTCGAAACCGGCATGGAATTGAAGTCTATAGACTTAATAGGGTCGGTTGAATTTTATATTAAGTTTTTAGCCGCATGACATATTCATGATTCATGAAAAACAACTGTGAAGTTTTTCAAGAGGAACAAGCATATTGAGTGTGCTTCTGCAGAAATGAAATGGAAGAAAATTGAGAGTTTTTTTTTTGAAAATTTATTCACGGGTGACATCATTTATTCAGTTTGATTAGCAGTTAGAAGACTTTAATTAATTTGAAGGTTCTAGGTGGTGAGGTAATTTGAGTTTTCACTCAAATTAAGGTATTCTTGTATTCTCTCAATTTCGTAATATTTCAAGTTTTTAGTTATAAACTTGAAAGGGCTATTTGTACTCACAGTTGATTATAGTGAAATTTTCAGAGCTTGATCCGTGGTTTTTTCTTATTAGTTTTAGAGGGTTTTTCACGTAAGATTTGGTGTCTTGTGTTTGATTAATTTTCCCATACTATTACTTTATGTGGTTGTTATTTATTTGGTGGAATCGTATTACTTGTTTGGTGTGATTTGTTATTTAATTTATAAAAGACGGTTCTAGTTGGAGGAGTTTTCCCAACAAAGTGGTATCAGAGCAAGGTTCTTTGCGCAATTATTTTTTGATAAATTAAATGGAGGAATCAAGCAACGCCATGATTAAATTGACCTCATCTAATTTTTCGATCTGGAAGCCTAGAATGAAGGACATCCTTTACTGTAAGGATTTGTATGACTCATTGGAACTTAAGGGGAAAAAGTCTGCGGATAAGTCTGAGGCTGATTGGAAAAAAGATGAATAAGAAGACGATCGGTCACATCCGACAGTAGATCGATCAGAGTGTGTTCTACCATGTTTCGCAGGAAACGGATGTTTATACATTTTGGACTTCATTAAAGTCCATGTACGAGAAGAAGAATGGACAGAATAAGACTTTTACGATTCGAAATATCGTGAACCTGAAGTACAAAGATGGTAGCAATGTATCCGAGCATATGAGTGAGTTCTAAGATTTGGTGAACTAATTGTCTACCATGAAATTGAATCTTGAAGACGAGATTCAAGCGTTGTTGCTTCTTAGTTCGTTGCCTAACAGTTGGGAAACTTTAGTTGTGTCACTAAGTAATTCAGCTCCGGAAGGAAAAATAATCATGTAGATGGTCAAACACAGCATACACAATAAGGAAACAAGACGAAAGGAGTAGGGTTTGAATTTTGAGACACAGACACTTGTGGTAGAGAACAAAGGTAGAAATAATTTCAGGGGATCTCACAGGGGAAACTTGAATCGCATCAAAAGTAAAAATTCTGGAAATCATAGGAACAAGTTAAAAACCATAGAAGGCGTTACATACATGTGCTACCACTGTAACAAGGAGGGTCACTTTAAAAGAAATTTCAAGATCTGGTTAGACAAGCAGAAAACTGGAGAGCAGGGGAAGGTTGAGAAGAATAATACTGCAACTACAATTACCGAAGATGTTGTGCTTCTTTCGTTTGGGAAAAAAGAATGCTTACATGTTGTTGATCAGAAAATTGATTGGGTTATTGATACAGGTGCTTCGTATCATGCTACTCCCAAGAGAGAATTCTTCACGACGTACAAAGCTAGAGACTTTGGGTTTATGAGGATGGGTAACACTGACCAGTCCAAGATTGTTAGAATTGGTGATGTTTGCATACAGACAGATGTAGACTGCACTATTACTTTGAGAGATGTTAGACATATCCTATAGGTTATGGAATCCAATTTAGAGAAAATTATTCAGAATAAAAAATGTGGTGTTTCATGAGCACCAGAATTTTGATAATGTTACACAGCTCAGAGATAATAGAGTTTCAGACCTTAGTGGAGTTTCATCCCCATTACAGAATGCCACAGTTAGATAAAGAGGTCAGAATGAAGATGTGACTAATACAGATTTGCACAATGATGATGGGTCAGATGTATAGAGTGTTGAGTAAGGGAAGCAACCCCTCATCTTGATATTGAAGAACCTCAGCTAAGAAAATTGAGAAGAAATTAGGAGTATTTTAATTAGGAGTATTTTAATTTGGTATGTGTGTGATACATGTGCATGTATGTTTTTCAAAATTGAGAAGAAATTGGGCTCCAAGTATTAACCGTGTTGGTTTGTTACGGTGGATTAATTCCTAAGGTCAGTAGGAATTTTAATATGGCAGTGGGCCATATGTTTTGGGGAATTCCGAAATCGGCATGGAATTGAAGCCTATAGACTTAATGGGCTCGATTGAATTTTATATTAAGTCTTTAGCCGTATGACATATTCATAATTCATGGAAAGTAACTGTGATGTTTTTCAAGAGGAAAAAGCATATTGAGTGTGCTTCGGCAGAAAGGAAACGGAAGAAAATTGAGAGGTTCTTTTTGAAAGTTTATTCACGGGGTGACATCATCTATTCAGATTGATTAGCAGTTGAAAGACTTTAATTAATTCGGAGGTTTTGGGTGGTGAGGTAATTTGAGTTTTCAATCAAATTAAGATATTCTTGTATTATCTCAATTTCGTAATATTTCAAGTTTTTAGTTATAAAACTTGGAAGGACTATTTGTACTCATAGTTGATTATAGTAGAATTTTCGGAGCTTGACCCGTGATTTTTATCTCTTAGTTTTAGAGAACTTTTTATGTAAGATTTGGTGTTTTATATTTGATTAATTTTTCCGTACTATTACTTTATGTGATTGTTATTTATTTGGTGGAATTGCATTACTTGTTTAGTGTGAGTTGTTATTTAATTTATCAAAACCGGTCCTAGTTGAAGGAGTTTTTCCGACATGAATTTCCCCATATATATATTTTAGTGAGAGCGAATTAAACACTTAGTAACATATTGAGAAAATAAATAAATAAAGATAGAGATGGGCAATCTCAATTATTATTTCCCCCACATATATATAGATTCTAGTCACAGTGAATTAAACAGTTAGTAACATATTGAGAAAATAAATAAATAAAGATAGAGATGGGCAACTTCAATTATTGTTTTCCCCATATATATATATATATATATATATATATATATATATATATATATATATATATTAATGAGAGTCAATTAAACAGTTTGTAACATATTGAGTAAATAAAGATAAAGATGGGACAACCTCAATTATTATTGTCCCCGTATATATAGATTATAGTGAGAGAGAATTAAATAGTTAGTAACATATTGAGAAAATAAATAAATAAAGATAGAGATGGGCAACTTCAATTATTGTGTGGTCTGGTCCACGGTTATTCATGTGATACTCAATAACTTACTTTCTTTGTTTTTATTTATTAGGAAAGAGACATTGTTATGCCCAAGCCTTCTAAATTTGACCATGAGATCAAGAAGAAGAAGTACTACTAATTTTAAAGAAACTCAATCTAGATATTTTGATGAAACCCTAGAAAAGCCCCAAAATTTCTTGCTAAATTACCGAATTTGGGCAGAAATTAGAACCTAAACGATAAAGAAGACTTTCAATTTGGCAATTAGAATAGAAAAATGATATATATTGCGAATGTTTATGTCGACTACTTGATTGTCAGTTACGTAGATAAGTATTAGTGGTGTTAAGATTGGCTCAAATTTCTGCGGGTACGACTAATGGTCACAGGACAAGGTAGTCGGGGGTCTGGCTCTCAAGTGAGCGAACGACTGCCCAGCTCGCTACTGAGCTGGCGGGGGTTAACTAATTACTATAAACATTGTTTGGTGTGTGGATTATTATATAGCATGTGAGGCATCTATAAAACATATCAAATAAGTAGGACTAGCCAAATTGATAAACTTGAGTATATCATGTGTTCTTATTTTTCCGTTCTTCATATAATTTCTGTGTGATTGTGCTATTATTCGTTCTTAAATCCTAACAAGTGGTAACTTTTTTAGAGATATGTGTAATAAGTAGAATTTTTTATAATTCTTATCAATCTCATATATTAATAAACTTTATAATTATTATTCAGCCTAAATTTTTCGCAACAAGCGGTACTCATTAGAATACAAAATTGAAAAAAAAAAAGAGAGGAGAGAGAAAGTAAAGGTTAAGAAAATTATATCTATATTTTTTCTTCTTGTTTCCTAATGTGGCTGTCAACGATTTGTTTTTTATTATTATTATTATTATTATTTTGTTTCACGTGTCTCTTTTTATTTGTCCAGTCACTTTCTTATTATTCATCACTTCTTTTTATACTACCACGTTGGTAAATAATTAACTAACGTCTTCTTTTTTCCTAATGTGGTTGTGAACAATTTGTTTTTTTTATTAGTTTGTTTCATCACGTGTCTCTTTTTATTTGTCTAGTCACTTTCTTTTTATTTATCATTTCTTTTTATACTACCACATTGGTAAATAATTAACTAACGTGATTAGAATGTCTTATATATATATATATATATATATTCTAGTGAGAGTGAATTAAATAATTAATAACATACTGAGAAAATAAATAAATATTCCCTCCGTCCCAAATTAATTGCATTTCTATGACTTTTTAAAGTCAAATTGACTATTTTTAAAACTAATCTTTTTACTATTTTTGCTAACATATAGGTGAAGATATTATAACCAAAAGAAAGTATATACAATTTATTACTAATTTTAATTTTTATAATTTTAAAAATATATTCATATATGCTTAATTATTAATTTTAAAAACAGTCAATTTGACTTAAATAAGTCCTAGAAAAGCAATTAATTTGGGACGGAGGGAGTAAAAATTTATTTTTAATTTTAAATAGGACTATGATAAATACATTTTGATTTTTCATAGCACATTCGTGATCTTATTATTACTTAAGTTCGTATTCACTAGCCATAAATCGTGACATAAATAATTTTTTTGCTAATAGACGACGTTATGAAACTTAATATTGTTTATGAGATATTTTAATTATATTTATGCCAATTCGTAGAAAGAGTATCATTTGTAAAATAAATTCTATTTGTACTATTAGTTCACATTTTTTTGGTGTACATAAATTCTATTTGTACTATTAGCTCACATTTTTTTTAAGAGAAGAGATATGGTTTACTTTGTTTGCCCGAAACCAATGAAAGCGAAAGGAGATTACCAGAGTTGGAGGAATATGAGAATTCCATCTACTAAATATATCTTCCTATTGCCATGTTTCTTTGAGCTATGTTTGAATCCTTTCTTGTACCGGCCAGAATTCAGAATTAGCTTCTTCTTTTTTTCTTTTTTAAAGTAAATAGACGTAAATATTGTGTAGAAGATGTAAATAGATTAAAGAAATACCAAAACCATATGTTTGGACATTTGGTTGTTTAGAGAAGAATTAATTATACCTGTTTTAAATAAAATAAGAGTAATTTGATTCTTAAATTTTAAATAAAAGGTCATCTAATCTAATTAGGGACTACATATTTAATATTAGGAGTTGGTGTAGTTAAATAATAATATCCTTTTTAATATTATCTTATCCTAAAACTAATTAAGCATCTTATGTACATAATCATCAACCTTTAATTTTAATATATGTTTTATTAAAATTACACGGTTAAAACTGTGACCTAATGCTAATGGTTTTAAGTTCGGTTCACTAATTTTGTAATATATATAAAAAAAATAGCTTCTTTATTGTTAAAATTTCTCCTTGTTTCTGACTAGTAATTTCACCCGTAATAAAATATGATGTTTATTAAGAGTTTCTTGATAATTTTCCCAAAGGAGTAAATTTTGTTGAAATTAAACATCTATGGTCCACTAGGTAGCAAATTAGCTTCAAAAGAAAGCTATCAAATTTCCAAAGCAACGTACAACCTTTTTAGAATTCCACTTTATATAATTAAGTCTTTTTTTTTGTTTAGGACCCCCTTAATTGGATCATGGAGATAAAAAAGAGAGGTGTTCTTTTAAAGTAACAACCCCAGTATGTTTCTTGGAAGATCACTACTAATAAGAATAACCTAATTAATACATCAACCAATACCAAAACCGCCTAATATTATACTAGAAACCTTCAAAAATTACTCAAGACTATATAATAGATTGGTTGGTAAAAAAGTTCCGAAATTACCAAACCATGGCATTCACCCGCTTGAATTGATAACTTTTTGTGGTTCATGGCATGAGAGTAGGTCTGTCAATCGGGCTATGTGAGTCGGGTTTAAGGTTATCCAAGCTCAATCTATTTTAAAATTATCAGGCACGAGTTCGGGCTATAATAAATTTGTCCAAATTCAGCCTAAATAAAATCACGAGCTTTGGGCTTTTTTCGGTCAAGTCCATATTAAAATATAAAATTATTAATATTGACTTCTAAAGCCAAAAAAATATTCTAAAGCCAAAAAAATATAATTTAAAGTAATTCATTTAAAATATTTGACATACATCATTCTTTTTGCTAATCAAATTGAAGTTTAAATTAACATAAATAAGCTATTTTATAAGTACACTAGTATTTATTATTTTTAATATTTAATCTCAATCTTTTTTATGTTATTACTATATTTTATTATGAAAATGATATAAGGGGCCACTTTACAAAAAATATTGTACTAAATTTTTAGTTGAGAATACTATATATAAATATAAATTGAGATAGTAAATATGTAATAATATATATATATATATATAGTCCATGTCAAGAGCATTCCCCTTTAAGTGACATACCAAGCATACCCCCTTTAGTGACGGACCGGGTGACAGTTTGGTCGGTCGCCATAGGTGTAACGATTGAGAATTTGTACTTAGCCATTTTGAATATATTTAAATAAAATAAATTTTTATGAATATATTATGTGTTATGTGTTTAAAGGTCGTATTATGATCTAAATTGTGTTTACGTGTTAGAAATTTTGAATTTGGATTTCGTAGAAGAAAATAAATTTTTTCTGAAAAAAAGGCGTAAAACACTATTCACCCAAAAACGCTTTTGCGTCTTTTTGATTTTTTCAAAGAATACGCGAATATTAATATTACGAGAAAAGATGGAATATCCAATAAAATTTGAAAACGAAAAACGTAGTTTTTCGACTGTGGAATGAATTTCGTTAGAATACGAGTATAATACGAAATATTATATGAAAGAATGAAAGAATAAATACGAGGATAATATGAAATATTATACGGTAGAATACGAGATTAATACGAGGTATAATACGAGTAGAATACGAATATTATACGTAGTATATACGAATATGTAACTAGGAATCCAAGTGAATTGTTTTCGACCAATCAGATGCAAGCATGATGTAACCATGACATCATCTTCAAAGAAGCACAAATATGATGTCATAATGATGTCACATTGGACAATGATGCGAACGATGATGTCACGTTGGAAGATGATGTCATCATGATGTCATGATGATGTCATCATGATGTCATAATGATGTCATGGATGCGAAAAGACTATTTTGCCCTAACTCTACCTAGCCTATAAATATGAAGCTTTGCAAGCTTAAAACAACTTGCTAATTCACAAAATCAAAGAGCAAAGTTACTCTCTAGATATATATTTCATGTATTGAAGTTGCAAAGAAATAGTTAAGCTTGCAACTACAAGAGGTAGAATTCCTAGTCGTTGTTATATTCAATTTTCTTTCATTTTATAGTTGAAAAGCTCAAGAACATAAGTGGTTACCATGTACGATCTTTTTCGACTAAGTGTTTCTTCATGTGTTCTTGAGCAAAAGTCATAAAACTCTATATAAGTATGTTTATGATTTTCTTATTTGATGTTATAAGTGGTAGAACATGATGGCCTAGCTAATTAATGCTTGTGTCATCAAGTTTTAAGTAATCGAAATGAAGAATGATGGAACTTAGTTTTCATATGTTCTTCGTGTTCTTCGTGTTCTTGAGAAAAGTCATAAAACTCTATATAAGTAGGTTTATAATTTAGTTATTTTTATGTTATTGAAGTTAATTGAGTGTTAGAACATGATAACATAACATTTTGATGTTTGTGGTATCATATTTTATCAAATGAAATGAAGACGTTATGAACAAATTACACTTCTGACTTTTCTGTCCATTTTTCAAAACTGTAAAGTCTGAATATGCTTCTGATTTATAAAAGAAAGTTGTAGAGGGGAAAATTCTAATGAGAATAGGCTCAAGAATCACCTAAAAATGTTTTCGTATGAAAGAGTTATGGCTGTTTTAGTGCTGCTGGGTCTAGCTGTCAATATTTCCGCGGGAGCAGTTTTTAATATTCTTTTATAAGCTTCATAACTCTTAATGTATAAAGAGTTAACATGTGATTTTTATATCAAAAGAAAGCTCTGGAAGTAAGCTAAACACAGAATCAAGAATCACCCAAAAATGTTTTCAAACGAAGAAGTTATGGTCGTTTAAGCGAGTCGGGGTCCTGCAGTCTACAAACTGCAAGGCATTCGGGAATTTGACCTTAAAAATAAGGTTTTGTGTATGTAAATTTTTTTGTTCATGCCACCTATGGGAGTAGTTAGGCCATGTTATAAATAGTTCACGGTCCAAAGTTGAGACCATTCCGAGGTTGGTTGAACGTAATTATGGATTAAATAAGTTTTGAAATCGATTAGAGAAAAAGTTAAAAATACGAAGTTAGGTTCATGTTTAAAAGCTAGTTAAGATGAACTATAATAAGAGTCATGTGATGATTAATTGGTGTGTCTATGTGATTGATATTGTGTAGGACAATTGAAGAGCAATTTAGTGTAATCCTTAAAGAACGCATAAGGCAAGTTTCTAACTCTCATTCGATTTATGTATTGAATGTAAGTTTCCTAAACTTTCTCAATCTTTATATTTGAGTAAGTATCCCAACTTCATTTGATTTCTATATTGAATGCAAGTACTCCTAAACTTTTCACAAGTATTCAAGCTATGCTATGCATAATCTGTTAAAGCTTTCAAGTTCTATTATTCACGGACTGCTTATGAATGATTGTCGATGCTATTTGACTCAGCTAAACAAATGTTTAAATATTCTATCGATTGAATTATAAATCTTTGAAATATTATTGATGTTAACTAGAGTTATCCAACTGAATGTTTTGGTTAGGATTCTAATGCATGTATGAGATGAACAACCCTAATATTAGGGGCAGTTTTAATCGGTTAAATCCGACAAGGCCGTGAGGTGCCTAAACCAAACGCATATAGTCGTTTAAAATAGAGTGTTGATCAACATAGAGTACTATAGGCTGATCACCTAGAAGTGCTCGTAAGCATATCGGTTTGCGGTTTAAATACGGTGAAACCTTTTTATGAATAAAAATAAAAGTTCAAGGTCTTATGACCGCTCAGTATGTCGTTTCGAAAATCAATTCAAACAAAAGTAAATTGTTATTCCAGTTTATTCAGAATATTTCTCAACTATTGTTCAGTGGTTGAATAATGATGATATGATTCTTGAATTTGTTGTTATTAAACTGTTATACTTGCTGAGCAATTAAATGCTCATTCTTGCTTTAAATCAAATATTTTCAGTTAAAACCGAGACTGCCGAAGGTTCCCGAAGGGACAAAGGCAAAGGAAAAGTTAACGAATAGAATTATATTATCCTAATATGTAATAGTTTATATTATGAAGGATTTATTCTTAAGAATGATGTAATATTTATTATTATTATGACGATGAATGATGTAATGGTTATAGAACCTGGGATTTGAGTGAGACATATTGTAATAATATAGTAATTGCATTTATGTCAATATTATTGTGATAAATGGGTAGTACCGTGATGCACTGGACCCAGGTTTAAAGGTAGACCTGGATTTGGGGGCGTTACAATAGGTCTGGTCCGTCGCTATAGTTTTTAGTGACGGGTCCGTCGCTATATGGGGTTCGTCGCTAAAGGCTATAGCGATGGACCAGACCTATGGTGACGGACTAAACCGTCGCCCGGTCCGTCGTTAAAAGGGGGTATGCTTGGTATGTCATTTAAGAGGGTATGCTCTTGATCTGTTCTGTATATATATATATATATATATATATATATATATATATATATATATATATATATATATATATATATATATATAATACGTTTTCAACGTTATAATTCAGTTAGGCCTATAATGGGTCAAACGACCTATTAACCAAGTTCGGCCCAAATTTCACTTCAGACTTGAATTTTTGTCCAAGCTCGGCTCGACTCATTCCCAAATAGAATTCGAGCGAGCTTTAAATGGGTTAAACGATCGGGCTTCTGGCTTGATCGACCTAATTGACAGTCCTCTTAATACTTGAGCTGAGAGATGGCGTCGGTGTCAGCGTTAGCGTCAGTACAAAACGTACAGTAGATGATTCGATCCACCTTGTTCAGGCTCATTGCGAGACATTTCCTTATTTTACCCATCTTTCTCTCTTTTTCTTTAATTTCTTTAATTGCATATGTAAATACATGAAATTTGACCTCTACAAAACCCTAGAATCGATTTGGAAACTTGAATCGAATTATTTTCAATGTGTTTTTTTTAATTAATGGCACTAGGATTCTTG
Source organism: Aralia elata (assembly GCA_034770075.1). Classification (NCBI taxonomy): domain Eukaryota; kingdom Viridiplantae; phylum Streptophyta; class Magnoliopsida; order Apiales; family Araliaceae; genus Aralia; species Aralia elata. The sequence goes on from CM068384.1 coordinate 26,379,782, forward strand.
AGTTTTTGAGATTTCAATCCCTCCAAAACCAATCCGTATATAATCTCCCTCCAATTCCATCCAAAACACACATTTTTATTTGATCATTAATATTTTTATTACTAATAATTCAGCTAAATTAATAAATACTTTATGATGATAAGATTACTTTTACAAAAAAATATTAGATTCATTGAATAATTTTAAGCTAAAACTAGTAAGTATTTTATTCATTAATTATTATTGAAGCAAAAAATGATGTCGCAAGAATGACAACTATTGATTAAGTATTAAGTGTCATTAAATTAATTATAAACATATCATTAATATGTTGGAAGAATGACAACTATTAGTCTTGGTTAAAATATCAAGTGTCATTAAATTAATTATAAAAATATCATTAATATATATTCACTCTGATAATAATAATTTTCTTTTGACAATATCAACGGCCTTATAAAAATTATTATGTTAAATGATCATATCCATCAAAATGATAGTGAAAAAATAGACGCATATAGTATATGTTAAAGCACAAGAAACATGTTATAAATGATACTAGTATACTACAATTTAATACTCCATCCGTTCTAAATTATAAAATTATAATTAACTTTTTAAAAGTCACTTTCAAAACTCAAAATTAACATTTTCAAACTCAAAACCTAGTGGTACATGTTTAGCTAAATTGAATTGACATCATTCTCGATAAATTACTATTTTTTTTATTTTTGCATTTATAGAACTAACACTAATTTATCAAGGAGATTGTTGTTTACAATCAGCCAGAACCTAATGCCACCTGACGTAGCTAACCTCCATGAAAATGCTAATGAAAAATACAAATTACATGGATTATTTGATGTTACTAGTACAAGTTATTCTGAGTTCACTCATTTAGTACATTAAACATTCGGACTACAAGAGATTACAAAAATTTACAACGGTACAAAGCAGTACTAGAATGGAAGGGAATATCCTTGGAGATAGGTAGAATCAACGCCAGACTCTCGCAACAATGCCACCCTCTCGGTCCCCGCCACCTTTAAAGGAAAAAATTGATAATCAGAAAACAGAGGGCCGAAGAGATGTATTGCTTGAAATCAATTTATCTGACCAAGATTCAAGAATAGAGTTGTGAACAAGCCGAGTCAAGCCAAGTTTTGACTTATCGAATTCGAGTTCACTTTAAAGTTAAACGAGCCAAGCTAAACTGGGCTTAAGCGAGTTGCTAAAAGACTAGGCATACTCGACCCGGACCAAAACAAGCTAGACAACACATTGTTCGAGCTTGTTTAACTAAAAAGCAAAGGAACTTGTTCGAGTTCGGCTCGTTTAATGAGCTTGAGTCGGGCTTAATCAAGCCAACAGCCTGGTTTGTTTACAGCTTTATCCAAGAATAACTAAAACCTTAAATTGACTAAAAATGGAATTGCTAAAACGATACCAAAAAGATATTAAATATGAACATCGTCAAAACATTTTTTTTCTGTTATTTCTGTTTTTTTTCTCTTATTTCTGTTTTTTTTTCTGTTATTTCTGTTTTTCTTTATTTATACATACGCGAGTATCACTTAATAGATGTATGTAAAAGACAAAAGCTATCAACATATACCTCATAAATGCCATAGGGCTCCAATAGTCTCTGCAAAGCTAGCATCTTCTCAAAGTCACCTGTGAGCTGGGGAAAAAATATAACAAAAATGTTATTAAAAAAAAAAGACGACGCCGACTGAAAGAAAGCATGTACAAAAGGGCCCACTTGAGTTGAATTTGAATGCCCTTGGACCTTGACACTGACAGGAATAAATAGGTCTTGTTCCTTCACATTGCATCACATCATTCAAACCAAGAAAAGCACTGGCATTCTCATCACATTCAAGCTGCAGAAAACACCCCCTAGACTCCCCATGCTTTATCTCCCTCACTTCATGTAACTTCCATGTGTAGTGTTCTAAAAATACTTTATAATACTTGAAATGAATTTGTGAAGCATTAAAAGAATATTCTTTCGGTAATTTTTCGTTTAAAATTTTAAAAAATTACATCTACTATATGTTTTGTATAGTATAACAAGTATATACAACAAGAAAAAAAATAAGTGAGACTTGATGTAATATTGCAATTGAAATGAAGGCAATATGATAGAAAGCAATATATTAGAAGACAAAAGATGGTGAAGTATTTTTCTACTCTTTGCTTTTCTTACACCAACACATATTGAATAACCAACAAGCCTCTTTATAAGACTAATACACAACTAATACATAATATAATAGACTAAACATAAGACTCCTAAAGATAGCTAAATACTCCTACTATTAGGTAGGAAACCAAAGGACACATAAAACTTCCAAAAGACACATAAGACTTCCAAAAGACACATAGGACTTCCAAAAGACTCATTTTTAATTTCTCAACAATCCTTCCCTTAAACTGATGTTCCATACAAAACATTCAGTCTAATAAGAGTCAAACTTTTAAACGTTATTTGAAGTGCAAATACCAAGAAGCTTCCTGAGCTTCTGAAATGCAGGGAATTTGAGAGGCTTTGTTAAAATGTCAGCAATCTGGTCTTCACTTCTGCAGTAAATAAGATTAATGACTCTATCATTCGTGAGATCCCTCAAGAAATGATACTTCACATCTTATAGCTTGCTTCGACCATGTAAAACAGGATTTTTTGAAAGCTTTATTGCTGAACTGTTGTCACAATAAATCTGAGTAGGTCCATCCTCTTTCCAATGCAGTTCTTTAAGAATTTTCTTTAGCCAAATAGCTTGACAAGCACAAGCTGACAATATGTTGCTTCTTCGATGACCATGAAACAGCTCATGTCCCCATCATGAAAACATACCCAGATGTGCTTTTTATATCATCTGAATCTCCTGCATAATCACTATCCGTAAAGCCAAACAAATATGACTTTTCTCCCTTCTTGTAAAACAACCCAAACTCCTTAGTACCTTACAAGTATCGAAAAATTCTTTTTGCAGCCAAGAGATGAATCTCAGTAGGACACGCCATGTACCTACTAATCACACTTACAACATGCATGATATCAGGTCTTGTTGCCGTTAAATACATTAACTCCCCACTATCTGTTTGTAAAGACTGTCATCAACTTTCTTTCCTCCATTATCTTTGTTTAGCTTTAAACCAAACTCAGATGGTGTATTTACAGGATTACAATCCTTCATTTGAAACTTGTCCAAAATTTCTCGCACATACTTCTTTTAAGAAATAAAAATTCCATCAGAGGACTGTACCACTTCAATCCCAAGAAAGTAATGCATCAAACCAAGATCGGACATCTCAAATTCAGCTATCATGGATTTCTTAAAACTTTCAAACACGGTTGAATTTCCAGTATAGATTACATACAAACTAATAATGAGCATTTTTCTCCATCTTCAATCTTTATAAAAAGTGTATGTTCATAAGGATATTTTTGAAATCCTTCCTTCAAAAAATAAGTTTCTATACGATTATACCAAGCCCGTGGAGCTTGTTTTAATCCATATAGAGCCTTCTTTAACTTATACACTTTATGTTCATTACCAATTTTCACATAACTAGGAGGTTGATCAATAAATACCTCTTCTTTCAAATCTCCATGCAGAAAAGCTGATTTTACGTCCAACTGGAAAATAGGCCATGAGTTTTGAGCTGCCAATGCAATCACTAATCTGATTGTGTCATGCCTTGCAATCGGAGCAAAGACTTCTTTATAATCAACACCAAACTCCTGTTTGTAGACCTTAGCCACCAAGCGTGCCTTGTGCTTGTCAACTTCTCCATTCTCCTTCAGCTTTGTCTTGTAAACCCACTTTACACTAATTGTTTCATGCCCTTTGGGAAGATCACAAAGCTCCCAAGTATCATTTCTTTTTATGGCTGTAATTTCTGCATCAATAGCCTTTCTCTATTTTGATTCTTTGATAGCCACTTTGAAAATAGTAGGATCACAATCTGAAAATAGAGCAAAATGTGTAAGTGGATCATCACCTTGGTCAACTCCAGTTACCTCATAATCAGTCATCCATGTTGGTCTTCTTCGAACACGTTGAGGCCTTTGTGATTCAGCTGCAAATGGCTTTGATCAGCTACTGGAACATTTTGAGTGGGTCCCTATTCTTGCTCATTTTTCACAGGCTCCTGCCCTTTCTCATCATCATCAAAATCTGCTGGAATATTTTATTGAACACCATTTTCATTCCATGACCAGGTGCTTTTTTCATCAAAAACCACATCACGACTGATAACTATTTTCATGGTGCTAGGATTGTATAGCTTATAAGCTTTGGACTTATCACTAACACCAAGAAAAATATATTTTTCTCCCTTGTCATCTAGTTTCCTCCTCTTCACATCTGGAATATGAGCATAGGCAATACACCCAAAATTTTGGAAATGATCTACAACAGGTTTCCTTCCGCTCCATGCTTCTTCCGGTGTCATATTTTGAACAACATAAGTGGGACTTCTGTTCAAAATATAAATGCTCCAATTAACAGCTTCAGGCCAGAAGGTTTTTGGAATGCCACTCATATTTAAAAGGCTTCGCACTATATTCATAATAGTACAATTTTTCCTTTCGTACACTCCATTCTGTTGGGGTGTGTAGGCTGTTGTAAGTTGCCTCTTGATTCTATGAACCTCACAGAATTTTGCAAATTCATGTGAGTTATACTCTCCACCACGATCAGTACGAAGAACTTTGATGGGATTGCCAACTTCTTTCTCAACGAGCACTTTATAGCTTTTAAAGGCTCTAAAAGCTTCAGATTTTTCTTGCAAAAAATAAACCATGTTTTACGACTATAATCATCAATGAAGGTAATTATGTATCTTTTACCTCCATTAGATTGTGGTGTTATTGGCCCGCAAATATCGGAATGAACAATTTCCAATGTCTTCTTCGCTCTACAAGATTTTCCTTGTGGAAACGGATTGCAGTGTTGTTTGTTAACAACACACTGTTCACAAACTTGAGAAGGAGCTGTAATTTGAGGAAGACCTGTCACCATGTTCTTCTGTTGTAGTGTTTTTAATCCACCAAAATTCAGATGCTCATAACGGAAGTGCCATAGCCATGCCTCATCCTTCACTTTCGTTGAGAAACATGAATGAGTAGTGTTGCGGAGATAAAGCGGGAACATACGATTTGCTGTCATGTTAACTTGAGCAATTAAGCCCAACTTTGCATCTTGAATCTGACATACTCCATCTTTGATAGAAATCTCGTATCCCTTTTCTTGCAACTGACCCACACTAAGCAAGTTGGTCTTTAATTCTGGCACAAAAAGAATATTAGCAATAGTGTGGGTGGAATTTCCTTTAGTTTGAATGGTTACCTTTCCTTTCCCCATAACAGAAACTGTGGAATTGTTACCAAACTTAACAGAACTGTGAAAAGATTCATTCAAGTCAGAGAATGCATTCTTATCTCCACACATGTGATTGCTGCAGCCAGTGTCTAAATACCACATGTTTTGTTGAGTTTCTTCCTTCACGTGACACGCCATCAAAAGAGACACTTCTTCTTTCTCTGCAAAATTAGTTTTTTCTCCACTTTGTCTATTCAAAGCAGTTTCACATTCTGACTTATAATGACCATACCTATGACATCTGTAACATTCAACATGAGACTTGTCTGCTGACTTTGGTCTATAAGTTGTTGAGTGGTAGCCACCACGTCCTCTGCTTCTTCCTTGAAATTGACTTTCTTGATGCAAATAATTTTGTTATTGATTCCAACGATTATTGTTAAATCTGCCTCCTCTACCTCGATCATTGCCCCTACCTCGTCCTCTTTGAGCTCCACTGGGTGTAAAGTTATTATTTGATGAGGCCTTCAATGCTTGTTCTTCTTTCTCTTGCTGGTTAATTGTTTTCTCATGAACCAATAAGGAACTTTGTAACTCATCAATGGAAAGTTTATCAACATCATTAGCTTCTTCTATAGAACAGACAACAAAATTAAATTTTGGTGTCAAGGATCGAAGAATTTTCTCAATAATGGTTACATCCTGTCTTGTCGCCATGGATTCATATTTGATTAACGATTGTCATCGTTCTTGAAAAATAGTCTGTAACTGATTCTCCTGATTTCATTCGAAGCATTTCGAACTCCGAACGAAGTGCTTAAAGCTGTTGCCTCTTAGTCCTTGTTGTACCTTGATACTTCTTCTTCATGGAATCCCAAATATCGTTGAAAGTGTCTTTGCTAAGAATTGTTTCCAAGATAGGACGATTAATAGCCTGAAAAAGATAATTTTTTTCCTTCAAATCCTTTAGCTTTCTCCCTTCCAACTCTGCTTTTTGGACATCTGTTGCATCTTTTTCTGGTTGTCCAATTCCAGATTCAACAATTGGTCAATATTCTTTTGACCATAGAAAATTCTCCATTAGCATACTCCAATGGTAATAGTGACCATCAAAGCGTGGGATCGCCGCTTGCATAAAATTAGAATATGAAGCCATTGTTTCACTACTTCTACAGAAATAAGAAAAACAAAAACAGGTGAGAAAATAAAGTTGCTGCTATTGTGGTCTGTTTAAGAACTTTCACACTATTTCGGAACTCACACTTTTCTCTCCTATTTCTAGCTCTGATGCCACTAATGTAATATTGCAATTGAAATGAAAGCAATATGATAGAAAGCAATATATTAGAAGACAAAGGATGGTGGAGTATTTTTCTACTCTTTGCTTTTCTTACACTAACACATATTGAATAACCAACAAGCCTTTTTATAAGACTAATACATAACTAATACATAATATAATAGACTCAATATAAGACTCCTAAAGATAGCTAAATAGACTCCTACTATTAGGTAGGAAACCAAAAGACACATACAACTTCCAAAAGACACATAGGACTTCCAAAAGACTCATTTTTAATTTCTCAACAAGACTGTCTAGGTGCCTAAGAAAATAATGCCTAGTCCGCCTAAACGACCTAGGTTCTAGGTGTCCCCTCTGCCATCTAGGTTCGCCCAACGATTTTTAGAATACTACTCGTGTTTCCACCTTTGGCATGAAATCTACTAAGTCCCTTGCCTGATATTGTGTAGAACCTCTAATTGACCTTTGCATCTACGACACAAAACCCGAACCTTGAAATTGTTGTAGTTCCGATGAGTCCAGTGTCCATCATTTATTACTCTTCTTGCTTCTAGTTTCTCTCTTAAACAAGTCTACAATAACTCAAATGAGAGAGAGAGAGAGAAAGAGAGAGAGAGAGACAGACGGTAGGCTTCCTCCAACAACTGAGATCCTAATAGGTTTTGATTTGTAACAGTTAATTCTAGAAACTTATCCAAATTCCAAAGTAGATTGCAGGAGTAAGGACTATTTATTACCACATTTTAATTGGTTTCTAACTAAATAACAAACACATGGTGCTTGCCAAATTCAGCTTTCAATGCTCCAAATTATGAATCAAATAAGTAGATGAGTAGTGTTGCCCGATTTCACAATCAGCAATTACGTGCAAGTATACACGATCAACAAGTAATAAAGTGATAAGAACAAAGTGTCGAACCCACAGGAATTATTATGCTTAATATCTCCAACTGTCAATTTAGATTATGGCTATTCTATTAAACAATCGCAATTTGAATATTGATTGAAACTAATTAAATTAACACTATTACTGACAATAATCACAAAGGTGGAAATTCAGATTTAAAAAGATTAAGACTACAATATCCCCAATTATATATCATAAACCAATCTATCTATACATTCCAATTATTCACTTCATTGGAGTTGTTAACAGAAATTCAATTGTATTTATAAGCCCTTTTCCAAATGATCAAATAAATCTATCTAATCCAATTAACTCTGCGATATTCCTATGCAAAACTAAAGGATTAAATTCATTAAGCTTTAATTTCCAATAATTACATGCACTAAAGAGATATCCCTATTCACTTCACAATCCTAATTATTCAACACATGCAAATAATTAAAAATACATGTTATCTCATCCAGTTCTAACCCTAGATTGCATCTCCTGAATTCATCTAGAATATTATGCTAGTTATCGGCCAAACAATTTAATCAATAAGCATAGAATAAGATAGACAACTCAAATTGATTGAATAACTGAAACCAAATAGATAATTAATTCATAAATGCAACTTGTTCAATTGTAGCCTTAACTAAGGTTTTAGTTCATACTGACAATAAAAACTAGAATACCACACAAAGTCATCATATTTAATTACAAATCAGAGATAAAAGATTAAAAGAAAACTCAATATAATCTCTAGCACTCCAATCTGAATTCCTCACGATACTTGACTTGATCTTCAATCTCCTTGTCAGCTCTGAAAATTCAATCTCTGAATATGTCTGTGTGTTATTTTTAATCAAATCCTTGATCTTATATTTATATCTTCCTTTAGTCTCCCAATCATAATAATAGATAGAATCTTTGTTCACTTCAACCTTTCCAAAATAACTGAATGCTGACAAACTTTAAAATTCCACCAGCCGCATTCTCGCCCCGGTTAGAAGTTCTGCACAAGAATCCTCGCCCCGGCGAGAAAATAAGCCATGACTTCTCGCCCCGGCGAGGTTGCCCTGCACCCAGTTACTTTTTCTCCTTCTAAACTGCAACCAGCCTCTACCTACAAAAGCAGTACGAAAACAAATAAAAAGATACTAAAAACACTTAAAGACTGTAAAGAATTAAGTCAAAGACGTATCAAACTCGTAGGTTAAAACCTACTCATCAAATACCCCCAAACTCGAAACTTTGCTTGCCCTCAAGCAAAAACACAAAACAAACCACAATACATCTAAACTAACTACCTACATGAATGCATATGCATGACTAACCATACTCAAGCAAATAATCAATAGACATCATAAAAATCCGGCCTCAGAAATCAGTAACTACCAATTCAACAGAACTTCAACCTTGTGCACCATCAACAAGCCAACTATTATCAGTTATGACTTACTCTCAACCCTTCCATAAGTGTGTGCAAAATATATCAAACCAATCAGAATATGAATTCAACTCTTAGTATCACAATGCTCAGAAAAAGATAAATTCACAGATTTTACTTTCCCGCTCAACTGCTATTCACTTGTCTTCTCATCATTTTTTTTCTCTTTTTTTTTACCGAGTGCGTTTTACGCTCCATCTCGTCATACATCTCGACTAGTGCAATGTTCATCTTTATTAGGTTATTCAATGTCACCCGTGTAACAAACTTTCAACCAACGACTCCCAAACCAGATGATTTTAGGGCGCTGAGTGAAAATACATCTCCTAAGGGCATACTCATTCAAATGACACCGACCACAAAGACAAACTAGTCAAGACCTGCTCTTATCTGTCTACATTTGTTAATTTTTCTTTTTCTTGCACTTAGACAGACATCGAAGCAGTATTTATTCAACAACTTTTTTTTTTATTATTTTTTCATTTTTTTTCCCGATCCAACAAGTGATAACAGTCTATATCTTCATGCGAGCACGTAGTACACCAAAGAAGAATCAACTCTTAATTACTTCGATACACATTCGTAAGCAATTAAAAACCAAGGATCTTAAGTAAAAACAACTAAAAACAATCAAACTCCAGATTTAGCAATCACTATCCATCCCATTAAACTGAATTAGAACTGATCAAGTTTCATCATCGGTCATCCCTAAATGACTTCCATTAATGCATTGCTTGAATACCTACTAAATGCAATACTATATGACCCTATGCTACTAAATTTTTGGGTTTTCTTAATTTGTTTTTTTATATATAGATGACTAATGGAAATAAAACTAAAATGCAACTAGATGAGCAAATTATAAAAATAAACCCCCCCAAACTCGAACGATACAATGTCCTCATTATGCGAAAAATAAAGAAAATAAAGAACAGAGGACTTCCCTGACAGGTCAAGAAGTAGGTCCGAACTCGTCATCATCATCTGGGGTTGGTGATAGAAAAATTTGCAATGGCTGCGCTTCTGGAAAATGAACAAAATCCCTCAACAGTTGCATATTAGAATACATATTTGCTATCGCTTGCGTACAACTCTGCTGATAAGCAAACATATGCTCCCGTCGATCTGCCAACCATTGATTTTGCCTCAATATGGTTTTATACTGAGAATCAATAAGGCGCTGCAGCTCACGAAATTGAAGGATGAACTTAGATTTGGCTATAGAAGTAGACGCTGAAGGACCCTCTGAAGGACCCGCTTCCTCATCATCTGATTCATGCTCTTCTTCAACAGCAGGAGAATGAACGATATACCCCATACCACGAGGATGTGACTCACCGCCTTCCCATTCCTTATAGCGTGCAATCAGACGGTGGTCCAAAAGTAACAAAGGTTGCTGCAAAGCTTCCTCAGCCCCCCAACGAACTCCCGCGCGAAGACATAATCCACAAATCAGGTAAGGGTATAGCAAACCACCCTGATTATGTAAATTCCGTAAAGTTCGGCGAATCGACGCCTCAATCAACTGGCCCACATTGATCTCAATCCCTGTCACAATAGCATATAACAATAAAGCTTTTTCCTTGGGTACATCACTCACATGCTGTGATGGCATCAGTTTAACAGAGAGGAAAACATACCATACCTTCCCATAACGACTCAAGTCCTTGCTATGGAACAAAATTACTGCACATGGCCCTCTGGATATCCAAGTCGTCCCACGTTTACACAAGTCAGTAACCACCTTTTCCAAATTCGGTCCCTCCTCAAGAAATCGAGTGTATCTACAGCGTGTATCAGGCCTCAAGTTATAGTATTCATTGATCGACTGGGCGCTGAATGAAACTGTCTTGCCCCGTATTGCAACCTCGCATGGAGCCGCGTCCTCTGCATTGGCATAAAATTCTTTGACAATGGCTATACATGCAGGTTCCGGATGGGCGGTGAATGTCTCCCATCCCCTCTCTACTATCTGAAGCATCATCTCACCATCTACCACTTCGTCAGGTGTGAGACCACGCTCGGGAGTTAGAGCTTTACCCGATGTATATGATTCATATTTGTTAGCTGCCTCAGCACTGACAAATTTCTGTCTATCAAACTGCCTGGATGGTGTAGAAGATGAACCCTCACCCCGATGCCTTTTAGGAGCCATCACTGATCACTTAACAAACAAACACAAACGAAGATTCGGGAACGACCAGGCTAACACACCACAACTCCGCTATGCAGAACTAGGAACAACACTTCCCCCCAAACTCCAGCTCTACGAATTTCTAACTAAACTTTGCACAATTGAAGACACCAACACAAATTGTAATCCAGACAATCCAACCAAATCCCAACGAAAAGCAAAACTCAAGAATAAAGCATGAACATCACTGCCCAATACCAATTCCAAAAGAATTTGATCCAAACGAAGTAACAGAATTACCCAATGTAGGATACCTGACAGAGGCACGGTGCACTGGAGCATAATTGGTGATGTTAAGTGGTTAAACTGGTTAACTTGCTTCTTCAATTCGGTGCAAACCCTAGAAATCGTTCATGCAACGATAAAGCATATGGATATTGTGAATAGAACAGAGTATTTCTTCTTTTGAATGAGAGATGATGGTAGAACTGTATTCGTGTTTGGATTTAGAGAAGAGTGTGGTAGGGTTTGATTAGGAATCCAAGTGTGGGTAGAATGAGGGAGGAAATTAGAAGAGAAATCTGGAAGAATATGGTTTGGTTGGTATAGGAGAGGTAGAAATAGGAGTTGGACGAAGTTACATGGTTTTAGGAGTGAAAGAAACTGAATTGGGATCAGTTTTTAAAAACTGATTTCCGCGATTCTCGTCAGGGCGAGAAGTTTATACCTGAGAAGCTCGCCGGGGCGAGAATGGACAGAAAGGAATGGGCTGGAGCGAGAAAATATTGCGCTGGAGCGAGTTTTGGCAGAGAGGTTCTCGCCGGGGCGAGAAACCCTAATGTATTTTTCTTGCCGGGGCGAGAAACCCTAATGTATTTTTCTCGCCTGGGCGAGAATCATCTTTTCTGAAAAATGTTCTCTTTTGCTTTGCTCTTCTTGTCTTCAATTGGCACCATCCCAATAGCATGTCTCTCTACTTCTAATGCATTCCCCTAGGCTTATCCTTGTTCCAAAGAACAACATCATAAATGAGTCCGACTACGAAGGAATTGAAGAATTATTTCAAAACAAGAACACTGTAAACTACTACTAACTAAAACAAAATTATTAACTACACTAGATCTACGAAAGCAATAAAGTAGCATGATTGGGTTGCCTTCCATCAAGCGATTGGTTTATAGTCGTCAGCCCGACTTTCTCTGCGGTATTAAGCATCAGTTTGATCGAGAGAAGAGAGATAAATCACTGATACTTGTCGATCCACATCGCCTCCCCAATAATGTTTGAGTCGCTTACCATTAACCTTGAATGTGCGCTTTGAGTTTGGTTCTTCGACGTCAATTGCCCCGTGGGGAGCTACAACAGTAACAATGAAAGGATCTGACCACCTAGACTTTAACTTCCCAGGAAATAACTGCAATCTGGAGTTGAACAATAATACCGCCTGTCCCGGTTCGAATTTCCGATCAACTATTCGTTTGTCATGCCACCTCTTGACTTTTTCTTTATACAGCTTAGCATTTTCATAGGCTTGGTGACGAAACTCCTCCATCTCATTCAATTGAAGCAACCTTTTCTCGCCCGATGCTTGGAGATCAAAATTCATTTTCTGAATTGCCCAGTATGCATTGTGTTCAAGTTCGACCGGTAAATGACAGGCTTTTCTATAAACCATGCGATATGGTGACATTCTAATGGGATTCTTATAGGTCGTGCGATACGCCCATAAAGCATCGTCTAATTTCATTGCCTAATCCTTACGAGATGGGTTCACCACTTTCTCCAGAATTTGCTTAACTTCACGATTAGACACTTCCGCTTGGCCATTCATTTGGGGATGATAAGCTGTAGCAATCCTGTGTTTGACTCCATATTTAGCTAACAACTTGGTGAACTGCTTATTGCAAAAATGGGTACCTTCGTCACTGATTATGGCTCTTGGTGTACCGAATCGAGTAAAAATATTTTTCTACAAGAACCGTAGAACCACTTTGGCATCATTTGTGGGTAATGCAGTTGCTTCAACCCATTTTGATACATAATCCACAGCCAAAAGTATGTATTGATTGTTAAATGACGACGAAAATGGCCCATAAAGTCAATACCCCATACATCGAAGAGTTCAACTTCAAGGATAGTGTTGAGAGACATTTCATGCCGTTTCGAAATGTTGCCAACCCTTTGACATCTATCGCACTTTAGAACAAAAAGGTGGGCATCTTTGAACAACGAAGGCCAGAAAAACCCTGATTGCAGGACTTTTGCTGCAGTTTTTTCTCCCCCATAATGTCCTCCATACTCTGACGAATGGCAACGAGTCAATATGCTCTCTATTTCTTCTTGAGGCACATAACGTCGTATCATTTGATCCGCACAAGTTTTGAAGAGAAATGGTTCATCCCAGAGGTATTGCTAAATATCATGGAGAAATTTCTTTCTTTGTTGAGAAGTGAAATCTTGCGGAAGTACGTTACTGACTAAGTAGTTCACGTAATCAGCATACCAAGGGACTTCGGTGTTGATACGAAATAGCTGCTCATCTGGAAATGACTCATTAATTACCATTTCATCCTTTTTCTGAATGTCAGCATTCTCTAGCCTCGAAAGATGATCAGCCACCTGATTCTCCGTACCTTTCCTATCTCGAATTTCTAAGTCAAATTCTTGCAACAAAAGGACCCATCGAATCAACCTTGGTTTAGCATCCTTCTTTGCAATCAAGTATTTGATGGCTGAATGATCAGTGTAGACTATCACCTTGGTTCCAATCAGATATGCTCAAAATTTATCAAAGGCAAATACTACTACAAGTAACTCTTTTTCTGTAGTGGTGTAATTCAATTGTGCATCAGTGAGTGTCTTACTTGAGTAATAAATGGTGTGAAAAATCTTATCTCTTCGCTGTCCCAACACAGCTTGCACTGCATAATCACTTGCGTCACATATCAACTCAAAAGGTAAGGTCCAATCGAGAGCAACTATGATCGGAGCTGTGACTAACTTCTTTTTCAGCACTTCAAAGGCTTCGATGCAAGAATGATCCATCTGGAAGGGAACATCTTTCTCAAGGAGTGAACACAATGGTTTTGAAATTTTTGAAAAGTCCTTGATGAATCGACGGTAGAATCCTGTATGTCCGAGAAAATTTCTAATGCCTCTTACAGATGTTGGTGGAGGTAGCTTTTCAATGGTTTTGATCTTTGCTCTATCCACCTCTAAGCCTGCTTCGGACACCTTGTGCCCCAGAATAATCCCTTCTTGCACCATAAAGTGGCATTTTTCCCAATTAAGCACCAGATTTGTCTCTACACAGCGCTTCAACACTAAGATGAGATTGCCAAGACACAAATCAAAACTATCACCGAATACCGAAAAATCATCCATGAATACCTCCAAGTTCTGCTCAACCATATCCGAGAAGATAGCCATCATGCATCGCTAAAATGTATCTGGTGCATTACATAACCCGAAAGACATTCTCCGGAATGCGAACGTTCCATAAGGGCATGTAAAAGTCGTTTTCTCTTGGTCCTCCGGAGCTATTACTATCTGATTATATCCTGAGTATCCGTCAAGAAGGCAGTAAAACTGTTGTCTGGACAACCTATCCAATATCTGATCAATAAATGGCAGTGGGAAGTGATCCTTGCGCGTCGCTTTGTTCAACTTGTAGTAATCCATACACACTCGCCAACCTGTAACTGTTCTTGTAGGAATGAGTTCATTATTTTCGTTTTCAACCACTGTCTTTTCCCCCTTTTTAGGCACACACTGTACAGGACTTACCCAAGAACTGTCTGAAATCGGATAGATAATACCGACATCTAACCACTTGATGATTTCCTTCTTCACTACGTCCTTCATGATCGGATTTAATCTTCTTTGTTGCTCAATAACCGGTTTTGCTCCTTCTTCAAGCAGAATTTTGTGCATGCAACACGACAGACTGATTCCCTTGATGTCTGCTATTGTCCACCCAATTGCTATTTTATACTCACGCAAAACCCTTAACAGTTTTTCTTCTTGAGATTCATTCAAATGAGAAGAAACTATTACTGGTAGCGTGTCAGAGTCTCCCAAGTAAGCATACCTTAGATGTGATGGAAGGGGTTTGAGTTCAAGTATAGGTGGTTCTTCCACTAATGGTTTGGACCTCTTTTCTCATTCTTTTGGCTGGTCAAGTGTATCAAATTGCCTGTTAAATTTCTGAGAAATAGGTAACGCGTCTAAAACCTTGACATAATCCCACTCATCCAAATCATCAAAAGTGTCTATCCCAACCAGAGCAGCTTCTAATGGATCTTCACAATAACTTGCACTGGTTCGCTCATTCACGATTTCATCCATCAGGTCTATCCGCAAGCATTCCTCGCCTTCCTTAGGGAATTTCATTTATTTAAACACGTTGAAGGTGACTTCCTGATCTTGAACTCTCATTGTCAATTCACCTTTTTGTACATCTATCAACGTTCTCCCTGTTGCTAAGAATGGACGACCTAATATGATGGGGATTTCTTTATCCTCTTCGTAATCCAAAATGACGAAGTCAGCAGGGAAGATGAATTTATCAACCTTAACCAAAATATGTTCCACAATACCCCTCTCGAATATGTCACTGACCTGTCTGCCAACTGCAGGCTGATGTTTGTCAGTTTTGGTGCCTTTAGCCCAAGCTGAGTGTAAACTGATAACGACATTAAATTGATGCTAGCTCCTAAGTCACACAATGCCCTTCCAGAGAACTGGTTACCAATTACACATGGAATATTGAAGCTTCCTGGATCATTTAGTTTGGGTGGCAATTTGTTCTGCAAAATTGCACTGCATTCCTCGGTTAATGCCACTATCTCGAATTCTCCCAGTTTTCTCTTATTTGACAACACCTCCTTCATGAATTTTGCATAACTGGGCATCTGTTCCAGGGCTTCTGCAAATGGTATGTTAATGTGCAGTCTCTTGAAAACATCTAAGAATCTGAAAAATTGCTTATCTAACTTAGCTTTTTGCAATCTTTGAGGGAATGGTACGGGAGGCACTACACTATCTGGCTTGAGTTCCTTTGACTTTGCCTCCGAACCTGTATCCTTCACCTTTTCTGATTCGTTCGCCTTACTTTTCACCGGGGCTTCCTCATCTTCATTCTCCACAACTGTTTCTGGTTTAGAATTTCCTTTAACCGTATTAGGTAGCTCTTTTCCACTCCTTAAGGTGACTACCTTGCAATGTTCTTTTCCATCCGTTCTTGGATTAACCTCTGTATCGCTTGGAAGTGCTCCTTATGGTCGATTGTTCAAGACGTGAGCCAACTGTCCCAGCTGATTTTCCAAGTTCCTAATTAACACTGCCTGGCTTTTCACATTCAAATATACCTGAGTTAACAGCTTATCTTGATCATTCATTCTTTTCTCAGACGCTGTGATGAATCTTGCCAATGATTCTTCTAAATCGGTTTTCTTTCTGCATGTTGTGGAGCTTGGTTCTGAAAACCTGGGGGATTCTGTGATCTTGGAGCTGGATTTTGAGTCTGAGTGTTATTGCTCCAAGAGAAACCGGATGATTCTTCCACCACGGATTATAAGCATTCTGATATGGCTGTTGCGGTCTGTTATAACTCCCCAAATACTGTACCGATACAAGATTAATGGCACAATACTCCGTCGGATGTGCACCTGCACATAGCTCACACACATAGGCTACTTGCTGGACTTTCGATTCTGCCAAAGCTTCAATCTTCTTAGACATGACTACCATCTGAGCTATTAGTGTCGTGACCGCATCTAGTTCCAATACTCTAGCTACCTTTTGTTAATTCATTCTGGAAGTTGGCCATTGATAGTTATTTTAGCCATAGTCTTTAATAAAGTGAAAGCTTCCTCAAAATTTTTATCCATAAGTGCTCCTCCCGCAGCTGCATCAATGCATGTTCGAGTGTCATTATTCAACTCATTGTAGAATGTCTGAACTTGTAGCCACTTGGGTAGCCCATGATGTGGACATTTTCTCAATAACTCCTTGAACTTTTCCCAAGCCTCGTATAGTGACTCTCCATGCTGTTGCCCAAATGTAGAAATCTCGTTTCTCAACTTAGCCGACTTAGCTGGCGGAAAGAATTTCGATAGGAATTTCTGAGCTAGATCATCCCAAGTTGTGATGGATCCTGGCGGAAGTGAATGCAACCAACTCTTTGCTTTATCTCTTAGTGTGAACGGAAACAGAAGTAATCTCACTGTATCATCTGTCACATTAGGATATTTGAATGTATCACAAATCTCTAAAAAACTAACCAAGTGTTCATTCGGATTGTCGTTAGCTAATCCCTAAACTGTACCGCATTCTGAAGCATATGAATTGTTCTCGGCTTGATCTCGAAGGAATTAGCGGTGATAACTGGTCTCGTGATGCTCGATTTGATCTCGTCTATCTTAGGCATAGCATATTATCTCAATGATTTCTGTTCTTCGTTAGCCATATTCTTTTTCTCAATTGTTTCCTGACAGAATTTTCTCAACTGACGTAGCTTTTTCTCAAGATGATCCTCACACTGCACGAGTTCCGGTTGTTTTGATCGCGTTTGCATAAACGAATCAAAAGACACCTCACACAAGAAAAAAACAAAAGAAAAATAAGTTTGCTTAATTAGAACAGACTTAATTAAACTGAAATTGAAAATTATAAACAAAATAGCTCCCCGGCAACGGCGCCAAAAACTTGTTGCCCGATTTCACAATCAGCAATTACGTGCAAGTATACACGATCAACAAGTAATAAAGTGATAAGAACGAGTATCGAACCCACAGGAATTATTATGCTTAATATCTCCAACTGTCAATTTAGATTATGGCTATTCTATTAAACAATCGCAATTTGAATATTGATTGAAACTAATTAAATTAACACTAGTACTGACAATAATCACAAAGGTGGAAATTCGGATTTAAAAAGATTAAGACTACAATATCCACAGTTATATATCATAAACCAATCTATCTATACATTCCAATTATTCACTTCATTGGAGTTGTTAACAGAAATTCAATTGTATTTATAAGCCTTTTTCCAAATGATCAAATAAATCTATCTAATCCAATTAACTCTGCAATATTCCTATGCAAAACTAAAGGATTAAATTCATTAAGCTTTAGTTTTCAATAGTTACATGCAGTAAAGAGATATCCCTATTCACTTCACAATCCTAATTATTCAACACATGCAAATAATTAAAAATACATGCTATATCATCCAGTTCTAACCCTAGATTGCATCTCCCGAATTCATCTAGAATATTATGCTAGTTGTCGGCCAAACAATTTAATCAATAAGCATAGAATAAGATAGACAACTCAAATTGATTGAATAACTGAAATCAAATAGATAATTAATTCATAAATGTAACTGGTTCAATTGTAGCCTTAACTAAGGTTTTAGTTCATACTGACAATAAAAACTAGAATACCACATAAAGTCATCATATTTAATTACAAATCAGAGATAAAAGATTAAAAGAAAACTCAATATAGTCTCTAGCACTCCAATCTGAATTCCTCACGATGCTTGGCTTGATCTTCAATCTCCTTGTCAGCTCTGAAAATTCAATCTCTGAATATGTCTGTGTGTTATTTTTAATTCAATCATTGATCTCATATTTATATCTTCCTTTAGTCTCCCAATCAGAATGATAGGTAGAATCCTTGTTCACTTCAACCTTTCCAAAATAACTGAATGCTGACAAACTTTAAAATTCCACCAGCCGCATTCTCACCCCGGCGAGAAGTTCTGCACAAGAATCCTCGTCTCGGCGAGAAAATAAGCCATGACTTCTCGCCCCGGCGAGGTTGCCCTGCACCCAGCTACTTTTTCTCCTTCTAAACTGCAGCCAGCCTCTACCTACAAAAGCAATACGAAAACAAATAAAAAGATACTAAAAACACTTAAAGACTGTAAAGAATTAAGTCAAAGACGTATCAAACTCGTAGGTTAAAACCTACTCATCAAGTAGTACACACATACATATAAATATGTATCATCCAACTCTAAAGATACTTATCTAAACCTTTCAGCTGATGATTGAAAATTTCAGATAAATGTCTCACCTCTAATGTTATCGTATGATCAGAGACATCTACAGGTTTGGCCTGGAAGATGCTGGCAATATCTAGGGCATCCCTCCTAGAAGCAGGATTCACAACAACTTTTATTAACATGAGCTCCCTCTCTGCGAATGGTGAGTGAGTAATATCCTTAACCTGAACAAACCACCAACAAATTTGATTTTGTTAACCATTTCACCTCTCAGCTTAGATGTCACGGATAAAAAAGGAGTAATCATAGAGCTTAAGATGAACTCTCAAAAAAACAAAAAATAAAATAAAACTACATGAGCAATGATCTTGTCAGTGAAAAATTATGAGTTAAGGGCCTTTGGGAGAGAGGTTACACAAAATCCATTTAAATAGATTGCTCTCACATTGTAGCAAAAATTTTGTCGAACAAGAGTATAACATACAAATTACTAATATCAAACATGTGAAAATCTATTTTTTTTGTATATGATATGGATGGTTAAAAAGTAATTCTAAGTAGTTCGCATACTTCAAGAACTATTTGTATAATAGGTATAGGGTATACAAAAACAGAATCAACAGCCAATTTATATATGAGCAACTACTATTAATCATTCTAAACAGATGGCAAATACTATAGAATCCAAAAATCTGAGGAATTTTAAAAACCAGAAACTGATCTGTCATATCCCAAAAATCTTATCTAGACAACATAAATAAATTCTTCACCTCATGAAGATCCATCAATTTGTGAATCTGCTGAACCAACATGGCAATACTCTCATCAGTTCCAGGAACAACAGTTGTGATGCGAGAAAGCCCATTCATTTCAGCAGGGCCCACAGCCAGACTCTGAGAGAAAATTAAAAACCCATCAGATCAGCATGTCGTACTGATAAGAAATTTAAAAAAGAAGCGTCAAAGGAAAACAGCATTGACCTGGATGTTATAATCTCTTCTCGCTATAACTCCAGTGACTATGTTGAGAACTCCAGGAGCATCATTGACGAGCATACATAACGTGTGCGACTGATTTCCACTTGACTGTAATATTTAATTGAGAGCATTAAGATGATGTATACGTTGATTAATTGAGAGCATTAATCAATGGAATAACCATGATATTGACAATTTTTGGTTATCTGGATAAGACTGTAAAAGTAATATTGCATCCACAAACTGCCATCGTGTTATAACTGAATTTTCTAATAAGGTTAGTTTAGTCCTTTACCAGGTCATATTAGGGGCATAAAGGTCTTTTGCAGCAAGTTAGTTAGGAGGGGTACATAAAAAAAAATCTAGGAACTCTTTGTGCGCATGATTGAAGCAATAACAAAATTCATTCCCTTTTCTTGATTCTTCTTCCTCTCTCTACATTTTTCTTCTTAACATTTGGTATTAGACCAGTGCAAATCCGTGGGCCACCCGTGGGCCATCGATTAAGGTAAGAGGGCTACCAAAATTCATAAAGTGAAGCAACCAACCAAGAAAAGGGCTACCTATTGCTAGAGTGAAGCTATCCGTGGACATTGGAACGGAAACGTGATGGCCCATCATAAACTCAAATGTGGTGTGGTCATATGGGTGTAGATCCTACATCGGTAAAATGGGATGATGGTGTGGAGTTGCTATCAACTTGGTTTCTCCCTCTTGGATAGCTAGCTTTTCAGGATGGGCTCTCTTATGCGCTCTATTCTTTACACATCGCAGTTAAAAACTAAAGTAGGTGGGTATAAGAACCAAGGTTAACAAACTAACTTAAATATCTGGGTAGTCGGTAAATTAACTAGCTAAGATAAGACTGACCATCATTTATGGTACTTCAGCATATGTAAAATAATGTAAACAAGCAGGGACGCAAAACCAGTCAAGAAATTTGATGGAATTTGACATCCCCCGCCCATCCCCCTATTCTGGGTGCGACACCCCAACCGTATGAATTAAGAACTTTTGCTACACTGCTATTCTTTACCTTTTCAAGCCAGAATAATCTTCGCAAACAAATACCTTTTATTAACAATGAGGTAAAATTTTATACGTCACCGATGAACTGACAGTAATAAAGTTAAAAGAACATGGAAAATAGCTTTTTTACATCTTCATCATAAACAAACCCCCAATGAGCATCAAGAACTTGATTAAGTGCAAAGTCATCTTCAGGCTCCATGGGATAAACATCACCCGTCATTCGAATAGAAACAAAAGCAGACAATTATGAGATTATTGGCTCATTGACTTAAAGAAGCATTGGGGTGTATTAGCATCAAAATAAGAAATTAGTATTTCCATATTATTATCATTACACAAGGTTTTATATTTTGCTGTTATCATTATTAACATGGATCAATGAAGGTTGGTTTCCTGAAGTAGCAATGTTCAGAACTATAGACTAAAATGCAATAAAATCAACCTCATTTTAGCAAACACCACCCATGAACCCCCTTCTGGTGCCTTTTTGGTCAATCAATAGTTAGGCGTGCTTACCCGATTTGAAACAAAGCTAGATGCTAATATTATCTTCCAATCAAAAGCATGCTAGAGAAAAGCCTAGCCAAGAGTATAATATCCGATACAACCAATTCTAGGTTCACTGGTACAGGATATCAAAATCTCGTAAATGCTATATACTGAAATTGCAGCAATACTAATTTGTAGAAAGAAGTAGACCAAAAGGTTGTATTCTATGTCTAATGTCACAAAATCTTATCATGTATGAGTGGAAGTATCAAACTCTTGATATAAATATAATCTTATGATTATTAATTAACTCATTTGCTACTTGTATATTTCTCAAGATATTCCTAATAAACAAAGAACCAAAGCCTCATTATTTAGGTACATTTCGTTTTTGCTCAACTTAATATTTATTGCAGAAGACAGCTAAATATGCTCCAGTGAAATTTTTATTTTCATTATACAACAGAATATTCTCCAGTTATTAATAGCACAATTTATATTTTAATTATTCAAATAGATAGTGCCGAATGCATTTGTAATTAAATTATTTTTCTTATAAATATATAAAAATTGAAATTGGTTGGACAGTTTTAAACTTAACACTCAAGTTATATTAGTCACCAAAACATTTAGAAACGATAATCTGTTCATAAGAAGAAATAATGTGCAATGCTTGCATGAAGAGAATAGTAGAGAAAAGCCTGCAAAGCAGAATTACATACCCATGAGCTAGTAGTGGTGCTGCCATTGAGTGGCCGACTAATATTTTGCACAAGAGCCCCGATATGCTTCTTTTTTTCAAGATCTGGATACGAAACTGCAGAAAAATTCCAAAAAGGAGCTGTCTCGCCAATCTTTTCCCGTCTCAGAGCAATCTATAAGTTACAAAATGTTCAAGAATTATAAAATATAGTAGATGCATCACCCTGGAAACTAAGTAAGAAGAGCTTATCCATAAAGTCCTCGTAACGAAAACAGCTTAGATGTTTACCCTTGGTAATAATGGACAAAAATTATATCCAGTCTTCCAAAAGTTCTCTCTTTTGGGTGACTTATCTTGTTCCGTTCAGACCCCTCCTCCCCCCCCCCCCCCTTTTCCTCTGATAATCTTGGTAGCAATTGTAACTAATTAACATAGAGCTAATTGGCTATTTAAAGTTACTAATGGAGGCACACCCGGAAAAGAGAGAAGTGTATGAGGTATCACTGTAAACAACCTTGTCTGACATCTACCTGATTGGTTAATCCCTGTACTAGACATAATGCTTATGAAAAAATAGTATAAGCAAATTACAACTTAAAAATTTAACGCTAGATTTTGCAGAGGAACTTAGAAAAACTTATGCATATGTGTCCTTGTGCGTTTGTCTACATATCCCGCATTACAATGTTGACATCTGACCTTTCCAGTTCTGGCAAGTTCTTTGATTCCAAATTTGCTTAAATTTCTCAGAACAGCAGCCATCTTCCCAGGGTCTCCAGTGACCTGAAACAACCACAAAATGATGAACTAGCCCTCTAATTGCTTCAATGGCCTGCAAAACAATTGGTGGCAACCAATTTGATAACCTTGCAGGTATTATCCAACAAAATTACTTGTACAATAATATACTCGGTGTCCTACTAGAACTTCCTACCTGATCAAATAATGTGACAAGGAATGTCAACAAGTGATGTAGGTATAACATGTATAAAGCTTACATATGTATAACATGTTTTTGTTTTTTTTTGGATAAAATATCCACTACAACCACCAAGTGGGCTATCCCAATTCCCAAGAACATATGCAGTATGCATAGCGTTAAGGAAGAAAATGATACCCTATGCTCCAAAGAAATGAAAACCTTCCTTATACAAGAAACCTTGAAAAAAGATGCATTATTAATGAAGTGATATTGGAGAAAACAGTTCTTCTAGTTCTTTATTTACTGGGTTCATCTAGGAATCCTCCACTGCTTTGGAAGAGGAAAAAGTCTTTAATCAAGATTTTGCAAGTTTTCAGCATTCATCTGATCATTAACTAACTGCATTTAACAGTACTTGAAGCTTTCGTTTCTTTGTACTCCAAGGCTAATTTATAGGACCACTCTCATGAAGAACCTATCGAAAAACTGAAAGATCCACAGTTTATGTATTTCTCGTCATTTTATGCAACTTCATGATTTCTAAAGCTTCATATCAAGACCATATTACTAACTAGACATATGAATGCTAAATTTAGTACATAATGGAGCTAAAATTAACCGTGAATTCAATTTTAACTGCAAAAAATATGAGAATGCATTGCTATTGCAGATGTGATATAATTATTTGTAGGGACTGTGAACAACTAGTATCTCCTATTCTCCTCCCAAACTTGTATTTCAACCATTATCATAATGTCGAAATCTCAAGAGTCAACATAGTATATAAACACTAGCATTGGCCGTAAGACTTTTATGCCTTTTGGCCAGCAAGAGCGGTTATGCCACCGACACAAGTAGCATGAATTAAACATCAAATACACATTTACGACCCAATCAAAGAAGTCTGCAAATCTAATAAATAAAAAAACAAAAGCAGGAAGAGATAAAGATTTAACAATAATACCTCTATCGTCAGTGACTGATTTGAAGCATCCACGATTTTCGCTCGAAAGATATCTACTAGCCACATGATCTACAGGTCATAATCAAAACTAATTTCAACAGTGAAAGCAGAAAAAACAATTAATTAACTGCAAATGCAGATAATCTTAAACTTTTAAATAGGGGCAATATCCATCATAACAGAGATTTTACCCGTTACCCATTGCTCAGACACAGGCACACAGCCATTGCTTGCTAATAATTTCTAAAAGAAACAAACGAAATAAACACAAATACAGACTAGCAAACTGACCAAAATGTGCTTAAACCTTTTCTTTCTACTTTAATATATATACAGTTCAAAGTTCCTATTAGATACCTTGTTATTTAGAAAGCCCAAAGCCAGTATAAATGTTGCCAAAAATTTAATTTACAGCATTTCAATGCAAGGATTTACACTTTGTTAAATGATCTGTTTGATTCTTCTTTCTTTCATGATCAGAAATATATTTTAATGAACACTTTGTGAATTTAATTTTCAGAACACTTCATACCTTAATTTATTTTGCAAATATCTACCTCTTCTTGTGATTTTATTTTTTATTTTTACTTTTATTTTATTTTTATTTTTATTTTTTTTTGGGGTTTGGGGGGGAGGGGGGGTGTTCCAAGTGGATGACACAGACAAGCAGCTTTTCCTGCTCAATTTTCATAACAGCTGTAGTGTTCCATCAGTTTTTCACCAGGGAGACGATGATCTAAAGCCCATTACAGAAAAATTAAGTTATTCATTCAAGAACTACGATAAAGTCAAAACCATGTCCTACCTCAGCTCGTGTGCTTGGATCTGCATGAAGCTTGATAAGCATCAGTTCACGTTCTACTTGTGGTTCCCTTGAGAGATCTTCAACCTGATACATCAGGTAGAAATAGGCAAAAGTTACACAAAAAACAATATACTTGATGCGTATTTCAAAACTAGAAAAATAAAGACAGAGACATAAAAAGCCTTAGAAGAAGGCTTCCATCATAACGCTCAGATCCTAGCCAGTCCGGAAAACAAAATAATAAATACTTGATGCATATTTCATATGATTTATGTTGGGAAATAAAAATGAAGCAGAACCGGTTTACATTTTATACAAGCTAATTGGTCCGCGAAAATTGTATTAATTTCTGCAATTAAAGGAAACTCAAGCCTACAAAATAATTATAAAATTTGATACTCCCCCTGTTTCAAAATTAGAGATATAATTTGACTTTTGAGGTCAAACGAGGAAATATTAAAATTTAAAATTGGTATAACTCATAAATGTTTAGAATGAAATAAATTTTGCGATTAATACTTTTTATTATTTACTATACAATTATAATAATTGTATCAACTAAAATTAAATAAATTCATATTAATTTGAAGTTTAATATGCCGTCTTTTAATCTCAAAAGTCAAATTATATTTCTAATTTTGAAACGGATGGAATATGTTTGAAAATGTTGTCTCAAGCAATTATTGCAAAACAAAAGATAAAATTAAAAAAAAAAAAAACAGCTCAGACACAAGTGCAAAAAGGTGCAGACCTAGGCTCACGATGAGGCAAGGCGCACCTCTAACGCCTTGTTTTGGCTAAGGCAAGGTGTGTTCAAAGAGCACGTGCCTTATTGAATTATTCTAGAATAAGGCTGAATGTAACTCGCATTTCCTCGCTCGCTACTTCCCTCCAAAAAACCTAAGAATTATACGTTGGCTAGAATCCTTATTTAGTCTAAATGTATTATTTGAGTGTTATAAGTGTGTATTCTAGGTTGAGAACCCAAAAGTGTAAGATGAAACCCTTTAAATGTGGGATAAATTATGTTCTTGTATGTTTAGGCCATATACACTCATGCGTGCAAGCCTTATTAAAGACCATATACCTAATTTCAAATCATACTACCAACACAAATGCAAAATGGAAGAATAGTTAAACAACAAGAAAACATTACATAAAAACTCAGTTATTGGAAAGGCAAAGCATAACCTTCAAGACATTCACAAGCTTGTTGAGCTGTGCTACAACTTGTTGCAAGACCTTTTCAGTGCCAGAGACAACAATGGTAAAAAGAGCCTTGTCCTTGTTCAAACCAACGGCAAGAGACTCAATGGTGTAGCCTCTCCTAGCAAAAACCCCTGCAATTCGATTAATTATACCTCTTTCGTCCCCAACAAACACTAAAATTGTGTGGCGTTTCACCCTGGATTTATGAATGTCAAAAATTAAAATCAAAATGGATAGAGATAGGCATGCATTTTATGTTAATATACATTTATAATGAACCAACTAGTACCATCACTTTCGGTCAAGTACTTCAACTATATCTTCATACACAAAACAAATATTGAATAGTAACATTAAACATGCATGCAGAACTTGTTGCAAACCTACGTACTTTACCAAACTAAAAAGTCATTTTAATCCATCAGAGATTGTGCTTTTATTTGCTCCCTCTGTTCCAACCCTTCTTCCTTCATTAGAATGACAAGTTCTTTTATTTATTGAGATACTGCTAAATTGTAGAGTACTAGGTTTCTAACCAATATCCATCAGTTGAGAGTGTGAAATGGACTATGACTGCCAAAGGAACCTACTAGACTTGGCATCAGCTTGATGGTCTATTGTGCATTATGCCTCTAAGGGAACTTCCCTCCATAGTAGGGGCGGATCTAAGTAAGGGACAGGGGGCAATTGACCCCACTGATTTTTCAGGGGTAAAAATGAAAGAGTAAAATTTTAGGGTGTTTAATAAATTTAAAGTTTAGATTGAAAAAGACTATCTCCGTTCCAAAATTAAAGATACATTTTGACTTTTTAAAGTCAATTCGCGAAATCCTAAAATTCAAAATTGATATGAAGTTATTTAGTTTTAATACGACAAATATAACAATTGTAAACTAAATATAAAGCATTATAATTATTAACTTTGTTGTTTTCAAAATTTGAACGAACTTATATCAATTTGAGTTTTAGGATTTCGTGAATTGATTTTAAAAAGTCAAAATGTATAACTAATTTTGGAATGGAAGTAATATTAAATTCTTCAAAGTTCATATCCTATATTACCTTGGTCACTACAATACTCTTTGTCTCTCCGTTTCTCATCCAGCGTTTTGGCCTAATTCATCACACTAGTTCGACTTTCGAGAAAATTCAATATGTTGTATTTTTTATTTATAATTTCACAAATTTAGCAATTACTTTGAGATTTTTTGTAATTACTTACGGTTTTTTTTTTGTAATTGCTTGTTAATTTTTATAACTAATAAAAATGAGACTATCATGCAACAATTTTAAGTAATGAAGTCTCGAAAAATATTACTATAAATAATATTTGGATATTATTTAGTTTTATAATTTATTTTACTATATTTTTATTTTTTTGTTAAAATTTATTTATTTCATATTTGATCCCACTAACCTAAGAGACTGAATCCGCTCCTGCTTCATAGTATGGTAGCGGATAAAATCCATAGTGTTCATTATGTCGCTAGACTAACCATAGAATAAAGAGATGGGGTAAATTGAAGACATGGAGGCATCTAAGTTATGATCCACTCTTTCTTTTTAGAAGGTGAGGAAACTAGATTTAAACGTGTTTTGCCTGTCCTTTTGCTAAGGCTCTGTTTGGAACTAAAAAACGTGAAAAATATATGGGAGATGAAATCTAAAAAATTAAACAGATTTAAAATTTAACAAAAAAAAAAACAGATTTTCAAGAGTGTAAATTACTTTACATTTTTAACATTTTACTTTCTATTAAATAGAAAAACCACAGCCAAGTATAATTATATATACTAGTGTATGCTGCACACACCTACATGTGTGAATATTTTTTCGAAAGATATAAGAGATACAGAATAGTAAATAAATTATTTTCACAGCTTCAAGGAAGCCGTTAAATTTTTCCTCTCCATTATCAATATAGATATACCGTAAATATAGATTAATAAATATTAATAATAAAAAAATTCCTTATTCCCAAACATTGTCCAATTATTCAATAAGTTTCTAGAAGATAACACTATATTCAAGAAAAACATCCATTTTTACCTTTTTGGACTATTGGTTTAACAATGAAAAGTAGCTAACAAAAACTATTTTACCAGGAGTATTTTCCTAAATCACTATTCAAGTTTCTAAATTACATTCAATTTGTTCAACTTTTTTTCTGAATAGGCTAAACGTCAATTGAATGAGTGTTGAGTTGTAAAGTTGAAATTGAACGCCTCTTCAATTGGCGTTGGTATACCAAATTAATTTTGTTAAAAACAATTTTTTTTATAAAAAAAAATTATCCTAAATTTTTTTAAAACGATTTTTTAAAATAAATTTAAAAAATTAAAAAAAATAGAAAAGTCAGACCTTCAACACCATTCACATTGGCATTGTGTGGTATTTAATTTTTTTTTATCTCAATTCTTCAACTCAAACCCTACATTATTTTCTGATCCGTCGCATCTCACTTTCTTCTCTCCTTTTCTTCCTACTTTCCTTCATAAATCTTTTTGTCCATCATATCCGCACATTCTTCTCTTTTTCCTGATTGATGAAGGAAGGAAAGAAGAAAAAAAATGAGACGAAAAAGAGAAGGATGTGCGGATGGAGATAGATAAAAGGATTTATGAAGAAGGAAAGTAGGAAGAAAAGGAGAGGAAAAAGTGAGATGCGGTGGACCTGAAAATAACGTAGGCTTTGAGTTGAAGAAGTAAGATAAAAAAATATATTAAAATGCACACAACACCAGTCACATTGGTGTCGAAGTAGGTAAGAAAAAAAAATTATAGTATTACATCCAACGCTTGAAGCTCTGACTTTTCTATTTTTTTTATAAAAAAAAATTGTTTAAAAAAAATTCGTTTAAAAAAAAATTAGGATAATTTTAAAAAAAATAGTTTTTAACAAAATTAATTTGGTATATCAATGCCACTTGGCGTTCAATTTCAATGTTCTAACCTAACGCTGATTCAATTGGCGTTTAGCCTATACAAAGAAAAGTTAAACAAATTGAATTTAACTTAAAAACTTGGATAGTAATTTAGCCATTCTAGGAAAATACTCACCTGGGGTTGGGGTTAGGCTGCTGCGCCATGCAGGCCCCCGTCAATGCACATTGACTCTCAGTTACTGTTTCCAGGGAACAACACAAGCCATTTCACCAAAAAAATACTTCCCACAAAACCTTTTCCTTGAGACAAACATTAGAGTAGTCAAATTTGAAGAAAAAAAAACTTTGATTTCTAAAAGGGCATGAAAGTATATGATAACAGAAGTCTAAAGACTACATTCTTCACACAAATTGAAAAAAAATAAAAATACATTATATCCAAAACATATCATCTACAGACTAAAATCCAGCAAATCAATGAAAAAAAGACAGATGGGTTTATATTTCTTACTTAGAAGAAGCTGCAGTTACTGTTCCATTGTCCTTGATAGTGGCGGATAATGCAGCTGATCCATTTCTAGATTTCCTTTTCAAGAAACCTGGAAATGCTGTCGTTTTAGCTAATTTTGAGCCCCTTAACAACACCCCCAGTTCCACTCTGCTCTTTCTGCTGGTGGGATTGTTGTCAATTGCTGCAATTTTCACCACCAAGCTCTTCAGCGCCGCCGCCGCCGTGGTGGCCATTACAGAAAACCCAAAAATCGGAAAGAGAAAAAGAAAGAATAATGGGGGCAATACAATCCACACGCGGTAGTATTTATGAATTTTATAGGAAAAATGTTAAAATTTTATAAAAAGAATTAATTAAAATGTTATGATTTTTTTTAAAAAATAAAATTTCTCCCACATGGTATTTATGAATGTAGTAGCTACCTACTCCGTCCTTTCTAAAATTACAGAAATATTTATAATTTAAGGATAATTATATATTTTCAAATATAGTTTTAATATTAATTAAGAATTTAATTGTGATGGTGTAATTAAAAAAGGTGATATTAAAATGATAGTGAAATAATAATAATAAAGTAGAAACAACATGTCATTTTATAATTTAAAATAAAATTGTATCTCTAATTTTAAAACAGACTAAAAAGAAAAAATGTATCTCTAATTTTGAATTCATAATCCTTTGGAGTAAACAAATTTGTGATTTTATACACTAAAATTTTTGTTAAATTTTAATGTTGAAAGATCAAAAAAATAATTTATACTATTATATACATATATATAGGGGAAATTCATTTTAGCGCTAGCACTAAATAACCTTTTCTACATTTATTTAGTAAAATTACGTAGTTTTAGTAGTTTTTTTTTTCTAGCCGTCCCTTTTCTCTGAATATTTTTTTTATTTACATCTTCTATACAATATATACATACGCTCACTTCGTTATTAGAGATAATTTGGTTCCACTAACTTCAAATTATCATTAATACATCTCTATAATTTGGCTATCTTTCAAACTAAATGTATTTTTTAATTTGTTAGTGCAGTGCTGTTAACACAACCACTAAATATTTAACTGAAAAAGTAAAAACCTTTGAAATATCAATCCATAGTTCATAGTTCATGATCATAAATATAAATAGAAAACTGATATTTTCACAATAAAAAATAATATTTTTATATGAAAAGTGTCGCTATAGATTTCATAGCGACGAAACTGTCGCTATACATCTATAACGACACTTTTCATGTGAAAATATCAAAAAATATTGTGAAAATATCAGTTTCTTTATAAATATTGTGTCGTTGTATTTGTTAAAACAATACATGCTGGTACAGCTGTGTATCGACGTACCGCTCCGATTTAATTATATAAAAAATTAAAATAATATATATTATAACATAACACATGTAATAATTAATATAATGTCATTTATTTGTTCCCAGCTATACTACAACTATAATTAAACACATGAAACTCAATATTAATATATTGTAACTAGTCTAACAAAAGTTTATAAATACATGAAACTTAAAGTACTGTAATTAATTTTGCAAAAGTGTGAAATTAATATATTACAAGCACTCCATATATAACTTATTCTCTTAGTTTAAAATGCATTTCATCTGATAATATTATTTGAGTAAAAATAATTTTGTCAGAATAAATATACTTTTAACAACATTTTTACGATTGTTCTCATAAACTTAATAACCCGTGCAAAGTACGGATAAGTTTAAAAACGACTAATCAAGTAAATTTTAAATATAATATTTTTAGATGATATTTTAATTGATCTCAAGTCAACTCAATAGTCCAAATTTGATGACTTGATAGCTTAAAAGTTATTTTTCTTTATTTTATTTTTTTATCTTTACTCAATTCTTAGTAACAAATGATACATTGTATTTTTAATATATAATAAATGTGTACTAAAATTTTGTAAAAAAACACAACTATTAAGCTTTTGAGTTAGCTTTGAGGAATATCAAAATTTATGACCAATTAAAAGACATGAAAATCAAAAAAAAAAAAAAAATCTTTTGAGCTACCGAGTCACCAAAGTTGAAGTACTGAATTGACTCAAGACTAACCAAAATAATTCGGTACTTGCGTTGTTATATATTGTTATAGATTAGAGTATTAATTAGATAATAAAAAGTACCTAAATTTTAATAATAAAATAAAGAGATCATAAGTGCTACTACAATACTACTGTGTAGCACTTACTACAGCCTCGAATATAATACATATAAAAATGTCATAAATTAAGGGGGCCCTTTATTTAATTACGGTGGGCAATCTAGGAACGACAATTTTTGACACGATAAGATAACATAACACGAACACAATTCATAAAAAGGTTGGTGTTATAAACACGTATTATAAACGGATTCGTGTCATAAATATCATCTTAAACATGTATTAATTTTAGACACGAATACGGTTCATAAACAAGTTCGTGTTATAAATACGTATATACACGAATTTTAACACAATATAAATTCACCTAATACCACACGATTGTCACCCAACAATTTATCTAATACAATGGACGTTGTGTATTTTACTTTGTACGTAGAGTGCCTTTGGTATTCTTTTCTCCAAACTTTTTTCTCTCCTTATATTATTGGTGTACATAAATTCTATCGGTACTAATAGCTCACATATTTTTTTTGAGAGAAGAGATATGGTTTACTTTGCTTGCCCGAAACCTATGAAAGAGAAAGGAGATGGCCAAAGTTAGAGGAATATGAGAATTCCATCTATTAAATATCTCCTCCTATTGCCATGTTTCTTTGAGCTATGTTTGAATCCTTTCTTGTACCGGCCAGAATTCAGAATTAGCGCATTTTTTTTTCTTTTTTTTTTTTTAAAGTAAATAGACTTAAATATTGTGTAGAAGATGGAAATAGATTTCTTTTTTTTTAGAGAATAGAGAAAACTAGAAAAAAAAAATATCAAAACTACATAATTTTATTAAATAGGTGTAGAGAAGGTTATTTAGCAATCAGTAGAATGAATTGTTAGGATATTTTACATGAATTTTATATCAGATAAATTTAAGAGTGTAAATGGGTTAATAAGTATGGTAGAGCCTCAACCTAATAGGTTAACCTTTTATGTAAGGAGGTGATCAAACATACTTATTAAGTCAGTTTACATAGGTGTGCACTGCATTGTTGATGATGATTGATATGGGATGAATCGTTCAATTCTGCTACAAGTTGTATCAGAGCCTATGGTTCGATGGGCCCAAGTATCAGGTTGATATTCCATGGTGGAGCCATTCGCAGACCGCGTTCAGTGGAGTAAATAGAGTTGAGTCGGGTAGAGTACACGTGGATTACTCACGCGTTTAGCACTGCGCGATGAAGTATGATTTGAGTCGAATGGAGCGGGATTGGAATGGCTCTAAAAAGCTGCTCAGGATGAAGAGTTCACAAGAAGCAAGGTTGTACTCCCATGTTTGTCGCAAGCGTGGTGAAGTAGTATTAGAGTCCAGCGTGAAGGGTTCACAAGGAGCAAGGTTGTACTCCCACATTTACCTCGGACGTGGTGGAGTAGTATTAAAGTCGAGCAGAGCTCTTGAAGGACTCAAAGAAAGTGAGATACTTGTGATGGATATTCAAGTGAAAAGTGGAGATTGTTGGAATATTTCACATGAATCCCACATCGGATAAACTCAAGAGTGTAGATGGGTTAATAAGTATAGTAGAGTCTCAACCTAATAGGTTAATATTTTAGGTAAGGAGGTGATCAAACATACTTGTTAGGTCAATTTACATAGGTGTGTGTTGCATTGTTGATGATGATTGATGTTGGGTTTATGGGGTCCAAACCCATGAGATTATCCTATTTAAATTAGGAGTATTTTACGTTACATTGTTGATGATGATTGATGTTGGATTTGTGGAGTCTAAACCTATGAGATTATCCTATTTAAATTAGGAGTATTTTAATTTGGTATGTGTGTGATATATGTGCATGTATGTTTTTTAAAATTGAGAAGGAATTGGGCTTCAAGTATTAATCGTGTGGGTTTATTACGGTGGATTAATTCATAAGGTCAGTAGGAATTTTAATATGGCAGTGAGCCATATGTTTTGTGGAATTCCGAAACCGACATGGAATTGAAGTCTATAGACTTAACAGGCTCGGTTGAATTTTATATTAAGTTTTTAGCCGCATGACATATTCATGATTCATGGAAAACAACTGTGAAGTTTTTCAAGAGGAACAAACATATTGAGTGTGCTTCGGCAGAAATGAAACGGAAGAAAATTGAGAGTTTGTTTTTTGAAAATTTATTCACGGGTGACATCATCTATTCAGTTTGATTAGCAGCTAGAAGACTTTAATTAATTTGGAGGTTCTAGGTGGTCAGATAATTTAAGTTTTCACTCAAATTAAGGTATTCTTGTATTATCTCAATTTCGTAATATTTCAAGTTTTTAGTTATAAACTTGAAAGGGCTATTTGTACTCACAGTTGATTATAGTGGAATTTTCGAAGCTCGACCCGTGGTTTTTACCTATTAGTTTTAGAGGGTTTTTCACGTAAGATTTGGTGTCTTGTGTTTGATTAATTTTCTCATACTATTACTTTATGTGGTTGTTATTTATTTGATGGAATTGTATTACTTGTTTGGTGTGATTTGTTATTTAATTTATAAAAGACGGTTCGAGTTGGAGGAGTTTTCCCAACAAAGTGGTATCAGAGCAAGGTTCTTTGCGCAATTATTTTTTGATAAATTAAATGGAGGAATCAAGCAACATCATGATTAAATTGACCTCATCTAATTTTTTGATCTGGAAGCCTAGAATGAAGGGCATCCTTTACTGTAAGGATTTGTATGACCCATTAGAACTTAAGGGGAAAAAGCTCGCGGATAAGTCTGATGCTGATTGGAAAAAAGATGAACAAGAAGGCGATCAGTCACATCCGATAGTGGATCGATCAGAGTGTGTTCTACCATGTTTCGCAGGAAACGAATGTTTATACACTTTGGACTACATTAGAGTCCATGTACGAGAAGAAGAATGCACAAAATAAGACTTTTATGATTCGAAATATCGTGAACCTAAAGTACAAAGATGGTAGCAATGTATCTGAGCATATGAGTGAGTTCCAGGATTTGGTGAACTAATTGTCTACCATGAAATTGAATCTTGAGGACGATATTCAAGCGTTGTTGCTTCTTAGTTCGTTGTCTAACATTTGGGAAACTTTAGTTGTGTCACTAAATAATTCAGCTCCGAAAGGAAAAATAATCATGTAGATGGTCAAACACAACATACACAATAAGGAAATAAGACGAAAGGAGTAGGGTTTGAATTTTGAGACACAGGCACTTGTGGTAGAGGACAAAGGTAGAAATAATTTCAGGGGATCTCACAAGGGAAACTTGAATCACAACAAGAGTAAAAATTCTGGAAATCATATGAGCAAGTTAAAAACCAGAGAAGACGTTACATACATGTGCTACCACTGTAACAAGGAGGGTCACTTTAAAAGAAATTTCAAGATCTAGTTAGACAAGCAGAAAACTGGTGAGCAAAGGAAGACTGAGAAGAATAATACTGCAGCTACAATTACCGAAGATGTTGTGCTTCTTTCGTTTGGGAAAGAAGAATGCTTACATGTTGTTGATCAGAAAATTGATTAGGTTATTGATACAGGTGCTTCGTATCATACTACTCCCAAGAGAGAATTCTTCACGACGTACAAAGCTAGAGACTTTGGGTTTATGAGGATGGGTAACACTGACCAGTCCAAGATTGTTAGAATTGGTGATGTTTGCATATAGACAGGTGTAGACTGCGCTATTACTTTGAGGGATGTTAGACATGTCCTCGATTTGCGCCTCAACTTGTTTTCTAGTATGGCCTTGGATAGGGAAGGCTGTGAAAGTCACTTCAGTAGCAGAAAATGGAAGCTTACCAATGGTTCGATGGTAGTTGCTAGAGGTACTACTTGTTACTCATTATATAAAACTCATGTGAAGGTGTGTTATACCAAGTTGAATGCAGTTGAAGATGAATCTTAATCGAATCTATGGCATAAAAGGCTCGGGCACATGAGTGAGGAAGGGTTGCAGATGTTAGCAAAGAGGTCCTTTATTCCTTTTGCTAAAGGTATTGTACTAGACCCTTGTGATTATTGTTTGTTTGGTAAGCAGAATAAAATTTTCTTTTAGTAGCTCCTCTAAAAGAAAATCAAAGTTCCTTGAGAGAGATATTATGATGTATGTGGTCCCATTGAGGTTGAGTCCTTGGGCGGCAATAGATATTTTTTTACTTTTATTGATGATGTTTCACGTAAGGTGTGGGTGTTTTTTGTTGAAAACAAAAGATCAGGTATTCTAATATTTTTAGAGTTTCCATGATATAGTAGAATGGGAGATTGAAAAATTATTGAAGTGCCTTCGCAACGACAACGGAGTGGAATACACATCAAAGGAGTTTGCGACATATTGTGATAAACATAGTATTCGATATGAGCAAATAGTTCCTGGCATCTCACAACATAATGATGTGGCTAAGAGAATGAACCACACTATTATTGAGTTAGTCTGATGCTTGTTAAGAATGGCTAAGCTGCATAAGTCATTATGGAGTGTGAAAAACTAGTGAAGTACAAGACTCGGTTAGTCGTCAAGGGTTTTTCTCAAAAGCAAGGTATAGACTTAAATGAGATTTTTTCTCTGGTTGTGAAGATGACTTTTATTCGAGCAGTGTTGGGGTTAGTAGCTAGTATGGATCTTAAACTTGAATAGCTAGATGTGAAAATTGCATTCCTTCATGGTGATTTGAAGGAGAAAATCTGCGTAGAACAACAAAAAAGATTTGAAGTTAGAGGGTAAGAGCACTTGGTTTGTAGGTTGAAGAAAAGTTTGTACGGACTAAAACAAGCCCCAAGAACATTGTGCATATGTTAAAAAGTTTTCGGATGGTAACTTTGTTATTTTGTTACTATATGTAGATGATATGTTAATAGTTAGGCAAGATACTAATATGATTCGCAGGCCCAAATGTGAGTTGTTCAAGTCCTTTGATATAAAGGATTTAGGTCCGGCTAAGCAGATTTTGGGCATGAAGATTATTCGTGACAGGAAAGCCAAAAGGTTGTGGTTGTCACAAGAAAAATATGTTGAACAGGCCTTTGCAAGGTTTAACATGTGTGATGTAAGCTAGTTACCACACCACTGGCCAGTCATATTAAGTTAATAAAATGCATGTGTCCTTCTACTAAGGAAAGGAGAGATAATATGGAAGCAATTCCCTACTCCTCTGATGTAGGGAGTCTTATGTATGCGATGGTTTATACACGACTAGATATTGCTCATGCGTTGTAAGCAGGTATTTGTCAAATCATAGTAGAGAATATTGGGAAGTAGTTAAGTGAATTCTTAGATACTTGAAAGCTACTTCCAGATTGTGATTGGGTTTTGGTGGTTCGAGTCCAGTAAATGCAGACATGGCAGGTTCTAAAGAGAAGAAGTCTACTTCGGGGTATTTGTTTACTTTTGTAAGAGGGAGCTGTATTATGGCAGTCCAAGTTGCAGAAGTGTGTTACTTTATCTACAACTGAGTCAGTCTACATCGCCGTTACGGAAGCAGGCAAGGAGATGTTATGGTTGAAACGGTTTCTCCAAGAGTTAGGTTTGACACAGGATAAACATGTGATTTATTATGATAGTCAAAGTGCAATTGACTTAACCAAGAACACTACGTATCATAATCGTACCAAGCACATTGATCTTCGTTAACACTGGCTTCGAGAAGTGATGGAAATGGAATTGATGAAAGTAAGAAAATTCATATCGACGAGAACCCTTTAAACATGTTGACAATGGTTGTAACTCGCGATAAGTTGGAGTTTTGTAAGGAGTTAGTCGGGATGAACTCTAAGTGACGGGGTCAAGTGGAAACCCCCTCTCATGGATTTGGAGGGAGAGATTGTTGGGTTTGCGGGGTCCAAACCCATGAGAATATCCTATTTAAATTAGGAGTATTTTAATTTGGTATGTGTGTGATACATGTAGATGTATGTTTTTCAAAATTGAAAAAAATTTGGGCTCCAAGTATTAATCGTGTTGGTTTGTTATGGTGGATTAATTCCTAAGGTCACCAGGAATTTTAATATGGCAGTGGGCCATATGTTTTGGGAAATTCTGAAATCGACATGGAATTGAAGTCTATAGACTTTGTAACGACCGAGAATTTTGGATTTACCTTGTAATTTGAATTTTTGAATATTAATGGATATATTATATTTTATTAATATTATATTTGTGTTACGTGTTTAAAGGTTGTGTGACAACCTAGATTATGTGAATGCATGAAATTTTACATATTATAGTTTTGTTTTAGTGAATAATTGATTTCGTGTAGCGACGCTAAATCACTATTCACGAGAGACGTTTCCCGAGGCACTATAAACGCCATAATATTTTTGTGTCTTTTTCGATGTTAATAAATTTTATAAATACGTGTATGCGTACAAATAATTTTTCCAAGTGTCGGAAATTTTATTTGAGTTGATACGTGATTTTATCTATATCTGAAATGTATTATATGGGTGTTCCAAATGATTGGACAAATCCCATAATAATTATTTTTATGCGTCCCAATAATTTATGGGAGCACCCATTTTAATTTTGGGCAGAGTTATTTACCAGTTTTGGTACAAAAATAGGAGTTTTCAGATATATTTTTGTGTATTTGGGTATTTATTTTGGCTTATTACTCTAAGAGGGAACCAACCCCCAATTTTAGACCAATCAAATGCAAGGAGAGAGAGGTTAGCCAGCAAGCTTCATGGAGCACCCAACCAGCACTCCCTTCATTCTCCCAAAATTACTCCTCCACTCTCCCATTCCATTCAAACAATTCCATTTCTCTCTTGCATTCCATCAACACCATTCCATCAACAAATAGAGAGAGAAAAAGGGAAAATCTGCAACAAAGAGGAAGGAGAAGGTCGCCGAAAAAGTCGCCGGAAAAGAAGATTCGCCGGAAAAAGGAAGGAGGAAGAACAAGAAGGCACGGGTGGAAGAAGAAGAGAATCCAAGAAAAGAAAACCCTCAAAATCAATCCTAGTCGAGCTTCTTAATCATCTAGGAAGGATTTACAGAGGTAAACACTAACCAAATCCTTTCCATTCGATTTCTTGTTAAGTTTTTCAAGTTTTTCTTAGTTTTGAGCTCTTAAACTTGTGGGTCAGATTTTTGGTGATTCTTGGTATTTTTGTTTATTGTGATTGTTTGTAAATGTTGTTAAGAGGTTATGTAAGCTATTAATACCTTTAAAGTGGAACAAAAATGCAAGAAATCCTTACATTGGCTTAATGGAGCAAGAACAATGGACTTTGGACATGAACTTGGACATTCAGACTTTTTAGAGGACTATAAAGCTATGATTTCTTGTTTGTTAATTTTATTTGTTGATATGGTATTGTAGTTCCATGGGTTACGAAGCTAACCCAGTTGGAATGGAGTAAAAAGGAGTTAAAACGAGTTCGTAGGAATGATTTTTGTAAAACTTATCAAGAACTCGAGGAACAGAGTATGAACTTTGCACCTTGGCTTAAGATTTGACCATGTTAGTGTTTATGGGCAATTCTAAATTTTTGATATGTTGTAGCCCCATAAGTTAGGAGTCCATAGAGTCCAGAATGGACCAATTTGCTTGTGTATTGAATGAGTTATGGAGGTTGGAGTGGCCGGAGGTCGGAGTCTCGAACTGAGAACAAACCTAGAATCTGGCTACTGCAGAATGGCACCGCAGCGCCACTCATAAGCCCTGCAGCTGACGCTGCAGTGAGGGGCAAGATAGGGCGCAACGTGAGATCCAAGCTCTAAGGCTCACGCCGCAGTGTGAAGCCCTGTCATTGAGAAGACGCGGGACTCGCGCCGCAGCGTGAGATCTAGCACTAAGGCCTGGCACTGCAGCGCCAGTGCCGTGTCCAGCCTAGGTCGGGTCGATCAGACCGGATCGGGTCGGGTCTAACCTAATGAGTTCCTTTCAGCGGGTCCAACACTTATATATTTCTTTGTACTAAATGATTAGACAAATTAGTTAAGCATATTTTGTTAAGCCCTAAATGCTTAATTGTTTTCCAAATGACAACCAAATTGGTATTATCTTAAGGCGGAAATTGAGTAATCTAATTGTAATTTATGCTTAGTTTCCAGGGGGACGCTGCCCCCCGACCCCTGCCAGCTCACCGGCGAGCTGGGCAGTCGCTCGCTCACCGGGGAGCGAGACCTTCGACTGGGTAGTCGTAGGGCAATCAATGTGTTTTAATGATGCAGCGTCCGTTTTAAACCATTATTTGGAATGTGACTAATTATTATGTAAATATATATTTACATGTATAGGATATTAAGGAGCGTGTATTGTTATATTGTAGCAGCGCATCAGGCAAGTTCTTTCTTTAACCCTTGTCTAACCCTTGTGTTAGGCAAGTTTCTAAACCTTATGCACTATTTTTATTTCGTGCAAACAGGTGTACGTTATGCAAGTTTCCTATCCTAACTAAATTTATTCATTGAGCCAGTTTCCTCAACCGTACAACTTTTGTTATTGTGCGATTTGTTTATTTATTGAGCAATCATTCTATGTTATTGCAAGTTTCCCTAACCTTACTCGAATTATATTTAGCAGGTTCTTTAACTTCATTCTTTTTATATATTTAATGCAAGTTTCCTATTTTATACAAATGTTGTATATTGTTGCTAGCTTCATGACTCAAACTGAGTTATTTCTTTCAAGTTATATTAGTGGATTAATTATTGTTAATTACTCCACATTAGGGATACATTATTGATATTCGCAGCTTATGCATTTGAATTCATTATCTGTCATTGGATTGTGAAACGTTAAGTTCTTCATTCATGAACTGTTTAAAGTAATAGTCTACGCCATTTGTTTCGGCTAGACACGTACACGTTATTCTTTTAAAAGCTATCCAAACCGATTGTTGGTGCGGATTCTTGGACTGAGAGAGCAACCCTTATGTAGGAAATTTTAATGTGTCGGTTATTCGATGCAGTCAGAGCTAAATATTATGCATAAACGTAGAGTACGAGAGGTTGATCCCCTCGAGTACTACTGACATGCCAGGCGTTTAAAAGGGTTAGTTGAATAACTAATCCTTTGGCCAAATAGTTTACAGTCTATTGGACCACTTAGCAGTAAATAATCAATATTCATCATTTCTTTTGAACTTTGATTATATTGTCAGC
The DNA here is from genome assembly GCA_034770075.1 of Aralia elata. Lineage (NCBI taxonomy): Eukaryota > Viridiplantae > Streptophyta > Magnoliopsida > Apiales > Araliaceae > Aralia > Aralia elata. Next base: position 26,420,625 of record CM068384.1, read on the forward strand.
TATTTCTTCAATGTTCTTAAATTGTTGAACTATGCGATTATTATTCTCATTCATTCATGATATATCCTCTTCATTCATTTTAAACTTGCTGAGCATAGTAGTTGCTCGCCCTTGCTATATCATGAACCTATTGCAGTTAAGCCGGGGAGTTCCAAAGCGAACAAATGCAAAGGAAAGCTTAAGGAGTAGTTATATGTACTATCCCGCTATGTAATCGTGGAATCGTTTTGTATTATTATTGTATTCTGCGATGTATTTATTTAAGGTTATAGACCTTGGGACCATAGTAAACCTTTTGTAATGAACAACATATATTTATTTATTCCACATTAGTTAATTTATGTTGTTTAGAGGTGTATGGATGTATTTTAGCGTGAGCACCAAATTCTAGGTATTGGTACCTGAATTTGGGGGTGTCACAGACTTAATGGGCTCGTTGAATTTTATATTAAGTCTTTAGCCGTATGACATATTAATAATTCATGGAAAGTAATTGTGAAGTTTTTCAAGAGGAAAAAGCATATTGAGTGTGCTTTGGCATAGAGGAAACGGAAGAAAATTGAGAGGTTTTTTTTGAAAGTTTATTCATGGGGTGACATCATCTATTCAGATTGATTAGCAGTTGAAAGACTTTAATTAATTCGGAAGTTCTGGGTGGTGAGGTAATTTGAGTTTTCAATCAAATTAAGGTATTCTTGTATTCTCTCAATTTCGTAATATTTCAAGTTTTTAGTTATAAAACTTGGAAGGACTATTTGTACTCATAGTTGATTATAGTAGAATTTTCGGAGCTTGACCCGTGATTTTTATCTCTTAGTTTTAGAAGATTTTTCATCTAAGATTTGGTGTCTTGTGTTTGATTAATTTTTCTGTACTATTACTTTATGTGATTGTTATTTATTTGATGGAATTGCATTACTTGTTTAGTGTGGATTGTTATTTAATTTATCAAAACCGGTCCTAGTTGAAGGAGTTTTTCCGACATGAATTTCCCCATATATATATATATATATATATATATATATATATATTATAACATTTGAAACATTATATTATACAAATGAAGTTTATAAAATGTACATTTAAATTTTAATGAGATAAATTTTAATTATATCACAATTTTTAAATAGGAATTAAAAATAAAAATAAAAACCACTAGAAGATTCAAGAAGTTAGACATGTTTATCAAGTTGGCAACTAAATAAGTCTATACAATAGCATTAGTAGGCATAGCAAGTTGGCAATATTCCTCCCTACTTATTTAATTATCAAGCTAGTACTATATATATATATATATATATATATATATATATATATATATATATATATAGACTCACACGATTGCCTAAATGTTCATAAAGTTAGTTATATTTATACATCTAGACTTACAAGTGTTATGTTAGCATATTAATATATATCTATAGCTATACAAGTATTCTAGAAGCTTATTAATATATATAGATATAGTTATACAAGTGTCCTTGTAGCTTATTAATATATATAAAAGCTATACAATTGTTTAGTTAACTTATTAGTTTATTAATAATATATATTTAGGTATGCAAAATGTTTTACCTAGGCTAATAATTTATATATATAAGTTGTATATATATACCCTTCGTGCCTGTAAGAAGAAGAATAAGAGTTGTGAGAGGAATGTCAGAGTAGTCAGTTAAGTTTAAGAGAAGAAGAAAGAGAAGGAAAAGAAAATTAAGAGGTATACTGCTAATTATTATTTTATTTATAATATATGGTTATGTAATTTTTATAATAGAAGTAAAATAAATGTTTAATATTAATATTATTAATTTTCACAATTTGGGTGAATTTGGGCAAGAAAAGGCTAAACTTTAGTATATTATTATGCATAATATTTGGGCATGAATAGTATTCTCGTGAATAGTACCCTTATGAATAGTACTTTCGTAAATGGTACTCCGTCACGAACAATATATATAAAATGAACAGGTAATAAAAGTTGTAGAGGCTATATATATATATATATATATATATATATATATATATAATTGACAAGTTAAATCACGGAAATAGTATAAGTAATAATTAAATTATAGTTTTGGCATTTATGAATAATGATATAGGTCAATTGCAGAAATTTATTGAGCTAGGAAATAAGTCAACGAAAAACAGGCAAGTTTCCTAACTTACACAAACTTTGTATATTGTGCAAGTTCTCCCAATTTGAGTAAGTTCCTAACTTTTACAAATTTATTATTCTGTGCAAGTCTCTAAATTATTGTAAGTTTTCCAAACTTGAACAAGTTTATTCTTTTGTACAATTCTCTTAAGCATCTATTTGTTTTTGGTAAAATAAATTCCCTAAATTTTGAATATTTCGTTCAATTAATTGTTATCATGTGATATTAAATTTCAATATATTTGAAAGAATTGTTGAACTCTAAATTATTGTAAATATTATCGAGAAAGTCATTGTTTTGGCTTACTCTCAAATTAAGAAATTATATTATTTTATTTCCAAACCAATTATTTTGGGTGGAACCTCAGACTGAGTTGAACAACCCTATTTTATAAAGGGGATATTATTGTCGAAAAATTCGACTTATAGATATAATGTTATGCATAACATAGGGTACAATAGGTTGATCCCCTAAAGTGCCTGTGGAGATGGAGAGTCAACAATTTATATAATTGTGGAACATTTACGTTCTTGGTCCTTATGACCACTCAGTTCAGAAAAAAAAATTTATTTGATGCTCGTCAATTTAAATCTGTTCATCATTGTATTACTCATTATTTTTTCATTTATTATTCTGATTTAATTTGCATTCAATTATTCAATTTCCTTATCGTTCAGTTAATGATATTTTATATACTTGCTAAGCAAATTAGTTGCTTACTCTTTCATCAAATTTTCATGTTTTCAGCTAAGTCTGAGGAACCTGAAGGATCGGGTGTAAAAGATAAAGGGAAGGGTAAAGCCAACAAGGAAGAATAAATAATTAATTTTGTATTGTTTAATTAAATAATTAACGAGGTGGTATTGTTGAACTATTGTATTAGTTCATATTGTGTAAGTAAGACCTGGGTTGTATTTATTGTACTTGTTGTAAAACAGTAAATGTGTAATAATGTATAATAGACTTTGAATAAGTGTATAGTGACCACCATACCTGTAGTAGCAAGTACTCAAGTATGGGGGCGTCACAGGTTGGTATCAAAGTTGTAGGTTATAACCTTCAGGTTAGAGAACCTTAGGATATAATCTGGTAATATTAAGAATTAATTTTTAAATTGTACTTTTAATTTTTTTTTTGTACTAAGTAAGTTATTTTTATGTTGTAGAATGGCTGAGGAAGAAGTAATTAGAGACATTTATGAGGTACCTCAAACTGCACCCATAATACTAATAGCAGATCCAGAAATAGAAGAGGAGGACCCTGAGGAAGAATACCAAGAAAATTCTACAGAAAATCAGGTAGTTTCAAGGTATGACACAGAGGATGAGGAGCCGTTCGAGGAAGAAGGAGAAGAAGAATCCGAGAGAGTAGGATCAGCGTTAGAAGAAGTTTATGCTTTAGTACAGGGGATATTAAATGAAAATAAGGAATTAGAAGAAAAAATTCAACAGGTAGAAGAAAAGATCTTTCAAATAGAGCACCAAAATCAAAACTTGAAGGATGCAAATCAGGAATTGGTAGCCCAAAACCAAGAGCTAGGAACTAGAAATAATCATGTAAAAGAGAGGAACGCAGAGCTGGAAGTTAAGTGTCAACAGTTAGAACAAAAAAATCAAGAATTAGAAGTTTGTACCCAGGTACTAGAGTCACGAGTTCACCAGTTGGAAGAAAGAGAAGAAGAACTTGAGGCTATTTGGAATGCGGAAATAAATACCCGTATCAGAGTAGAGGCGGTGTTAGGTGGGGTAGAAGAAAATTTGCGGAGGAAGAAGAGAAGGATGGATTGGGCAGTTTATAACTTTAGAGTTTCCTATGAACGAGTTCTGGATAGGGTGATAAATTAACCAATAGAGGAAGGTCAGATGACTCACACCATAAGTAGGGACCTGGTTTGGTTCATAATGAAACAAGAACATAGAGAAGCCGTAGAAATAGGGTTATTTGTGTAATATGTGAAAGTCTACTTTTATACATATATGTATGTAGATACTTTCATCTTTTCCTGTATAATTATAACATATGTAAGAAAGTAAAGTTTGATATGTAAAATACCTAACTATTGTATAAAAAATAAATGTATATAGAATGATGTATAATATTATTATATGTTTTATGAACATATGTTTTGTGGATAATGAATTACTTGTTTGATTTGTATAATGATATGTTGTTATATTAAACAGAAAATGCGAAGAGGAAGACCAAGAAATGTTAACATTAACGAGGCAATAAATAATGAAGCAGCAACAAATAATACTGACGGAACCACACCAGCTACTAATACACATGAAGAAGCCTCGAGTAATGTTAATCCCTTACAACAGTTCATGGATTTGTTAATAGGGGCACTTCAAGAAGGGTTAGGTGATCGAGCAAACGTGAATCAAACTGTAACACCAACCACTACCTTCAAAGATTTTAAGAATGTAGGTCCACCTGAATTTAAAGGAACCACTGAGCCTATAGAGGCTCAAGCTTGGATAAAAGAAATTGAAAAAACGTTTGCAATAGCTAAAGTTGAAGAGGACCAGAAGACATTGTTTTCTTCGTACATGTTGAAAGGACAGGCAAATTTCTGGTGGGAGGCAAATGAGCATAGGGTCGGGGATGGTGTAATACCTTGGACTAGGTTCAAGGAATTGTTTTTCGAAAATTATTTCCCCAAAAGTATGCAAAGTCGCATGGAGATGCGATTTTTAGAACTTAAGTAGGGCGATATGACGGTACCACAATATGCAGCAAAATTTAATGAGCTAGCTAGATTTGCCCCACACCAAGTAAATACAAAAGAAAGAAAAGCAAGACGATTCGAACAGGGTTTAAAACCTTGGTTGTTCAGTAGATTTGCTGTGTTACAAATCGACTCATTTGGTATACTGTTAGAAAAGGCGATAATTGCAGAGGGAGGAAGTGAAGCTTTAACTAAATATACTCAGGAACAGAAAAAGAAAAGGTTTGAAGGAAAGAATAAGGGTGAAGGTAGTAATAGCGAAGGTGGAGGGACTTTTAAAAGAAAATGGAATAGTAACAATGACAACAACAAATGGAATGAAGGAGTAGCTAAGAGGAAAATTGAAGCATGTAAGAAATGTGGAAAGAATCACCTTGGAGCATGTTTGAAAGAAAAGAGTGTATACTATAATTGTGGCCAGGAAGGCCATATAGCTCCCAATTGCACGAGTCCAAAGCAGAGCGGATGTTTCATTTGTGGTGCGCTGGATCACCAAATTACAAATTGTCCAAGGAAGGGAGTGGAACAGGGAGGCGGAAGTAAGAGCAGTACCAGCAAGCCAGCAATAACAGGACTGCCAGCCCCAAGCCGATCAACAGCAAGGACTTTTAACATGACGATCAAGGATGCAGTGGCCTCCAAGGACGTGGTGTCAGGTATTATTCCGGTCAATAATATTAATGCTTATATATTATTTGATTCGGGTGCTACCTGTTCATTTATATCACATGAGTTTGCAAACGATTAAAGTTGCCTCAAGAAAAATTAGAATATTCCTTAAATATAGAGGTAGCTAATAAAGAAGTAATTCCTGTAGATTATGTACATAAAAATTGTTGTATGGATATAAAGGGACATAAGTTGCTAGTAGATTTAATTCCAATCAAATTAGGAGAATTTGATGTGATACTCGGAATGGACTGGTTAAACAGTCACGGGGCGATTATAGATTGTCAAAAGAAATGTGTGCATCTTGTGACTCCGTCACAGTCCAAAGTAGTATTTTATGGAAGTTGTTCGCCTAGGCAGTCTTGTTGTTTATCTGTTATGCAGGCAAAAAGATTACTTAGGAAAGGATGTGTAGGGTACCTAGCCCATGTTGTAGATACTCAATGGAAGGGTATGGAGTTAGGGCAGATATTGGTAGTAAAAGAATTTGGAGATGTGTTTCCGGACGAGTTACTCGGTCTTCCACCAGATAGGGAAATCGAGTTCGTAATTGATGTAGTGTCGGGGACAACACCTATTTCTAAAGCACCGTATAGGATGGCTCCGGTAGAGATGAAGGAATTAATGATACAGTTGCAAGAATTGCTGGATAAGAGATACATACAACCTAGTGTGTCTCCATGGGGAGCACCAGTGTTGTTCGTTAAAAAGAAGGATGGGTCTTTGAGACTTTGTATTGACTACCGGGAGTTGAACAAGGTCACTATTAAGAATAAATATCCATTACCAAGAATTGATGACCTGTTCGATCAACTAAGAGGAGCTAAATATTTTTCGAAAATAGATTTGCGATCGGGATATCATTAATTAAAAGTAAGAAAAGAAGATGTTCCTAAGACGACATTTAGAACCCGTTATGGTCACTATGAATTTTTGGTAATGCCGTTTGGAGTAACAAATGCCCCTGCAGTATTTATGGATATGATGAATCGAGTGTTCAAGAAATTTTTGGACAAGTTTGTAGTCGTATTTATTGATGATATTTTGATTTACTCAAGGACAAAGGAGGAGCATGAGGAACATTTGAGATTGGTGTTGGAAACTTTAAGAAGAGAGAAATTGTATGCAAGTTTTCTAAGTATGAATTTTGGTTAGAGAAAGTTCAATTCCTAGGTCATTTAATTGATAAAGATGGGATTTCTGTAGATCCAGTGAAGGTAGAAACAGTAATAAATTGGGAATAACCGAAGACACCGACGGAGGTTAGAAGTTTCTTAGGATTAGCAGGATATTACCGCAGATTCATTCAAGATTTTTCTAAGATAGCGGTACCATTAACCAACTTGACGAGGAAATCAGTAAAATTTGTTTGGTAAGATAAGTGTGAAGAAAGTTTTCAGGAATTGAAAAAGAGATTAAGCACGGCACCAGTGTTATCTTTATCAGACGATACTGGTGATTTTGTCATTTATAGTGATGCTTCGCATAAAAGGTTGGGATGTATACTGATGCAACATGGAAAAGTTATTGCATATGCATCCCGACAACTGAAAGATTACGAGAAGAAATATCCCACGCATGATTTGGAGTTAGCAGTAGTTGTGTTTGCGTTAAAAATTTGGAGACATTATTTATATGGAGAAAAGTGTGAGATATACACAGATCATAAAAGTTTGAAGTATATCTTTACGCAGAAGGAATTAAATATGAGACAAAGGAGATGGTTGGAGTTAATCGAGGACTATGATTGTGAAATTTTATATCATCTAGGTAAAACAAATCTTGTGGCGGATGCTTTAAGCCGGAAGAATCAAGAAAAGTTGATGAAATTAACAGTTCAAGATGAGTTGATAAAAGAATTTGAGAAGCTAGAAATAGAAGTAAGAAGAGTAGGAGAATGCTCTGAGAAGTTGTACACAATAGAAATTTGTACGATTTTATGGGAAAGAATTAAGGAACTCCAGATAAAAGATGAGGATTATGAAAGGATAAGGAAACGAATAACAGAAAAAGACAAATTCAGAATGGATAAGAATGGTATCATATGATTTGAAGACAAGATATGGGTACCTTCAGTGTTGGAGTTAAAAGAGGAAATTCTACAGGAAGCTTATAATTCTAAATTTACAGTACATCCTGGTAGCACGAAGATGTACAAGGATCTGCGACAGTACTACTGGTGGCCAGGAATGAAGAGAGAAATTGCAGATTGGGTCAGCAAATGTTTAACTTGTCAAAGAATCAAAGCAGAACATTAAAGACCCAGTGGTCTACTTCAACCTTTAGAAATTTCTCAGTGGAAATGGGATCATAATACCATGGATTTTGTTGTGGGACTTCCAACTACTCAAAAAGATCATGATGCAATTTGGGTAATAGTGGATCGATTAACCAAATCCGCGCACTTCTTACCAGTCCGAATAAAATACAACTTGGATCAGTTAGCCAAGCTCTACATCAAAGAGATTATTTCAAGGCACGGTGTTTCAATTTCCATTGTATCTGATCGAGACCCACGATTAACGTCAAACTTTTGGAGAAGTCTTCAGAATCATTTGGGGACGCAATTGAGGTTGAGCACAGCCTACCATCCTCAAACAGACGGACAAAGCGAAAGAACAATTCAAACCCTGGAAGATATGTTAAGAGCATGTGTCATGGATTTCAAAGGAAGCTAGGACGATCATTTGCCGTTGGTAGAATTCGCCTATAATAACAGCTATCATGCTAGCATTGAGATGCCACCGTATGAAGCTTTATATGGAAAGAAATGCAGAACGCCTTTATGTTGGGATGAAGTCGGGGAACGTCAACTACTCGGACTAGAAATCATACAGCAGACAGCGAAGACAGTTCGAGTAATCCGTATCAAATTAAAAGCGGCGCAAGATAAACAGAAAAAGTATGCGGATCAACATAGGCAAAAGAGAGAATTTGAGGTGGGAAATTATGTATTTTTAAAGGTATCTCCATGGAAGGAAAAGATAAGGTTTGGAAAGAAAGGAAAATTGGGTCCAAGGTTTATTGGTCCTTTTGAAGTTTTAAGGAGAGTGGGAGAAGTAGCATATGAAGTTGCGTTACCTCCAGAGTTAGAACACATACATAATGTGTTTCATGTATCTGTATTACGTCCATATAAGCCTGACTATAAGCATGTTATAGCTTATGAACCTATACAGATTGAGAAAGATTTGAGCTATGAAGAAGTTCTTGTGCAGATTGTGGATAGAAAAGAGCAGGTATTGAGGAACAAGGTAATACCTTCAGTGAAGGTAATCTGGAAGAATCAGCAACGAGAAGAATCTACATGGGAACTTGAAGAAAAGATGAAGCAGAATTATCCCTATCTGTTTGAATAGACTATAATGATGATTCCGAGGACGGAATCCCTATAAGGGAGGGAGAATGTAACATTTGAAACATTATATTATACAAATGAAGTTTATAAAATGTACATTTAAATTTTATTGAGATAAATTTTAATTATATCACAATTTTTAAATAGGAATTAAAAATAAATAAAAAACCACTAGAAGATTCAAGAAGTTAGACATGTTTATCAAGTTGGCAACTAAATAAGTCTATACAATAGCATTAGTAGGCATAGCAAGTTGGCAATATTCCTCCCTACTTATTTAATTATCAAGCTAGTGCTATATATATATATATATATAGACTCACACGATTGCCTAAATGTTCATAAAGTTAGTTATATTTATACATCTAGACTTACAAGTGTTATGTTAGCATATTAATATATATCTATAGCTATACAAGTATTCTGGAAGCTTATTAATATATATAGATATAGTTATACAAGTGTCCTTGTAGCTTATTAATATATATAAAAGCTATACAATTGTTTAGTTAACTTATTAGTTTATTAATAATATATATATTTAGGTATGCAAAATGTTTTACCAAGTCTAATAATTTATATATATAAGTTGTATATATATACCCTTCGTGCCTGTAAGAAGAAGAACAAGAGTTGTGAGAGGAATGTCAGAGTAGTCAGTTAAGTTTAAGAGAAGAAGAAAGAGAAGGAAAAGAAAATTAAGAGGTATACTGCTAATTATTATTTTGTTTATAATATATGGTTATGTAATTTTTATAATAGAAGTAAAATAAATGTTTAATATTAATATTATTAATTTTCATAATTTGGGTGAATTTGGGCAAGAAAAGGCTAAACTTTAGTATATTATTATGCATAATATTTGGGCATGAATAGTATTCTCGTGAATAGTACCATTATGAATAGTACTTTCGTAAATGGTACTCCGTCACGAACAATATATATAAAATGAACAGGTAATAAAAGTTGTAGAGGCTAAATATATATATATATATATATATATATATATATAATTGACAAGTTAAATCACGGAAATAGTATAAGTAATAATTAAACTATAGTTTTGGCATTTATGAATAATGATATAGGTCAATTGCAGGAAATTTATTGAGCTAGGAAATAAGTCAACGAAAAACAGGCAAGTTTCCTAACTTACACAAACTTTGTATATTGTGCAAGTTCTCCCAATTTGAGTAAGTTCCTAACTTGTACAAATTTATTATTATGTGCAAGTCTCTAAATTATTGCAAGTTTTTCAAACTTGTACAAGTTTATTCTTTTGTACAATTCTCTTAAGCATCTATTTGTTTTTGGTAAAATAAATTCCCTAAATTTTGAATATTTCGTTCAATTAATTGTTATCATGCGATATTAAATTTCAATATATTTGAAAGAATTGTTGAACTCTAAATTATTGTAAATATTACCGAGAAAGTCATTGTTTCGGCTTACTCTCAAATTAAGATATTATATTATTTTATTTCCAAACCAATTGTTTTGGGTGGAATCTCAGAATGAGTTGAACAACCCTATTTTATAAAGGGGATATTATTGTCGAAAAATTCGACTTATAGAGATAATGTTATGCATAACATAGGGTACAATAGGTTGATCCCCTAAAGTGCTTGTGGAGATGGAGAGTCAGCAATTTATATAATTGTGGGACATTTACGTTCTTGGTCCTTATGACCACTCAGTTCAGAAAAAAAAATTTATTTGATGCTCGTCAATTTAAATCTGTTCATCATTGTATTACTCATTATTTTTTCATTTATTATTCTGATTTAATTTGCATTCAATTATTCAATTTCCTTATCGTTCAGTTAATGATATTTTATATACTTGCTAAGCAAATTAGTTGCTTACTCTTTCATCAAATTTTCATGTTTTCAGCTAAGTCTGAGGAACCTGAAGGATCGGGTGTAAAAGATAAAGGGAAGGGTAAAGCCAACAAGGAAGAATAAATAATTAATTTTGTATTGTTTAATTAAATAATTAACGAGGTGGTATTGTTGAACTATTGTATTAGTTCATATTGTGTAAGTAAGACCTGTGTTGTATTTATTGTACTTGTTGTAAAATAGTAATTGTGTAATAATGTATAATAGACTTTGAATAAGTGTATAGTAACCACCATACCTGTAGTAGTAAGTACTCAAGTATGGGGGCGTCACATATATTCTAGTGAGAGTGAATTAAACACTTAGTAACATATTGAGAAAATAAATAAATAAAGATAGAGATGGGCAACCTCAATTATTATTCCCCTCCCCCCCCCCCCCCCCCCCCCCCCCCCCCACCCCCCCCCCCCCACACACACACACACACACACATATATATATATATATATATATATATATATATATATATTCTAGTGAGAGTGAATTAAACAGTTAGTAACATATTGAGAAAATAAATAAATAAAGATAGAAATGAGCAACTTCAATTATTGTTTTCCTCATGTATATATATATATATGTATATTCTAATGAGAGTCAATTAAACAATTTGTAACATATTGAGTAAATAAAGATAAAGATGGGGCAACCTCAATTATTATTGTCCCCGCATATATAGATTATAGTGAGAGAGAATTAAACAGTTAGTAATATATTGAGAAAATAAATAAATAAAGATAAAGATGAGTAACCTTAATTATTGTGTGGTCTGGTCCACTGTTATTCATGTGATACTCAATAACTTACTTTCTTTGTTTTTATTTATTAGGAAAGAGATATTGTTATGCCTAAGCCTTCTAAATTTGACCATGAGATCAAAAAAAGAAGTACTACTAATTTTAAAGAAGCCCAATCTAGATATTTTGATGAAACCCTAGAAAAGCCCCAAAATTTCTTGCTAAATTACCGAATTTGGGCAGAAATTAGAACCTAAACGATAAAGAAGACTTTCAATTTGGTTGCGAATATTTATGTCGACTAGTTGATTGTCAGTTACGTGGATAAGTATTAGTGGTGTTAAGATTGGCTCAAATGTCTGCGGGTTCGACAAATGGTCACCACGACAAGATAGTCGGGGGTGTGGCTCTCAAGTGAGCGAACGACTGCCCAGCTCGCTACTGAGCCGGCGGGGGTTAACTAATTACTGTAAACATTGTTTGGTGTGTGGATTATTATATAGCATGTGAGACATCTATAAAATATATCAAACAAGTAGGATTAGCCAAATTGATAAACTTGAGTATATCACGTGTTGTTATTTTTCCGTTCTTCATATAATTTCTGTGTGATTGTGCTATTATTCTTTCTTAAATCATAACAAGTGGTAACTTTTTGAGAAAGATATATAATAAGTAAAAATTTTTTTATAATTTTTATTAATCTCATGTATTAATAAACTTTATAATTATTATTCGGCCTAAATTTTTCAAAATAAGCGATACTCATTAGAATACAAAATAGAAAGAAAAGGAGAGGAGAGAGAAAGTAAAGGTTAAGAAAATTATATCTATATTTTTTCTTCTTTTTTCCTAATGTGGCTGTCAACGATTTGTTTTTTTTTATTATTATTATTTTGTTTCACGTGTCTCTTTTTATTTGTCCAATCACTTTCTTATTATTCATCACTTCTTTTTATACTACCACGTTGGTAAATAATTAACTAACGTCTTCTTTTTTCCTAATGTGGTTGTGAACAATTTGTTTTTTTATATTAGTTTGTTTCACCACGTGTCTCTTTTTATTTGTCTAGTCACTTTCTTTTTATTTATCATTTGTTTTTATACTACCACATTGGTAAATAATTAACTATATATATATATATATATATATATATATATTCTAGTGAGAGTGAATTAAATAATTAATAACATTCTGAGAAATAAATAAATAAAGATTTATTTTTAATTTTAAATAGGAGTATGATAAATACATTTTGATTTTTCATAGCACTTCCGTGATCTTATTATTACTTAAGTTCGTATTCACTAACCATAAATCGTGGCATAAATGATTTTTTTGCTGATAGACGACGTTATGAAACTTAATATTATTTATGAGATATTTGAATTATATCTATGCCAATTCGTAGAAAGAGTATCATTTATAAAATAAATTCTATTTGTACTATTAGTTCACATTTTTTTGGTGTACATAAATTCTATTTGTACTATTAGCTCACATTTTTTTTTGGAGAGAAGAGATATGGTTTACTTTGCTTGCCCGAAACCTATGAAAGCGAAAGGAGATGACCAGAGTTAGAGTATTATGAGAATTCCATCTATTAAATCTCTCTTCCTATTGCCATGTTTCTTTGAGCTATGTTTGAATCCTTTCTTGTACCGGCCGGAATTCAGAATTAGCTTCTTTTTTTCTTTTTTCTTTTGTAAGTAAATAGACGTAAATTGTGTAGAAGATGTAAATCGATTTTTTTATTCTTTTTAGAGAATAGAAAAAACTGGAAAAAGAAATACCAAAACTACTTAGTGTTATTAAATAGGTATCGAGAAGGTTATTTAGTGTTAGTATTAAAATGAATTTCTCATATATCAATCTATATTATAAAGCCTTCGTGGTGGACGTGTGATGCGGGGACTAGTATATATAGATTCTAGTGAGAGTGAATTAAACAGTTAGTAACATATTGAGAAAACAAATAAATAAAATAGAGATGGACAACCTCAATTATAATGTGGTCGATCTAGTCCACAGTTATTCATGTAGTACTCAATAACTTACTTTCATTGTTTTTATTTATTAGGGAAGAGACATTGGTTTGCCCAAACCTTCCAAATTTGACTATGAGATAAAGAAAAAGAAGCACTACTAATTTTAAAGAAACCCAATCTAGATATTTTGATTAAACAGGTGCTGAGAAAGTTATTTAGTGCTATCACTACAATGAATTTTCTTATATATTTATCTATATTATAAAACTTTTATGGAGGTTTCCTCCACAAGTTTGATGTAATTGGGTGGTCACACTTTTGTTTTTTTTTTTTAACTCTTTTGTCTTTACAACTATAGACATATTACTATTTTGTTCTTTTTAATATTAATTTTTTATATCTTTCTATTTATTTTTCTAAATTTTATAAAATTTTTATTTTATTCTATATAATTTACACACGCAATATGGATGAAAAGAAAAAGAAAATTAAATCTATATTTTTTCTTCTTTTTTCCTAATGTGGATGTCAACAATTTGTTTTTTATTATTATTATTTTGTTTCACGTGTCTCTTTTTATTTGTCCAGTCACTTTCTTTTTATTCATCATTTCTTTTTATACTATCACGTTGGTAAATAATTAACTTACGTCTTCTTTTTTCCTAATGTGGTTGTCAACAATTTGTTTTTTTTATTTGTTTGTTTCATCACGTGTCTCTTTTTATTTTTCTAGTCACTTTCTTTTTATTTATCATTTCTTTTTATACTACCACGTTGGTAAATAATTAACTAACGTGATAGAATTTCTTATTTTTATATTTTTAATTAATTCAGTTGAATAATTGCAGTTTTTAAAGTAAAGCGTGTTGTTTATAATAGAATGAACCTTAGTTTTGCTAATATAGAATGAAAAACATCTTTTCCACTTAAATATAAAGCTCCTTAAATATTCACTCCTAATTAACTAAAAACTTTGCCCACTTAATTTGAAGGTCATCTATGATCTAATCAAACGGTATGCATCCATATTGCAAGGTAAAATGAATTCAAATTCATATATTTGGAATAAGATTTATTTTTAATTTTAAATAAGAGTATGATAAATATATTTTGTTTTTTCATAGCACCTCCGTGATCTTATTATTACTTAAGTTCATATTCAGTAAATATGAATCGTGGCATAAATGATTTTTTGGCTGATAGACGACGTTATGAAACTTAATATTGTTTATGAGATATTTCAATTATACTTATGTCAATTCGTAGAAAGAGTCTCATTTATAAAATAAATTCTATTTGTATTATTAGCTCACATTTTTTTGGTGTACATAAATTCTATTTGTAGTATTAGCTCACATTTTTTTTTGGAGAGAAGAGATATGGTTTACTTTGCTTGCCCCGAAACCTATGAAAGCGAAAGGAGATTACCAGAGTTAGAGGAATATGAGAATTCCATCTACTAAATATATCTTCCTATTGCCATGTTTCTTTGAGCTATGTTTGAATCTTTTCTTGTACCGACCGGAATTCGGAATTAGGTTTTTTTTTTCTTTTGTAAATAAATAGACGTAAATTGTGTAGAAGATGTAAATAGATTTTTTTTAGAGAATAAAGAAAATTGGAAAAAGAATATTAAAATTACGTAGTTTTATTAAATAGGTGTAGAGAAGATTATTTAGTGCTAGCACTAGAATGAATTTTCCTATATATCTATCTATATTATAAAGCCTCCATGGAGACTGTCTTCACAAGTTTCGTGTAATTGGGCCACTTTTTTATTCTTTCATCCTTACAATTTTAGATATATTACTATTTTATCTTTGTAATGTTAATTTTTTATATTTTTCTATTTAATTCTCTAAATTTTATAATTTTTTTATTTTATTCAATATAATTTACGCACGCAACGTATGTGTCGCAATGACCAGTATATATAGATTCTAGAGAGAGTGAATTAAACGTTAATAACATAGTGAAAAAAATAAATAAACAACCTCAATTATTGTGTGGTCCGGTCCATAGTTATTCATGTGATACTCAATAACTTACTTTCTTTGTTTTTATTTATTAGGAAAGAGACATCATTATGCCCAAGCCTTCCAAATTTTACCATGAAATCAAGAAAAAGTACTACTAATTTTAAAGAAACCCAGTCCAGATACTTTGGTGAAACCCTAGAAAAGTCCCAAAATTTCTTGCTAAATTACCTCTGAATTTGGGTAAAAAATATAACCTAGACGACAAAGAAGACTTTCAATTTGACAATTAGAATAGAAAAATAATATATATTGCGAATATTTACATCAACTATTTGATTGTCAGATACATAGATAAGTATTAGTGGTATTGGGATTGACTCATATTTTTGCGAGTTCAATTAATAACCACTACGACCGGGTAGTTGGGGGTCTTACTCCCAAGTGAACGAATGTTTGTCTTGCTCGCTAGTGAGTTGGCGGGGGTTGCAAAAGGGCAACGCCTCCTAGAAACCAAACGCAAAGTGCAATTGGGTTTGAGAATTTATTAGTAGTCCAATCTTGAGTTTTGCTAATGAATTTGTGCTTGAACCCACGTTATAGCAGTTAGAGTTAACTAATTATTATAAACATTGTTTGGTATGTAGATCATTGTAGAGCATTTGAGACATTTAAATAATACACCACACAAATAGGACTAGTCAAATTAATGAACCTGAGTATATCGTATTTTCTTATTTTCCCGTTCTTCATATAATTTATGTGTGATTGTGTTATTATTCGTTCTTAAATTCTAACAAGTGGTAACTTTTTGAGAGATATGTGTAATAAGTGGTGTATTCTTATAATTATTACCAATTTCATGCATTGAGAAGCTTTGTAATTATTATTCGGCCTAAATTTTTCGCAACAGATAGCCGTACTCATTAGAATACAACTTAGAAAGAAAAAGAGAGGAGAGAGAAAGTAAAGGTTAGGAAAATTAAATCTATATTTTTTTTTTCCTAATATGGCTGTCAACAATTTGTTTTTGTTTTTTTATTATTATTTTGTTTCACGTGTCTCTTTTTATTTGTCCAGTCACTTTCTTTTTATTCATCATTTCTTTTTATGCTACCATGATGGTAAATAATTAACTAACGTCTTCTTTTTTCCTAATGTGGTTGTCAACAATATGTTTTTTTTATTAGTTTGTTTCGTCACGTCTCTTTTTATTTGTCTAGTCACTTTCTTTTTATTTATCATTTCTTTTTATACTACCACGTCGGTAAATAATTGACTAACGTGATAGAATGTTTTCTTTTTATATTTTTAATTAATTCAGTTGAATAATTACAATTTTAAAAATAAAATAGGTTATTATCAACTTAAGTTCGTATTCACTAAACATAAATCATGGCATAAATGATTTTTTTGGTTGGTCTCATAAACTTAATATTATTTATGAGACATTTTAATTATACTTATGCCAATTCGTAGAAAGAGTCTCATTTGTAAAATAAAATATAATTTTTCATTTTTATCCCTAAAATTTTGAGTATTTAATTTGAAATAATCGCATCATAATGCAACTACGATGATAATGTAGATTAGTACATATTAGGAGCTATGTTCTAACTACTATCAAAGGGCAAACACTAGACTGATGAGTGATAAGAGACCATTCTTGATCTGGATCATAGCATCACATAGAATCGCATAAGATG
Organism: Aralia elata; assembly: GCA_034770075.1. Taxonomy (NCBI): domain Eukaryota; kingdom Viridiplantae; phylum Streptophyta; class Magnoliopsida; order Apiales; family Araliaceae; genus Aralia; species Aralia elata. Next base: position 26,437,848 of record CM068384.1, read on the forward strand.
TGTGGAATTATAGAATTATAGGATCGATGTGAGATCGTATTATCCTATCAAAATAAATTAAAAATATATATTTTGATTCTTTTTGACTTGCACAAATGGTTTGACTAAATTCAAAAAAAAAATTAAACTCCTAATTTTTTAAAGCTCTAAACCTCAAATGAAATGCATTTCATATTTGAATATTGCTACTGGGTACTCTTTTTATTAGTCGAAGAGTCCTGCTATGTATTGCGATAAATTTACGACGAATTACAATTGCGAAACTTATTAATACATGAGATTGGTAGAAATTATAAGAGGGTCCCAATTAGTACACATCTCTTCAAAATTGTTACCACTGATACTTATCCACGTAACTGACAATTAAAAAGTCGACCTAAAACATTCGCAATATATATAATTACCGTTAGTTGAATTATTTTATAATACATAATTAGTGTTCAAGTTGATTGATTGACACTTTCCACTTAATATATATAAAACTAGTAATAGGTTTTTACAAGAATTAAGTTTGTTGACTACATATGTTTGTAAATATAATAAAAACTTTATTTTATGTGAAGGTTGTGATCGAATTCTATTACAAATATAACAATCAATGTGAGAATTTATACTTTAATTTTCTTTGACAATTTAAATATGAGATGAGAAAGATAAAACATCATCGTCGTAAATGTTGAGTATTTGAGCTACATTCTCATATTAAAATAATTTAAATCCTACGATTTGATTTTACAATTCGATCATGTGAACCCAAAATGATCCTACATGGCACGAGAATATGTATCAAAAGATGTACATGTTTTTTTGGAAAAATGGGTAAGAAAAAGGGCAATGTTTCATGGAAACATGTGTGTAGGTTTTATGGAAGAAAAAGGAAAAAGGACTTTGTCCTTTAGTTTCTTTTATGCTTGGTGACTCACGACAAGTTCCTTGTGAAAGGAAGAAAAGGCTTTTGGGTTCTTTTCATGGCGCGCACGTACACACACACACACATATATGTGTGTGTGTGTGTGGCAGACAAAAGTAAAAAGTGGGCAGTAGTTTTTCCTTATCTTTAGGTGAAAGAAATGGGAATAGGCATTTTGCCTATATATATTCTCCAAAGCTGCAAATGAAGAGCATGGAATAGCCTGAGTATTCCATCCAAGAGGGCAATCTCATCCGGGAGGGTGGAAGAGTGAGAGAGAGAAAATTCAAAGAGAGCTAAGAGAAAAAAAATAGAGAGAGGAAAAGATTAAACAATTGAAAAAGATTAAACAACTGGGTGTGTTGTTTGGGTTTCATCATATAGTTATTGTGGTGAGGTAATTTGAGTGTGTACTCAAATTAGGATATCTTTGTAATCTCTTAGTTTATTCTAGTGGATTTTTCGGAGTATATCCCATGGTTTTTATCTCTTAGTTATAGAGGGTTTTCCACGTTAAAAATCTTGGTGTCTCGTGCTTGGTTATTTCTTCTCATTATTTTCTGCAGTGGTTATTATTTTGGTAGAACTGCAAATTTAATCTGTTTGGCATGTACTGATATTTTTAGTCATTTAATTTATAAAAGACAACAGTATTTGGGAGGTAATTTTTTTTCAACAATTAGTATCAAGGCTAAGGTTATTTTGCTCAATTATTTTTGATAAATTTTATGAAGGAATCAGGTGGAGCCATGATTAAATTGACCTCTTCAAATTTTTCGATCTGGAAGCCAAGAATGGAGGATATCCTTTATTGCAAGGATTTGCATGATCTGTTGGAGCTCGAGGGAAAGAAGCCCGTGGATAAATCTGAGGCTGATTGGAAAAAGATAAACAGGAAGACTATTGGTCACATCCGGCAGTGGATTGATCAAATTGTATTCCACCATGTTTCACAGGAGATGGATGCTCATACTCTATGGACAACACTAGAGTCCATATATGAGAAGAAGAATGCACAAAATAAATTTTTTGTGATTCGAAAAATTGTGAACCTGAAGTACAAAGACGGGAGTAGTGTGTCGGAGCATATGAGTGAGTTCCAAGGTTTGGTGAACCAGCTGTCTACCATGAAGTTGAATCTTGATGATGAGATTCAGGCTCTTTTGCTTCTCAGTTCGTTGCCAAATAGCTGGGAGACTTTGGTGGTGTCTCTAAGTAATTCTGCTCCGGAAGGAAAGCTGATCATGCAAAGGGTCAAGGACAGTCTTCATAATGAGGAGACAAGACGGAAGGAACAAGGGATGAATTTTGAGACACAAACACAAGTTTTTGTCTCACAGAGTAGCAGCAGAAACAGAGAGAAGAGCTCTCTTCAAGATGACAATTCCAGGAGAAGGTAGAGAGGAAAAGAGATAATTTGTTTTCACTGCCAGAGACCGGGTCACATAAGACGAGAGTGCAGATTTTTAAAGAAGGAACAGTCTAAGGAAAAAGATGAGGATAAAGACTCAATTTTGTATCTATTCGACGTTGATGTAGCCATTGTTAGTGATGGTAAACCCAAGTGTCATGTTAATGATTGGGTGATTGATTCAGGTGCTTCGTTCCATGCACTAACAATGGTTATGTATTGGGTGATTGTATATGTGTGTGTGTGTGTGTGTGTGTGTGGCAGACAAAAGCAAAAAGTGGGTATCATCTTTTCCTTATCTTTAGGTGGAAGAAATGGGAATAGGCATTTTGCCTATATATATTTTCCAAAGCTGCAAATGAAGATCATGGAATAGCCCAAGTATTCCATCTGAGAGGGCGCAATCCCATCCGGGAGGGTGGAAGAGTGAGAGAGAGAAAATTCAAGAGAGCTAAGAGAAAAAAAATAGAGAGAGAGGAAAAGATAAAACAACTGGGTGTGTTGTTTGGGTTCCATCATATAGTTATTGTGGTGAGGTAATTTGAGCGTGTACTCAAATTAGGATATCTTTGTAATCTCTCAGTTTATTCTAGTTAGTGGCGAAGTGATGAGTGTGCTTTATACACACAATTTGGGCACCTTTAACCTTGGTATTTTGTTAGTTTTTGGGAATTTTATATGGTTTTTAGCTATTTTTATCGCATTTCTAGATAATTTAGTTTTTAGTTATTTTTACATGTTTTATGTTGCTTTGATGCATTTTCATTATGTTTGTAGAAATTGAAATAAAGACCGCTCGGATCGTTGTTCGTAATGACTCAATGTCCGTGCTTGGACGTCCGCGCCCGAATGGTAGTACAATGAAAATTAGTGTTTGGCGACGCTCGGTGTTTAATTTGATGAAATTTGAAAGTCGAGCGTGCATGGCGTTGGAAAGCGTGCACGACGTTCGGCGTCGGCCAAGCCACGAGGGCAAGCTCGTGCTTAAATATCCGTGCCTGAATGGTATTATGGTAAAAATTAGTGTTTGGCGATGCTCGGTGTGTAAGTTGATGAAATTCGGAAGTTGAGCATGCACGGCATTGGAAAGCGTGCGCGGCGTGTGGTGTCGGCCAAGCACGGCCGCGCTAGGCCCTGGGCGTCGGGCGTCGGCAGGCAGCAGGCGCATGGGAGCTGGGCACGCGCGCACGCGCGGGCCTTGACAGCACTCGGCAGGCGCTGGGCACGGGCGCGCGTAGGGGCCTCGGCAGGCGGGGCGCCAGTCGTGCAACAGGTGGGGCACCAGACGGGCGCGCGCGCGGGCGTACGGGTGCGCGGCGCGGGGCTCGGCAATTAGCGTGCGGGCAAGCGGCAGCCAGTGTGTGCCAACCAGGCCTTGGGCGCGGGCGTGCCAAACCTCCTGAGTGCGATTCCAACTGGCCTTTTGGTTCGATCTGAGCGGATTTTTGACACGCAATCTGATTATTGCTAGGGTTTCCATGGAGTTGCTATATAATATCTCATTGGGGCGTCATGTTTGACATCTAGGGATTGGGAGGCTAGGCTAAAACATCAAAATAGAGAGCAAAAGTGCTGAAATACAAGGAAAACTCAGCAAAAACCAAGAAGGAAAGGATTGTCAAGGAGATATCTAGACCTTGGGAGACTGCACATACATCATTAAGAAGAGCTAGAGGGCTGCAATTCAAGGAAATTTCTAGCAACAAGCTAAAGAGCAAAAAGAGAAAAGAATGCCAAAGGAAGAGGAAAAACTAGCAATTGACATCAACCAAGCAAGCAACATATGAATATCTTCAAAATATGTAAGACCCCGAAAATTTTAATAAATAGAATTTAATTTTCTTCTTATTATTATTTTAAACAGAAAGGTATTAAATCGATAATGATAAAGTTACTAGTGAAATGTGACAATTGAGAAGTCTAGTAATAACGCTAAATCACTATTCACGCGATCACTATTCACGGGAGACTATTCACGCTAAAAACGCTTTTACACTTTCTTCGACCTTCGAATTTATTCATAACGTTTATATGAGCTGGATACAAAAATTATATGGTATAAATACGAAAGTACTATTCATACGAATATACTATTCATTTATACAAAAAAAGTCAAACATGTGTGTCGGGGAATATTCCTTCTATCGGATAATATTCGTTTTGTCGGAGAATATTATATTCGGTAAAGTACGACGGCGCCGTCGAAATAATCACTTTTATATTCGGTAACGTACGGCGCCGAAATAACAAAATATTAGTGGGCCCCACAATGGCAATTTTGTCAACGATAGTGGGCCCCATTGTCGGATACTGAAAACGACAGTATATTGTCAACAGTATTATCACCGGCAACTGTTGAAATACCCGGTAATAAAAAGAACAGTAAAACGCGTTATTCCACAGTAGTACGCGGTATTTCACAGGCACACGGTGTTACACAGTATTTTAAATTATTGATTCAATAATTGATAAAGTAGCAATTACACAGTATTTTGATTCAATAATTACAATAGCATCCGTATGGTACTTTTTATTATTTATCATGACAGTGTAACTCATATTATTTGTTATGATATTTTAGCATTATTGACTGATTAAAAGTGGAGTCTAACTTAGGGGTACCTAATTGAAATTGTGAAATTCACATGATGTGAACTATTGGTTCACATGATGGAACTATTGGTTCACATGTGGGAACTATTAGGGGATGTTATGCAAGATTGATAATACTTGAGGGATTATATTAAAAAATAGAGGCAAAGATAGAGGTACTAAAGTGTAATAAGTCGAGCCCTTTTTGTGCAATTAATGAAACTTAGTTTTCCTATAAATAGGAGGGATTATCTTAAGAAATCTTCACACCTTCCTTGCATATACTCTCTCTCTCTCTCTCTCTAAATTTCTTGAGTTCTCTTAGTGTGTTAGGCTATTGTGAGTATTTGTGAAAATACTAGTATTGTCCAAGTTAGTAAGCTTCATAGAAAGCATCATCCAGTCACTTGTTAACGAAGGTAGGGATATCATTTCTTTCATACTCTTATGTAATATCATTTGCTTCCTTGTTCGTAAGTGATATTATACTCAGAAAGGTTGTTATTCATTCCGTATTAATTTGTGGGGATAACCTGTCCGTGCGGATTGACGCATGCCTGGTGAATAACCCTTCGTATTCATTACCTATTAATCTTTTGTGGAAATAATCTGTCTACGCGGATTACTGCATGACGGGTGAATAACCCTTCGTATTCATTACTTATTAATCTTTTGTGGAAATAATCTGTCTACGCGGATTACCGCATGACGGGTGGAAAACCCTTCGTATTCATTACTTATTAATCTTTTGTGGAAATAATCTGTCTACGTGGAGTACCGCATGACGGGTAAAAACTCATTTGCAGTTTCATATATTCTGCTATACTCGTATAACGTATCATTTCGTTTGTACTCTTTAAGGAATATCTTTTCTTTCACATTTCTCCATTTATGATAAGAAATCTCTTTTTGTTTTCAAAACCTTATTTTAAATGGTGAAAATCCTTGAAAATTTGTTGAATATCCTTAATAGTTTGTGCTTCATCTAATATCTTTTCACCTGAATCTTTCTATTTCATTTGATACGATATAGTTAAATCGTGAATTTTATTTTTGAATATCATTCTTGAATTTGACTCCACAATTTGGTCATCCTGTTGGCAATTTGGTCAACCTTCAATACTGGATAAATTAAACATCTATTCTTATTCTTGATCTCACTATATTCATTTTATATCATTGTCATCATCCTCATCCTTAAATTGTGGTGATAGTTCTCTTTGGCCCGTAGTGCAAAGATGAACTGGCGTGACATGATTTTGACCAAACTGTGTATTGGTATTATCATGACTTTTGGTGTTACAAACAAAGGCGTATGGTGAAAGTTCTCTTTGGCCCGTAGTGCAAAGATGAACTGGCGTTTGGCATGATCATGACCGGTGATGTTACAAATAAATATCTTTGTCACATAGTGCAAAGAGAGGCTGTTGAATATAAATTATTGATTTGGATGTTCATAAACAGGAACTGTTGATTGGTGTTACAGGGATAAAATATTGGTGGTGATCCTTTAACTTATAGAAGATGGTAGACATTATAATCTGCTTGACTCTTCTAATGGATTGTCCGTTCCGCTGCAGTTCTTGTTATTGAATAACATCTTTAAATCTCTGATTTATTTTGGTTGAAGGCTAAAGATAATTTTATTCTTCATTATCTTAGTCATGATATTTCCTACTGGGCTATTTGTGCTCACCCTTTTCCTTCTTGTTCCATTATTCTCCTCAGGAAAAGAGAGTGTAGCGGGGACTAGCCGGGGAATGGAGTGATGGTCCGAGACAATAGAAATATCTCAATACAATATTATTAGTGTGGCAATAAGTGTATTGAGAACTTAAGATATATTTGTATTGTGTTGTCGTATTTTGCACAACACTTATTAGTTGTAAATGGAAAAATTCGTATTTGTATTTGTATTTTGTGGAATGTTATTGGCGACTCAAAATGGGTTGTGTGGACCTATTTTGGGGGCGTCACAGTTGGTATCAGAGCTTAGGGATATGATCTCTGGTAGAGATCTGGGATTAGAACTAGGAGGGGGAGACGAGTAAAATCCTTCGCTAGTGTGTCCTACCTAAGCTATTTTATTTTTAGTAATTGATTTGGTTATAGGGACAAGATATTGCATGTCTATTTCTTTAATTAATCTTTGTTTTGTGATCACATTTCAGAATGGCATCTGAAAACCAAGAGATTCACTATGAGACAATTGTGGCTGAAAATCAGGAAGCTATAAATAATACGGGTGCAAACTTAGAACAACATCATGCTAATCATGATGCTAACAACAAGATGAATGATGAATTTTTTAGGAACTTCATGCAATACATGTAGAACAAGATGAGGAGAGCTCCTGTCTACAATACCGGCAGAAACGCTGATAATGCACGAATGGTCACTACCAAGCAGTTCAAAGAGTTGGGACCACCTGAATTTTTCGACAAGCCAGATCCACTCAAGGCAGAAGCGTGGCACAAACAATTAACAAAGATATTTGATACATTGCGTTACGCTAACGAACAAAAGGTTTCTTTCGCTACCTTTATGCTACGAGGAGAAGCGGATCATTGGTGGGAATCCGTGAAACGTACCCGTCACTCGGCACTCGAGATGTCTTGGGTCGAGTTCCAAGAATTATTTAACGAGAAGTATTTTCCGGAGAGTATTTGCCATATAAAGGAGGTAGAATTCATCAAACTGGAACAGAACAACATGACGGTGTCGTAGTACGAAGCCAAGTTTGCCGAGCTGTCTCGATTTACATCCCATTTGGTGGACACTGAGGAACGGATGACGCGAATGTTTTTACGAGGTTTGAAACCAGAAATTCGTAAGTATCTTGTTTTTCATAAAATTTGTCTATATTCGGATGTCGTGGATAAGGCTCAAGTAGTGGAGCAGGAGAAAGAAATACTACAATCAGATGACGTCATAACTGGTGAGCTAATCGTAAACTCTTGCGAGTCTATACCTTATTAGATAGTGGTTCTACCCACTCTTTTATTTCATCTGCTTGTGCCCAACGTTTAAACTTAACCCTGATAAATTAAATTTTGACTTATTTATTGAAACACCATTGGAACAAACATTCGTTATATCTACAGTTTATAAATCATACTTTGTTCAAATCGGCACCCTCACACTACCTGTTGATCTTATCTCCTTGAACATGCATGAATTTGATTGGTTAACTACTCATCATGCTAAAATTGATTGCTTTCGTAAAGTCATTAGTTTTTATATTCCTAATCAACCTATTATGCGAATTCAAGCAACCAAACCATTGAAATCAATAACCGTCATTTCTAGTCATAAAGTTATTCGTGTATTGAAAAACGGATGTCAAGCTTTCTTAGCCCATGTAACTGATTTAAACAAAAATACGTTAAATTTGAATGATATTTCTGTTGTTAAAAAGTTTCATGACGTGTTTCCCGAAGAACTTCTTGGCCTACCCCTAGACCGTCAAATCAAATTTTTGTATCGACCTTGAACCCAATACAAAATCCGTTTCTAAGACCCCATATGTATGGCTCCTATTGAATTTTTTGGAGTTAAAAACCCAACTACAGGAGTTATTAGATACCGACTTCATACGCTCGAATACATCGCATTGGGGTGCTCCTATTTTATTCATAAAGAAGAAAGATGAGAGTAAATAGAAATCTATGTAAATCATAAAAGCCTCAAATATTTCTTCACCCAGAAGGAACTCAACATGCAACAACGACGTTGGCTCGAGCTGTTGAAGGATTACGACCATACCATTCACTACCATCTTGGAAAGGCGAACCTAGAAGCTGACGCATTGCGCAGAAGAACGTATGCAAGTACGAGTACGATGCTAACAACGTAAATACCCATTTTGGATGACTTACAAAGGATAAATATAGAGTTAAAGGCTCCACGAACCCACGTGAAGATGACAACGTATATAAGCAGCACAAGATCGTCAATAGAGTTATGTTGATCTTAATCGAATGGATGATGAATTCAAAATCGGAGGCCATGTATTCTTACGTGTTACTCTATGGAAAGGAGATACAAGATTCGAAAAGAGAGGATAGCTCAACCCTCGATTTATCGGTCCATTTGAAATCCTCGATCGAGTAGGAACTGTGGCCTACAGACTCGCCTTACCACCAAGCATATCTCGTATTCATAATGTTTTTCACATATCCATGCTACGTAAATATGTGAAAGATCCAAACCACGTTATTGAATTAGAACCAGACGAGATAGTAGAAGATTTAACGTACGAAGAGATACCTATCAAGATCTTGGATAAGAAGGAACAGATTCTACGCTCAAAGATTATACCTCGAGTCAAAGTTTTATGGAGAAACCATGATATAAAGGAAATAACCTGGGAGTTAGAATCTGAAGTGAGAGCAAAGTATCCTCACCTCTTCGATAAGCCAGGTACCTACGTAAATTTCGGGGACGAAATTTCATAAGGAGGGGAAATTGTAAGACCCCGAAAATTTTAATAAATAGAATTTAATTTTCTTCTTATTATTATTTTAAACAGAAAGGTATTAAATCGATAATGATAAAGTTACTAGTGAAATGTGACAATTGAGAAGTCTAGTAATAACGCTAAATCACTATTCACGCGATCACTATTCACGGGAGACTATTCACGCTAAAAACGCTTTTACACTTTCTTCGACCTTCGAATTTTGTCATAACGTTAATATGAGCTGGATACAAAAATTATACGGTATAAATACGAAAGTACTATTCATACGAATATACTATTCATTTATACAAAAAAAGTCAAACATGTGTGTCGGGGAATATTCCTTCTGTCGGATAATATTCGTTCTGTCGGAGAATATTATATTCGGTAAAGTACGACGGCGCCGTCGAAATAATCACTTTTATATTCGGTAACGTACGGCGCCGAAATAACAAAATATTAGTGGGCCCCACAATGGAAATATTGTCAACGATAGTGGGCCCCATTGTCGGATACTGAAAACGACAGTATATTGTCAACAGTATTATCACCGGCAACTGTTGAAATACCCGGTAATAAAAAGAACAGTAAAACGCGTTATTCCACAGTAGTACGCGGTATTTCACAGGCACACGGTGTTACACAGTATTTTAAATTATTGATTCAATAATTGATAAAGTAGCAATTACACAGTATTTTGATTCAATAATTACAATAGCATCCGTATGGTACTTTTTATTATTTATCATGACAGTGTAACTCATATTATTTGTTATGATATTTTAGCATTATTGACTGATTAAAAGTGGAGTCTAACTTAGGGGTACCTAATTGAAATTGTGAAATTCACATGATGTGAACTATTGGTTCACATGATGGAACTATTGGTTCACATGTGGGAACTATTAGGGGATGTTATGCAAGATTGATAATACTTGAGGGATTATATTAAAAAATAGAGGCAAAGATAGAGGTACTAAAGTGTAATAAGTCGAGCCCTTTTTGTGCAATTAATGAAACTTAGTTTTCCTATAAATAAGAGGGATTATCTTAAGAAATCTTCACACCTTCCTTGCATATACTCTCTCTCTCTCTAAATTTCTTGAGTTCTCTTAGTGTGCTAGGCTATTGTGAGTATTTGTGATAATACTAGTATTGTCCAAGTTAGTAAGCTTCATAGAAAGCATCATCCAGTCACTTGTTAACGAAGGTAGGGATATCATTTCTTTCATACTCTTATGTAATATCATTTGCTTCCTTGTTCGTAAGTGATATTATACTCAGAAAGGTTGTTATTCATTCCGTATTAATTTGTGGGGATAACCTGTCCGTGCGGATTGACGCATGCCTGGTGAATAACCCTTCGTATTCATTACCTATTAATCTTTTGTGGAAATAATCTGTCTACGCGGATTACCGCATGACGGGTGAATAACCCTTCGTATTCATTACTTATTAATCTTTTGTGGAAATAATCTGTCTACGCGGATTACCGCATGACGGGTGGAAAACCGTTCGTATTCATTACTTATTAATCTTTTGTGGAAATAATCTGTCTACGTGGATTACCGCATGACGGGTGAAAACTCATTTGCAGTTTCATATATTCTGCTATACTCGTATAACATATCATTTCGTTTGTACTCTTTAAGGAATATCTTTTCTTTCACATTTCTCCATTTATGATAAGAAATCTCTTTTTGTTTCCAAAACCTTATTTTAATCGAAGGTTGACCAAATTGCCAACAGGATGACCAAATTGTGGAGTCAAATTCAAGAATGATATTCAAAAATAAAATTCACGATTTAACTATATCATATCAAATGAAATAAAAAGATTTAGGTGAAAAAATATTAGATGAAGCACAAACTATTAAGGATATTCAACAAATTTTCAAGGATTTTCAACGACTATAAAACAAACGCTTCTTGGGAGGCAACCCAAGTTTATTATTTTGCTTTTGCTTTTATTTGATTGTTTGTTAGTTTGTTTAATTGCATTTTAATTCCTTTAGTCATCTGCTTTCAGGTACGCCCCCAACTTTGAGGTATTGAAAGATGATATCAATGGCGCGTGACACGTTCTTAGGGAAGTCTTCTATTTTAATTTTTCCTATATCAGACATTGAGGACAATGTCAAGTTTAAGTTTGGGGGTAGTATTTAGTATTTGTGTTTTTATTTTAGTTTTGGTGTGTTTTTAGTTATGTGTTTTTGTTCAAAAATAAAAAATAAAAAGTATGTATTTTTAGGTTGTGTCCCTTAAACATTGTTTTTAATTTGATTTGAACCATAATTTATGGTCTATGATAATGGCTTGTTTGAAGAGAATCTAACTCATGAGATATAGATAATTGTTGCTTAGTTGTTGTGCTTATTGTTTATTGGTTATTATTTTGCTTATACGTCCTTTCACTTTTATGCACTTACCCATGAGTATTAAGCTAGTTGTATGCTTAGAGAAGGGTTTTATAACCGAATGCTTGTGGGAGATATCTATAAGCTCTAAAACTTGTTTAAACATCACTCGAAGCAAGGTGTCTAAATTTGATTGGTTTGATTGATTGGTCATGTGGTGAGTTGAGATGGAGCGTAAAATGCACTCACTCATAAACACATGCTTAGGGGAGATAGAGCGTAACGCGCACTCTCTTATGTATTGAAGAAAAAGAAAAGTTAGCCATATTGTAAATCTTGCGGTGGGTTGAGATGGGGCGTAAAACGCACTCGCCCACAAGAGCGGGCTTAGGTTGAAATAGAGCATAAAATGCGTTCACCTAAAGTCATTTGATATCAATTTTTTTTTTGGAAACTTATGATTTGTATACATTTGCGATGAGTGATGTGTTAAGCATGTGGTTTTTGAAGTTTATTTTGATTTATTTCATAAGGTAATATGGTTGCATATGTTCATCCGAGCTATAAGTGATTTAGTGCTAATGGGTACTCACACACACACACGAAAGGGACCTAAAGCAAGATATGAATAGCTAATTGAAATGTTAGACTTGCAACGCTTGTTATTTTCTTGAGCTCCATGTGCTGATGCCTTTGAGACCATTTTCGGCTTATTAATTCATTGCTCAAGTTAGGTTGTATTAGAAGTTTTTGAATTGTTTAGTTTAGGTTTGTTTTGTTTGAGGACAAACAAAGATTTAAGTTTGGGGGTATTTGATGAGTATGTTTTATACACACAATTTGGGCACCTTTGACTTTGGTATTTTGTTAGTTTTTGGAAATTTTATATGGTTTTTAGCTATTTTTATCGCATTTCTAGATAATTTAGTTTTTAGTTATTTTTACATGTTTTATATTGCTTTGATGCATTTTCATTATGTTTACAGGAATTGAAATAAAGACAGCTCGGATCGTTGTTCGTAATGACTCAATGTCCGTGCTTGGACGTCCGTGCCCGAATGGTAGAACAATAGAAATTAGTGTTTGGTGACGCTCGGTGTTTAATTTGATGAAATTTGGAAGTCGAGCGTGCACGGCGTTTGGCGTCAGCCAAGCCACGAGAACAAGCCCGTGCTTGAATATCCATGCCCGAATGGTATTATGGTAAAAATTAGTGTTTGGCAATGCTCGGTGTGTAAGTTGATGAAATTCGGAAGTTGAGCGTGCACGGGCGCTGGGCGCGGGCTCGCTTAGGGGCCTCAGCAGGCGGGGCGCCAGGCGTGCAGTAGGTGGGGTACCAGACAGGCGACTAAGGCGTGGGTGCAGGCGTGCGCTTGCGGGCGCGCGACGCGGGGCTCGACAGTCAGTGTGCCGGCGAGCGTCAGCCAGCGTGTGCCAACCAGGCCTTGGGTACGGGCGCGCCAAACCTCTCAAGTGCGATTCCAACTGGCCTTTTGGTGCGATCTAAGCGGATTTTTGACACACAATCTGATTTTTGCTAGGGTTTCCATGGAGGTGCTATATAATATCATTGGGGCTTCATGTTTTACATCTAGGGATTGGGAGGCTAGGCTAAAACATCAAAATAGAGAGCAAAAGTGCTGCAATACAAGGAAAACTCAGTAAAAGCCAAAGAACCAAGAAGGAAAGGATTGTCAAGGAGATATCTAGACCTTGGGAGGGTGCACATACATCATTAAAAAGAGCTAGAGGGCTGCAATTCAAGGAAATTTTTAGCAACAAGCTAAGGAGCAAAAAGAGAAAAAGAATGCCAATGGAAGAGGAAAAGTTAGAAATTGACATCAACCAAGCAAGCAACATATGAATATCTTCAAAATGGGTTTTATCATCTCTTGCTTTCCTTTGAATTTGTATTACTATTTCATGATGTACACCATGTGTTTGATATTTTGGTTAGCTATCATGAACCAGAGCTTGTATTCTAAGATTTCAATGGAACCCAACACATAGTTTGAATTGACTTCTCTCTCTTTGTTATTAATTACTCATTTGTGAATTGAATATCATAATTTATGCTTCATTTCTTAATTGCCTTGCTAGTAATTATCGTGGGAACCGATATGAACTTGACGAACGGATTATAGTGTTTAGACCTTGTTATGATATCATGCTAGAGTTAAAGATTGTTGTGGGTAATTAATTGAGATTTAGTGACATGTGTCTTGTTGATTATCCTCAATGATAGGTAACTTGATAGTATTTAGGATAGACATATGTAATATCCTGAATATTTATAGAACTTATAAATATGATATTGAATGACTAAAGTTAGCTGTAAAGTTAATTTCGAGGACGAAATTCTTTGAAGTAGGGGTGAATGTAATACCTTGAATATTTATGAGGCTTATAAATACGATCGTATATGGTTGGAGGTTAATTTAGTGACCTAAAACTAGGTATCGAGAAGTTTAAAATCTTAAACCCCAATGAGATTCAAATTTTGTATCATATGTGCTTAAATAAAGATCCAAATGATATTTCGAACCAGGTGTTTTGTGATTTTATAGTGTAAACGATGAATTTGGTCAAATAAAATTTTTTTGTCAAGCTGCTTAGTCGTACTTACATTGACAAAATAATTTGTCGTGCTTTCCACGATTTCACCAAAAAGCATCCTCACAAATTATTTTTAGTAAGCTGCTATGTCGTGTTTAAACTGATAGAGTGCTTTGTCGTGCTTACGTTTTGTCGTGCTTACGCTGACAAGCTGCTTTGTCGTGCTTCTGATTTGTCGTGCTTATGCTTTGTCGTGCTTACGCCTAGCACACGCCAGCTTACGTCTGGCACACGCTAGGTACTAAAGTGTAATTAACCTAGGTACCAAAGTGTAATAAGTCGAGCCCCTAACGTGCAATTAGTGAAACTTGATTTCCGTACTATTTTTCAAGAGCAGTTCAAGAGCAAAAACACTCTATATTTATATTCTGAGAGATATTGTGAGATAAAAATTACTTTCTAAGCATAGAAGCGCTGCGTGATTGGAAGTAAAGCTAGCAACTACAAGAGGTATTACTCTAGTGGTTATTATTTTCATTTTTCTTTATATATTTAGTAAAAATATACTTTTATAAGCAGTTATAATGCCCAAATTATTTTAAGTATAGAGTACAAAAGTCCTATTTACAAGTAGTTATAATGTCCGATTTATTTCTCTTATAAAATTAAAAATATACTTTTATAAGCAGTTACTATGTCTGATTTTCTTCAAGTATTTAGTAAGAATATTCATTTTATAAGCAGTTATAATGCTAAAATTATCTCAAATATAATAGTCGAATATTCATTTTATAAGCAGTTATAATGTCCGATTTATTTCAAACATAGTAAACGAATATTCATTTTGCAAGCAGTTATAATGTTCAATTTATTTTAAATATAGTTGAAAAATATTCATTCTATAAACAGTTATAATGCTGAAATTATTTCATGTATAGTAGAAGAAGTCTTATTTATAAGCGGTTATAATACCCGAAATAAAACTTAAAAGATTTAATCGTTAATTGCTTAATTAGTTTACATAAACTTATAATCGTATAGGATATACGACGAACGTTTAGACGGTATATCAACTGTAAAAGATATACGAGGCAAGTCTTCTAACCTTGTTACATTTAAGCAAGTCTATTATATCTTACTATCAATTATTGTGAAGTTATTGCTTCTTGTTCAGCATAACTTAAGAAATGAATCATTATTCATATATTGTTTATTCGAGCGTAAATTGTTGTGTCAAACCAAATTATTTTGGTACGACATCTTATACTGAGAAATGGAACACCTTGATGTAAGGTGGACTGAAACACCTTGATATAAAGTGCCGGTAAATGTTGATTATATATCGACACAAAATTGTAGGATGATATGCATACTCCTAGGATATTGGTTAGGCTGATCCCCTACCAGATATCCGAAATTAAGGGGTTCTAAGTCATTGAAGACTGATAGAACTAATTGAAATATATGGTTCATGTACAGAACCCTCAGTTATACATCTTTGAAATCTTTCAACTCAAACACATTGTGTTTACGTTTTCAAATAAACTTGCTGAGCATTTGTAGCTCATTCTTATATTCTCTTTTGTAGTCTTAAATGATAAATCTAGAACTTCAGAGACGACCAAAGGGAAACGACCGTGTTAATTAGTTTTACCGTATCATTTGTATAAATTCAAGTCTTTTAAGGCTTTGTTGTAATACGAAACCTGACACTGAGAACGATGTAACCGAACTTAATACTATTGTAATATATTATCACCTTTTACTATGTCAATTGCGTTATACTCTGATCTTGAAATTGTTTAGAATAGTTGTACTAAGTTAGTACGGTATCCATATGAACTATACTTCTGAATGAGGGTATTGAATGATATTGAGAGTTCTATAAGTTCTGGGGTTACACGTAATGAGCGCCGATAAGGTGTCATCTTTACTGGAATGCGCCCCTCAGTTCTAGGGACAATCTTATCATTAATACTGTGAATGTCAGATAGATAGGAACTATTGATATGAAAGAGATATACATCAAATATAAATCTATATATCCAAGTGAAGGTATCCAAACACAGTTAACGTTCTGACGAGAACTATTTCTGTTATGGGATACTGTGAACCTTGGATAGATAGAAGTTATATATTATGGAATATCTAATAGGTGGTTAACTAGTTAAGCTTGAATACCAAATTTGTTACAGAGGTATAAAGATTTAAGTTGAAGATGTAGAAGTTATTTTAACTATGTTAGATTAACATTATTGGCAATGTCTAGAAAGTTCTGACGAGGAAAGGGGTTAGGTCATTTAATTGCGCGTCGTTTTAACGGAAAGCCCCCTCTTTCCTGGGAACTAACTGGTTGCTAATACTGCAAGTCTCAGATAGATAAATGGAGATTTATTTTTAAGTCTTTTAGGACTTATTTGTAATAAGAACAAGTAACATGGGAATGTTGTAACAATGAACAAATGATATTTTATAATATTATTACTTTTCCGCACTTTACTGAGATTTTTAGAAGTTAAGATTTCTATATACGATTCAAATCCATTATATTGCGAGTTTTTATAGAAACTTATCGTGTACATTACCTTTAAGTTAATGAATATTTTGAATAAGGATGTACAAGTCAGCACGAAGTCCGACCTAACTAAAAGAAGCTAGCAGGTGGATTTCGGGGCGTGACAACATATACCTAGATACCGTATGCAACCAATGAAGAATCTACTCTTAATGACTTCCTATGTGAAAGTTGGTAATTAAAAGGACGGTAAATGAGATTTAGTGACACGTGTCTTGTTATTGTTCTTGAAATTGGTCTCTTGATAGTGTGTAGGATAGACTTATACCTGCATGCCGCATTAGGAAGATTCGAATTTGACCATCGACAGAGGCTTATAAGTAACTTTAATTTCTCGGTTGACAATTCTATGTTGTTAATTAATTCAAACGAGAGAGTTAGGCTATTCAACTGAAATGTTGGGGGAAATTGCAATCTTAGACTTGTTAATATTAGATTTCATTATCCTAACGCTTTTCATAATTCTTAATTATTGTCAAACAACAAAACAAACTCAAATCATCAACTGTCTAAATAAAATCGAGACGATATATAGTTGGTACTTGGGATACACTAGAGATAATTCCCTGTGGGTTCGACAACTCCATCTTATCATTATATTACTTGTTGGGCGTGTATATTTGTGCGTATTTTTCGATTGCAAAATCGATCAACATGAAGCCAGACTTCGATGGAAGTGGGGTCAAAATTCTTACTAAGGTATAAATAATTTGGGGGTTCGAGGACAGCGCCCCCGAGCCAATTTTTTTAATACTTTTATACTTTCGGGTCTCACATATACACACACACATATATATATATATATATATATATATATATATATATACACTATATTACAATGACAATATAATAAGTAATAATATATGGTATATACACACTATGTTGACTAATAATAGACTTTTTAATCACAATTGTTCACAAGTAATTAATTCATTAATTATTTTTCAAAATAATATAAATTAAATTATTAATTTAGTTTAAAATATTATAGAGAGATATACATATTTTGAGAGGATATGAGTCATATGTGGTTAAAATTTGATTGACAAAGTTATAAATTTTCAATTTGACCCCGTATAATAGAAAATTTATAAATTTTTAGTGGGGTCAATTTATTTATAATACTTAAAATTTACCTTACATTATAAAACATTTTTTTTTCAGTGGGGTCAATTTACCCCACATTTTCTGCATAGCTTTGCCACTGATTCTAGTGGATTTTTCGGAGTATGTCCCGTAGTTTTTATCTCTTAGTTATAGAGAGTTTTCCACGTTAAAAATATTGGTGTCTCGTGCTTAATTATTTCTTGCGTGGTTATTATTTTGGTAGAACTGCAAATTTAATCTGTTTGACATATACTGATATTTTTGGTCATTTAATTTATAAAAGACAACAGTATTTGGGAGGTGATTTTTCCCAACAGATAAGACCCATAAATGTTACTCTATCAAGATGTTCATTTTTAACAATCAACGAGAAAATGTGAAAAGAAAATTTCCAATGCGAAAAGAGGTTTTATAGAATTAATCACGAGTGAAAATGAATCTAACGTAGGGTGATATGTTAATACAGGCCTAATCAAGCAAAATGGCGGTGTCACGAATCCTCAATTCTAATAATTTGTTGCACTGTAATTCAAATAAGATCAGAGCTCAAGAAATCCAACGGATTCCCAAATGATTGTACAACTTACTCGTGAGCAACACGAACAACTAGCTTACCTACATTGTCTCCATAAAATAGCCCAACAAACGCAGTAAGAGCACTTTCTAAGCTTTCATTCATGTCTTCAGTCTAAACAATCTTTCCTTGCTTGTACAAACTGGTGATGTCTTCCAGAAAGCGTGGGAATAAATGCAAGTAATCACTCTACAGGAATCCCTGCATCCTTCACGCTTTGGAATGAGGCTAAACAAATTGTGAAAACATTGCCAACTGGACATGTTATGTTGAGATACCATTCCACAAACAGTGATTCGGCCATGAATCGCCATGTTGAGAAGTACAGCGTTGAGCATTGCTCCACCAACGTTCTCAAAGTAAATGTTTATGCCTTGTGGAAAGTACCTGCTCAAAAAATGCGAGAAACAAGTTGGTGAAAGGACTAAAGACCATATATGTAAATGAGGATGAAAAATATAAATCCAGAAAATGGTGGTCAAGCATCTAGTGCTAGCAAGTTGAAAGGCCTTATATTGAAATTTAATCAAATAAACAGATTATGGTTCAAAGTTGATTCTTCGAGAATTCACAGGCATATTAAAAGGTGCAAGTGATGTCTTAAGCAAAGTAGAACGCGGTTCGTTTCGGGTCGCGTAAATAATTCGGGTACGCGATATGATACATAGACTGAAAAGTGGGATGCTATATGAGTGATTATAATTAGTAATTTCGTTAGAATCTAAATGCAACAAAACTAAATTTTATAAAAGATTTTTAGTTCAATCAACAATTTGATTGATTTATAGATAATTTAGTACAAATGTGATTTTTGAGCATCCAATACTAAGTTAGAATATAGATATTTATCCAACTAAAGGTAAAACAACAGAGAAATTTTTTCAATACGTTGCATTTAGAGTATTGGTATGTAAGAGTACTGTGTTTAGGTACTTAAGTACCAATATACGGTCCGATAGGTCAATAAGAGTATCTTATAACTCCGGTCTTAAGGTCCTTATCCGATTATGCTAATCTCTAAATTCTGAAATGTTACAATAATAATTCAACAAGAGGTTCTGATTAAATTTTACGATTAGGTCCATAAATTAAACACTTTCTATTCGCCTCTTGATGATTAAGATCCATAAGAGCATATTACTTTACTTTGATTGACTTAAATTAGATAAGTTGAGGTTTATCTACATCAATACGATATATATATATACATCATTATCATCAAAAAAGCAGCACCAACCTTTACAAAGATGCACCACCAACCTTCGTGTGTTAGACTATAAGATGTAATAAATTTTTTGTAGATATAATTTAGTAATTTAACCCCACTGAAATGAGTGCTAAAGAAGCTTCCTCTCTTAACAATTAAAATTTTTAATTTATACTTCAACACTCCTCCATTTATAAAACAAACATAGGACAAGATTATATTATTAAACAATGTGGACTTAAAAAGTCTAAGTAATAAATAAAGAAACAAATGACTATCATATAAATACTTAGTGAACTTGGAGTTATAGCACTTCATATCTGATGTGGGATGAACATCCACTTCAAATAACATCCACAACACACACACAACACAGTAGCACACCTCACAACATAGATATATTTGAGAAAAAAGAACAACAAAAATAGTAAAAGATTCATACAATACACCAATCCCTAACTACTATTTCTCGTTTAGTAACCATGGCTATCAACTTAATTGTGCTACGACAGTCACAACAAATTCTGTGGCTCTGGACGAGATGCAAAGGTGTTGAATAGGAAGTGTTAATCAATCCAAAAGAAACTGCCAATTTTTCACTGCGATACAGTTGCAACCGCTCTTCATGTTCATCCACATTAGGAAGCAAAAAGTTTCTCTCCGGGGTATCGCTATGTTTTGAGATCTCCAGCATCAATTCGTTTAGTTTCTCATAGATTCCTTTTGTTTGACCACGACCTTTCTGTCTAGAGAAAACAACATGTGATTGTTTCTTAATTTCTGTTAACGCCAAATTCTGACCGCTCGCCAGATCATCAAATAACGAGCCGAAAAGACGTTTAACGGTGGAGGATATGTAGTTATTTAGTGCTTGTGTATGAAAAATAATGACAATAAAATAATAACACTAGAGTTAACGTGGAAACCCAATTGGGTAAAAACTACGGAGAGAGATCCCAGAAATTCACTATGAAAATAATATAGAAAATACAAGCTTTCAACTGGGAAATAAATTAATTATTTCTTTCCTTCGTATACCCTCACTTTTGATATTACTCCTACCGAATATTCCTAACTCCCTTCTATTTGCTATATAGAATACTGAGAGATGGTGTGGTCTAATTCACAACAAGTAAGTGCCTTTTATAGGTATGAGAGGAGACATGAAACGGCTGCTCACATTTGACAAAAACGATCAGTGGCTAGCTCATTTGGACTAATGTTATCATAAGCCTACTCCTTTTGACAAATATGATTACAAACATTTATCATGCCCCATTATTAAATTCAAATGTTAACATTGCCCCCCACTCTCTTATTGTAAGGAACTTAAATAAGAGAGTATACAAATTTGTACCGACAAAGTATCTGTGACTGTCGAAGATAAACTTACCACTGTAGAGAGATAGTTAGACAACCTTATCACCACCGGCCGTAGATATCCAACCTTATTACAACCAGAGATATAGATAGAACTTAACAAAACAATTCATATAACAGAGAAAACTATGCGTGCAAAACAAGAGATGCCTTTTTTCTTTGGATAAATATTAGTGGGTATTTGATCCTCCCGACGTCCCCGACCATCGATCTTATTGGTATTACTTCCGAAGCCTTCCAACATGCCAAGTATTTTTTATCTCTGATCCATCCATTGTTCGAAGCCGGTAAGTACCTGGCTTGGGCACTCCAATAACTTCATAAGGACCTTCTCAGTTAGGCATAAGCTTCCATGCGTTCAGAGGAGTAGAAACCCCTGGGCGTCCCGAAGAACCAAATCACCAACCTCAAACCTTCTTTGCTTAACACCTCAATTATAATGTCGAGCCGTTCGACGTTGATAGATATCCAATCTTACTATCGCTGAATCCCGTACCTCATCCAGCAAATCCAAATTAAACTTAAGGCCCTCATCGTTATACAATTCTTTATATTAGTTGACTCGAAGAGAAGGGGACCCAATCTCTACTGGAATAAGGGCATCGGTACCATATGTTAACCGAAAAGGAGAATCTCTTGTCGTCGTCCGAGGTATAGTTTGATAAGCCCATAGGACACTGAGTAATTCTTCGGGCCACCGACCCTTGGCTTCATCCAATCTTCTTTTGATTCCATTGAGTAGGGTCCGGTTTGTTAATTCTACTTGCCTATTCGATTGAGGATGTGCAACCGAAGTCTTCCGATGTTGAATATTCAAATCAGTCAGAAACTCCTCAAATTTGGCCCCCACGAATTGTCGACCATTGTCAAACACCACAACCATGGGAATCCCAAATAGAAACACCACAAACTCTTTAAGAAACTTGAGACATTTTTGCTCTATGATCACCCGAAGAGGTTTAGCCTCTACCCACTTAGTCATGTAATCAATAGCAACTATCACAAAGCTAACTTGACCATTCGCCTTCGGCAATGGACCTAAGATATCAACCCCCCAAACTGCAAACGGAATCGGGGACAGAATAAAGAAGAGTTTTTTTGGCAGCTAATGAGGAACCAGACTGCTTAGCTGACACTTAACGCACTTCTGAACATACTCCTTAGATTCTCTAAAAATGGTAGGCCAATAATAACCCTGCCGAAGCACCTTGTATGCCAGTGACTTGGCCCCCATATGATTGCCACAGATCCCTTCGTGAACTTTCCGAAGTACGTATTCCGCTTCAGAAGGGACCAAACACTTCAATAACGGTGAAAAATACGCACACCTATATAAGTCACCATCGATTAAGACAAAATTCGAGCTCCTGTACTTTATTTTCTTCGCCAATAATCGATCCGAAGGTAACACACCATCGGCCAAGTAACTTATATATGGGGTCATCCAACAATCCGAACGTTCCACGACCAACACCTCTAACACTTGAATGCTTGGAGACTCCAAAACCTCCAAATAAACTGATCCACTGAAAGTTCCCGTATCGGAAGTAGCTAACTTGGACAATGCGTCGACAATCGTATTATTGGACCGATCCACCCCCTGGAAAGTAAACGAGCTGAAATAATGGAGCTGATCCTTAACCTCCGCCAGATACTTGGACATTCTCGCCCCCCGAGCTTCAAATTCCCGTAATATTTGCTTAACAACCAATTGGGAATCACTAAAAATAACCAACCTCTGGACCTCTAAACTTCTTGCCAACCGCAGCCCTGCCAAGATCGCTTCATATTTGACCTCGTTGTTGGTTGCCCTAAACCCGAACCGGATGACTTGCTGAACTTTAAAACCCTCAGGACTTGTCAAAATCATTCCTGCACTACTCATATCGGAAGTTGAAGACCCATCCACATATAACGTCTAGGACGTTTGAAGCGGCCGAATGTCAAAAACAAAACCCACTACCTCTAGTTGAATAATTGAGTCATCTTCGGAAAGTGAACATTCCACCACAAAGTCGGCTAAAGCCTGACTTTTTATCGCTGTCCAAGGATGATACTCCAAATGAAACTAGGTCAACTCCATAGCCCATGCGGCGAGCCGACCTGAGACATCCGGTTTATGTAATACCTTCTTTAAAGGCTGATCTGTATACACCACTAGCATCCGGCCCTAGAAATAATGCCGAAGCTTCCTGCTGGCAATGATCAACGCATAGGCAAATTTCTCCAGGTTCGGATATCCCGTCTCTGCATCCTGAAGGGCGTGACTAACATAGTAAACGGAGAACTGTTTTCCCCCTATTTCCCGTATCAAAACTGCCCCGACCGCTAACTAACTAGCGGCCAATTATAGCGTACAAAGGTTCCGAAGGGACCGACTTCATCAACAACGGCGCAGAGGATAAAGGGGAGGCACCTTTCTGTCGATTCAACGCATAGGCAAGTTTCTTAGAACGCATCCTCACATTCTGAATTCCACTAAAAAGTCTTCTCATTCTTTGGGCCTTTCAGAGTATCGAAAAAGGGGAGGCACCTTTCTGCCGATTTCGACATGAACCACCGAAGCGCTGCAATCCGACCCGTTAGCCTCTGTACATCTTTAAACGACTTCGGCGACTTCATATCCATGATAGCTTTGATCTTTTTAGGATTCACTTCAATTCCCCTCTTACTTACCATATACCCCAAAAATTTCCCCGACCCCAAGCCTAAGGTACACTTGGTAAAGTTCAGCCGAATATTATTTCCCTAATGGTTCGAAAACATTCTTCCAAATCGTCCAAGTGGCCTCGCACAGAAGAGCTTTTGACGATCATGTCATCCACGTAGACTTCCATGCTCCTCCCCAACTATTTTATGAAAACATAGTTCATCATCCGTTGATATGTGGCCCCAGCATTAAGCAACCCAAAAGTCATCTTCTTATACGCATAAATAGCCCGATGAGTGATGAAAGCCGTTTACGGGATATCCTCCCTACACATCGAGATCTGATGATACCCCGAAAAGGCATCAATAAAGCTTAGCATTGCGAATCCCGAAGTTGCATCGATCAACTGATTAATATGAGGCAGGGGATAAAAATCCTTCGGACATGCTTTGTTCAAATTAGTGTAATCAATGCATACCCTCCACTTGTCGTTCTGCTTCTGAACAAGCACCACATTCGCGAGCCACTCCGGATAATCAATCTCAAAAATAAAATCCACATCCAGCAATTTTGTTATCTCTTCGTCAATAATTTTCTGCCTTTCTAGGGCAAAAATCCTCCGTTTTTGGTGAACTGGCTTCTTCATCGGGTCTACACACAGTTTGTGAATGGCAACAGACTCGTCGATCCCCGGCATATCACTGGGCTCCTAGGCAAAGATATCGGCGTAGACCCGAAGCAAATCAATCATCCTTGTCCTGAAGGGCTCCTGCATACCGGAACCGATTTTTATTATCTTTTCCTTTTTCCCTAGAACTAACTCAATATCTGTTGTCTTCAGCTAGCAGAGCAAATGGTTCCATGCTCCCCTCAGTGAAAGTTTCAATCTCAATCACCATGGTCTACTTCTATTTACACCTACCCACAACTGAAGATATCAATGAAGTCCTATAACACCTTCAAGCCAAATCCAAATCACTCTTCACCTACCCGACCCCATTCGTCGTAGGGAACTTTATCTTGAAATGTGGGATGGAGGTTACCGCCTGCAACACCATCAACGTCGGTCTTCCCAAAAATAACGTTATAAGCCGAATCCACATGCACCACGAAGAACCTGACATTGACCTCACCTGTTGAGGAGTCGTCCCGAAGATGACTCGCAACTCAATAATCTCTGCCACCCGAACGGGATCATTTCCGAACCCATACAGCGGAGGTTCTTGTCCGACCTCCATCTTTCTTCCTCCCAAATCCAACCTTTGATAGGCGTGAGCGTAGAGTATATCGACCGAAGAGCCGTTATCGATCATGATTCGCCCCATATCCATGGTCCCTACTTGGGCAGTGATGGCCAGAGCTCCTCATACGGCTCAATCGACTCCGAGGGGTAATCTTCATCGGTGAATGATATCACAGGTCCCGGATAAGGTCGCTCTTTCCGAACTGGTTGTTCAGATACTAACATGATCGAATTTAACATACTCCGCCTTTTTTTTCCGAGCACCTTCCTTGACGATCCGCCCGTTATCATATCCACAACTCCCCGAACCATCGGGACTGGATCGGTTTGGGAATTCAGGTTCTGCTGAGTATTGTTACTAGTGGTTGTCCTTTCTGAAACCCCTCGCCCTACGACATACTGAACCAACTCCCCAGACTGCACCTTCTTCTCAATCAGGTCTTTTAGATTGTAACAGTCTTCTGTAGAATGTCCCGAAGTCTGGTGATAGGTGCAGTACCGGTTGTGATTTCCCCTATAGGACTTTGTGCTTGTCTAGCAAGGTTCGAAGCTAAGCTTATTCTGGATTTCTTCCAATATTTTGGCCTGATCAATGTTCAGGGGGTGTAAACTTTATTAACATTTTTGTTTGGGAAGGGTGGCCTTCCTCCTCCCGAACCTCCCCAATTAAAACTTCGCCTCGGCTGGTTGTTCGACCTAGGCGTATGGTTTCGATCTCGATCCTTCAGTTTATCTTCCGAACGTGTTTGTGGCTTTAGGCTCCCAATAGCCTCCTCGAGAGTGATAAATCCATCGGCCCTAATATAAGCCTCTGACAAGTCTTCAGGTGGATTAAGAATGAAATCCTTAACCAACTTCTTGGATTTTGCAATGTCTAATCCAGTGGTGAAGAATCCCACAGCCTGCTGCACATTCAAGTCGGTCATAGTGCCGACTGCTTCCCTGAATCTCTTCACATATTGGCCGATGTTTTCCTCGGAACGCTGCTTGACTTGCATCAAAGACGTTGTCAGTTTTCTTCTCCGTTTATTACTTCCAAAACGTTCATGGAACTTGTCGCATAGCTGTTCCCATGAATCGATATAATTCGGGGTAAGAGACGCCATCCATTCCCGCGCCCCATGCTTCAATGTGGTGACAAACATGTGATACTTGGCAGCATCAGTATGGTCATAATAATCCATAATTTGATTGTAAGCATGCGTGTGGTCATAGGGATCCCCGATGCCATCATAAGTCTCCAACAGGGGCATCTTCTTTGATATGTCAGCCTTTACCTGTTTTATCTCCGGGGTAAAAGGCGACTTTGCATTGTTCAAAATTTCCCTCGTCTGATCGGACGCTGCCAACCTCTGTTCTACTTCCTTCAACCTTCTTACTAGGGCATCGGTCCCATTTTCTCAGAGAGTCGAATTATCCCTGGAGCGGCTCCGACGCCTGCCCCGGTCTAGTGTGCGGCTCTTGGCCTGCTATCGTCCTCCGAGCGGCTTTGATGCCTCCCGCGGATCGGAGAGCGGCTTCTTGGCCTGCTCAAATCCTGCGAGGGGCTTTGGTGCCTATTGCGGATCGGGGAGCGGCTCCTTGACCTACTCCGGTCCTACGAACGGCTTCGGTGCCTGCTGCAGACTAATGTGCGACTCATCGGCCTACTGTTGTCCTGCGAGCAGCTTCGGTGCCTACTGCGGACTGGGGAGCGACTCCTTGGCCTGCTCCTTTCTCTTCGAGAACCGTTCGGACGATGTGTCCTGGATCGGTCTCCTGACGAATTTTCTTGATGCCGATGGTGACGGGAGGAAACTTCTTCTCCGTGTAACAACGACGCCAGTTGCTTATCCAACTTTATCTGTTGAAAGAATAGGGTCTCCATAGCATCTTTGTTTTGTTGCAATTTTCTAGCCAGGATCGTCTCCCTTTTATCCCGACCCTGATCTGGCCTAGAGTTCTGGTCTTCGGCACAGTTGTCATGGCCCGATGTTCTCCGTGTGGTCGAGAATAATTTTCTTCTCACAATTGCTATTCGAGGATCAGTTGGGCCCACTGACTGGCTTTAGGGGCCTAGCTTGTCCGAGATGCTCTTAGAAGGCCCCAGCCTATCCTTGACCGAGCCTTTAGGTTGAGAAAAGCTGGCCGTTAATTTGTCTCATGCCGACACCGTTTTTGCCTTACTGGACACCATTATTTCTGATCAAAAAATACTGAGTGATTGAAAATTATCAAGCACAGCCCTCCTTCTAGCGCCAATGTTAACGCCAAATTCTGACCGCTTACCAAATCACCAAATAACGAGCCGAAAAGACGTTTAACGGTGGAGGATATGTAGCTGTTTAGCGCTTGTGTATGAAAAATAATGACAATAAAATAATAACACCAGAGTTAACGTGGAAACCCAATTGGGTAAAAACCACGGAGAGAGATCCCAGAAATTCATTATGAAAATAATATAGAAAATACAAGCTTTCAACTGAGAAATAAATTAATTATTTCTTTCCTCCTTATACCCTCACTTTTGATATTACTCCTACCGAATATTCCTAACTCCCTTTTATTTGATATATAGAATACTGAGAGATGGTGCAGTCTAATTCACAACAAGCAAGTGCCTTTCATAGGCACGAGAGGAGACATGAAACGGTTGCTCACATTTGACAAAAAAAAATCAGTGGGTAGCTCATTTGGACTAATGTTATCATAAGCCTGCTCTTTTTGACAAATATAATTACAAACATTTATCATGCCCCATTATTAAAATCACATGTTAACAATTTCTATCCAACTGCATGCAGGCAACATTCTCAAACCCTTTCTTCTCTAGGTGTTTAAAACAGCAGCAGCTTTTTTCAAATTTCCCGAACTATTATATACATTCAAAAGCACAACATAGTTACTAAGCTTTTCTGGTTCCATCCCATAAAATTTCTCAGCTGCAAATTTCCCTAGCACCAAATTCTTGTGGACCCTACAAGCTGTCAGCAAAGCAGCCCACATGTTCACGGTTGGATTAAAGGGACAATCTCTTATTAACGCAAATGCTTCATCCAAAAGCCATTCCCTACCTAATAATTCAATCATACATGCATAGTGCATAGCTCGAGGCTTCACCTTGTGGTCCTTACTCATAGATTCAAATATTTCCCATCTGTAGTCTGATAAGCCTGAATAGCTACAAGCAGATAAAACTGAAAGAAAGGTCACATGATTCGGCATCATTCCTTCATGAATCATTAGCTCAAACAACTCAACTGCCTCAATTACCCGATCCTGGTTGCCATATCCAACAATTATGGCATTCCAGGATATGACATTCTTGTTGGGCATCTTCTCGAAAACATTTCGAGCTTCTTCAATTCTTCCCCATTTGCTGTAGAAGTCCACAAGTGTTGTGTTAGCCACAATATCTAACCCAAAACCATGATGGACCAATTCTGCATGAGCTTGTTTGGCATGTTCTAGTGATCCTAACCTTGCACGAACTCTTATTATTATTGAAAATGTGAAGCGGTCCATTTCAACGCCAGAATCTTACATTTCATAGTACATACTCAAAGCTTCCTCGCTATAACCATGGAGGGCATAACCTGCAATGATGGAATTCCACCCTACAGTTGTTTTTGTTGGCATCTCATCAAAAACACGCAAAGCATCATTGATGCTGCCACACTTGCTATACATGTCGATCAACGCACAAGATACAAAAACGTCTCCAGCTACGGCCATTTTCAAAGCAATGGATTGCAATTGTCTTCCCGGAAAAATAAGTTCCAATCCAGCAGATGCTCGGATCATCGTTGCAAATGTACGAGACCCAGCGTCAGAAAATTCCTCCCACATCATTAAAAACAACCGAAACGCCTCTATGAAATCTCTAGTCCACAAGCCCGCCAATGATTGTGTTCCAGGAAACCAAGTTCCATTCAGGCATTTCATCAAATAATAAACGCGCATCAATCATCATCTTGCATTTCACATGCATCAACAAGACCCTGTTCCTCAAATACTGATCCGGTTCAAACCCATGCATCAATCATCATCTTATAATTTTTTTTTTTTGTCTCCAAAAGGATGAGATAAAGTATATAAAGTGAATTCATTAGTATAAAAAAGTAAAATCACTCATCACTTTATATAATATTGGTGAAGTCACTAAAGATAAATTTGAAACTATTTTTTTACTCTCTTTCCTTTATTTTTATTTTTTTAATATACTTGTAAATTATATTTTACTTATCATTTTGAAAACGGAGAGAGTACGTTGTTACAAAAAAAAATCAACAAACTTTCCTGCTTTATTAGTGACTATATCATGGCCCTGAGAGGAAATGAAATGTGGATTAGGAGATTAAAGATGTGGTCGTTTATATTTATGATAGATGATTTATACATAACTAGCTACGTGCTACGTATGAAGCATGAAGCACGAGTTTTAAATAAATTATTTTTAATTTCTTATTTATTCTATATATAATAATTATAAAATATTTTTTTGAATTTTAATTTAATTTATTATAAAATGACTACAAACTTTGTTAAAATAAACAATTATCAAAGACTTGTAATTCAATATTAGTAATATGTTTATTTTTTTTTGTTTTTAAATTAATATTCAATTTATATAGTTTTAAATTTTAATATTTAGTTTTTATTTTCAATCTTTTGACATAAAATTATTGTACATTAATAAGTTAGTATCATGGTTTTTTATTTTTAATGGTAACTTAAATTTTAATAATTAACTATATATAAGTGATTTTTTTTTCTAACATTGATTAACCAAATATAAAATATTCAAAGGAGTAAAATTCAAAAAATCACATATAGTTTGCCTAAATTCTTGAGTTATCACCAATGAAATTATCGATTAATTACTATCGGTAGTTTTGCATTTATTTCCAAAACGGCACTTACTAACAATGTAGACAAACACCACTAGTTTTTGTAGTGAAAGACTATTCTGCCCTTCGTATTTTATTTTTCTTAAATAGCTTTTTCCTTATTTTTTTTTTCTTTTCAACATCCCAAATTCAAAAAAAATATAATATTATTAAATGAATTATAGCAAAAAAATTAAATTTTATTAACAATAGCTAAATTTACTTTATGCATAATCAATAAATAAATAATAAGAAAATAATGAACAAAATTTACTATCAAATAAACTAAATTAAAGTTAAAATTATATTAAAACAAAGTTAATACTAAATTAATTTGCATCAAATTAAAAATCTTGAATGTTTTATACCTAAGAGTGTAAATGAACCGAGTCGAGCCGAATATTGAGTTGCTTAGATTTGGTTCACAAAATTTATCAAGTATAAAATAAGGTTTGATTGAAACTCGTTTAGCTACCGAGTCAAGCACGATCTCGAATCGAGTTCGAGCAGTTTGAACTTTTCGAACGAATATGATTCGAGTATCAATAAAAAATTGCAATTTAAGGAGGTTCGAATAATTTATCGAACTTTAAAATTTACTCATATTTGAATCATTTATATTTCAAGTCAAGCTCGAATCGAACTTTTAGTCGAGCGAGTACGAATCGAGCCTAAACTGTTCACTCATTTTACAATCTTATTTATACCCCTCTTCTCTCTCCTCATCCCACCCCTAACCTGACCCTTCTCTTTCCGCCGACATCAACCCCTTTTTTCTTTATCAGATTGGTATATAAAAGAAGGAATTTTGTTCATAGAGACGCAGTTTATTCATTTTTTTTATATGATTTTTCACATGATTTAAAGATCAAAAGAAAATTTTACTCCTTGAATACAACAAAAGCACGTAGATGTGTGTTATTGTATTGCTTCATTTCTAAAAATTAAGGATCTATTAGAGCTAGAAGAATTCAACAGCAATTCGGGTAAGAATATAATATCCATAATACAAAGACTGAGAGTATCCATCGGGTTCCGAGGATTCATAACAGTCCGAAGATATTGACCCGTTCGAATTTGGAGATTATGGGTTAGGGTTTATATAGAATTTGGAGTATTGAGTAATGAAAGGCATACTTTGTTAAATTTGAAGGAGACTTGAGGTTATTATTGTCATTTAAACATAAATTATTATGAATGAAGAACACATTACTCGCTTTTTGGCGAGTAACTTGTTGTCAACTTGGATGGAAACGAGGTAACTTGAAATTTGAGATCAAACCACAGGTGGTGAATCGATACTTTTTGAACTTACTGTCAACTTGGATGAAAATGAGGTAACTTGAAACTTTCAAACTACAGGTGGTGAATTGATAGTTTCCGAATCATAGATGGTGGCGATTCAAGAATTTAAGTAAAACATGTGGTTTTTGAATTTTACTCTAAAAAAAATAATGCGATTATATTTTTTTTCTAAAACGAAGGGTAATAAGGAACTAATACTGTTTTTTATTGATTGTTCATAAAACAATTCTGAGGTTGCTGAAAATCTAACATCAAATTAAGGACATTATTGTGTACAATCAGCCAGAATCTAATGCCACTTGAAGTAGCCAACCTCTATGAAAATGCTAATGAATAATACAACTACATGGGTTATTTGATGTTACTAGTACAAGATGCATGTTTGAACATCACAATATTCTTAGTTCACTCATTTAGTACGTAGTTAGTACATTATAGATTCTTCTATTTTATAAGAACTGTGAGATATCAGGAAAGAAGTAAAAAGGGCTACAAGAGATTAAAAATAATATCCTCGGAGAAGGACTAATTAAAACCTTAAATATATAGTTGAAGATACATTTATATAAATACACGAATATTAGTATTTATGTATATGCATTCATTAAATTAAATTTGTGTTTGTGTTCATGTTTGGAAGCATATAGATGGTCTTATATAGGCTATAAATAGTCTTGTAATTGGATCATCTTGAATCAAGTGGAATGAAAGTATTCTCAAGTATTCTGTAAAATCAAATTCCTCTTCAAATAAATAAATATAAATATATATATCCTCTTCCATTTCCTACAAAAAAATCCTCCAACTTAGTAAAAGTTACCTAATTTCATAAGAAAATGAGATTGATGCGAGAAAAAGGTTAGAGAAGCATACATTAAAAGCAAACTAGAACTAATGAAATTGTAAAATCTACATTATCGGTTTAGTTAAGCTTCAGGCATATAAACAATAAGTGGCTTATAAAGGATAAAATGTTTGATATGATCAACTTAATTCAATCAAATCGACTATATTCGGCCATAAACAACCGCAACAGCAGTGAAGATGCAAAGGAGCACAAAAACCCAAATGAAGGCAATAGGCAAAAACATATCTATGGCCAGTATAACAACGGATCATGAACCTGCTATAGCTCCCACTTTTGCCAGATTTTCTGCCGCCAACGACTTTCTATTATGTTGCAACATGGAAATTATGGTAGCGATGAAATCAATCGCGTTAGCAGCTGTTACAAAATGCTCCCTCCGTTTTAAATTATAAGATCAATATTGATGAACTAGGGGTAACCCGTGCCTCCGGCACGAAGATTTATTTTGAAGAGAAAGTAAAAGGCAGAAGAAGAAGGTATTGGGGCTACGGTTTGGATTTGTCATTTGAGGTCGGAAGAGAATGGCGGAATATAACTACGAAGGGTGAGATCTATCCCAAACTTTGAACGGTCCAGATGATTTATTAGGGTGAGCGAAAAATTCAAAATCAATTGTGTTTTGTTATATAGATTCCTACAAAAAAAAATCCTCCAACTTAGTAAAAGTTACCTAATTTCATAGGAAAATAAACAGAGATTGATGCGAGAAAAGGGTTAGAGAAGCATACATTAAAAGCAAACTAGAACTAATAAAATTGTAAAATCTATATTATCAGTTTAATTAAGCTTCAGGCATATAAACAATAAGTGACTAATAAATGATGGAATGTTTGATATGATTAACTCAATTCAATCAATCCTCTTCCATCTCCTACAAAAAAAATCTCCAACTTAGTAAAAGTTGCCTAATTTTATAAGAAAATGAACAGAGATTGATGCGAGAAAATGGTTAGAGAAGCATACGTTAAAAGCAAACTAGAACTAATGAAATTGTAAAATCTACATTATCAGTTTAATTAAGCTTCAGGCATATAAACAGTAAGTGGCTTATAAAGGATGGAATGTTTGATATGATCAACTCAATTCAATCAAATTGACTATATTCGGCCATAAACAACTGCAACAGCAGTGAAGATGTAGAGGAGCACAAAGGCCCAAATGAAGGCAATAGACAAAAACATACCCATGGCCAGTATAACAGTAGATCATGAACTTGCTATAGCTTCCACTTTTGCCAGATTTCCTGCTGCCAGTGGCTTTCTATTATGCTGCAACATGGAAATTATGGTAGCGATGAAACCAATCACGTTAGCAGCTGTTACAATATACTCCGTCCATTTCAAGTTATAAGATCAATATTGATGAACTAGGGGTAACCCGTGCCTCCAGCACGAAAATTTGTTTTGGAGAGAAAGAAAAAGACAGAAGAAAAAGGTATTGGGGCTAGGGTTTGGATTTGTCATTTGCGATCAAAAGAGAATGGCGGAATATAACTACGAAGGGTGAGATCTATCCCAAACTTTGAACGGTCCACGTGATTTATTAGGGTGAGCGAGAAATTCAAAATTAATTGTGTTTTGTTATATAGATTCCTACAAAAAAAATCCTCCAACTTAGTAAAAGTTACCTAATTTCATAAGAAAATGAACAGAGATTGATGCGAGAAAAGGGTTAGAGAAGCATACATTAAAAGAAAACTAGAACTAATGAAATTGTAAAATCTACATTATCAGTTTAATTAAACTTCAGTCATATAAACAATAAGTGGCTTATAAAGGATGGAATATTTGATATGATCAACTCAATTCAATCAATCCTCTTCCATTTCCTACAAAACAATCATCTAACTTAGTAAAAGTTACCTAATTTCATAAGAAAATGAACAAAGATTGATGCGAGAAAAGGGTCAGAGAAGTATACATTAAAAGCAAACTAGAACTAATAAAATTGTAAAATCTACATTATCAGTTGAATTAAGCTTCAGACATATAAACAATAAGTGGCTTATAAAGGATGGAATGTTTGATACGATCAACTCAATTCAATCAATCCTCTTCCATTTCCTACAAAAACATCCTACAACTTAGTAAAAGTTACCTAATTTCATAAGAAAATGAACAGAGATTGATGCGAGAAAAGGGTTAGAGAAGTATACATTAAAAGCAAAGTAGAACTAATGAAATTGTAAAATCTACATTATCAGTTTAATTAAGCTTCAGACATATAAACAATAAGTGGCTTATAAAGGATGAAATGTTTGATATAATTAACTCAATTCAATCAATCCTCTTCTATTTCCTACAAAAAATCCTCCAACTTTGTAAAAGTTACCTAATTTCATAAGAAAATGAACAGAGATTGATGCGAGAAAATGGTTAGAGAAGTATACATTAAAAGCAAACTAGAACTAATGAAATTGTAAAATCTACATTATCAGTTTAATTAAGCTTGAGGCATATAAACAATAAGTGGCTTATAAAGGATGGAATGTTTGATATGATCAACTCAATTCAATCAAATTGACTATATTCGACCATAAACAACCGCAACAGTAGTGAAGATGCAGAGGAGCACAAAAGCCCAAATGAAGGCGATAGGGAAAAACATACCAATGGCCAGTATAACAGCAGATCATAAACCAGCTATAGCTCCCACTTTTGCCAAAATTCCTACCGCCAATGGCTTTCTATTATGCTGCAACGTGGAAATTATGGTAGTGATGAAACCAATTGCGTTAGCAGCTGTTA
Organism: Aralia elata; assembly: GCA_034770075.1. Classification (NCBI taxonomy): domain Eukaryota; kingdom Viridiplantae; phylum Streptophyta; class Magnoliopsida; order Apiales; family Araliaceae; genus Aralia; species Aralia elata. The sequence goes on from CM068384.1 coordinate 26,472,660, forward strand.
CAAAATGCTCCCTCCATTTCAAATTATAAGATCAATATTGATGAACTAGGGGTAACCTGTGCCTCCGGCACGAACATTATTTTTTGGAGAGGAAGAAAAAGGCAAAAAAAGAAGGTATTGGGGCTAGGGTTTATATTTGTCATTTGATGTCGGAAGAAAATGGCGGAATATAACTACGAAGGGTGAGATCTATCCCAAACTTTGAACGGTCCAGAAGATTTATTAGGCTCAGCGAAAAATTCAAAATCAATTGTGTTTTGTCATATAGATTCCTACAAAAAAAATCCTCCAACTTAGTAAAAGTTACCTAATTTCATAAGAAAATGAACAGAGATTGATGCGAGAAAAGGGTTAGAGAAGCATACATTAAAAGCAAACTACAACTGATGAAATTGTAAAATCTACATTATCAGTTTAATTAAGCTTCAGGCATATAAACAATAAGTGGCTTATAAAGGATGGAATGTTTGATATGATCAACTCAATTCAATCAAATTGACTATATTCGGCCATAAACAACCGCAACAGCAATGAAGATGCAGAGGAGTACAAAAGCCCAAATAAAGGCAATAGGCAAAAACATACACAAGGCCAGTATAACAGCAGATCATGAACCTGCTATAGCTCCTACTTTTGCCAGATTTCCTGCCGCCAGTGGCTTTTACATTATCCTGCAACATGGAAATTATGGTAGTGATGAAACCAATCGCGTTAGCAGCTATTACAAAATGCTCCCTCCGTTTCAAATTATAAGATCAATATTGATGAACTAGGGGTAACCCGTGCCTCCAGCACAAAACTTTTTTTTGGAGAGAAAGAAAAAGGTAGAAGAATAAGGTATTGGGGCTAGGGTTTGGATTTGTCATTTGAGATCAGAAGAGAATGGCGGAATATATCTACGAAATGTGAGATCTATCCCAAACTTTGAACGGTCCAGGTGATTTATTTGGGTGAGCGGGAAATTCAAAATCAATTGTGTTTTGTTATATAAATTCCTACAACAAAAATCTTCCAACTTAGTAAAAGTTACCTAATTTCATAATAAAATGAACAAAGATTGATGCGAGAAAAAGGTTAGAGAAACATACATTAAAAGCAAACTATAACTGATGAAATTGTAAAATTTACATTATCAGTTTGGGAATTACTAAATCCACCCGCTTTTTTGATATTTTCACCCAAAAAGTATCGTTGTATATGTATAGCGACGGTGAAACCGTCGCCATAGGATCCAGAGCGGGTGGAAATATCAAAAAAACGGGTGGATTTAGTAATTCCCTATCAGTTTAATTAAGCTTCATGCATATAAATAATAAGTAGCTTATAAAGGATGGAATGTTTGATATGATCAACTCAATTCAATCAATCCTCTTCCATCTCCTATAAAAAAATCCTCCGACTTAGTAAAAGTTACCTAATTTCATAAGAAACTGAATAGAGATTGATGCGAGAAAAGGGCTAGAGAAGCATATATTAAAAGCAAACTATAACTAATGTATTTGTAAAATCTACATTATCAGTTTAATTAAGCTTCAGGCATATAAACAATAAGTGGCTTATAAAGGATGGAATGTTTGATATGATTATCTCAATTCAATCAAATTGACTATATTCAGCCATAAACAACTGCAACAGCAGTGAAGATGTAGAGGAGCACAAAAGCCCAAATGAAGACAATAGGCAAAAACATACCCATGGCCAGTATAACAGCAGATCATGATCCTGCTATAGCTGCCACTTTTGCTAGATTTCATGCCGCCAGCGGCTTTCTATTATGCTGCAACATGGAAATTATGGTAGCGATGAAACCAATCGCGTTAGCAGATGTTACAAAATGCTCCTTCATATTATATGATCAATATTGATGAACTAGGGGTAACCCGTACCTCCGACACGAAGATTTTTTTTAGAGAGAAAGAAAAAGGTAGATAAAGAAGGTATTGGGTCTATGGTTTGGATTTGTCATTTGAGGTCAGAAGAGAATGGCGAAATATAACTACGAAGGGTGAGATCTATCCCAAACTTTGAATGGTTCAGTTGCTTTATTAGGGTGAGCGGGAAATTCAAAATCAATTGTGTTTTGTTATATAGATTCCTACAAAAAAAAATCCTCCAACTTAGTAAAAGTTACCTAATTTCATAAGAAAATGAACAGAGATTGATGCGAGAAAAGGGTTAGAGAAGCATACATTAAAAGCAAACTAGAACTAATGAAATTGTAAAATCTACATTATCAGTTTAATTAAGCTTCAGGCATATAAACAATAAGTGGCTTATAAAGGATGGAATGTTTGATATGATCAACTCAATTCAATCAATCCTCTTCCATTTCCTACAAAAAAAAATCCTCCAACTTAGTAAAAGTTACCTAATTTCATAAGAAAATGAACAGAGATTGATGCGAGAAAAGGGTTAGAGAAGCATACATTAAAAGCAAACTAGAACTAATGAAATTATAAAATCTACATTATCAGTTTAATTAAGCTTCAGGCATATAAACAATAAGTGGCTTATAAAGGATGGAATGTTTGATATGATCAACTCAATTCAATCAAATTGACTATATTCGGCCATAAACAACCGCAACAATAGTGAAGATGCAGAGGAGCACAAAAGCCCAAATGAAGGCAATTGGCAAAAACATACACATGGCTAATATAACAGCAGATCATGAACCTGCTATAGCTCCCACTTTTGCCAGATTTCATGCTGCTAGTTGTAACGATCGTGAATTTTAATTTCCTTGTAGCCCGACTTATGTGTTCATAAAATGAATATTTATTTTTATTTTTATTATTATGTGTTATGTGCTTAAAGGTGGTGTTACAACCTAGAATATGTGTATGTGTTGAATTTTATGTGTTGTTGTGTCGTTAGGGTGAATATATTGATTCCACGAAAAATTGCAAAATCACTATTCACATGGCACGTTTATCGAGACACTATTCACGCCATAATATTTTTACGTCTTTTTCGACCTTAATAAATTTCAGTAATACACGTGTGCGAAGTGATAATTTTTTCAAGTGTCAGATTTTCATTTTGAGCCTAATCGTGTTTTATTCGGTATCCGAAATGTATTATATGTGTGTTCCGAATATTTGGACAAATCCTATAATAATTATTTTTATGTGTCCCAATAATTTATGGGAGTACCCATTTTAATTTTGGGTGGAGTTATTTACCAGATTTGGTACAAAAGTGAGAGTATTCGGGTATATTTATGTTTAATTGGGTATTTATTTTGGCTTGTTACTCCAAAAAGGAACCAACCTAAGACTTTGGACCAATCAAATGCAAGGAAGGAGAGCATGGTCAGCAACATGCTGCTCTTTACAAGGCTCAATGCTTTAATTTTCCAAATTTGCTGAACATTTTTGGGTTACTCCCTTCATCCTCCTAAAGCCCTCCAAGCTGCCATTCCATTCAAACTTCTTCTCTCCCATTCCTTCCCTAAACCAACTGCAAATAGAGAGAGATTGAGAATGAGAGTGTTGCATATATAGAGAGAGCAGTGAAGAAGAAGCGGAAGAACAAGTAGAAGAACACGGAAGAAAAAGAAACGGAGTGAACGGGAGAAGGGAGGAGGGAGGAGGAACTCAATCTAATCGAGCCTAACAATTTTCTTAACACCTAGAAAGGATTTACAAGGTAAACAATCAACCAAAAATTCATTCATTTTTGATTTTGATAGAATTTTTGAGTTCTATGTGTTCTTGAGCTCAAACTGTTGGGTTTGAGCATTTCTTGTAATTGTTATTGTAATTGTTGGTTGTGGTCGTTTTTATTGTTACCAAGACATCTTGTAAGTCATTAATAACCTCAAAGTGGAACAAAATCAATGAATGATCCGAACCTTGGCGTAAAGGATGAAACTTTGGACTTTTTGGACAAAATGACCTTCGGACGATTTAGAGGACTGTAAAGCCTTGATTGAGTAATTGTTTGGTTTAATTGATGTTGTAATATTATAGTTCCATGGGTTATCTTCATAACCCAATTGGAATGGAGTTAAAAGGAGTTAAAACGAAGATTGGGTATTGATTTTGGTGAAGAACACCAAGAACACGAAAACAGAGTTTTCATTTTGTACTTTGGCTCACAAATTGGTCATGTTAATGTTCATGGGTAATTCTAAATTTCTGATATGTTGTAGGCTTGTAGCCCTATGAATTAGGAGTCCGTAGACTCCGAAATGGACCAATTTACTTGTGTATATGAGTTATGAAGGTTGGAGTCGATGAAGGTCGAGGTCGCGAACTGGATTAAACCCAGAATCCGGCCACTGGATGGTTGACGCTGTCGCGCCAATAACTCACGCCGCAGCGTCAAGCCTGTCCAGGGAATGAACGGGGGCTCACGCCGCAATGTGACCTCCAAGCATTGAGCGTGGCGCCGCAGCGACGCCACGTGGCAGGAGACGGCAAGGGACTCACGCCGCAACGAGGGGTCCAATTACTAAGGTTCACACCGCAGCGTGAAGCCTGTCAGGGAAAGATCGGGACTCACGCCGCAGCGTGAGATCCAAGCACTAAGCGTGACGTCGCAGCATCACGCCTGCCATGGGAATAGCACGGGACTCACACCGTAGCGTGGTAACTAGTATAAGGCTTGACCCCGCAGCACCAATGCCGTGTTCGGCTTGGGTCAGGTCGGTCAGATCGGGTCGGGTCGGACCTAGTGGATTTTTCCAGCAAGTCCAAAACTTATATTTTTGTACAAAATGATTAGACAAGTTAGTTATTTATATCTTGTTAAGCCTTAATTGCTTAATTATATATTAAGTGTCAATCAAATCGGTGTTGTCTCAAGGCATAAATTGAGTAACCTGGTTGCAACTTATGTTTGGCTTTCAGGGGGCGCTGCCCCCTTATGCGACTAATTGTTATATGAATATGTATTTACATGTGTAGGATATTAAGGAGCGTGTGTTGTAATATTGTAGCAGACGCATCAGGCAAGTTTCTAAACCTTATACACTACTTTTATTTCGTGCAAACAGGTATATGTTATGCAAGTTTCTAAACCTTATGCACTATTTTTATTTCGTGCAAACAGGTATATGTTAGGCAAGTTTCCTAATGCTTGTCTAACCCTTGTGTTGGGCAAGTTTCCTTACCCTTAACTCAATTTAATATTGGGCAGGTTTTCTCAACCGTACAACTTTTATTTATTGTGCGATTTATTTATTAATTGAACAATCATTCTATATTGTTGCAAGTTGCATGACTCAAAACGAGTTATTACTTTCAAATTATATTAGTGGATTAATTATTGCAACTTACTTCACATCCAAGATAATTATTAATATTCGCACCTTGTGCATTTGAATTCATTATCTGTTGTTGGACTGTAAAACGTTTAAGTTCTTCATTCATGAACTGTTTAAGGAAATAGTCTACGCTATTTGTTTCGGCTAGACGTATGTTTAATCATCATTTTTATTAAGTAAAGTTATCCGATCAAATTGTTTGGTTTGGATTCCTATGTAAAGCTAAGATGAACAACCCTCATAGCAGGGGAAACAGTATGTATGTCGGGGAACCGACACGCACGCGAACAGTATGTAAAGGGTTTATGCATAACACTGGGTACATTAGGCTAATCACCTATTGTATTAGTATGTTGGGTTATCGGATGAATTTCTGGTGATTCTAGTAAAAGTTCAGTGTCATGATGACTACTCAGTATAGAATATTTCCTCCATTTGGGAACATTGAAATCATTCGGTCCATAGAGACCCTACAATTGTGTTAAAAAGATCATTTGTAGAAATTGTGCAAGTTCTTGAGTTATCTTTTATTCTCTTGATTCTTGTAAGCTATAAAGTATTCACGTGATGATTCACGATTATTGTTATTATACTTGCCGAGCAAATTTGTTGCTCACCCTTGCCTTCCTTAAAATATTTTAGTTAGTGGAGCTTATGGTGAAAGCTCAGGGAAGGATAAAGGCAAAGGCAAAGCTACTGATTAACTTTGCACCGTTAAGATTACCATTTTGATTATGTATTAAGACTCGTTGACTTTTATGATGTATTAAAACTTAATTACCCTTATGTATTAAGTTATGTTTTGTAGTAGTATTGGTTTCGAGACTTGGGACAAGATTATTTATGTTATATCAATGTAAATATTCCTCAATTTTCGATATAAAGTATCGATAGTATCATGCATGTAATAGATAGTGACGAACCAGGTCTGCGATTCAGGTGACCCGGATTTGGGGGCGTCACACTAATGGCTTTCTAATATGCTGCAACATGTAAATTATGGTAGCGATGAAACCAATCGCGTTAGCAGCTGTTACAAAATGCTCCCTCCATTTCAAACTAAATGATCAATATTGAAGAACTAGGGCCCGTGCCTCCGGCACGAAGATTTTTTTTGAAGAGAAAGAAAAAAGCAGAAGAAGAAAGTATTGGGGCTAGGGCTTGGATTTGTCATTTGAGGTCAAAAGAGAATGGCGAAATATAACTACGAAGGGTGAGATCTATCCCAAACTTCGAACGGTCCAGATGATTTATTAGCGTCAGTGGAAAATTCAAAATCAATTGTGTTTTGTTATATAGATTCCTACAAAAAAAACCTCCAACTTCGTAAAAGTTATCTAATTTCATAATAAAATGAACAGAGATTGATGCGAGAAAAGGTTTAGAGAAACATACATTAAAAGCAAATTAGAACTAATGAAATTGTAAAATCTATATTATTAGTTTAATTAAACTTCAGGCATATAAACAATATAAAGGATGGAATGTTTAATATGATCAACTCAATTTAATCAATCCGCTTCTATTTCCTACAAAACAAATCCTCCAAATTAGTAAAAGTTACCTAATTTCATAATAAAATGAACAGAGATTGATGCGAAAAAAGGGTTAGAGAAGTATACATTAAAAGCAAAACTAGAACTAATGAAATTATAAAATCTACATTATCAGTTTAATTAAGTTTCAGGCACATAAACAATAAGTGGCTTATAAAGGATGGAATGTTTGATATGATCAACTCAATTCAATCAAATTGACTGTATTCGGCCATACACAACCGCAATAGTAGGGAAGATGCAGCGGAGCACAAAAGCCCAAATGAAGGATAGCTCCCACTTTTGCCAGATTTCATGCCGCCAGTGGCTTTCTATTATGCTGCAACATGGAAATAAAGGATGGAATGTTTGATATGATCAACTCAATTCAATCAAATTGACTATATTCGGTCATAAACAACCGCAACAGAAGTGAAGATGCAAAGGAGCACAAAAGCCCAAATGAAGGCAATAGTCAAAAACATACCCATGACCAACATAACAGCAGATCATGAACATGCTATAGCTCCAACGTTTGCCAGATTTCATGCCGCTAGTTGCTTTCTATTATGCTGCAAGATGGAAATTATGGTAGCGATGAAACCAATTACGTTAGCAGCTTTTACAAAATGCTCCCTCCGTTTCAAATTATATGATCAATATTGATGAACTAGGGGTAACCCGTGCCTCCAGCACGAAAATTGTTTTTGGAGAGAAAGAAAAAACGCAAAAGAAGAAGGTATTGGGGCTAGGGTTTGGATTTGTCATTAGGGGTCGGAAGAGAATGGCAAAATATAACTACGAAGGTTGAGATCTATCCCAAACTTTGAACAGTCAAGATGATTTATTAGGGTGAGCGAAAAATTCAAAATCAATTATGTTTTGTTATATAGATTCCTACAAAAAAAATCCTCTAACTTAGTAAAAGTTACGTAATTTCATAAGAAAATGAACAGAGATTGATGCGAGAAAAGCGTTAAAGAATCATACATTAAAAGCAAACTAGAACTAATGAAATTGTAAAATCTACATTATCAGTTTAATTAAGCTTCAGGCATATAAACAATAAGTGGCTTATAAAGGATGGAATGTTTGATATGATCAACTCAATTCAATCAATCCTCTTCCATTTCCTACAAACAAAATCCTCTAACTTTGTAAAGTTACCTAATTTCATAAGAAAATGAACAGAGATTGATACGAGAAAAGGGTTAGAGAAGTATACATTAAAAGTAAACTAGAACTAGTGAAATTGTAAAATCTACCTTATCAGTTTAATTAAGTTTCAGGCATTTAAACAATAAGTAGCTTATAAAGGATGGAATGTTTGATATGATCAACTCAATTCAATCAAATTTACTATATTCGGCCATAAACAACCGCAACAGCAGTGAAGATGCAGAGGAACACAAAAGCCCAAATGAAAGCAACAGGCAAAAATATACCCATAGGTTGTATAACAGCAGATCATGAACCTTCTATAGCTCCAACTTTATCCATATTTCATGCCGCTAGTGGCTTTCTTTTATGCTACAACATGGAAATTATAGTAGCGATGAAACCAATCGCGTTAGCAGGTGTTACAAAATGCTCCCTCCGTTTCAAATTATATGATTAATATTGATGAACTAGGGGTAACCCGTGCCTCGGGCACGAAGATTGTTTTGGAGAGAAAAAAAGGCAGAAAAAGAAGGTATTGGGGCTAAGGTTTGGATTTGTAATTTGAGGTCAGAAGAGAATGGCAAAATATAACTACGAAGGGTGAGATCTATCCCAAACTTTGAACGGTCCAGTTGATTTATTAGGGTGAGCGAGAAATTCAAAATCAATTGTGTTTTGTTATATAGATTCGTACCAAAAAAATCCTCCAACTTAGTAAAAGTTACCTAATTTCATAAGAAAATGAACAAAGATTGATGCGAGAAAAAGGTTAAAGAAGTATACATTAAAAGCAAACTAGAACTAATGAAATTGTAAAATCTACATTATCAGTTTTAATTAAGCTTCAGGCATATAAACAATAAGTGGCTTATAAAGGATAGAATGTTTGATATGATCAACTCGATTCAATCAATCCTCTTCCATTTTCTATAAAAAAAAAATCCTCCAACTTAGTAAAAGTTACCTAATTTCATAAGAAAATGAATAGAGATTGATGTGAGAAAAGGGTTAGAGAATCATGCATTAAAAGCAAACTAGAGCTAATGAAATTGAAAAATCTACATTATCAGTTTAATTAAGCTTCAGGCATATAAACAATAAGTGGCTTATAAAGGATGGAATGTTTGATATGATCAACTCAATTCAATCAAATTGACTATATTCGGCCATAAACAACCGCAACAGCAGTGAAGATGCAGAGAAACACAAAAGCCCAAATGAAGGTTATAGGCAAACAAATACCCATGGCCAGTATAACAGCAGATCATGAACCTGCTATAGCTCCCACTTTTGCCAGATTTCCAGCCGCCAGTGGCTTTCTATTATGCTGCAACATGAAAATTATGGTAGCAATGAAACCAATCGCGTTAGCAGTTGTTACAAAATTCTCCCTTCGTTTCAAATTATATGATCAATATTGATGAACAAGGGGTAAACCAGGCCCCCCGCACGAAGATTTTTTTGGGGAAAGAAGAAAAAGGCTGAAGAATAAGGTCTTAGGGCTAGGGTTTGGATTCGTCATTTGAGGTCGGAAGGGAATGGCAGAATATAATTACGAAGGGTGAGATCTATCCCAAACTTTGAACGGTCCGGATGATTTATTAGGGTGACCGAGAAATTCAAAATTAATTGTGTTTTGTTATATAGATTCTTACAAAAAAAATCCTCTAACTTAGTAAAAGTTACCTAATTTCATGAGAAAATGAATAGAGATTGATGCGAGAAAAGGGTTAGAGAAGCATACATTAAGAGCAAACTAGAACTAATGAAATTGTAAAATCTATATTATCAGTTTAATTAATATTCAGGCATATAAACAATAAGTGGCTTATAAAGGATGGAATGTTTGATATGATCAACTCAATTCAATTAAATCCTCCTCCATTTCCTACAAAACAAATCCACCAAGTTAGTAAAAGTTACCTAATTTCATAAGAAAATGAATAGAGATTGATGCGAGAAAAGGGTTAGAGACGTATATATTAAAAGCAAACTAGAACTAATGAAATTGTAAAATCTATATTATCATTTTAATTAAGCTTCAGGCATATAAATAATACTGCTTATAAAGGATGGAATGTTTGATATGATCAACTCAATTCAATTAATCCTCTTCCATTCCCTACCAAAATAATCCTCCAACTAGGTAAAATTACCTAATTTCATAAGAAAATGAACAGAGATTGATGCGAGAAAAGGGTTAGAGAAGCATATATTAAAAGCAAACTAGAACTAATGAAATTATAAAATCTACATTATGAGTTTAATTAAGCTTCATGCATATAAATAATAAGTGGCTTATAAATGATGGAATGTTTGATATGATCAACTCAGTTCAATCAAATTGACTTTATTCGGCCATAAACAACCGCAACAGCAGTGAAGATGTAGAGGAGCACAAAAACCTAAACGAAGGCAATAGGCAAAAACATACCTTTGGCTAGTATAACAGCAGATCATGAACCTGCTATAGCTCCCACTTTTGCCAGATTTTCTGCCGCTAGTGGCTTTCTATTATGCTGCAACATGGAAATTATGGTAGCGATGAAACCAATCGCGTTAGCAGCTGTTACAAAATGCTCCCTCCGTTTCAAATTATAAGATCAATATTGATGAACTAGGGGTAACCCGTGCCTCCGGCAAGAGGATTATTTTTGGAGAGAAAGAAAAAGGCAAAAGAAGAAGGTATTGGGGCTAGGGTTTGGATTTGTCATTTGAGGTCGGAAGAGAATGGCGGAATATAACTACGAAGGGTGAGATCTATCCCAAACTTTGAACGGTCCAGATGATTTATTAGGGTGAGCGGGAAATTCAAAATCAATTGTGTTTTGTTATATAGATTCCTACAAAAACAATCCCCCAACTTAGTAAAAGTTACCTAATTTCATAAGAAAATGAATAAAGATTGATGCGAGAAAAGGGTTTGAGAAGCATACATTAAAAGCAAACTAGAACTAATGAAATTATAAAATCTACATTATCAGTTTAATTAAGCTTCAGGCATATAAACAATAAGTGGCTTATAAAGGATGGAATGTTTGATATGATCAACTCAATTCAATCAAATTGACTATTTTCAGCCATAAACAACTGCAACAGCAGTGAAGATGCAGAGGAGCACAAAATCCCAAATGAAGTCAATAGGAAAAAACATACTCATGGCCAGTATAACAGCAGATCATGAACCTGCTATAGCTCCCACTTTTGCCAGATTTCCTGCCGCCAGTGGCTTTCTATTATGCTGCAACATGGAAATTATGGTAGCGATGAAACCAATCGCGTTAGCAGCTGTTACTAAATGCTCCCTCCGTTTCAAATTATAAGATCAATATTGATGAACTAGGGTAACACGTGCCTCCAGCACGAAAGAAAATTTTGAAAAGGAATAAGAAGGTATTGGGGATAGGGTTTGGATTTGTCATTTAAGGTCGGAAGAGAATGTCAGAATATAATTACTAAGGGTGAGAATTATCCAAACTTTGAACGATCCAGATAATTTATTAAGGTAAGCGAGAAATTCAAAATCAATTATGTTTTGTTATATAGATTCATACAAAAAAAATCCTCCAACTTAGTAACGGTTACCTAATTTCATAAGAAAATGAACAGAGATTGATGCGAGAAAAGGGTTAGAGAAGTATACATTAAAAGCAAACTAGAACTACTGAAATTGTAAAATCTACATTATCAGTTTAATTAAGCTTCAAGCATAAAAATAATATGTGGCTTATAAAGGATGGAATTTTTGATATGATCAACTTAATTCAATCAATCCTCTTCTATTCCCTACAAAAAAAATCCTCCAACTTAGTAATAATTACCTAATTTCATAAGAAAATGAACAGAGATTGATGCGAGAAAAGGGTTAGAGAAGCATACATTAAAAGTAAACTTGAATTAATGAAATTGTAAAATCTACATTATCAGTTTAATTAAGCTTCAGGCATATAAACAATAAGTGGCTTATAAAGGATGGAATGTTTGATATGATCAACTCAATTCAATCAAATTGACTATATTCGGCCATAAACAACCGCAACAGCAGTGAAGATGCAGAGGAGCACAAAAGCCCAAATGAAGGCAATAGGCAAAAACATACCCATGGCCAGTATAACAGCAGATCATGAACCTGCTATAGCTCCCACTTTTGCCAGATTTCATGCTGCCAGTGGCTTTCTATTATGCTGCAACATGGAAATTATAGTAGCAATAAAACCAATTGCGTTAGCAGCTGTTACAAAATGTCCCCTCAGTTTTAAATTCTAGGATCAATATTGATGAACTAAGGGTAAACCGTGCCTCTGGCACAAAGATTTTTTTTGGAGAGGAAGAAAAAAGTAGAAGAAGAAGAAGAAGAAGGTATTAGGGCTAGGGTTTGGATTTGTCATTTGAGGTCAGAAGAGAATGGCGGAATATAACTACGAAGGGTGAGATCTATCCCAAACTTTGAACGGTCCAAATGATTTATTAGGGTGAGTAAGAAATTCAAAATCAATTGTGTTTTGTTATATAGATTCCTACAAAAAAAATCCTCCAACTTAGTAAAAGTTACCTAATTTCATAAGAAAATGAACAGAGATCGATGCGAGAAAAGGTATAGAGAAGTATACATTAAAAGCAAACTAGAACTAATGAAATTATAAAATCTACATTATCAGTTTAATTAAGCTTGAAGTATATAAACAATAAGTGGCTTATAAAGGATGGAATGTTTGACATGATTAACTCAATTCAATCAAATTGACTATATTCGGCCATAAACAACCGCAACAGCAGTGAAGATGTAGAGGAACAGAAAAGCCTAAATGAAGGCAATAGGCAAAAACATACTCATGGCTAGTATAACAGCAGATCATGAACCTGCTATAGCTCCAACTTTTGCCAGATTTCCTAACGTCAATGGCTTTCTATTATGTTGTAACATGGAAATTATGCTAGCGATGAAACCAATCACGTTAGCAGCTGTTACTAAATACTCCCTCCGTTTCAAATTATAAGATCAATATTGATGAACTAGGGGTAACACGTGCCTCCGGCACGAAAAAAAATTTTGGAGAGGAAGAAGAAGGTATTGGGGATACAGTTTGGATTTCTCATTTGAGGTTAGAAGAGAATGGAAAAATATAACTACGAAGGGTGAGATCTATCCCAAACTTTGAACGGTCCAGATGATTTATTAGGGTGAGCGAGAAATTCAAAATCAATTGTGTTTTGTTATATAGATTCCTACAAAAAAAATCCTCCAACTTAGTAACGGTTACCTAATTTCATAAGAAAATGAACATAGATTGATGCGAGAAAAGGGTTAGAGAAGTATACATTAAAAGCAAACTAGAACTAATGAAATTTTAAAATCTACATTATCAGTTTAATTAAGCTTCAAGCATATAAATAATAAGTGGCTTATAAAGGATGGAATTTTTGATATGATCAACTCAATTCAATCAATCCTCTTCCATTCCCTACAAAAGAAATCCTCCAACTTAGTAATAGTTACCTAATTTCATAAGAAAATGAACAAAGATTGATGCGAGAAAAGGGTTAGAGAAGCATACATTAAAAGTAAACTTGAATTAATGAAATTGTAAAATCTACACTATCAGTTTAATTAAGCTTCAGGCATATAAACAATAAATGGCTTATAAAGGATGGAATGTTTGATATGATTAACTCAATTCAATCAAATTGACTATATTCGGCCATAAACAACCGCAACAACAGTGAAGATGTAGAGGAGCACAAAAGCCCAAATGAAGGCAATATGCAAAAACATACCCATGGCCAGTATAACAGCAGATCATAAACCTGCTATAGCTCCCACGTTTGCCAGATTTCCTGCCGCCAGTGGCTTTCTATTATGCTGCAACATGGAAATTATAGTAGCAATAAAACCAATCGCGTTAGCAGCTGTTACAAAATGTTACCTCCGTTTCAAATTCTAAGATCAATATTGATGAACTAGGGGTAAACCGTGCCTCTGGCACAAAGATTTTTTTTAGAGAGGAAGAAAAAAGCAGAAGAAAAAGGTATTAGGGCTAGGGTTTGGATTTGTAATTTAAGGTCGGAAGAGAATGGCAGAATATAACTACGAATGGTGAGATGACTATTTTCAGCCACAAACAACTGCAACAGCAGTGAAGATGCAGAGGAGCACAAAAGCCCAAATGAAGGCAATAGTCAAAAACATACCCATGGCCAGTATAACAGCAGATCATGAACCTGCTATAGCTCCCACTTTTGCCAGATTTTCTACCGCCAATGGCTTTCTATTATGCTGCAACATGGAAATTATGGTAGCGATGAAACCAATCGCACTAGCAGCTGTTACAAAATGCTCCCTCCGTTTCAAATTATATGATTAATATTGATGAACTAGGGGTAACCCGTGCCTCCGGCACGAAGATTTTTTTTGGAGACAAAAAAAAGGCAGAAGAAGAAGGTATTCGGGCTAGGGTTTGGATTTGTCATTTGAGGTCGGAAGAGAATGGCGGAATATAACTACGAAGAGTGAGATCTATCCCAAACTTTGAACGGTCCAGATGATTTATTAGGGTGAGCGGGAAATTCAAAATCAATTGTGTTTTGTTATATAGATTTATTTAGTTCATGTCAATACAATTATAAATATCATAAACTATCTAAAATGTATTATTAGTAATAAGATTTATTATTTTAAAAACTTAAATTAATCGGATTAATTTTAAATTTAAAAATATCTCGAATTGACTTTTAGAAAGTCAATAATTGTCTTATAACTCAATATATAAATATTAATTGAGTAAATATGTAATTTTATATATATATATATATATATATATAATACGTTTGTAACACTATAATTCAGTTAGGCCTATAATGGGTCGAACGACCTTTTAACCAAGCTCGACCCAAATTTCACTTTAGACTTGATTTTTTTTCCAAGTTCGTCTCGACTCACTCCCAAATAGAATTCGAGCGAGCTTTAAATGGGCCAAACGATCGGGCTTCTGGCTTGATCGGCCCAATTGACAATCCTATTTGAGACTTGAGTTGAGAGATGGCATTAGTATTAGCGCTGGTACAAAACGTACAGTAGATGATTCGATCCACCTTGTCCAAGCTCATTGCGAGACATTTCCTCATTTTACCCATCTTTCTCTCTTTTTCTTTAATTGCATATGTAAATACATGAAATTTGATCTCTACAAAACCCTAGAATCGATTTGGAAACTTGAATCGAATTGTTTTCAATGTGTTTTATTTTAATTAATGGCACTGGGGTTCTTGAGTTTTTGAGATTTCAATCCCTCCAAAACCAATCGGTATATAATCTCCCTCCAATTCCATCCAAAACACACATTTTTATTTGATCTTTAATATTTTTATTACTAATAATTCAGCTATATTAATAAATACTTTATGATGATAAGATTAATTTTACAAAAAAAAAAAATTAGATTCATTGAATAATTTTAAGCTAAAACTAATAAGTATTTTTATCTATTAATTATTATCAGAGCAAAAAATGATGTCACAAGAATGACAACTATTGATTAAAGTATTAAGTGTCGTTAAATTAATTATAAACATATCATTAATATGTCACAAGAATGACAACTATTAGTATTGGTTAAAGTATTAAGCGTCATTAAATTAATTATAAACATATCGTTAATATATATTTATTCGGACAATAATATTTTTGTTCTGACAATATCAACGGCCTTACAAAAATTATTATGTAAAATGCTCATATCCATCAAAATGGTAAAAAAATACAGAAGCATATAGTATATGTTAAAGCACAAGAAACATGTTATAAATGATACTATTATATTACAATTTAATACTGCATCCGTTCCAAATTATAAAATTACTATTAACTTTTTAAAAGTAACTTTCAAGACTCAAAATTGACGTTCTCAAACTCAAAACCTAGTGGTACAGGTTTAGCTAAATTAAATTGACATCATTCTCGATAAATTAGTATTTTTTATTTTTTTTATTTTTGCAATAGAACTAACACTAATTTATCAAGGAGATTGTTTTTACAATCAGCCAGAACCTAATGCCACCTGAAGTAGCTAACCTCCATGAAAATGCTAATGAAAAATACAAATTACATGGATTATTTGATGTTACTAGTACAAGTTATTCTGAGTTCACTCATTTAGTACGTTAAACATTCAGACTACAAGAGATTACAAAACATTCGGACTACAAGAGATTACAAAAATTTACAACGGAACAAGGCAGTACTAGAATGGAAGGGAATACCCTCGGAGATGGGTAGAATCAACGCCAGACTCTCGCAACAATGCCACCCTCTCAGTCCTCGCCACCTTTAAAGGAAAAAATTGATAATCAGAAAACAGAGGGAAAACAGAGGGCCGAAGAGATGTATTGCTTGAAATCAATTTATCTGACCAAGATTCAAGAATAGAGTTGTGAACAAGCCGAGTCAAGCCAAGCTTTGACTTACCGAATTCGAGTTCACTTTAAAGTTAAACGAGCCAAGCTAAACTGGGCTTAAGCGAGTTGCTAAAAGACTAGGCATACTCGACCCGGGCCAAAACAAGCTAGACACCACATTGTTCGAGCTTGTTTAACTAAAAAGCAAAGGAACTTGTTCGAGTTCGACTCGTTTAACGAGCTTGAGTCGGGCTAAATCAAGCCAACAGCCCGGTTTGTTTACAGCTTTATCCAAGAATAACTAAAACCTTAAATTGACTATAAATGGAATTGCTAAAACGCTACCAAAAAGATATTAAATATGAACATCGTCAAAACATTTTTTTCCTGTTATTTCTGTTTTTCTTTATTTATACATATGCGAGTATCACTTAATAGATGTATGTAAAAGACAAACGCTATCAGCATATATACCTCAGAAATGCCATAGGGCTCCAATAGTCTCTGCGAAGCTAGCATCTTCTCAAAGTCACCTGCGAGCTTGGGAAAAAATATAACAAAAATGTTATTAAAAATAAAAAGACGACGCAGACTGAAAGAAAGCATGTACAAAAGGGTCCACTTGATTTGAATTTGAATGCCCTTGGACCTTGACACTGACAGGAATAAAAAGGTCTTGTTCCTTCACATTGCATCACGTCATTCAAACCAAGAAAAGCACTGGCATTCTCATCACATTCAAGCTGCAGAAAACACCCCCTAGACTCCCCATGCTTTATCTCCCTCACTTCATGTAACTGCCACGTGTAGTGTTCTAAAAATACTTTATAATACTCGAAATGAATTTGTGATGCCTTCAAAGAATATTCTTTTGGTAATTTTTCGTTTAAAATTTTAAAAAATTACATCCACTATATGTTTTGTATAGTATAACAAGTATATACAACAGAAGAAAAAAAAATAAGTGAGACCGCCTAGGTGCCTAGGAAAATGTCTAGTCTGCCTAGACGGCCTAGGTTCTAGGTGTCCCCTCTGCCGTCTAGGTTTGCCTAGCGATTTTTAGAATACTACTTGTGTTTCCACCTTTGGCATGAAATCTACCAAGTCCCTTGCCTGATATTGTGTAGAACCTCTAATTGACCTTTGCCTCTAGGACACAAAACCCGAACCCGAACCTTGAAATTGTTGTAGTTCCGATATGTCCAGTGTCCATCATTTGTTACTCTTCCTTCTTCTAGTTTCTCTCTTAAACAAGTCTACATTAACTCAAATGAGAGAGAGAGAGAGACGGTAGGCCTCCAACAACAACTGAGATCCTAACAGGTTTTGATTTGTAACAGTTAATTCTAGAAACTTATCCAAATTCCAAAGTAGATTGCAGGAGTAAGGACTATTTATTACCACATTTTAATTGGTTTCTAACTAAATAACAAACACATGGTGCTTGCCAAATTCAGCTTTCAATGCTCCAAATTATGAATCAAATAAGTAGATGAGTAGTACACACATACATATAAATATGTATCATCCAACTCTAAAGATACTTATCTAAACCTTTCAGCTGATGATTGAAAATTTCAGATAGATGTCTCACCTCTAATGTTATCGCATGATCAGAGACATCTACAGGTTTGGCCCGGAAGATGCTGGCAATATCTAGGACATCCCTCCTAGCAGCAGGATTCACAGCAACTTTTATTAACATGAGCTCCCTCTCTGCGAATGGTGAGTGAGTAATATCCTTAACCTGAACAAACCACCAACAAATTTGATTTTGTTAACCATTTCACCTCTCAGCTTAGATGTCACGGATAAAAAACGAGTAATCATAGAGCTTAAGATGAACTCTCAAAAAAACAAAAAATAAAATAAAACTACATGAGCAATGATCTTGTCAGTGAAAAATTATGAGTTAAGGGCCTTTGGGAGAGAGGTTACACAAAATCCATTTAAATAGATTGCTCTCACATTGTAGCAAAAAATTTGTCGAACAAGAGTATAACATACAAATTACTAATATCAAACATGTGAAATTCTATTGTTTTGTATATGATTTGGAAGGTTAAAAAGTAATTCTAAGTAGTTCGCATACTTCAAGAACTATTTGTATAATAGGTATAGGGTATACAAAAACAGAATCAATAGCCAATTTATATATGAGCAACTACTATTAATCATTCTAAACAGATGGCAAATACTATAGAATCCAAAAATCTGAGGAATTTCAAAAACCAGAACCTGATCTGTCATATCCCAAAAATCTTATCTAGTCAACATAAATAAATTCTTCACCTCATGAAGATCCACCAATTTGTGAATCTGCTGAACCAACTTGGCAATACTCTCATCAGTTCCAGGAACAACAGTTGTGATGCGAGAAAGCCCATTCATTTCAGCAGGGCCCACAGCCAGACTCTGAGAGAAAATTGAAAACCCATCAGATCAGCATGCCATACAGATAAGAAATTTAAAAAAGAATCATCAAAGGAAACAGCATTGACCTGGATGTTATAACCTCTTCTCGCTATAACCCCAGTGACTATGTTGAGAACTCCAGGAGCATCATTGACGAGCATACATAACGTGTGCGACTGATTTCCACTTGACTGTAATATTTAATTGAGAGCATTAAGATGATGTATACGTTGATTAATTGAGAGCATTAATCAACGGAATAATATTGACAATTTTTGGTTATCTGGACAAGACTGTAAAAGTAATATTGCATCCACAAACTGCCATCGTGTTATAACTTATAACTGAATTTTCTAATAAGGTTAGTTTAGTCCTTTACCAGGTCATATTAGGGGCATAAAGGTCTTTTTGCAGCAAGTTAGTTAGGAGGGGTACATAAAAAAATCTAGTAACTCTTTGTGCTTATGATTGAAGCAATAACAAAATTCATTCCCTTTCTTGATTCTTCTTCTTCCTCTCTCTACATTTTTCTTCTTAACATTTGGTATCAGAGTAGTGCAAATCCGTGGGCCACCGATTAAGCTGAAAGGGCTACCAAAATGCATAAAGTGAAGCGACCAACCAAGAAAAGGGCTACCTATTGCTAGACTAAAGCTATACGTGGACATTGGTGTCGTAAACTCAAATGTCGTGTCGTCATATGGGTATAGATCCCACATTGGTAAAATGGGATGCTGGTGGGGGGTTGCTATCAACTTAGTTTCTCCCTCTTGGATAGCTAGCTTTTCAAGATGGACTCTCCCATGCGCTCTATTCTTTACACATCGCAGTTAAAAACTAAAGTAGGTGGGTATAAGAACCAAGGTCTACAAACTAACTTAAATATCTGGGTAGTCGGTAAATTGACTAACTAAGATAAGAGTGACCATCATTTATAGTACTTCAGCATATGTAAAATAATGTAAACAAGCAGGGATGCAAAACCAGTAAAGAAATTTGATGGAATTTGACATCCCCCGCCCATCCCCCTATTCTGGGTGCGGCACCCCAACCGTATAAATTAAGAACTTTTGCCACACTGCTATTCTTTACCTTTTCAAGCCAGAATAATCTTCGCAAACAAATATCTTTTATTAACAATGAGGTAAAATTTTATACGTCACCAGTGAACTGACAGTAATAAAGTTGAAAAGAACATGGAAAATTGCTTTCTTACATCTTCATCATAAACAACCCCCCAATGATCATCAAGAACTTGATGTGCAAAGTCATCTTCAGGCTCCATGGGATAAACATCACCCTTCATTCGAATAGAAACAAAAGCAGACAATTATGAGATTATTGGCTCATTGACTTAAAGAATCATTGGGGTGTATTAGCATCAAAATAAGAAATCAGTATTTCCATATTATTATCACTACAGAAGGTTTTGTATTTTGCTCTTATCATTATTAACAGGGATCAATGAAGGTTGGTTTCCTGAAGTAGCAATGTTCAGAGCTATAGACTAAAATGCAATAAAATCAGCCTCATTTTAGCAAACACCACCCATGAACACCCCTTTTGGTGCCTTTTTGGTCAATCAATAGTTAGGTGTGCTTACCAGATTTGAAACAAAGCTAGATGCTAATATTATCTTCCAATCAAAAGCATGCCAGAGAAAAGCCTAGCCAAGAGTATAATATCCAATACAACCAATTATAGGTTCACTGGTACAGGATATCAAAATCTCGTAAATGCAATACACTGAAATTGCAATATTAATTTGTAGAAAGAAGATGGACCAAAAGGTTGTATTCTATGTCTAATGTCACAAAATTTTATCATGTATGAGTGACGTATCAAACTCTTGATATAAATATAATCTTATGATTATTAGTTAACTCATTTGCTACTTGTATACATAGTTGTCACGGCGCCACGGCGAGTCATGGCGGTAGCCGACTGCCAGGACGCCTAGGCGACAAGGCGACCGCCATGGCGTCCGTATGGCGACAAGTCGTTTACAATGTGCAATTTATATATTATTTATTTTACTTAACAAATATATTGGCAATAAAATTTCATATACAGTAAAACCCAAAACATAACACTATGGAATAACATTAAAATCACAATTATGTAAATACTTAACAATAACAATCCAAAAATAAAACACTTGATATTAAAAATTAGTAAAAGAAATGAAGAATTCAACAAACACCACATAGAAAATAAAGTTACAACCAACCATCACAAATAAGGCTTAGGTGCATGAGGAGGTCTTGGGATCCATTATTTCCAAAGGCAAAAATGTTAAATTATGTTCAAAAGTTTAAAAAAAAAAAAAAAAAAATATTGGGCCAGAGCTGCTAAGGCGAGCACCTTGGCAGCTCGGTGTCTCACGGCGTCGCCTAGGCAACGCCTTGAGGCGCCGAGCTGCCAAGGCGCTCGCCTTAGCAGCTCTGCCCAAGTCGAGCTCTCGCCGTGCCATTTCTTCATCGCCTGGACGCCAAGGCGTCGCCTAGGCGACGCCGTGACAACTATGCTTGTATATTTCTCAAGATATTCCTAATAAACAAAGAACCAAAGCCTCATTATTTAGGTACATTTAGTTTTTGCTCAACTTAATATTTATTGCAAAAGACAGCCAAATATGCTCCAGTGAAATTTTTATTTTCATTATACAGCAGAATATTCTCCAGTTATTAATAGCACAATTTATATTTTAATTATTCAAATAGATAGTGCCTAATGCATTTGTAATTAAATTATTTTTCTTATAAATATATAAAAATTGAAATTGGTAGGACAGTTAACACTCAAATTATATTAGTCACCAAAACATTTAGAAACAATAATCTGTTCATAAGAAGAAATAATGTACAATGCTTGCATGAAGAGAATAGTAGAGAAAAGCCTGCAAAGCAGAATTACATACCCATGAGCTAGTAGTGGTGCTGCCATTGAGTGGCCGACTAATATTTTGCAGAAGAGCCCCGACAAGCTTCTTTTTTTCAAGATCTGGATACGAAGCTGCAGAAAAATTCCAAAAAGGGGCTGTCTCGCCAATCTTTTCCCGTCTCAGAGCAATCTATAAGTTACAAAAGGTTCAAGAATTATAAAATATAGTAGATGCATCACCCTGGAAAATAAGTAAGAAGATCTTATCCATAAAGTCCTCATAACGAACACAGCTTAGATGTTTACCCTTGATAATAATGGAGACAAGCAAAAATTATATCCAGTCTTCCAAAAGTTCTCTCTTTTGGGTGACTTATCTTGTTCCGTTCAGACCCCTCCTTCCCACCTTTTCCTCTGATAATCTTGGTAGCAATTGTAACTAATTAACATAGAGCTAATTGGCTATTTAAAGTTACTATGGAGGCACACCCAGAAAAGAGAGAAGTGTATGAGGTATCACTGTAAACAACCTTGTCTGACATCTACCTGAATGGTTAATTCCTGTACTAGACATAATGCTTATGAAAAAATAGTATAAGCATATTACAACTTAAAATTTTAACACTAGATTTTGCAGAGGAACTTAGGAAAACTTATGCATATGTGTCCTTGTGCCTTTGTCTACATATCCCGCATTACAATGTTGACATCTGACCTTTCCAGTTCTGGCAAGTTCTTTGATTCCAAATTTGCTTAAATTTCTCAGAACAGCAGCCATCTTCCCAGGGTCTCCAGTGACCTGAAACAACCACAAAAATAAACAGATTATGGTTCAAAGTTAATCCTTCGAGAAATCACAGGCATATTAAAAAGGTGCAAGTGATGTCTTGAGCAACCTAGAATGCGGTTCGTTTCGGTTCGCGTAACTAATTCGGGTACGCGATATGCTACCTAGGCTGAAAAGTGGGATGCCATATGAGTGATTATAATTAGTAATTTGGTTAGAATCTAAATGCAACAAAACTAAGTTTTATAAAAGATTTTTAGTTGAATCAACAATTTGATTGATTTATAGATAATTTAGTACAAAGGTCAATTTTGAGCATCCAATACTAAGTTAGAATATAGATATTTATCCAACTAAAGGTAAAACAACAAAGAAAATTTTTCGATACGTTACATTTAGAGTATTGGTACATAAGAGTACCGTGTTTAGGTACTTAAGTACCAATATACGGTCCGATAGGTCAATAAGAGTATCTTGTAACTCCGGTCTTAAGGTCCTTATCCGATTCTGCTAATCTCTGAATTCCGAAATGTTACAATAATAGTTCAACAAGAGGTCCTGACTAAATTTTACCATTCGGTCCCATAAATTAAACACTTTCTATTCGTCTCTTGATGATTAAGATCCATAAAAGCATATTACTTTACTCTGATTGACTTAAATTAGATAAGTTGAGGTTTATCTACATCAATACGATATATATATATATATACATCATTATCATCAAAAAAGCACCACCAACCTTTACAAAGATGCATCAAGGTCTGGCTCTTTTTTTGTAATTGAAAGCTTCATCAAACCCAAGATTATTCGATATATATATACATCATTATCATCAAAAAAAGCACCACCAACCTTTACAAAGATGCATCGAGGTCAGACTCTTTTTTTGTAATTGAAAGCTTCTTCAAACCCAAGATTATTCTTCAGAAGATCAACCTAATATGCCGATTCGTGTAATTTTGTGTCTTATCAGTACCAACAAAAATGATGAATGAACATATAAATAACTTAATTGTAGAAACAAAATCAGTTAAATAAACTAAAATCCATACAACCACTTAGGGGACAGTGATAACTAAAACTTACTTTGTGGCTTGTACCAGCGCTATCAACCACACAGCATCCGTGTAACTTAGCAAGCTGTCCGACAAGCTGACCAACAATTCCAGAAGCAGCGGAGACGAAAACAGAATCCCCTTTTTTAGGCGCACAAACCTCGTGAAAACAGCATAAGCTGTAAAACCTGGCATGCCTGTGGAAGATGGTATTATACTTTTATATGACTACTGTCTTATTGAAGATTTGATATACTAGAACTATTTATTAATCAACAAAGACAGATATTACCTTCCAAAACTGGCAAGAATATAAAGTGTGTGCATCAAAGTTGAAAAAAACCATTTCCTAAAAGTAACAAACTGCTGCAAAATTATGAAGCGACTTTGCTGAATTGGCACAATTGATAGGCAAGGGGGAAAAAGAAGAAAAAAAGAACTAAGCTAAATGGCTGACTTTGAAATTACATTTACGCTTTTATTAGGACACTTAATATACTGGAGCCAAAGTGAAATAGAACATATTAAAATATACTGGACACTTAATATACTGGACACTTGCTATTAATATATATATATACATTATATATATATAAAAATATATATATTATGTTGCACATATTGGCCATAATACTTTCTTTTTTGTGGCGAAAGTAAACTTAACTAGCATTGGAAATGGTACATCCATAATTTTGACTTTCAAATCTTATGAACCAGTGACATATAAGTACAACCAATAAATTATCATACACTACTCCTGCTAACTTCTGAAAGTACTGAAAAATTAAGTACTATGCTGTAGTAGAAAGGAGAAAAGGTGCACCTCAAAAATCTAAGCCGAAAAGGAAATACTAACAGATGCAAAAATAATTAAGTATCTTCATATCTTGGAAGATCCCATATCTATAGAAAGTGCATAACTGAAACCACCACAGTGTAAACGATATGGTAGAAACTGGGGCAACGAAAACAGGAAAGCTCATAAAATCCGGGGACAAAGAACACAGCACAGGTATCCATTGCAATATTGTAATCTAATTTCTAAGTTCATGTTTATGAGCTCAACATTATCAGAGCTCATGATGAAACTGCAGAACAATAATTTTGAGTAGCAACTACCATCTTTTAATTCAATATCTACGAACCAAACCCAATACTTCAACAAGCAAATCTGAGCTATCATATAGGTCACATGGTATAAAGATCCAAGGGGAAACATAAGCAATCATATCATTTGCTGTGATCTTCATGTTTTTGCGAGTTCTAAGTGCTAACTAAACCATAAATTGACATGTAAGCTTAAGCAAAGTAAAGGCTTTCAGATTCAATTCAGGCCATTACTCGGCAGAAACTATAATGCGAATAAAAAATTGAATAGCCCAAACTGTAAATTGAATAATGATTCTGGTTTCTATTAATAATATCTAACAAGTAAAAGTGAATATGTATGCTGAAGAGTTAATATTTAATGAGAACTAAATGGAAAAGGTCACGTACACATTTTACAGGATTCTTCTACCTAGCGAAATTCCTTTTCACCAGTATTCACCACAGGAACATTTCCCATCTTGAAAATGATGGAATCTGCTGGCATCCCTAACTACTATTTCTCGTTTAGTAACCATGGCTATCAACTTAATCGTGTTGTGACAGTCACTGCAAATTCTGTGGCTCTGGACGAGATGCAATGGTGTTGAATAGGAAGTGTTAATCAATCCAAAAGAAACTGCCAATTTTTCACTGTGATACAGTTGCAACCGCTCTTCATGTTCATCCACATCAGGAAGCAAAGAGTTTCTCTCCGGGGTATAGCCATGTTTTGAGATCTCCAGCATCAGTTCGTTTAGTTTCTCATAGATTGCTTTTGTTTGACCATGACCCTTCTCTCCAGAGAGAAAAACGTGTGATTGTTTCTTGATTTCTATCCAAGTGCATGCAGGCAACATTCTCAAACCCTTTTTTCTCAAGGTGTTTAAAACAGCAGCAGCTTCTTCCAACTTTCCCGAACTGTTATATACATTCAAAAGCACAACATAGTTACTAAGCTTTTCTGGTTCCATCCCATAAATTTTCTCAGCTGCAAATTTCCCTAGCACCAAATTCTTGTGGACCCTACAAGCTATCAGCAAAGCAGCCCACATGTTCACGGTTGGATTAAAGGGACAATCTCTTATTAACGCAAATGCTTCATCCAAAAGCCCTTCCCTACCTAATAATTCAATCATACATGCATAGTGCATAGCTCGAGGTTTCACCTTGTGGTCCTTACTCATAGATTCAAATATTTCCCATCCGTAGTCTGATAAGCCTGAATAGCTACAAGCAGATAAAACTGAAAGAAAGGTCACATGATTCGGCACCATTCCTTCATGAATCATCCGCTCAAACAACTCAACTGCCTCAATTCCCCGACCATGGTTGCCATATCCAGCAATTATGGCATTCCAGGATATGACATTCTTGTGGGGCATCTTCTCGAAAACATTTCGAGCTTCTTCGATTCTTCCCCATTTGCTATAGAAGTCCACAAGTGCTGTGTTAGCCACAACATCTAACCCAAAACCATGCCGGACCAATCCTGCATGAGCTTGTTTGGCATGTTCTAGTGATCCTAACCTTGCACAAACTCTTATTATTATTGAAAATGTGAAGTGGTCCATTTTAACGCCAGAATCTTGCATTTCATAGTACATACTCAAAGCTTCCTCGCTATAACCATGGAGGGCATAACCTGCAATGATGGAATTCCACCCTACAGTTGTTTTTGTTGGCATCTCATCAAAAACACGCAGAGCATCATTGATGCTGCCACACTTGCTATACATGTCGATCAAAGCACAAGATACAAAAACGTCTCCGGCTACGGCCATTTTCAAAGCAATGGAATGCAACTGTCTTCCCGGGAAAATAAGTTCCAATCCAGCAGAAGCTCGGATCATCGTTGCAAATGTACGAGACCCAGCATCAGAAAATTCCTCCCACATCATTAAAAACAACCGAAACGCCTCTATGAAGTCTCCAGATTCCACAAGCCCGCCAATGATTGTGTTCCAGGAAACCAAGTTCCTTTCAGGCATTTCATCAAATAATAAACGCGCATCAATCATCATCTTGCATTTCACATGCATCAACAAGACCCTGTTCCTCAAATACTGATCCGGCTCAAACCCGCTATTAATCATATGATTGAACACCTTCTTCACCCCCCGTATTGATTTCAAGCCAATGCAAGCATTCACTAGTGCATCATAAGTGCTACTACCTACATCATGATCACCCTCACATTCCAATAATTCAAACAATTCAAGAGCCTCTCTGTACCTCTTACATAAAACTAGCTTCTCAATCTGACTAACAAGTCTTGAACTAAAATATCTGGACTGGGTTTCTTCAAAATTACTTTTTTTCTTCATCTCATGGTCAATTTTGGAAGGCTTGGGCATGGGTTTTGGTTGTAACCCTGGTTCAACAAAAGAACATTTGATCCGAGATAATGGGATCTTCCAATTTCCTCTAGTAAATAATAAAAACCCAGAAAAGAAAGATCTTTCCTGAAAATTTTCTGAATCCGTGAGCAAATATGGAAATCTACAACAACTTTGAATCTTACCAAATGACATATTTTGATATCGTGATGGTGGGACGTCCATGCTCAGTAATTTTTACAGATTAACAACGACAATTATACTAACAGATACAACAAAGCCTTTGAATGAATCGTACCTTAAAAAGCTGAGAAAATTAATGTATCTTTGGAAGCTCTGGTTAAGAAAGATGTTTGACATAGACCGGGAGGTTTGCGATATCTGAAGTTCCGCCAATGGATCTTTCTTGGGCGATATCTACGATGTAGGTGAGAGATAGTTCAACCAAATTCATAGGCGGCTGTGGCCCTCTCACTCCTATTCAGATACTTTAAAATATAACAATCGTAAAAAATTCAAAAAAATAAGTTCATATTAATTTTAAAATTTTAGAAAAACAGAAATCAAATAAAACTATTTTTGAGAAATAGAGAACAACATTAAAGAATTCTTAAGAATAAATAATTTGATTCATTCAACCATAATAATAATAAGTTTGATATTTGAAAATTAAGTTAACTTATATTAAATCTATAACTATTTGCGTCAAATGTGCATAAATTATATTAAAAATAAGTTATGTGGCTTTAATTTTGAACAATATTGGGTGCCTCAAATTTTTAATAAAATTATAATCATATTATAGAGTGAGTAATGTTAAAAGTCTTAATTTTATTTTAGTATAAAATGTGTTTCAAATAATAGAATATTGCATAAGGTAAATATAATTTATTACATAATCAATTACACGAGATTTACTCAATAAATATGATATTTACCTATCATGTGAGACAAAAAATTAGAAACCTGTAACCATAATTCAAAACCAAACAAAACCCATTTTTTGTCGGACCTAGTTCCGTTAAACAAAAATTGAGTTGTATAGTTTTTTTGTTAAATTTACATTATTATAGAAAGTAAAAAAGGAATTTTATGTGCACAAACTATATAAAAAAATTAGGGTTAAGTTCATATTACCACCTGGGGTTTGGCGTCTTTCCCACTTAATCACCTGTAGTCAGTAAAGCTACATTTAAACTCCCGATTTTTTGAGTTGAAGTGAATAAATGCTTTCCGTCTTAACTCCGTTATTTGAGTTGGCTAAAGACTTAATTACCCTCCATATATATATATTGAAAACGACAAATGAGATATGGTTTTATTTCATTTCATTTCACTTTTAATCTAGGGCTAGAGAGAGGCAATCGGTAACATGAACATTAGAGTGAGCGGCAAATTAAAAAGAAGATTAGAGAGCAACGACGTACTTGTTGAAGTATTTAGATATCAATCCATGTAATGAGACGAACTCCTTCTCTACAACCAGAGACTAGAGAGAGAAATTTTAGAGAGAGAGAAGCGAGGTGCAAAAACGGTGTAATCTGTGGCAAGAGCATGCATGTTGATAATGCACCAATTAATGGACTATTTAAACAAAAGAGTACAAAAAAAAAAGGGCAAAAGAAGTACAAGCTGGAGTCCAACTCAAAAATAATAAGATTTCACTAATAACTCTAATGACTTCTGTTACTGCAACGACAATTTGGTTCTTTCTTACTCCCTCCCATCCACATTTTGTTCCAAAAAATAGTCTCATTTTTATTTTATTTTTTTGTTTTTTGTGATGGTATAAAAACACAATGTATTTAAATTTATTATAATTTCAGTTTTATGCGAACCGATCACTGGATATGTGATAATATCAAAAAGCTACATTAGACTGCAATCACAAATTGATATGTGCACATCATATGAACTCCAGAGTATTAACATACTTGGAGATCTTATCCAAGAATAAATGGAAACCGTGACTGCCAGTATGGTATAATGCTAGGAAAAAATGATGAACAAGCCAGACAGCCAGTTCCCAGTTGTTAAGTAGGGGATTGCCAAAATCACCTTCTTCGGGAGCCACCAGGTCCAGTAAAAGTTAATCTCAAAATGCATTAACTATTAAGTACAGCAGCACAGTATTCCACTTCAGCTACTTCAAGTGAACTTGTTTAAACATAACAAATCTGCAGGAGAAAAAAAAAACAGGAAAGAGGAAAATTGGCCCAATTAATAACATAATCAAGTTACCAATTGGCTTCTGCTGTCCATGCGCTTCAAAGGAATAACACCCATTAAAAACATGGCCCATCCAACAACAGGAAAGAGGAAAATTGATGTCTTACTGATGAACTTGAAGCTACTACCCAGAGTGAAAAGAACATATGTGTCTAAAAAGCTCTGGTGGTTGGACACATATACAGCAGGAGTATCCTGTGAAGGCAAATTCTCTACTCCCACCACTTCAACTTTTAAAAATGGAGTAACAGTAAAAAGAGCCGAGGCGGCAGCAAAAACCAGCCGCCGGCCGGAGGAATTGACGACGGAGGAGAAAATAGAGAATAAGGGCTTGTGGGTGTGCCTTAAATTGTTGTATAAAGATGAATTATTGGTAAAAGAACTGATTTTTCTCGTTGTTGTAGCCTTGGTCTGCGAGATGGAGCTGAAATGGGGTAGAAAAAAATGATTATGAATGTCTTTTAAAAGTCAAGAAGAAGAAGAAGGGGGTATTTCGGACCTTTACCGGCCTTTTTTGATCAGTAGAGTCCCTTCTCACGCACTTTTGGCGTCTGACATACACGCACAGTTAAGTTGGATGGAAAATGTGACGTTTTCACTTCAACTCAAAAAGTCGGGAGTTTAAATGTAGCTTTACTGACTACAGGTGGTTAAGTGGGAAAGACGCCAAACCCCAAGCGGTAATCTGAACTTAACCCAAAAAATTATGTATGAACAGTATAAAATAATAATATAAAAAAAGGAGAAATATTTAAAGTGAGACCAATTATTTTGATTTTTAACACATCTTATTGGTATGCATCAGATGAGTACTATATGCATTAGATGAGTACCGCCATTTGTTCACAAATTTTTTTTTTGTACACAAATATATACTTGTTCCGTCCTCAAAAAGATGATTAAAAATATAATTTTTTTATCTCAAAAGAATGATATAAAGTATATAAAGTGAAAGATAAATATGTCATTTAATGGAGTCTATTAGTATAAAAAAGTAAAAGCACTTATTACTTTATATATATATGAGGTTATTAAAAATAACTTTAGAACTATTTTTTTACTCTTTTTTTATTTTTATTTTTATTTTTCTTAATATACGTGTAAATTATACTTTATTCATTATTTTGAGAATGGGAGTAATATGTTGCTGCTAAAAAAAAATCAACGAACTTTCCTGCTTTATTAGTGACTATATCATGGCCCTGCGAGAAAATGAAATGTGGATTAGTAGATTAAAGATGTGGCTGTTTATATTTATGATAGATGATTTATACATAATTACCTAAGTGAGTATGATTTATTTTTTAAATAAATTATTTTTAATTTCTTATTTATTCTATATATAATGATTATAAAATATTTTTCTAAATTTTAATTCAATTTATTATAAAATAACTACAAACTTTGCGCAAACAAACAAATGAATAATTATCAAAGACTTGCAATTCAATGTTAGTAATATGTTTATTTTTTTTGTTATTTTTAATTTAATATTCAATTTATATAGTTTTGAAATTTAATATTTAGTTTTTATTTTCAATCTTTAGACATGAAATTGTTGTGCATTAATAAGTTACCATCATGGTTTTTTATTTTTAATGGTAACTTAAATTTTAATAACTATATATAAGTGAGATTATTTTTTTTAACATTGATTAACCAAAGATCTCCTGTCTGAAATAAAATTAGTAATTAAAATTTAATCATTAATAGATTTTGTAATATATATTACACTTTTTAATATTAATTATTTTTTTCTCATAATATTTTTTCTATATTTTTAATATATATAGTTAGTTAGGAACAAAATTGTTATAGAATGATGAGTTACTATTATGATTTTTAGTTTTAAAAATTAACTAAAGTTTAACCACAATATATAAGTAATAATTATTTTTAACATTAATTAATTAAATGTCTCCTATATTAGTTATTATGAAATCATAATATTTTTCCTATATTTTTAATATTTAATTATTTAAAGTCTGAAGTTGAGTAAAGTAGAATTCTAAACATGTTTTTAAAGTTAAAATTTATTGTATGACTAAGTAATTAAAGAACTATAAAATAAAATTTTTGTAAAATAATAAGTTAACATTAAAGTCGTAGGACCATAAAAAGAATTTTGGTTCTCTAACATTAACTATTAATTACTAATTTCACTACTTAACTTACTAACCGCATATAAGTTACTTTTATTTTATTATTTTATTATTTATTATTAAAATTTTATAATATTACGCTATGATTATATTCTTTTGGGGTTGGAAGACAATTACAGAAATTAACCAAAATCTTCATGGGACACATATAAATGAGTCCTATTAAGCTTGGGTTTTATTACTAGTTATTTAGATTGTTTTAAAATAAATTTAAGGAGACTTTAAAAAGTATTTTAGTTGTAGTTAAATTCTAAACGCATACCAAAGACTAAAAAACCAAATGCGAATCACGCGTTTATTTTTCAAATATCATAATTTTTAATTTCTTATTCATTTTATATTTAATGATTATGAAATATTTTTTTAAAATTTCACAAATTAACTTAATTGCTATAACAATGTTTACAAACTTTGATCGAAAATGTATGATTAATGAGCTAAAGGAATTTTATAAATAATAAAATTATTCATAAAATAATATAATATTAATTATAGTAGACAATTGTATGTGGTTTGTATTTATTTAATTTTTTAAAGCAAATATTGTAATCATTCTAATACCAATAGTAAGTTAATTTGTTGAATTCAATTTTTTTAGAAACATCATATATAAAACAAATAAAATATTAAAAATAATGTTATTTATAAAATAAATATGTGTTTTGCCTTCTTTAAAAAAATTAAAATACTAAGTACTCATAAAATACTATCATTATGTCTTTTTATAAGTTAATATCTTTATAAGCTATATTATAATAATTCTGTCGTTTATGTTATAAATATTAATTCAAATTACTCTAAAATAATAAAATAATAAGTATTCTAAAATTTTTAGGATCATAAATAGTATTTTTGTTCTAATTAAATTCTTGGTTTAAGAAGTGTTTTAGTAGTAGTTTATAAAATAAAATTATGAGGAGAATAATTTGTTATATGATATATCATTGTTAAATATATAATTAGTACTAATTATATATTTAACAATGATCCATAGGTGTCTTAATTTAGACTCATGAGAATCAATATTAATAAAAAAAAATTATAAGAAATAAAATTTTTATAAAATAATAAGTTATTTTAAAGTTTTTCAGGATCATAAATAGTGTTTTGGTTCTAATTAAAATCTAAATTTAAAAAGTGTTTTTGTTGTTGTTAATAAAATAAAATTAAGAAACTTTAAAAAGTATTTTAGTATGAGTTAAATTATAATTTCATGTCAAGGAATAAGGGAAAATTTTGTTAATTCTGTCTTATTATACATGTATATTGATTGAGACTCATTATGACACATGAGAGCTGCCTTGAAGAGAGCATTGACCGGTCAACATCTTCAAATTTTCATCACAATTTTTTAGGGAGAGGGGGTTAATTGTTTGATGTTAAAAATCTATTTATTTTTTTAATAACAATAAATATATCTATCTATACCAAAACAAATATTGAGTCAATTTGGTTTATCCTTAGTCAACTTAGTAATTCAGATTTGATGACTTGGTAGCTCAAAAATATTTTTTTTGTCATAAATTTTGGTATTCCCAAAAGTCAATTCAAAAGCTCAAAAATTATATTTTTTTCACAAAATTTTAGTATACATTTATTATTAAAGATGCAATGTATCATTTATCACTAAAAATTGAATAAAGATAAAAAAAAAATAATAAAGACAAAGCTTTTGGTCTATCAAGTCACCAAATTTGAATTGAATTGACTCGAGATCAACTAAAATATCGTTCAAAAATGTCATATTTAAATTTACCTGATAAATCACTTGTTTTTAAGCTTTCCGTGCTTTGCATGGGTTATTAAACTTGTTAAACATAATTAATCTACCTTATATGTTTCATTGCAAAATTTATTGTTCTAATTTATATGAATTTAGATAATTCATTTGTTTTTGGTAAAAGATTAATAGTAACGTTGAATATAGAGAATATTACACCTACCTAGAGCTGTAGAGCTAGCTCCTAACTTGGGCAAGTCAGCTGATGAGCAAACTTCACAAAATATGTAGGGACTTAACTAGTTTACAATACACAGTCTAAATAATATCCGATATTAAAGGATCTAAAACAGATTGATAAGTACTCCATCTGTGCTAAATTAATAAGTGATACATTTTCTTTTTTTATCCGTTCTAAATTAAGAGATACATTTTTATTTTAGAATTATAAAGTGACATAATATTCCTAATTTACCATTATTTTTCTACTATTATTTTCAATATCACACCACCACAACTAAATTCTTAACTAATATTAAGGTTATATTTGAGAACCTAAAATTATACTTAAAAATCATCATTTTACTAATATATCTCTAATTTTAGAACGAAGAGGGAGAGAGAGAGAGAGAGAGAGAGAGAGAGTAGGAAATTTAAGCAGCAAAGAAATAAGTTGAGATGAGTCAATTAAGCCATTACATATTGTCCCATTGGTTATGTAAGGCTAGCTAATGGGTACTAGCGACAGAATTTTTAATTTAATTTTTTTTTTTAAATAATTAGTGATTGACGCGGTGGCAAACACTTGGAGCCACGTCAGCACATGTCAACAAGCTGTTGACATGGATCAACGACGGATGGCGGATGGCGGTCGCTACATTCGCGGTGACTATTTGGTTTTCACCGACCAAATTACGTGCGACGAATATTAGTGACCAGGAGCTGTCGCTAATACCCATGTAGCTACTGATTTCGGTGACAGATAGGTTTTTTTGTTGTAGTGGCTCAAAGTATATATAGCAAGCAATAGAACCAAGATTTAGCATGCAGTGGTGAAGAAGCAAAGTAAGGAGTGTTATACCTCTACCTTGGTTGCACTTGCATGCATGCCCATCCTATAGCTCCCAAAAAATTGTTCCTAATCCAGCTGAATCCTGCAAACACAATGTGCATTAATATCCAAGGGTAAATTCTTGCAACCAAGATTCACAACAGTTGAGATGCATAAACTAAGATCATTCCACACGCATGCAAATTAATGAAGGTTGTCTAAACAAATTAAACTTATGTGTTCAATGAGTAATAACTTTTTGACATAGAAGTACCGTAGGAATGATATATAGCATCAATAATAACCATGAAATGGAGCCTGCTATAACACGTACATCAGGATCTGGTTAGGGTTTGGTTAGGGTGAAGTTGACACCAACTTCACATTAGTAAGTTATATAGTTTATTATTGTATTTGGTATAGAAAAAATTGCATTGATAACTTCTATAGTTTTTTTATTACAATAATTAATGCAACATTTTTTAATACCCAATGCAATTAAAAACTATATGAACTTATAAGAGTAAAGTTACCAACTTCACTCTTAAGTCAGTTCTATGTTTAAGCTGCCAAATGGATCGTAAACACTAGTGGAAACTTAACCATTATGCGAAAAGTTGGTATGAAAACCCAAATCACTCCCAAACCAGACTGCTCTTGAAAATTCGCAATGTAAAAACATGAGTAGCTGTTTCAATATATTGATGGTGGAGCATAGTACATAAAGGTGAAACATCCGGTATGAACTTAACTCGCTTTTGATAGGCGTTTGGTTCGCGTTAAATCAATGTAATAGATCTGTAATGTAATAAACTATTATATTGATATGACATTTATTATGTTTGGTTTACCTATTACTTGTATTAGTCCATTACAAGCGTAATACTATTACATCAATTTTTAAACTTTTCATTATATTCTCTAATTGATATATTGGCCTATTATGTTCATAATGCTATAGGTTATAAAAGACAAAATAGTAATGATTACAATTGATTTGACAGTTTGACTTACAAAATACTTTATTTATTACATACAATCATATAATTTGTGAATAAAACACAATTTTGAACATAATATAACACAAATATCAAGAACTAACCAAACAAATGTCGTAAGAATTTATTACTATTATATTACAACTCTATTGCATTGCATAGACCATTACATTATATTAAAATTTTATTCGGGGAACCAAACTCCACCTTTAGGGTTAAACCATCCTTAACAATTTTCCAAACAAACAAATGAATTGTCGAGGGAATATCCGATCTCCATAACTTAACATTAAAACCAAATTCCAAGGTAGTGATTTTTGTAAAACTGATGCTAGCTAGCTAGAAAATAGGCTGAGTTTACAGTAAATACAGCATCATTAGAAAAAGTCCAACAATAACTATCCGTATGATGTAGTAAAGAAACAACAGTAGGCAACACAGCAGCCCATTGATGTTTTTTTGGAATTAAACTTCTGTTTGTTTATTATTCATGAATATTAGTGGGAAAAACAATCAAATGGTTCGAACAATCAAATATTTAAATAAATAAATAAATCATAATTAATCATCAAACAAGAGATATCCGAACTCGATTTGGAAAATAGAACAGTGAATATGTTTATTTGCTTAATATTTTGTTTCGAACAAATCTAAATATATCAAATTTATCAACATTTTAAAAATTCATTTGTTGTGATTAGTTATGTCAAAAGTATCATTTATCTTCTTTAATACAATATCATTTGGTACACATTTGACATAGAAAATTTAAAACTCCTATTATTTTTCAAATTAAATATACTTGTTCTTTTAAATTTAGAGTAATGAACCCATTATATCGTGCGAATGTTTTGTTCTATAATTACTATAATATTGATATTTTTATAAAAACATTCTGTTATATAGAGTAATTAAATTTGAATTTTAATACTGTTAGGTCCTGGGTTTGGGAAACCCGACCTAAGCATGGAGGATCCGACCCTGTGTGGGTTTTGGTTGGGAGAAGCGATTCAGTTAAGGAAAATAACGTCCTAACTGGGTTGACTTATATTTTGACTGGAGCATTTATTATGATTTGATTGATGGTGATATATACTTTATATTGTCAAGTGGGGCCCAAAGGTGATAAGTGGACAAAGAGATATAAATACAAGGATTTCCTCTCTATTTTAAGGGTAATGCAAATTCTAACACTGAGCTCAAAACCTCCATTGTTATTAAAACCTTGAGACAGCCTGTACTAATTCTCACGCATGAGCTATCCCCCGACGGCAACACCGCCCGGAACTCTGAGTGTGAT
Source organism: Aralia elata (assembly GCA_034770075.1). Taxonomy (NCBI): domain Eukaryota; kingdom Viridiplantae; phylum Streptophyta; class Magnoliopsida; order Apiales; family Araliaceae; genus Aralia; species Aralia elata. The sequence goes on from CM068384.1 coordinate 26,509,047, forward strand.
CTCGTTATTGTACAGGATTAGCGCGTTTTTGGTGATTGAAGCGCGTGGTCAAATCTTGGCCTTAACATTGGCGCTAGAATGAGGGCCTTTAGTGTTAATCATCAATCACTGTTAAGATTGTAGAAAGTGTAGACATGGTGAATACCGCCCATAATGGAGGAGAATGGTCGGTTGATTCTCATACACCAACTCGTAGGTCGGTCCTTGACCGACTCAGGTCATCGGTAAGGGAAAGGTTGGGGCCGAGGGGTCAGCCCAGGGCGCCTTTACAAGTCTAGTCTGCCTCGGTTCGCCGACGCTTGTTTCACACTAACCAGCAGACGCCTGAGCCATCGACCCATATGGCTGGTCATCCAGCTCGAACCCTTGTCTGTTCGGGCAGTAATGCCGATCATGGGGACAAGCGACAGTGGATCCTGAACCAGCGCAGGGCAAAGGATCAGGAGATAATGGAGGCCTTACGCCAGCAACAGCGTGAAATAGCTGAGCATTTGGCTAGGATGGAAGGAGGCGAAGAGGTCTCTTCGAGCCGACCCCATAGTCGACAACATGCTGATCGGAGCCAGTCCAGGGAATAGTCGGAGTCATACCCAATCGAAAAAGGATGTTATCCAAGCGCATCAAATCGTTCGAATGGTTTCGAACCAGTTCGGAGCAGGCGTCAGAGCCGTTCCCCAGTTCGGAGCAGGCGTCAGAGTCGCTCCCCAGTTTGAAGCAGGCGTTATAGCCGCTCCCCCGTCCGTGGCAGGCATCGAAGCCGCTCGTAGGATGAGAGCATGCTGGATAGTCGCTACCTGATTTGCGGCAGGCATCAGAGCCCTTTGCGGCAGATGAGCAGGCGACCGAGTCGCTCCCCCGACTGCAGAAGGCAGAGAAGCCGCTCACAGGACAGAAGCAGGCCCTCGAGTCACACTCCAGACCGGAATAGGCGAATAGGCCGTTCCCATGATGATGTTCTTGAGAGACGGAGATCTGGACCGGATGGCAGGCTTAGGTCGCCACCCCGAAGGAATGAAACCGATCCCATTGTTAAACGTTTGGCTGAGTTGGAAGAAAAACTAGCTGCAGTCGTTCAGGCCAAGGAGTTGCCGAATGTCACAAACTCACCTTTTACCAAGGAAATCAAGCATGTCAAGGCAGACAAAACTAAAAAGATGCCCCCTTTAGACTCTTATAACGGCACTGGCGATCCCTATGATCATACACATGGGTATAACCAAATAATGAATTATTATGATCATCCGGACGCTGCCAAGTGCCACATGTTCGTTACCACACTGAAGCTGGCGGCTCGGGAATGGATGGCGTCCCTTCCCTTGAACTCTGTCGGATCGTGGCAGGACTTGAGTAATAAGTTTCATGCACGATTCGGGAGCAACAAGAAGAGAGGAAAGCTGACTAAGGCTTTGACCCAAGTAAAGCAGAGATCGGGAGAAAGTTTAGGTGAGTACGTGAAAAGATTCCGTGACATGGCTGGTACCGTGACTAGTCTGAATATGCAGCAGGCAGTCGGGTTCTTCATTACAGGCCTAGATGCTACGAAGTCGAAAGATTTGTGGAAAGATCTTATCCTGAATCCACCGATGGACCTGGCTGAAGTATATGGACGGGCTGAAGGGCTTATCACAATAGAGGAAGTCTACAAGAGCCTAAATCCCCAAGACCGATCTGAGGAAAAAGCAAAAGAGAAGGATAGGAACTACGCTCCTCGGCCCGATAACCAGCCGAAGCGAAATTTTTATGGCGGAGGTGGTTCAGGAAACGGTCAGGGAGGGGTTAATTTTGGAGGTGGAAGGCCGCCCTTCCCGAAGAAAAATGTAAACAAAGTCTACACTCCTCTTACCAAAGATCGAGCAAGGATTCTTGAAGAGATTAGAGGTCAGCCATCGTTTGAGCCTTGCCCGACCACGACCCGTTCCCAAAGGGGTAATCCTAACCGTTATTATAAGTATCATCAAACTTCTGGTCATGATACGGAGGATTGTTATAATTTAAAGGACTTGATAGAAAAGAAAATCCAGAATGGAGAATTGGTGCAGTATGTCATGGGTCAACAGGATTCCAGTTCGGATGCCCGAAGAGGGTCGAACCGTGATAGACGTCTTGAAGCACCACCCCCACCGAACCCTCCGCGAAATTATGTTGATGTTATCACTAGGGGAACGCTCGGGAAGAAAGTCGGGAAGAAGAGACAGGGACTGATGAATGTCGTGTTGTCGATTTCGGAACGACCTTCGGTGAGATATTGACAATTTCCCAATACAGTGATATCTTTTACTGATGAGGATTACCCATCGGAACCCATCGATCCACATGAAGAGGCGTTGGCCATCACAGCACAAGTCGGGTTCATGGACATGAAAAGAATAATAATCGATAATGGCTCTTCAGTCGACATATTGTATACTCATGCATACAATAGGTTAGACTTGGGGGGAGTGAAGATGGAGGTGGGTCAGGAATCCCCTTTATACGGCTTCAGTAATGATCTGGTTTGGGTGGCTAGGACTGTTGAACTTCCGGTAATCTTCGGTATGGCACCAAGGCAGGTAGAGGTCAAAGTCAGATTTTTTGTGGTCCAAATAGATTCGGCCTACAACGCTATCTTAGGTAGACCCACCTTGGCGGCACTACAGGCGGTCACCTCAATAAGTTACTTCAAGATGAAGTTCCCAACTTCGGAAGGGGTCGGTGAGGTAAAGGGTGACTTGGATATGGCCCGTAGGTGTTATCGGAATTCACTGATATCTTCCGCAGTCGGGGTCAGCAAGCAAAAGCAGACGATGGCTATAGAGGTCGAGCCATTCACTGAGGGAAATTTCGAACCCCTAGCTCTGCCAGCTGAGGAGACGGAGGAGGTAGAACTGATTGTGGGAAAAGGTGATAAGTTGGTCAAGATAGGCTCGGGACTGGCAGAGCCATTCGGACAAACCTAATAGAGTTGCTTCGGGTATATGCAGACATCTTTGCATGGGAGCCTATTGACATGCCCGGAGTCGATAAGTCGGTCGCGGTTCACAAGTTGTGTGTCGATCCCTCTAAGAAGCCTATACATCAGAAGAGAAGAATCTTCGCTCCCAACAGACAAAAGATCATTGACGATGAGATTGCCAAACTGCTAAAAGCGGACTTCATCTATGAAATTGATTATCCGGAATGGTTGGCAAACGTGGTTTTAGTGCAGAAGCAGAATGGTCAATGGCGGGTCTGTATAGACTACACCGACCTGAATAAAGTATGTCTGAAGGACTTCTACCCTCTCCCGCACATTGATCAGCTGATTGATGCCACCTCTGGGTTTGACATGCTAAGCTTCATGAATGCTTTTTCGGGATATCACCAGATTTCTATGGATAAGAAAGACATTCCGAAGACAGCGTTCATTACGCATCGGGCAATATACGCTTATAAGAAAATGACATTTGGATTGCTGAATGCGGGGGCTACATATCAAAGGATGATGAACTATGTGTTCGCCAAGTTATTGGGCCGAAACATGGAGGTATATGTGGACGATATGATCGTTAAAAGCATGGGAGTTCAGAACCACTTGGATGATTTGGAGAACTGCTTCGAGACGGTAAGAAAGTATAAGCTTCGGCTGAACCCAACCAAGTGTACTTTTGGCCTAAGTTCGGGCAAATTCTTGGGGTATTTGCTTAGTAAGAGAGGGATTGAAGCTAAACCTAGAAAAAATCAAAGTCATTCTGGACATGAAGTCTCCACAGTCTTTCAAAGATGTTCAACGACTGACCAGCAGGATTGCGGCACTTCAGAGATTCATGTCAAAATCGGCTGAACGGTGTTTACCCTTCTTCAACACTCTGAAAGGACCAAAGAATGAGAAGACCTTCCAGTGGACTTCGGAGTATGAAGATGCATTCCAAGGGATTAAAAGGTATTTATCCTCAGCTCCGCTTCTAGTAAAACCTATCCCTTCGGAACCCCTATATCTGTATCTGGCGGTGAGCTCAATGGCAGTAGGAGCGGTTTTGGTTCGGGAGATAGGGGCAGGCAGTGCCCAGTCTATTATGTCAGCCATGTGCTTCGGGATGCTGAAACCCGATATCCCAACTTGGAAAAATTCGCTTATGCACTTGTGATAGCCAGCAGGAAGCTCAGGCATTATTTTCAAGGAAGATTGGTGGTATTATATACTGATCAACCTTTGAAGAAAGTCATGAATAAGTCGGATTTGTCAGGACGTCTTTCTGCTTGGGCGATGGAGTTAACTCAATTCGTCATAGAGTATCATCCTCGGACTGCTATAAAGGGTCAGGCGTTGGCCAACTTCATAGTGGAATGTTTGTTTACCGAACCCGATACAGATGCTAATGACCTGATTGTGAGTTCGGTATCAGATGCTCAGACAGGCCATACTTCGTGGACGCTTTTTGTGGACAGCTCCTCGACTTCGGATGTCAGTGGAGTGGGAGTTATCTTGACGAGCCCAGAGGGGTTTAAAGTCCAGCAGGCTATTCGTTTTGGGTTTAAGGCGACCAATAACGAGGCAGAATATGAGGCCATTTTGGCCAGATTGCGATTGGCAAGAAGTCTGGAAGTACAGCACTTGGTCATCTTTAGCTATTTCCAATTAGTGGTTAAGCAGATACTGGGTGAGTATGAGGCTCGGGGGGATAGAATGACGAAGTATTTGGTTGCTGTTAAAGATCGACTACATTACTCTAGGTCATATAGCATGCAAGCAGTCAATCGGGAAAACAATACCATAGCCGATGCGTTAGCCAGATTGGCGACAACAGATGCTACTTCTTTCAGTGGGTCGGTATACCTGGAGGTTTTGGATGACCCGAGTATTAGGAGATCAGAAGTATTTCCGATAGAGCGGATGGATTGTTGGCTCACGTCATATATTTCTTATCTGGCCGATGGCGTCCTTCCTTCGGATCGGATAGAAGCTAAAAAGATCAAACACCGAAGCTCCTTCTTCATCTTAATCGATGGAGACTTATACCGAAGGGCATTTTCTTCACCGTTGCAGAAGTGTTTGACTCCTTCCGAAACAGATTACGCACTTCGAGAAGTTCATGAGGGTATATGTGGAGACCACATGGGCACTAAAGCGCTGGCTTTCAAGATTTTAAGGCAGGGTTACTATTGGCCGACCATCTTCCAAGAAGCCAAGGAATATGTGAAGAAGTGCCCCAAATGTCAGTTGAATGGAATGGTCCCTCATTAACCTCCCGAAGAGCTGTTCTCGGTCTTATCACCCATTCCGTTTGCTATATGGGGAATTGATATTTTAGGACCATTGCCGAAGGCTAAGGGGCAGGTCAGTTTAGTTATCGTGGCTATTGATTATATGACTAAATGGGTAAAAGCCAAACCTCTCCGAATGATCACGGAACAGGAGTGCTTAAAATTTCTCAAAGAGTTTGTTGTCTATCGTTTCGGAATTCCGATGGTACTCATTTTGGACAATAGGAGGCAGTTTGTAGGTGCGAAATTTAAAGAGTTTCTCGCAGATTTGGGGATTCAGCATCGAAAGACTTCAGTGGCTCATCCTCAGTCAAACGGGCAGGCAGAAGTCACTAATAGAACTCTCCTCAATGGGATAAAGAGGAGACTGGACGAAGCCAAAGGGAGATGGCCTGAGGAATTACTTAGTGTGTTATGGGCTTATCGGACAACGACCAGAACAACAACGGGAGATTCGCCCTTCTGACTTACTTATGGAACCGATGCCCTTGTTCCAGTTGAAATCGGATCTCCATCGCTTCGGGTCAGTCAATATCAGGAGTTGACTTCGCCTCAACCTGGATCTGTTAGATGAGGTTCGGGAGTCAGCTTTGATAAAATTGGCAGCCTATCAAAGGAGAACCGCTAAGCATTACAACAAGGGGGTGAAACTCAGAAGATCCGAAGTTGGCGATCTGGTGCTTCAGGAAGCAGCAGCATCAACTCCCCTGAATTCAGGCAAACTCATGACGAACTGGGAAGGACCTTATGAAGTCGTTGAGGTAACCAAGCCAGGAACTTACCGGTTTCGGGCTATGGATGGTTCGGATATTAAGAATACATGGCATGCTGGGAGACTTAGGAGATATTTTCAATAAGTCATGGTAATTTCTTATTATCGATAATGTAAATTTGCATGTTTATTAATATGAAATGACATCAGATTGTGTAGTTGAAAGTTTCGAACTATTTCATTAATATTCAATGTTGTTGCAAACTGTACTGTTTACATTCGGAGATAAAAAACCAAAAATAGAAATTATCCTATTGGGTCGGGGGCGGAAGTTGTTCTTCGGCTTCTTCCTCATCATCCGAAGAATCGAGGATGGAAGTGTCTAGTCTGGCCGCCTGCATCTTCTCCTTGATTTTTTCTTTATGGCTCTGGTATCCTTCGGAGAATTGAAGGATGACCATATCCGCCAGCTCAGGAGACGCCTTGAATTCCTCGATTATTTGGAGTTTGATCTCTTCGGTAATGGGAGGACCTTGGTTCTGAAGATCGGCATGCTCTTTCTCCAATGTGTTGAAGGCTTGGATCATGTCTTTCAGTTTAAAATGCGTCTTCTCCATTTGCTCTTTAAGGGCAGCGATCGCCTTCTTCTGATCGGCGTCATTTTCCTTCAGTAAGACCCGCTCCTCCATCAAACGATTATTCTGCTTTTCATGTTCAGTGATTTCGTGCTGAAGGATGCTTATCTGATTCCGAAGCTGATAATTTTCTCGGTTGGCTTCGGTAAGTTTGTCTTGAGTGCCGGCGTGAATGTCTTTTTCCTTCTCCAAGTAAGACTCCAAGGTCCGAATGTCGCCCTTCAGGAATTCATTTTCTGCCCTGATCTCCTTGTTCTTTTTTGATAATTTTAGCAATGATGGGAGAGATTGGGCGAACATCGAGTTAGCCTGTTCAAAGCTGTGGGTCAGATACGAAATCAAGTAAAAAAGTAATAGGAGTTAGAATTACATAATGAAGTGTTACCTGGAATTGAAGTCTTGTGAAATCCTCCAGGTACTGGTCTGGAGAGTAGTTCTTAAACCGGTCGTTGTCGGCAGTCAGGATGAAGCGTTCAAGAAGGTCATATGGGAAGGGATCAAATGAACTCTGGGGCCATAAAGTTCGCGGCTTCGGCATGTTGCTGGAGGAAGGCCCTGAAGTTGGCGATCCAGATGAACGTGTTTCACCTTGTTGAGTGGTGGCGAGTGGAGGTGCCGAAGACGAGGAAGCTTCTCTGCGTGACCTTTTGTTAAGGGGTTCCAGTGCTTCATCTTCGGTCTCCTCTTCGTCAATGATCCCTAGAGTTCGTTCGGGAAGAGGCGCAGGTGTTGTCTTAGGTTTGGGCGGGACCTCTTTCGGAGTTGTTTCTTCTTCATCAGCGCCATTTTCTCCGATCGGCTCATCTCCAAGGTACTCTTCTTGGTTTGAGCCATGGGAATGGCTGTGATCGGGCGGGCAGCTATCGGCACTTGGTTTGAAGGCCCGGCCTCTGGAATACCTTCGAGCTCGGTGAGGTTCGGCTCGTCGAGCAAAGGAATTGTTCGGCCGACATCGACTGGCGCAACTGGTTTGATAAGTGTTACTGCAATGTAGAAATTAAAGGTCAGTTCACCCTAAAAGTGTATAAAAGCAATAAAAATTTAGATTGACGATTAGGAGGAGATTCTTACACCCATGATTGTACAACCACGTATGGTTGCCAAGAAGCTCGAAGTCCCACTCCTCATCGGGCATCTTGCTGACGAATTGTTTGAATTCGTCCAGTCGATCGACTGGAAATGCTTCGATGTTGTTGGTATTTTTGGAGAAGCCGATCCAATCTGAAATCAAGTGGGTATCAGGTCCCTTGATGTAGAACCAGTGGGAATGCCAACCTTTGTTGATGGTCGGGGTCTTCATCAGGGATCGTTTTTGAGCCCCTTTGATAGGCAATTTACTGATCTGTCGAAATCTCGATTCTCGAGATCGGATCACGGTAAATAGGGCGAAGAATTAGTCTAGGGTCGGTTCGACCTTACAATTATGGCAGAAGGCTATGAAGCAAACCAGGTGAATGAAGGAGTTGGGAACTAGCTGGGCGAGCCCGACCCCGACGACGCTAAGGAAAGTGAGCATGAAAGGATTAAGGGGGAATCGAAGCCCATATTTTAGGGCTTGGGTAGATACAGCGGTCCAGCCATTGGGGCGTTGGTACATTCTTTCGTCAAGGTTAGTTGTGCGTATCTGGTAGGATATGGGAATCTGATACAGTTCTCAGATGGGCGCAAGGTCTTTGACTTGGATGGAAGACTTGGTGTTTATGTGAATGAAGGACTTATCTGAGGAATATTCCTCTAACATCTTCATATTTTCGAGTTCAGCTTCGGTTCGAGGTGATGGCATAGAGAAAGGGTTGCTAGGGAAGTCTGAGCTTGTGATGGGATCCTGGGATGAAGTGCTAAAGCCAAGAGAGGTGGAACCGGTCCCAGCGGCGGTGGTGATGGCGGTTGTGGCGACAACTGTAGTGACTGTAGTGGCTTCAGTTGTCACAATTATGATTGGAGTTGGAAGCTCATTAGCGGTTGCTGCGGAAGCGGTAGTTTTGGACGGATTAGATGAGCTTGAAGCATCTGTGGTTACCATTGTAGGGTGGGAAAGAAAGTTGGAGGAATCGATTAACTGGTGAGACGGTGGAGATGGCTGGGAGGAGCTTAAAGAATTTGAAAAATTAGGGATGAAAGTAGCGGTCGATTTTGGAGATGATTTAACTTTATTGAAAGTGACCCTTTGAATCCAGCACGACTCCCCTAGACGGCACCACTTCATTAAATGTGGCGGGCCCCCTTTATGGCACGTGAGGGCTAGGGCAGTAATGGCAATAATGGTTTAAGGCGGTTACATCTTTAAGGGAATGTTTGGATCATTGATTGAGATTAAATTCATTATTCATACTCTTTTATTATAATTGTTTTTATAATTAAAGAGTAGGGGGCAATGTTAGGTCCTGGGTTTAGGAAACCCGACCCTTACGTGGAGGATCCGACCCTGTGTGGGTTTTGGTTGGGAGAAGCGATCCAGTTAAGGAAAGTAACTTCCTAACTGGGTTGACTTATATTTTGACTGGAGCATTTATTATAATTTGATTGATGGTAATATATACTTTATATTGTCAAGTGGGACCCAAAGGTGATGAGTGGACAAAGAGATATAAATACAAGGCTTTCCTCTCCATTTCAAGGGTAATGCAAATTCTAACACTGAGCTCAAAACCTCCATTATTATTAAAACCTTGAGACAGCCTATACTAATTCTCACGCCTGAGCTACCCACGGCGGCAACACCGCCCGGAACTCTAAGTGTGATCTCGTTATTGTGCAGGATTAGCGCGTTTTTGGTGATTGAAGCGCGTGGTCAAATCTTGGCGCTAACAAATACAATTAATATCTAATTATGTAAATGTATATAAAAAAATATTAACATATTTATATTTGTTGGAGTGTGGTTTAATGGGTTCGGGAGATTCGGGAGGACCCATGTCACATGACAGAATATTACAGTAGAGGATTTGACATTTTTGAGGGTCTATAGTCCAAATTGACTTATGACTCCATTGTCTTATTTGACTTCGTATTTCTGAAGAAGTCAACTTCTATTCAGTCAAGGAGTTTACGGTTGTGAGGAATCTTTACACTGACTTTTATTCCAATTAGGGGATGGACATGTATGGGAGGTATAGTCAAGTTATAAATACACAATCATAATTCAGGTTCCAAGTGCTTACACATTATCTACTTTTACATACTAAAGCAATTACAAACCTCTATTGTTGACGTTTTTTGACCTGTACTTATTCTCACACTGAAGCTATCTCCCGACGACCCCGACCGTCAAGCTTTTTAGTGTGATCATTTGTTCACTGTGCATGTTAATTTAATGTTTAGTGATTCGACGAGCGGATAGATTTTAGCGTTAACATTGACGCTAAAAGGAGGGCCTAATTTTAGTGTTACTTTTCATAAACACTAATCTACTTTTAAGTTGAATAGATGGCGGGTAAAGGGAAATCGGTTCTTGACCATGAGAAGTCCTTGGTCAATCCAACAGCACAACACGTTCATAAGTCTATCAAAGATAGGTTCGGGCCTAACAATCCCACCGTGGTCCCAATAAAAGCTTAGTCGGCTCCGGTTCGACGACATCTATTCTCCACAAGCCAAAAGGTTTTCGATCTCTACAGCCACAGGACATATAATCAATCTCGAACACACACTCACCAAGATCGGGATCGAGGGCAGGAAGGGCAAGACATGAAAAAATTGATCCGGATGTGCAAGATCGTACAGGCAAAGGAGGCTTTGGAAACCCTACGCATTCAATAGGAGGAATGAGATGCACAATTGACTGAATTGGAGGGGGAATGAGAGGTTTTACCGGGTCGGTGCAGGCGTCGGGAGTTTATGCCATAAAGTCGGTCCAGATCTTACTGATTGGGAGGCTCACCGGAAGGAAGGAACAAGCACAGGCCATGCTCTCGAGACCCAGATGAGGGACGAGTATGGTTTGAACAGCGTCAACGGGTAGTCTCGCTAGAATATATAAAGGATCGGTATGGAGGATCCTCCTCGAGAGGAATACCTGACCCCATTATGCAGAAGCTGACAGAGTTAGAACAGAAAATATCAGCAGTAACTCAGGTGAACCAGTTGTCGATTGACCCGAAGTTGCCCTTTACACCAGAAATTGATCAAGTTCGGGTCGATTTAACTAAAAAGATGCCACCATTGGAGACATATAACGGCACGAGCGACCCTTATGATCATACTCACACGTATGAGCATCTCATGCGTTGTTATGAGCATTTAGATGCAGCTCGATACCAGATGTTTGTCATAACTTTGAAGAAAAGAATGCAATTGTGGATGACGTTATTGTCACCCAATTCCATCGGGTCCTGACAGGAGCTTTGTGACAAATTCCATGATCGATTCGGGAGCAATAGGAGAAGGGAAAAGTTGACAGCTTCCCTTATACAGATCAAACAACAGTCGAACGAAAGTTTAAGTCAGTACGTGAAGAGGTTCAGGGAAGTAGTTGGTACTGTGACGGATCTTAACGTACCACAAACACCTGGGTTCTTCACCACCGAATTAGATATGGAAAAGTCACGGAAGTAGATGAAGGACATCGTGTTCAATCCTCAGAAGGATCTATTTGGAGCATATGATAGGGCGAAGAATTTCATTGTCATTGACGGATCGGCCCCGGGATCGGGATCGAGGTAGGAGTTATGATCCCGGGTCGGATACACAGTCGAGGAAAGAGGCCCACAATGGGCCCGCAGGAAACGACCGACCTCCCTTCTGAAATCGGAGCGTTAATAGGGTCTATACTCCGCTCAATACCAATCGTGTCAAGATCCTCGAGGAGATTAAAGACAAACCTTTCTTCTAACCATGCCCGGTGAGCAACCGTATACCAAAAGGAGATCAGAGCTTATTTTGCCAATATCATCAAAACATGGGACAATTGATTGAGGCATGTTGGCAGCTCAAGAACATGATTGAGAAAAACGTCCAAAATAGAGAGTTTGGTACACTATGTTACTGGTCGAAAAGGTTCGAACCGAAGACAAGGGGACGAGGGTCGAGAACATCGTAGGGATCGGCAAAACGATCAAGACTTTCATGTTTGTCGGGTAGTAAATGTTATTATAGGAGGTTTGGTGGGGCGTGTGACAGGAAAGAAGCGTCGAGGCTCATTGGACTCCATTCTAACGGTGTCCGAATAGCCAACAAGAAGGGATCGGCTTTACCCTAACACCATAATATCTTTCTCTTACAAAGATTATCCACCTGACATGGTGTAACCACATGAATAAGCATTGTTCATTATGACATAGGTCGGGTCGATACATATGTAGAGAATAATGATCGATAATGGGTCTTCGGTGAATATTCTCTAAAGTCACGTCTATGAAGGATGGATCTAGAGGGATAGAAGATGGAGGTCGGACATGAGGCTCCTTTATACAAGTTTAGTAATGATCCAGTCAATGTGGTCGGTACTATTGAGCTACTAGTCACCTTCGGTACAGCCCTCCCAATAGGTCTAGGTGAATGTTAAATTTTTTTGTAGTTCAAGTTGATTATAGGTCGAATAACACTGGCGGCATTGTATGCGGTGCCATTTATACCCCACTTCAAAATCAAGTTCCCTATGCCAAATAGGGTCGGTGAGGTTAAAGGGGATTTGGACATCGCTCAACGTTGTTACAGGAATACACTAATATCATTCGGGGTCAGGGTTAGTAAGCAATGCCAGGTCATGAAGATTGAGGCAGAGCCTTTCACTGAAGGGGCTACCGAACCTCTTGCTCTCCCAGCTGAAAAGATTGAAAATGTGGAATTGATTCCAAAAAATTTGACGAAGACAGTTAAGATTGGATCAGGATTGGGAGAACCTCTCCATGCGAGTTTAGTGGATCTCCTTCGGGTTTATGTTGACATTTTCACTAGGGTGCCCAGTGATATGCCTGGTATCAATGAATCAGTGGATGTAGATCACCTTAGTGTGGATCCTGCATAAAAAACTGTTCGACAAAAGAGGAGGATTTTTGCCCTGGAGCGGCAGAAAATTATTGACGATGAAATAACCAAGTTGTTGGCGGTAGATGTTATCTTCGAGATTGATTACCTGAAGTGGTTGGCTAATGTGGTGTTGGCACGAAAGCATAATGGGAAGTGAAGAGTGTGTATCGACTACACTGACTTGAATAAGGCATGCCCGAATGACTTCTATCTGTTGTCACATATCGATCGATCGACTTATCAATGCCACTTTCGGACATACTTCGTTGAGTTTTTTGGGTGCTTTTTCGGGATACAATTAGATCTCAATGCTTGAGGAGGATATACCAAAGATGGCGTTCATCACACATCGCGCTATTTATGCTTACAAAAAGATGTCATTTGGGCTGATCAATGCAGGGTAATATATCAATGCATAATGAATAAGGTGTTCCGAAGACAAATTGGGCGTAATATGGAGGTGTACGTTAGTGACATGATTATCAAAAACACAGCGGTTCGGGATCACTTGGTGAATTTGGAGGAATATTTTTCAGCCTATTCGGGATCATAACATACTATTGAATCCAACTAAGTGTACATTTGGTCTTGGGTCAGGAAAGTTCCTCGGGTATTTGGTCAATATGAATGGGTTCGAAGGCAACCTAGAAAAGATAAAAGCTATAATGGATATAAAGTCCCCACAGATTTTCAAAGATGTTCAGCAGTTGACGGGGTGGATTGCAGCACTTCAGTGTTTGACTTTGGAGTGCGAAGATGCTTTCTACGGGATTAAAAGGTATTTGTCTTCGGCACTCTTGTTAATGAAGTCGGTTCCCTGAATCGTTATATCTGAATCTTGCGGCAAGCTCTGTGGCTATTCGTGCTATTTTGATAAGGGAGTCGGGAGAAAAGTAATACCCTGTATATTATGTCAGTCACGTTCTTCGGGATGCCGAGACACGATATCCGAACATGGAGAAGTTTGCTTACGTCTTGATTATAGCCAATCGGAAGCTTCGATACTATTTTCAGGGTCAGGTTGTGGTGGTTTATGCGGATCATCCTCTTAAGAAGGTGCTTCATAAACCGGATGCTTCGGGACGACTAGTTGCTTAGGCAGTGGAGTTAAGCCAGTTCGCCTTGGAGTATCACCGTCGTACATTAATAAAGGGCTAGGTTTTAGAAGATTTTGTTACAGAATGTTCGTTTACCAAATCGAATTCGCAAGATCCATCAGAGGGTGTAATGTATTTGGTTACTGGTGTTTAGCCGACAAAGTCCTCATGGATTCTTTATGTGGACGGATACTCAACTTCGAATGTTAGTGGAGCTGGGGTTATATTGATTAGCCTCAAAGGGATTTAAAGTTCAGCAGGTGATTAGGTTTAAGTTCATGGCCACCAACAACGAAGCAGGGTATGAGGCAATCTTGGCAAGGTTGCGGTGACAAAGAGTTTACAGGTTTGGCACTTGATTGTGTTCAGCGACTCGCAACTGCTTGTCAAACAAATTGTAGGGAAATACGAGGCTTGGGGGGCAGGAATGACTAAGTACTTGGGTGAGGTTAAAAGTCGGTTCCAATATTTTAATTATTATTCCTTCAAGGGCGTGGATCAGTCAAATAATACTGTGGTTGATGCCATGTCAAAGTTGGCCATAACATATGTGAGTTCATTCGAGGGATCGGTGTATTTAGAGTTTCTTGATGCTCCAAGCATTCAGAAGCTAGATGTCTTTGTAATAGAGAGGTCAGATTGTTAGCTTACTCTTTATCTGGATTATCTCAGTGAGGGGAAATTGCCTTCGGATCGAATATTAGCGAAAAAGGTGAAGAACATAAGTTCTTATTTTTGTCTAATTGATGAGGATCTTTACCGACGTGCTTATTCTTCCCCTTTGTTAAAGTTTTTGGTGCCATCTAAGGCGGCATATACTCTCCGGGAAGTACACGAGGGTATATGTGGAAACCATATGGGGGCTGAGGCATTGGCATATAAGTTGATGAGGCAAAGTTATTACTGGTCGACCATGTTTCAGGAGGCGAACAATTATGTAAAGAAGTGCGTCAAGTGCTAGCTCAATAGTCCTATTCCGCATCAGCTTCCTGACGAGTTGTCATCGATTTTGTCCTCGATCCCGTTTGCAGGATGGGGGATTGATATCTTAGGTTCGCTACCGAAGGCGAAGGGTCAGCTGGTATTTGTGGTTGTTGCTATTGATTATATGACTAAGTGGGTAGATGTCAAACCTCTTCGGACTATCACTGAGCAAGATTGTATGCAATTTTTCAAGAAGTTGGTGGTTTTTTTGTTTCGTATTCCTATGGCTATGGTATCGGACAATAGGCGTCAATCTATGGGGGCCAAGTTTGAACAGTTCTTAAATGATTTAAATATCCAACATTATACGATCTCGGTGGCCCATCTTTAGTCGAACGGTTAGGTAGAAGTCATGAACCGGACTTTATTGAATGACATCAAGAGGAGATTAGATGAGGCCAAGGGTAGATGGCCAGAGGAGTTGCTTAGTATCTTGTGGTCCTATCGAACTACTCCTCGGACCACTATAGGAGAGACGCCTATTGACCGAGGCTAAGGCACTTGACGCACTACTTTAGAATATTGATAACCTCTGTCGAACTGTTATACGACGGCTTCGGTCAGTTCGGGGGACTTTTTATACTCTTCAATAACCTTCTGCCTGTTGGCTTCAAATATTTTTTGGCATTGGACTCGAAGGTCATTTAGTTCTTTCTCCAGTTTGGAGGCACCTTTCACCAGGATCTTTGTCTGGTTGTGTGTGACCTGAAGCTGACCTTCGCCATGTTCGATGGCCTTCTTTAGCTCTTCGTTTTCTTCTTTGAGATCAGTCCTCTTTTCTAGGAGAGTCTGCTTGTGTTCGGCCAATTCGGAGCATTATTACTTTAATGTCTTTAATTGGCTCAGCAACTCTTGGAATTTTAGCTTGGTATCGGTGTTTTGATCTCATTTATTTTTTAGTTCAGCTTTCAGGACTTTGACTTTTTCTCGAAGGCGTTCGACTTCGCCTTCTAGTTCTTTTTCTTTAGTCGTTATGTCGGTAAGCATATGAAAGGTAAAACATTATATTCAAATTACCGAAGTAATAAATATGTGAAGAGAGAGTTATGTATGTTGTACTTACCCGACCCTGGTGGACTGCTGGTAACGATTAGTTCTTGGGAGTTCAATCATTCGAATCTCTCGTCATATTTTGGGAAGACGAATGTGTCGAAAAGCTCGATCGGATAGTCGTTGAGAATATCTTTAGGCTATAGGGTGGTCGGAAGTGGGGTTCCTTGTCTCGGTTCAGAAGTCATGGGGGAGTCGACTGGTTGTAGGGGCAGTGTTTGTTTTTTGAGTTCGGTAGGTGTTAGGCTTGTTTCTGTGCGTGTTTTGTTCTGGGGAGGTTCAGTGGTTGGCCCTTCGGGTTTCTTTCTTTTTTCAGGGTTCGTGTCTTTTGGTGTAGGGTTGAGGGCAGTCGGTGGTTGGACTGGTTCAGAGATGATGTCTTGAGGGACTTCAATGGAAGGAGTCGAGGGTGTAGAGGAGGTTTTATTGTTGTCTTCACCAGTTTTTGTTTTTTCTTTTATGAGAACCTTTTTTTCCTCATCGTCGAGCTCCAGGGCGTTCTTCGTTGTGGGTCCAAGCTTCGGCATAGGAACGACAGAGAGAGGTTTTGCCGCGATTGGCTTCTCTGTTCGTTGGTTGTTATCGGGGAGTGTTTCGGATGTTGGTTTGGGGGTGTCTTTAGTTGTTGCGACGTAAAACGAAGGTTTGGTTCCAATTTGGGTGATCGGTTGCAGTTTGAAAATGGTTATTGAAAACAAATAATGATTAGTGATGATCAGAGTTAAACAAATTTTGTATATACTATACCATGTTGAATTTGGGACTTACATTTATGGTTGAATAGCCAAGTCTGGTCAGATAGCAGGTATATGGACCAACTTGTCTTCAGCATCTTGAAGTAAAAGGCTTTGAATTCAACTTCCCGATCCCGGTGAACGGAGTTGAACCTAAAGGTAATCTTCTAGGGTTCACCCCAGTTCGGGAGCAGGTGGGTGTCGGGGCTCTTGATGAAGACCTAGTATAAATGTTACTCTTTGTTACTGAAAGGGGTTTTCATCCATACATATTGCCTCGATTATTTGTTCAATTGTTGGTACCCTGGTTCCTTTGATCGGCCCAGGGTAAACATGGGGAAGAATAATTCCAAGGAGGGTTCGATCCCGCACTCTTGGCAGAAGACAATGAAGCAAATGAGGTGAATGTATGAGTTCGGCACTAATTATGCGAACCCAATCCCAACAAAACAAAAAAAATAAAAAAAAATAAAATTGTGGGGAGGGAATTGCACTCTATACCTTAGGGCATATATAGGGATGGCGACCCATTCACCCCTCGGATGCTAATACATTCTCTTCGATAGGTTGAGCGCTCGAAGTTCGTACTGGTCGGGTATCTAGTATTAGGATTGGAGGTGATGTAACAATTTAAGTTCCCAGATATTATTAAAATAAAATATTTTATTTATTAATTTTTTTTTTAATAATTTATTATATTATATTACATATGTGATTTCATGCAATGTAATATATATACAAGTGGTATGATAAATATACTAATATATATTTACTGCATATAGTTAATTTGTTAAAAATACATTATGTATATTGAATTAATGTATACATTAAATGATGTATATTAAAATAAGTTATGATATTAAATTATTTTAACGGTAAAAATATTGTATTAAATACATTATTTTTATTAAATGTATAATTTCTATTTTATTGGAGAAATTTTTTGATATTATACATTATAATATTTAATGTATGGATATTACATATATAATGTACATATGTACTATATATGTGTAACATGTAATATATATTAAGTATGAATGTTATAGGGTATGTATGTAATACATGTGATATATTATATAATATAAGTATACATGTTATATGTATGCTTAAAATCAGAGTAACCCCCAAGTAAACCCAGCTGGGCCTGTAAATTGAAGAAGGAGTTGGTAGGCTATTATTCATATAGGCTATTAAGCTCAGCAAAGCTATTTTTGTATGCATCAAGTAAATAATGTGGGGGAACAAGTAATCTCTGTCTATAAAACCAAATCAAGCAATTGGGAGCAATTCTTTTGCTTAGAATTCACGATTTCAATTTCCTTCAAGCTTTCTTCATATCAAATTATATAAGCCCCAGGGATAATGGATTAGATATTGAAGAAGAAGGAAAGAGTAGTTAAACAAAGAATTATCGGTACACAAGAGGTATCATTACACTTTTGATATATTTTATTTAATTGGTTAGTTTCATATGTTAAGAGATTAGAATAATTTGATGATTGTAGTTGAAAGTAATTATCTGTGTTGATGGTAATGATATCCATGAGAAATCTAAGTTTATGCTCATTTAACAAGCCATGATTTCTGAATTACTTATGCTCACAAGTTATTTGTGTTAATGATCAAATGAGAATTGATCTCTAAAACTTTAGAAATTAAGAATTTAATTGATATATGAAGTAATTGTTGATGTGAATATGTCTATATGTGGTCTGAATTTATGGTATGATAGAAGCTATGGATTATAATAGTGAAAATTGGATTGATGTTCATGAGTTACAGAAACAGAGCCTGTTGTGTTTGGTTTGTTGCCGAAGTAGCGCGACTGCGCCACTTTTCAAAGCAAAACCAGTGCGGCCGCGCTAGTCCCAATCATGAAAATTTGATTCCTTTTTGGTTTTTTGAACTCATGGGCATATGTAGTAAGATCATATATACATGATATTGTGTCAGATATGATAATAAAGATAGTCAAGCATAAAATGGATTGTTTTAGCTTGGTTGAGTTTAAATTTCAAATGAAACAAAAATGTTTTGGGAAAGATAAATTTTAAGAGCTAAGTGTTGATTTAAGTCTCTCAAAGCTTTATGATTTAGTAGTATATGATGTGTATTAAGTCCTAGAATGATGCTAAGAAAAGTATGGGATGAAAAATCCAAATTTAAGCCTCAACAGGAGTAGCGCGACCGTACCACTCCTAGGCTTAAATGCAGCACGGCCGCGCCGTACTGCAGTACTGTCAACATATTTTCTTCGTGATCTAGTACTTGAGGCCTGTGTATGTGAGTCTCTTAAGCCACAATGCATGTTAATAGTAGTAAGTAGATTAATCCAAACAATTGGACTATGTCAAACAAAGTCTAGTAAAAGATTCTTGAAAGAAAGCAAACGGTTTTGAAAATGAAAATGAAAGCAAGATATGCATAATGTGGTATAAGCATATGTAACGAATGAGATTTTTATATTTAATCTTTAAATATTTATTGAATTAAATAAATATTTGTATTGATTTATTTATTTAGTTAAATAAATATGATGAAATTATTGTAGATTAATTTAATTAAATGTGTTACATTGATTAAATTAATGTGAAATAATTTTATAGTGCAAAGTGTGAATTTAATTGGGATAATTAAATTAAATGAGTTATTTAATAGTTGTGATGTTCTTCTAATTAATTTAATAATTAATTAGAGATTTATTGATTTGTCATAATTAAATAAATGAGAATTTTAATTAGGTAATAATTTGATTTAATGAGTAGTAGTGGCTTTTATTTAATTGAAATTAAATAATATAATTTGATTAATTAAAGTGTGACAAATAAACTATATAATAAACAAGTTAATTAAAATAAACTAAAGAGGAGTTTTAAGTGACAACCAAATATGGTCGTAAGAACATGGGAGCAGTTAAAGCCATTATGTGCTTAACTGACACCCATGTACTCATCAGTTGTCTATACGTATTATTTGTACTATGTTCCTAAGTCTAAAGTTAGATAATACAGAGAGAAAAACTTGTGAAATCTTGAGGTTGAAGAAAGAGTTTGGAAAATTAGAGAGTTTTCTTTCATCTTTTTACAATCTAAACATATCTGTCAGTGTCTGAATTTCCTTTGAAATCCATGATACAGGCTCTTAACATATCTTTCAGTGTCTGAATCGTTATTTCACTCTGTCCGTCGGTCTGTGGATGTCATGTCGTACTTATACGTAACTGCGTTTTCATGCATTCCTGTAGTCGCTTCCAGAAATTCGATGTAAATCGCGGATCCCTATCTGAGACGATAGAAACTGGAATACTGTGCCTCGAAACAATCTCCTTCACATACAACTTCACTAACTGATCTAAGTTGAATCTGATCTTGATCGGTAGGAAATGTGTTGATTTCGTCAGTCGATCTACGATAACCCAAACTGCACCAAACCCTTTCTGAGTCGTTGGAAGACCTACTACGAAATCTATTGTGATATGCTTCCATTTCCATTCTGGGATTTCTAACGGTTATCGTAACCCGTTTGGCCTCTGATGTTCTGCTTTAACTTTATGACATGTCAAATACTTGGCTACACAATCGGCAACATCTCTTTTCATATTCGGCCACCAGAAATGTTGTCGGAGATCCTGGTATATATTTGTACTTCCCGGATGAATCAAATATCTTGAATTATGAGCCTCGCTCAAAATTTCCTCCTTAACCTCTGGTACTAGTGGAACCCAAATTCTTCCCTCGAATCTCAATACTCATTCGTTATCAATTTTGAATTTTACTTCATCACCTTCAGATATTCTTTTCCTGATTTTCTCAAATTCTTCGTCCTGAATTTGTGCTTCTTTAACCTTATCTACCAAAGTTGAACTGGTTCCCAATTAAAATAGTTTTTCGTCAGATTCCTCCAGATATTTCACCTCCAACTCCAGTTTTGTCATAGATGTAATTAGCTCCTTCTGAGCGGTTAACATAGATAGTTTCTCCCGACCCTTTCTGCTTAAGGAGTTGGCCACTACGTTCGCTTTACCCGGATGGTATAAAATCTCACAGTCGTAATCTTTTATCAATTCCAACCATCTCCTTTGTCGTATGTTCAGGTCCTTCTGTGTGAAAATATATTTCAGACTCTTGTGGTCTGTATATATTTCACACTTCTCCCCGTAAAGATAGTGCCTCCAGATTTTCAAAGCAAATACTATGACAGCCAATTCTAAATCATGGGTCGGATACCCCTTCTCATAGTCCTTTAATTGTTGTGACGCATACGCAATGACCTTACTGTTCTGCATAAGCACACAGCCTAGTCCTTTATGTGACGCATCACTGTACACCACAAAATTTCCTGTGTTATCCGGTAGGGACAACACAGGTGCCGTACTCTACCTTTTCTTTAATTCTTGAAAACTTTCCTCACACTTCTCCGTCCAAACGAACTTCACCGCCTTCCTAGTCAAATTCGTTAACGGAGTCGTAATTTTGGAAAAGTCCTGAATAAATCTTCTATAGTGACCTGCCAATCCTAAGAAACTCCTTACTTCTGACGATGTTTTCGGCTGATCCCAGTTAAGCACTGCTTTAACTTTTGACGGATCTACCAAAATCCCATCCTTGTCAATCACATGTCTAAGAAATTACACCCGCTCTATCCAGAATTCACACTTTAAAAACTTAGCGTACAACTTCTCTCTTCTTAACGCTTCCAATGTCACATTCAAATGCTCTACATGCTCTTCATTGATTTTGGAATATACTAGAATATCATCGATGAACACTACTACGAACTTATCCAAAAACGGCTTAAACACCCTGTTCATTAGGTCCATGAATGCTGCAGGAGCATTCGTTAGACTAAATGCATCACCAGAAACTCGTAATGACCATAACGAGTCTTGAACGCTGTCTTCAGAACATCTTCCTTCCCCACCTTCAACTGATGATAACCACTTCTCAAATCTATCTTCGAGAAATACCTAGCTCCTTTCAATTGATCAAATAAGTCGTCAATCCTTAGCAACAGGTACTTATTTTTAATCGTGACCTTGTTCAACTCTCTGTAATCAATGCAAAGTCGCATCGATCTGTCCTTCTTCTTGACAAATAACACTGGCGCTCCCCACAGCGATACGCTTGGCTTGATATACTTCTTATCTAGTAGTTCTTGCAGTTGTACTATCAATTCTTTCATCTCTACTTGGGCTATACGGTACGTAGCCTTCGATATAGGGGCAGTTTCTGGTACCAAATCAATTACGAATTCCACTTTCCTATCTGGCGGAAGTCCTGACAACTCATCTGGAAATACGTCTACAAAGTCTCTTACGACTGATATCTCTTCTAATTTCGAACTCTCTTTTCGAGTATCGACTATGTATGCTAAGTATCCCACACAGCCTTGTCTCAACAACTTCCTGGCCTACATCATCGTCAGACAACTCACTTGCCTAGGCGACTTACTGCCATAAAATACCACCTTTGTCGGAGTCATGAGGTTAATACGTTTCTTTTGGAAATCAATTACCGCCCCATAATTGAATAACCAATCCATTCCCAAAATAACGTCAAATTCCCCAAGTTTGATTGGGATAAGATCTACAGTCATCACGTTTCCCTTAATGTCCACCTTACAGTTCTTGTATATGTACCTAACAGGAATTACCTCCTTATTTGCAATTTCTATGTTCAAAGGATAATCTAATTCCTCGTTAGGCAAATCTAAATTCTTAGCAAAGTCGTCGGATATAAATGAACAAATAGCACCCGAATCAAATAATACATAAGCATCTATATTATTGATCGGAATGATACTTGACACCACATCGCGAAACTGCACGACGTCTTGCACGGTCATGTTGAAAGTCCTGGCAGTAGGTCGGTTTGTTAGAGCTGATCCAGTTATGGTTAACATGCTACCACCAATGTTTCCCCTATTCCCTCTTGTTTCTGTTCCTCTTGCTGCCTTATTGGGACAATTCCTAGCCAGATGATCATTTGATCTGCAAGTGAAGCAAGCACCCTTCTTTGGATTCGGACAATTTGGTTCTGTGTGACCCTCCTGATCGCAATTGTAGCAAACCCTCTTCCCCTTCAGGCATATCCCCACGTGATTCTTTCCGTATATAACACATGCTTCTACTTTCTTCTTCTGACCTTCCTGTTGACTCCCAGCAAATCCATTGTCATTCCACTTCCTCTTCTGATTGTGACCACCACTATTGCTACCATTAGCTTTGTTATTCTCATTTTCACCCTTCTTCTTCTTCTGCTCCTGATTATACTTAGTTAGAGCGTCGCTCCTACCTTCTGCGATAATCGCCTTTTCCAAAACTTCGGTAAAAATGTTCAATTGGAACATTAACACTTTGTTGTACAACCACGGCTTCAACCCCTGTTCAAATCTCCTCGCCTTCCTCTCATCGGTATTCACCTGATAGGTTGCAAACCTAGCCAACTCGTTGAATTTCGTAGCATACTCCGATACAGTCATGGTACCCTGTTTCAGCTCCAGGAATTGAATCTTCATCTGATTATGCGAGCTTGTTGGAAAGTACATTTTTAAGAACATCTCCTTAAACATATCTCATGCGATTACACCCTGACATCCTCGAACCTTATTCGCTTGCCACCAGTAGCTGGCCTCTGACTTAAGCATGAACGTTGAAGGCAATCTTTTGGTCATCACTAACCCTAGCAACGTCAAACACTTTCTCCATTTTCATTACCCAGGTTTGGGCTTCGATCGGGTTCAGTGAACCCCTAAACTCTGACAGACCTACTGCTTTGAAATCCTTAAATGACGTAATTGGTGGAGTTTGTGGCTGATTCGCAAGTGCTCCAGTTAAAAGGTTCACCAATTGCTGTACAGGATTAACATTGGCGTCATTGTTGTTATTGTTAGTTGAGCTTTCTTGAGCTTGTTGACGTGGTTGGCGTCTCGGCGGTTTTTTCTGTTTAAGAATATGCGCTTATTAGTTCATTACTCAATTTCTTAAGTTTTCAATACTTAACTCAAACAACTCAGGTTAAACACTTAACACATAACATCTTCAAAAAAACTTTGATACTTCATTCATTCAAAAGTTTAAAATATAGAAAGGTAGTATCACTGCTATTTACAACAACTATCCCGAGATCAAAGAATCTACAGGATTAAATAATCATATTCCATTGTGTATAATCACGCTGGAATTTACATTACTAACTACCATAAATATTTACATATATTTTAATATTTTTCCTATCACGGCCTACTAAGGCGTCGAACCGCCTTTCTGCGTTCTTCCTCTATGATACAGAACACCGTCTTACGATCTAGCATATACTATGGCAAGTCTTCAAATTGAATTGGATAGTGGAGAACTCGATCCTGGGCCCTGTCAATCGTTGTCTGAAAAGTGTACTCTGTCTCTTCAATCTTAACTTTCTTTGCCCGTTCGCCTTCGTCAGAAATTTTTATACGTCGAGCGGTATTCATCCAAGCATCCTGTGCTCTAGCACGTTTCGCTGACTCCTCATTCAGGTCATCATTCAATTTCTCAATTTCGAGCTTCATCTTCTCATTTTCAGCTAACAGGTTTTCCTTTTGACTTTCTGCTTGAACTAACTTCCATTCTACGTTTCCAAGACGTATATCCAGATCCTCAATTTTTTCATTCTTCTGATCTATAGTAGTTTGACGTCTATTTGCCAGTTTCTCCAAATCTGTGACTCTATCCTATAACTCTATGGTATGGTCATACTGTAACACCCCGGTCCCACATCGAAAGATAAGGAAAAAGTTTGTTTGTATATAAGGAATTGAGTTACTATCAATAGTACCTTCAAGTCATGACCTTTTGGGTGAGCCTGTGGTGGGCTAAGATGACCCAAGAAGATACTATTGGGCCAGTAATTTAAGACCTTGTTTGGATGGATTTGATTCGATTCGGACTTGGGATTTGACCCGAGATTTGTTCCGGACTCGGGATTTGACCCGGGTTGTTACATATGGTATCAGAGCCGACTCTCGAAAGCTCGGGTCGGGTCATCCGATCGAGTTGCCGGAGGTGGGGACACGAAGGCTGGTGGTATTATCCCACAATGGAGAGAAGGAGGTCTGGAGGTGGGGACACGAAGCCAGCTGGTATTATCCCACAATGGCTAGAGAGACAAAGATCTGTGGACCGTGTATGTGATCGGTTCTGACGGGGACGTCAGAAATTTAAGTGGGGGAGTTTGTAACACCCCAGTCCCATATCGAAAGATAAGAGAAAAATGTTTGTCTGGATATAAGGAATTGAGTTACTATCAATAGTACCTTCAAGTCATGACCTTTTGGGTGAGCCTGTGGTGGGCTAAGATGACCCAAGAAGATACTATTGGGCCAGTAATTTAAGACCTTGTTTGAATAGATTTGATTCGATTCGGACTTGGGATTTGACCCGAGATTTATTCCGGACTCGGGATTTGACCCGGGTTGTTACACATACAGTGCATCGTACATCTCGACATCGATAGAGGTAAGGGGTACCTCCTCGGGATCCTCATCATCCTCCTCAACCTTTACCTCTACCTCCTTAGAATCTTTTTCTAGATCAAACTCAGGCTCATGCTCCTAACCCACCATAGTGATCAATGGAGATGGCTCTCTCTGTATCAACTGCTTCCGGATAACATGAATATCACGGGACTCTTCCTTTTTGGCTACTCGAGGCTTAACCTCCCTAGGCTGACTGAATCCTCCAACATCCAACATATTGACAACAAAATTAAAGTTTTAATTAATACTTGATACCACTCACGGCACATAGGTTGTTAACACATAAGCACATAGCACATAAAGTCTTTTCTTATCTTTAATGAATTCCTTAATTCATTCCTTAGAACTCGATAGGAGTTTATCACCACTATATTTTATGTCTCCTAAAGGCTACTACCCTAAGGTTTCTCCACCTAAGGTTCATAACTTACAACTCTGATACCAACCTGTGACACCCCCAAATCCAGGTACTTTATTTCCTCGGGATTTGGTGTTCACTATCCAAATAAATCACATCTAACTACCCATAATAAAGAAATAACTGTAACTCGTCATTAAAATAGAAATACTCCCATTAAAGGGTTACAACATCTTAAACAAATAAATCCCAGGTCATCTAACCTTAAATAAAACATCAATGTGGAAACATAAATAACATGAATAACATAGGTCTATTATATAAACAACTTTTAAATAAATTAAACAAGTCTTCATCACTTGTTCGCCTTGCCTTTTCCCTTACTAGTAGATGGTTCGTCAACCCTTTCAACCTTAGCTGCAATGTTATTATGCAAGAATGAGCAACGATTGCCCAGCAAGTATAGCGATAACAATAATAATAACATGCGAAATAGTCAATGGATACTGGATAACTGAAAACTCGGCTTTTGAAACAAGATTATAAAACAAGAATCAAAGAACATCTGAGGGTCTAAAGACCACGAATTATGTCCTAGGTTATCAAGTATTTATACTTTAAACCTTTAACAGTCGTAAGACTATATGGACCTTACTTCTCGTATTTAGGGGGATCAGCCCTTTATACCATGTATGTGCACAACGTCTAAACGCTAACGCATAAAATAATCTCCTATGAAAGGGTTGTTCATCTCAGTTTGACATCAGAGTCCGCACCAAAGGAAGTTTGGTTTGGATTTGCTTCAATAACGTTTCTAGAATTTAGAACGCTCATCAACTATGGACTAGTCGAATCAATAAGGGATCGCTAAACAATTAAGGCTCAATAATTAAAATGCATATGGTATTCAAGAACCAAAGACTGAAGTTCACAAAATGTACAATTGACTAAACTCTGTATAAGTGAAATATTACAAAAAGGGAATTAGGATATCTCTATTGGATTCATAAAATCGAATGAATTAGGATAAATAACTTGCTCAATAAAGTAATAGAGTTAGGAAACTTGCACAATAAAAGAGTGAAGTTCAAGAACTTGCATAAAGTAATAAGTAAGGATAAGATACTTGCCTCGTGCGTAGTTATAAATTAAAATTCACGTTCATTAAACAACCTACACATTCCGTTTATAAAGGAATAACAATGATTAGTTACAATATTATCAGCACTTCAGGATTTACTCTCATCTTAACATCTCAATTGTTATCTGACAATCAATCTTACTTCAGAAGTTACAAGCTTAGTTATAACAACATCACACTTAAGAATTTCCTAAAACTTAACATTAAGTTAAGTTACGGTACATCAACTTTATATTTTGTAATCATCAGGTATATGCTTACCATCCATCATAGTGTCTTAATATTCATTTAATACATTCGTCTAAGCTTTAAACATGTATAGGATAACATAACATGATCGAAAAGAAAGAAGAAAAAAAGTAGCATTTTCTGCATCTCCCGCCGGGGCGGGAATTTTTTTCACAAAATACCCTCTGGGGCGAAGATATCACTGGGGCGGTAAACTTAATACAATAAGCCTGCCGCGGCGGTTAACTCAGTGTAATGAGACCGCCGGGGCGACAAACCCAGTGTAACGAGCCCGCTGGGGCGGTGAACCCGAAACCCAGATTCTGCAGCTCGTGAAGAACACAGCAAAATGCCAAATTTGGCCAAAGTTTCACTCAAACGACAATTCTAAGGCTACCCATCAATTTTATACTTTACAGAAACATAACCAACAATTATAGCATGATTTTTATCAATCTAAACAACTCAAACAACTGAATTTAAACTCGTAATTTGTCATGTTCTTGCCATTTTTTAAAATTTCGTCAAATTTCATGAAATCAATCACTACAGATTCGTTATAACACTAAATTGATTCGTTCAAGTTTCGTTTTCTTTGTTTTTACATGTTTAACCATAATCAGTCATCAATTTACCGTTTAACATGCAATTCAAACATAAATTTTCATACATTTAAGTCATATTCATATTTTTCTTCTCTGTAAATTTCTAAACTCTAATTAAACAAAGTTTCATGGATTTAATTACTCTAAACCATATACAAATCATATAAAATACATTTATGCATGCTTACAAACATCCAACATCAAGTTCTTTAAAATTTAGCCATAGAATTCAAATTACAGAGAACTTAAAAATATACGTTCATGGAGAAAACTTAAAAAACATAATTTAAAGGTTTCAATTTAAGAATTACCTTTGATAAGATGCTAGATTATGCAAAAAGATGAAAGGATTTCTTCTTCAATTCTCCAATTCTCTCAAAACTCTCTCTTTTTCTCTATGTATTCTCCAATTTAGACTTAAAAATAATAATAATAATAATAATAATAATAATAATAATAATACGTATAATGTAAAACTGACACAACATGGGTGTCAGTTAATCCCATAATGGGTTAACTGGCTCCAACCTCCACTAAGATCTTGTTTGGTTAGTTCTTTTATTCCTCCTTTTCACTTAATATAATAAATTGCTTATAATATAGTTTAATGTCACATTTTTAGTAAATAAATTATATTACAATTAAATGAGAGCTACTACTACCCAATAAATTAATTAATCATATAATAAAAATTCTCATTTATTTATAACAGTTTAATAAATCTCTAATTAATTATTAAATTAACTAGAGCAACGTCAAAACTAATAAATAACTCATTTAATTAAATTATCTCAATTAAAATAACACCTTGCACTATAAAATTATTTCGCATTAATATAATCAATGTAATACATTCAATTAAATTAATCTACAACAATTTCATCAAATATTTATTTAGCTCAATAAATAAATCACAAAAATATTTATTTAATCCAATAAATATTTAAAGATTAAATATAAAATTCGTGTTCGTTACAAGTATCTTATCCCTAACTTGATATCAATTACGCAAGTTATAAATCCTACTCTTATATTGAGCAAGTTCCTTACCCTCATTTATTTAAGTTCATGATTCCAAATGAGATATTCTAACTCTTTTAAAGTAATACTTCGGTTATAAAATGTTTATTCAATTGTGTACATTTGAGATTCAGCCTTTGATTTTTTTTAAAATATCATTTACATTATATTATTAACCTTGATTGACTAGCGAACCCTTATCGATTCGACTAGCCCATATTTGATGAACGTTCTAAATTCTAGAACTCTTATTGAAGTTAATGCAAATCAAACTTCCTTTGATGCAGACTTTGATGTCAAACTGAGATGAACAACCCTTTTATAGGGGATTATATTTACGCGTTAGTGTTACGATATTGTGCACATACATGGTACGAAGGGTTGATCCCCCTAAGTACGAGAAGTAAGGTCCATATAGTCTTACGACTGTTAAAGATTTAAAGTAGAAATACTTGATAACCTAGGACATAGTTCATAGTCTTGTGATCCTCAGATGTACTTTTGATTCTTGTTTTTAAATCTTGATTCAAAAGTCGAGCTTTCTATTGTTCAGTATCCATTGATTACTCGCATATTATTATTATTATTATTATTATTATTATTATTATTATTATTATTGTTGTTGTTAAACTTGTGGGCAATTGTTTGCTCATTCTTGCATAATAACATTGGAGCTAAGGTCGAAAGAGTTGACGAACCCTCCACTAATAAGGAAAAAGGCAAGACAAATAAGTGATGAAGACTTGTTTAAATTGTTTGAAAGATGTTTATGTAAAAGACTTATGTTATTTATGTTATGTTTAAATTGTTTGAAAGATGTTTATGTAAAAGACTTATGTTATTTATGTTATGTTTCCGCATTGTTGTTTTATTTAAAGTTAGATGATCTGGGATTGATTTTATTATGATGTTTTAATACTTTATGGGAGGATTTCTATTTCAGTTAAGAGTTTTCATTTATATCTTTTTATGGGTAGTTAGATGTGATGTGATTTATTTGGATAGTGAACACCAAATCCTGTGGGAATGAAGTACCCAGATTTTGGGGTGTCACAGTATATATTACATGTGTAAACTTATATATGTACTTAGTATTTATAGCTACTTGGTATATATATGTAATGAACATATGTGATTCGAGTTTCATTTTAGTTATGAAACTAAGTTTGAATGAGTATATGTGACTAATGTGTATCTATACATGAATATATTGTAGAGGATATGTGAATTGAAGTTAAAGCTAGGATTATTAAACTATTAGCATAATCTACAAGCAATACAAGTTTCTTAACCTTTGCATTTGTTTTATGCAATAGGTCTTCATATAAGAAAAACATGTTTAAAACTCAATTTAGATTTACATTGAAAGATTATCAATATTTTGATAAACAAAATATGCAGTTTAAAGTAGTCTAAGCCATTTGTTTTAGCTAGACAAAATTTATAGTATTTCATTGTTTCTATACCAAGTCTTTGAAATATTATTGAGTAGATAGAAGTTGTTCAATCATATTGTTTTGAATTGAACTCTAGACTGAGTATGAACATCCCAGAATTAGAAAATTTTATATTTTGCCAAGAAGACGGTGACGATGAACGCAAACGCCGTTCCTGTTAAATGTATTGATTAATATAGGGCATAACGGGCTGATCACCCACCGTGTCCGTAAGACCAGACGGTTCACAAATGAATTTCTGATCGAACCTTTACAAGAAAAGAAAAAAAAATATTCATGGTCTTGTGACCACTCAGCATGTTAAAAGTCAATATGTTGTTTCGAAAATGCAAATAAGACATATTTCAATTGCTAACAGTTTTGTTCCACTGTTGAAGCATATCTCAAAGAAAATATTTATTTCCTTGCATGAGTTATTATTAACTACTATTACTTGCTGAGCAATTGAATGCTCATTCTTGCTTTGAATATAAATGTTTTCAGCTAAGCAGGATCAAATAAAAGGGTCTGAAAAAGATAAAGGCAAGGGCAAGCTTAATGAGCAGTTGGAAGTTATTTTTTGTAATAGATAAACTTTTGTTATATAAATACAATAACTTTCATGTAATGTGTTCAGTAAAGGTCACCGTACTTGGGTTAGAAAGACTCTGATGTAATAATTTCACTAAGTTTAATAATAAGTAGCTTGAATGAATGGTATCATGTAGCACTAAGTACGAGTTTTAAGTACCTAGATTTGGGGGCGTCACAGGTGAGGGAGGAGGCGTTTTGATATGGAAAATCTCTTGTTATTGTGGGAGTGGACTTTTTCTGATTGATATTATTCCCAAATCTTCATCTCTCTGATTTCAGCCTCGCTCATCTCAGGGGAGGAGAATTTTTCGGTTATGGGTGAAGGGGAAGTTGCAAGGGTGGAATCGGTGGTAATGATGGTGGTGGTTTGGGTTATGGTAGGGGGAATGACACTGTCGTCTATGATGGTGGTTCCTTCGGTGCGGTGGTCGTGGTGTTCTTGTGGGTTAGTGGTCGGTATCGCCGTTATGGGTTGAGCGATAGAGGTGGTGGTAGAGGTGGTTGCAATAGGGGTTTAGTTAGCGGGAGAGACGGGTTTCTTGGGGTGTTCGCCGGACATGATTGAGAAAATATGGTCGATAAATGCTAAGATTTAATGGAGGAAAAGTGGTCGGAGATGGTTATCGATCGACGTAAGGGGTGGAGTAATCGTCTGAGCTCTTAGGAAGGTTTGAATGTGTGGATGATAAGTGACGATTCATATGCTTGGAGGAGAAAACTTAAAGATGGCAGACCATACGGGCACATTTCCCTATTTACAGCGTGATGATGAAAATGGTGGGTCCCGATCAGGCATGTGGCGTATGAGAGTGATGGTTTGACTTCTGTAGCAGCAATATGTTATTTGTTGACTAGTTTCTATACTCTCTTATATTAAATTTGTTATAATAAGAGAGTGAGGGATAATGTTGGAGTGTGGTTTGATGAGTTCAGGAGATTCGGGGGGACCCATGCCATGTGGCAGAATATTATAGTAAATGATTTGACATTCTGGAAGGTCTACAGTTCAAATTGACTTATGACTCTCTTGTCCTATTTGACTTCCTATTTCTGAGGAAGTCAACTTCTATTCAATCAGGGGGTTTACGGTTGTGAGGAATCTTTACACAAGACTTCTAGTTCAATTGGGGGACGGGTATGTAAGGGAGGTGTGATCAAGCTATAAATACACTGCCATAATTCAGGTTCTAGGTATTTACACATTATCTATTTTTACGCACTAAAACAATTACAAACCTCCATTGTTGACGTTTTCTGGCCTGTACTTATTCTCATATCAGAAATATCCCCCGACGGTCCTGACCGTCAAGCTTTTTAGTGTGATCGTTTGTTCACTGTGCAGGTTAAATTCGCTGCTTGGTAATTCGGCGAGCGGACATATTTTAACAATATTCAAGTTGAAGGACCAAAAAATATTTTTTTGCTTATATATATATATAATATTTATATACATAGATAGATATTAGGATTTTTTTTATTTATAATTTTAAATGTGTCTCAAATAATGTGATATAAAATAAAATAAATGGAACTTTACCAATATAATTATATTCCATCATTTAAAACACTATTTGAGACAAAAATAAATAATAATTAAGATCCCTAATATTACCCTTAAATTTATGAGTATTTCCATGTATTGCAATATTTTATTATCAAATTATAGTTGCAAAACATACCGATACATGTGATTAAAAAGAATTATAAGAATGATTCATTATGTTAAATATCTGTTCACAAAAATTATCAATAATATTTATTTATATTATTAACGAAGAGGGAGAAAAATAACTATCTTTTTGAAGCTATGTCACATGTAACTTCTTTTCTTTTTTCTATATTTTATTCCTAAAATATCTCTCGTATTTTCTCACACATATTTATAATTTTTTTAATTGCATAAAATAAAGGAGTAAGGAAATTTATAAAGAAGATTAAAAATTCCTTATTTGTAAATTTTGTAAGAAGATAAAAGAAAAAAAGGAGGGAGATTTTTAAAAAATTTCCTCTCAAACTTAAAAAAAATTGAAATAAAATTTGCTAAAAACTTAGATAATAAACTAAAATACCAAAACTATTCGTATAATACTAAAATGCAGTAATAAAGAGTAATGTGCTATTAAATCAAAGTTGAAAAGATTTGAAATGAAATTTACTAAAAACTTAGATGACAAACTAAAATACCAAAATTATGTGTATAATAATTTTTAAAGTGTAATTTTATAAGAGTAAAATAGTAATATATTATTTTAAGTTAAAATTTTCTTCTAAAACTCAAAAATACTAGGAAAAAAAATAAATTTTGTTTTCTTCGTCCTCTTTCCTCTCAAAAATTTTAAATTCATTTTTTTCCCTTCTTTTCCCTTCTTTTCCCAACCTCACAAACACAATGATAGTGTATGCTATAAATACCGCATAATTGACAATAAAAAAATCAATATAAAATTTACAATATATATTATTTTCATAAATTTTTTTTACTTACATAAATTTCTATTGAATTACTTTCATCTTTTGCAGGACCTAGTATCCTTCTCATTCTCATCTGTATTCTGTGCTATCTTTCTAGAGTTTAGGCACTAAAAAATTAAACAAAAAAAAGGAAAGAGAGACTTTTCAGAATCAGCTAGTTACTGCGACGACTCGTCTCTGATTTCCTCTTTCTTCTCCCTAGACAGTATACGTACCTAACAAATCAGGAAGCTTCACACGGCTGACTGAGATCTCTTCATTCTTTGATAATTTTTTGGTAAGTACTAGTTTACAGCCATTTCTATCGGATATATATTGCGAGTTGAATAAAAGGGGGTGTTATAATCTGCCAATTGATACTATTGTTGTATATAAACTAAATGGTTTTGTCATTGGTTTCATTGTAAATCATCCCATTTCTCTAATCTGTTGATTATTTGTATGTTTATATGTAATACCATTTTTTAATTTTTTGTATTTGTGGTTGGGAAAATGGGTTTGGATGTATATGCATGTATAATCTGATTTGGGATATGATAATTTGTTTGCAGTATTCATATCCACAAAAAATGTAAAAGCTTATGTTTTTGTGTGATCTATTTCATAATTATTTGGTAGTTTTTTGTTTTAGTATATGGTTTGATATTTATGATTATAGAGCGCCTATAATTTACACTGTATATAGGTATATATGTGTGTGTTTACATATATTAATGTTCTGGGTAGCAATGGTGGCACCAGGATTTTGAGTCCTGAGGGGCCAATATATTTAGGAACAAAATTTAACATACAGTTAATAGTTTTTAAATAAGACATACAAATAAAATCCTATACACTAGATTTAAATGTCCAATTAAACGCCTCTTGAAATCACAAAATTTATCTTTAAATTGAATTCTTAATGAAATTTGGGAAAAAAAATATATAAGGACTAAACAGATAAGGCTTGTTTGAGAAAGAAAAACAAGCATAAGGCTAAGGGAGTGCTGGGAGTTAAGAAATGGAGGGTTGACTACGTACTGGTTAAAAAAAATTAAAAATCCAGTGGGCCATGCCCCACCCCCGCCTTTATGTGGTGTCGTCACTGCTGGGCAGTAGTAACCCCTGAATGTAGTGTTGTTTGTGTTATTATTCAGGCTGGCTATGTTACAATAGCTGCATGCGAAAGGAAGAAAGGTTTTCATTATGGCTTCCAGAGCAATATTGAGAAGGAAGAGGCATCTCTTCAGTTCCCTGAATCGTTCCACGGGCTTGATTCGGGGGTTTTCAAGCTTTGACCATGGGGGATCATCTCAGGTTTCTGATTCATGGGATTGTACTTGGTCTACAATTCATCCATCAGAAAATACAGAGAGGAGAAATAAAGGAAATTCATCTTCTTTAACCAAAGAGGAAGTCTTAGTTTTTTCAGCAAGAGGCTTTCTTAGACATACCGCATACGGAGTTCCAACTTCAGGTTGTGGGATTAAAAGAACGGGGTTTCTTCCCCCTTTGGGAGTTAGAGGAATAGCAGAGTCAATACGTTATTTTTCGAATGCTGAGGCTGGTCGGCCTGAATTGAGTGGTAGCAATGATGTAAATGATGAAAAAGCTGTTAAACAAAAAAAGGAAGCTTCACCGGAGGAATGTGACCAAGCAGTTGAAGGTCTTAGCACGGTGAAAGCAAAAGCTAAAGCGAAGCAGCTGCAAGAATCCCAAAAGGATGCTACATCTGTTCTCAAGAAAGTATGGGCTATGCTTCTAGGGATTGGTCCTGCTTTGAGAGCTGTTGCTTCTATGAGCAGGTTGAAACTTTATCTTTGTTGTATTAGTCTGTTCGACTATTGACTTATTTTTCACTTATTAGGACTTACTTATTCATTTGCTTTTATTTCATTTTTGCTTAACCCCCAGGGAGGACTGGGCAAAGAAGCTCCACCACTGGAAGGATGAATTTAAGTCTACACTGCAACACTACTGGTTGGGTACAAAACTTCTTTGGGCAGATGTTAGGATAAGCTTAAGGTTATTATTAAAACTAGCTAGTGGGAAGAATCTTTCCAGAAGGGAGAGACAACAACTCACACGCACAACAGCTGATATTTTTAGGCTAGTACCTTTTGCTGTTTTTATTATTGTTCCATTCATGGAATTTTTGCTGCCAGTATTTCTGAAACTGTTTCCCAACATGCTGCCATCTACCTTCCAGGACAAGATGAAAGAGCAGGTAATGATAGCTGTCATGGTTATCATAAAATCCATCATATGTTCAATCTCAGTCAATCTAGTATTCCTAAAATAAGCACTTGTCTAACTTCTGGAGCTGCTATCTTGATTTTCTTACTAATCAATTGATAATTATGTGATTACATGTTTATTTCATGTGAGTAATGAGTATAATTGCATTTTTTAAAAGAATGTCGTGATCGGAGCCAAAGATTAAGTGAGGAAAAAAACACATTGTTTTCAGTTGTGCCAATGAGTGAACTTTGCCAGTTTTTCTTATTTTTGATAGGTAAACTTTTTTGGCCCCAAGTATGGGGAATGGAACAATGACCTTGAGTTTGTTCTTCAAGGCATCTGTCATTTCTCCCATCCCTTGGGGTTAAATTTGTGTCAGATTTTTACTGAAAATATGGTAGAATTTTCAACAAGTGATTCGGTGCAAAAGATGTATGATCTTGACAAAGATCACGGATATATATCAAAGTTGTTTCTGTTAGTGCACTCAAAGGGCTTTTAAACTTGGAATGGCTCTGAAACCTTGCACAAAAATGACACTGCATTGTGTCTGATTGTTGGGTAAACTTTTGTCAAACATGGTTCTCTGGCATGAGAAAGAGACTGAAGTGCCTTGGTTATAGTTTTTAAGGCTCAATTATCTGAATATCAGCAGAAAATGGCTCATTATTCTCTTATTGTGTTAGTGATATACATACAGAACTTTCATGTTTAACATGTTCCAATCCCTTCCAAAAGTTGATATTATCATTTAAATTCAAATACTCAAATTCTAGGAGGCCCTGAAAAAGAAGCTATATGCAAGGATAGAATATGCTAAGTTTCTTCAGGAAACAGTGAAAGAAATGGCAAAGGAAGTTCAGAACTCACGAAGTGGTGAAGCAAAGAAAACAGCAGAAGATCTTGATGAATTTATGAACAAGGTAAGAAGCTGCTTTTCATTCGTATTCTTTGATGTTCTGAGGTTAGTAGTTTTTTCTCTCTTTACTGGTCTAATCCTCACTAAACACTGAAAGGGGACATGCTATGTTTAAATTTCATCTACTTGATCTCCTCGTCATTTCGTTTATTTCTGTTGCAATTTGGGCATTTCTTGTATTTCTTCTAACATGTTCCATTTAAACAGGTCAGAAGGGGTACTCGTGTTTCCAATGAAGAAATTTTAGGCTTTGCCAAGTTGTTCAATGATGAGCTTACTCTGGATAACATCAGCAGGTTGTTGCCTCTACACTTAATTTGAGCATATACAACTTAAATTCTACTTCATGGTTCATGCCCTTTAAATTACCTTTTTCTTTGTTTTGGTGTAATAGGCATGAATTTTAAACTGTACCAAAACACCTTGGCTATTATATATTTCGTATGAGAATAAATTCTACAAGGACTGCGTGTAAATTAGTGCTTTTACAGTGTCCACTAGGAACCTGCTAACTCTACATTTTGAGAGAAAATCAAGCGGTTTTGATTGTGTTAAAATAATTAAATGGATTTTACCATGGTAATAATATTACATAATTTGTTAAAAGAATCAAAACTCCTTGATATTCTCTAAAAATACAAAGTTGTCTAATTCTTATTGGACGGTGTAAAAACACCAATTTTCAGGCAGTCCGTATAGAATTGATACTCATTTCATATTTTTGTAATTGTATATCTCCTCTCTTCTCCTTAGTGATGTACTTTTCTCACTATACACTAAAAATAAAACTGAAACTGCTATTTGTTTCGTTAATTAATAGTTGTCTTGCTCACTTAGTGGATTTTATGTTTGTTTGATACAAACACCTGCACTGCTTTTTCATGCAGACCTCGGTTGGTAAATATGTGCAAATATATGGGTATCAGCCCATATGGTACAGATGCGTATCTGCGCTATATGCTTCGGAAGAGTCTTCAAAAGTAAGTTGGACTGTGTTCATTCTCAATGTCATTTAGTCTGCCCGTTAAACTTCTTAAGCTGAAAACCTATTAGATTTGTTTTCTAACGGAAGTACTTGACTTACCCAATTCTATATCTGGAAATATGTTAGTTAACTCTACTGCTGTGATATCTAGACCATAAGTATTGAGACAAAGTGCATTGTAGTGTGGTAATTCTTAGAAAGTGATATTAGAATATCTACTGCTGGTAATTCTTAATGTAGCAATACATTGCTATTACTTAAACAAGCATGAAAAAGGGCGCCAACATTCATATGCCCTATCTAGATTTATAAAATAATTTGTTAATATGTCAGACAAGCATAGAATGGCGATACAATATACTTTTCCAAGTGAAGGAGGACGTTGTGATGACAAACTAAAACATGCTTATGTCAACAAAAGCGGTATAGATATCATGCATTCGTCTATTCTACCTGATTAGTCAGTTATCATTATCGCTTTTAATGCAGGCAGAAACACAAGCATCCTTCCATTTATTTCGATCCATTATCGAAGCTTAAGTTTCTTGGGAAGATACTAAGGAAAATTCTTGAAATGGCTGCTGAATAAGAAAAAAATTGAAGTGCTGAGAAGTACCCTGAAGGCAAAAACAATATTTTCATTAATTCATCAAAAGTCTCTTACAAAGCTGTCATAACAACTATTTATAAGAAAAGGGAGATATAAACCTAACGACATTGAATCCAAGCCTTAAACTTATCTAATGACTCTAATCTCAACCACATATTTAAACTAATACTCCCTCCGTCCCAGGATAAAAGTCGTTATTACTATTTTAAGTAGTCCCAAGTTAAATGTCTACTTATCTTAAATAATCTATTTTTTACAATAATTTACCCATAATACCCTTAGTATTAATTGTCATATTTCTATTCCCTATGCATATTTATGGAGCATCACTAGTCATGTGCAAAAAACTATGCAATTAAATGAGAATTTAAATATGGACAATTTTGTCATTTTATCCTCTTTCTTAATATGCGCAAAAAGTCAACCAGGACTTTTATCCTGGGACGGAGGGAGTACAAAAGAAGAAAAAGCCTATTCAGCCCTAAATGTTATAAAATACTGCTGCCTGAACAACACCTTCTCTACAATACTGTTACAGCCATGAATAGTGACATGGAAAGTTATTTCCTATTTCTTTCAGAATTTCTCCCATACTTATTAATTTGGCACTGAATATTTTCTGAAATTGGACTGTGGGTTGGGTGAATTAGGCATTAGATG
The DNA here is from genome assembly GCA_034770075.1 of Aralia elata. Taxonomy (NCBI): domain Eukaryota; kingdom Viridiplantae; phylum Streptophyta; class Magnoliopsida; order Apiales; family Araliaceae; genus Aralia; species Aralia elata. The sequence goes on from CM068384.1 coordinate 26,547,208, forward strand.
CATGACTGCATTCTAGCATTCCTTTGCATTACAGGCATCATATATGCATAAGAGTTTTCTTTTGTATAAAAGAAGATTTTTGACAACTAAAATCAGAGTAGTGGAGAAAAATGAATTACTCATGAAATCATTTGACATAAACAAGAATTATTTGCCTATTAGAAAACCATTTTTTTTACTGTTTTGACAGGATCAAGAGTGACGACAAGATGATACAAGCAGAGGGTGTAGAGTCCCTTTCTGAGGAGGAGCTTCGTCAAGCTTGTAGAGATAGGGGCTTACTTGGTTTGCTTTCAGTTGATGAAATGCGCAAACAGGTTTATGCTCAATTTATATGTTTTGAAAATTAAGTGCTTTTAGGAGTCTTTTCTTATTAACGATGAAAATAATGATCCCGTACTTTTCTTCCAATAAAATCTTCTTCTTTTGTCCTTGAAATAAAAACTGAAAAAGTTAGTACTGCATGTGCCCGAAGGTCATCGATGTTCTTTGTTTTCCTAGCCTCCCAAGCCTGAGTTGTTCTTGGCTCAAGAAATATTGATTTAAACATGTTATAAAACTGGCAATATTAAAAAAATTGTCAGCCCCTTATGAGGAAGCTGTAAGTAATTTTATTGGATACCTTTCTTTTTGGGTAAGGTTGGTAATTAAAATGCTGGTGTTGCTAAGAATAAGAACTTAGGTTAAAGTTAAAGACTAGGAGATTCAAATTATACCAACTTTATGCTTATATCCAATCTTATTATCCATCATCACACAAAATGTGAACTAATACTGGGTAATGGTTTTATTTCCCCTTTGGCGTGAATGAAGACACCTTAAAAGTTGCCTCTAAATTCTATCTATGACTCAAAACCAAATAGTTTAGTTAGTAGAGTTGCTTCAACTGTCAACCTATGTGTAAAAAGGTAATTAGAGTGCTTTTGGAAAAACAAAAAATTGCTATAGAAAAGTATGATTTCTATCGATAATGTTTCTTTCTATTTATCAGAAATAAAGTGTTTATAGGACATGTATGTCCATGAGAATTCATCTATGCATTAGTAGATCACCCTGTCTAAATCTTTAATTAATTTGAAGGATTTTTCTCTTTAAAGTACTTTTTGCTCTTTGATCAAATCTCATTATTAACAGTGTCCAGTCCTCAATTTTAATCCTCCTGAAATCAGATAGTTCTGGTCAGTGAAGCACTAAAAAACATAGGTGCAAATTTTGAAGCCATTTTAAATGTATTGAAATCTATTGAGACGCTGCCTCTATATGCTTTTCAACAATATTAAGTTAAACCATCAGAATATGAAATAGTTTAAAAGTTGAAACTTTTAAGTTTTAACCAATGCGTGCTACTACAACATACATAATGAATAGTGTATATATTTTTTTTTACAGATATTAGAAAAATTTGCATTTGATAGAGTGGGTATACATATTGATAAGATAGTGTGAACTTTATAGTCATAGTTTCATATGTTACCATACTCAGAGAAATTGATCTTATGTTCCTCTAGCAAGTTTTTGGTTTGACATACCTTGGCGTCACCCAAGAAATACGGCACAGAGAGAACACCATCCAAAGGTTCCTCGCCGCTTCAATGTGGAGAAGAAGATGATCTACCATCTCTTCCTCATATCCGTACATTGCACACCTGTTTGCTAACTGTTGCTCTTAACTCTTTTTTCTGCAAATTATAATGGGTAAGGATCTCACCCATAGCTGCCATCCAAAAGAAAAAAGTCACCTTCTGAGGGACCCTCACACCAAATGCTTCTCCATTTTAGGGACCCATGCTCACCAACTTGCAACACTCTAAAATAAGATCTAAGGGAGAAGCGTCCACTCCTTCTCCATGGTGGCGTGGGGTGAAGGTGAGTAAGGAGTGGAGGAAGTGGTGGGATTTGGTCCCCTATAGTATTTGGTGGACGCTTAGGAAGGAACGGAATAGCCTGTATTGGGAAGACCAGAGCAGGGTCGCCTACACATATTCACTTTCTTTTTTTGAGCTTCCTGTTCTTTTGGCTTCATGCCTATGTTCCATAGATTTTTTTGAGAGAATTTGGAGGGGTGTTTTGGTTGCTTTGGGCATAGTTGTGCCTTTTATTTCCCCTGTGCTTCGGTATGCTTCATTGCTTCGTGTGTACCCAGTTCACCCCCCTTTTGGCTCTTTAATGAAATTAATTTCTTATGAGACAAAAATTTCGGGTATTACTTAGTTTTGTGACTTTGTCACTTTATGAATGAAGTTTATTATGTGTATTGAGGATGTATGATAAATCTAAAACATTGTAATAAGTGGATGCATATTTTAAATATATTCTGTAAGGGAAATGAGTTTTAATATCTACATCACTAACTTACTACTGTTTTTACCTTTTGCGGGATGTTATTTTATGTTTGTGCAAAATATAAAAAAATAATACAAGGGAGAAGGTGGGAAAATCTAAATCAATTCTCAAAGGAAAACAAGAGCTGACAATTTTGTGTTTTTAGTAAGTGTATTTATTGTTAATAAATTTATCATTCAAAAGTAATTGATGGGGATTTTGAAAACTGCTGCCTACTATAGGGTTCCCAAACCGGTTAGTTATGAAAAGTTTTTGTGGACGTAAGTATTTGAGTCGTAGAGTTTTCAATTGCAATGATGTTTGGCAAGTTGTTGTAAGTTGTCCCTCTAAAAAATTGAAAAGAAGCAGAGTTTGTTACTTGCTAGAAGTGCAAGCAAGTTTGGCATTGGATTGTTTATAATCTATCATAGATCAAGGTACCGGATTTTCTGTATTTTGGCACTGTTCAATAGAGAGTTGAGACAGTTTTTTAGTTACTACAGCTTAGCAGAGTTCATAAACCCATCCTCCCAAGGCATTCTCCTATGGTATGGTGGCTTTAGAATGTTTTTTGTTTGAGATGTTTGGAATTATGAACTTGTCTTTTATCCATTGAAGAATTAAATCTACTAAATTTAGGGTTTGGGTGGAACTGATGATATAAGATTTTGTGGAGGTGTTGTATATTTGTGGTTCTTTGGATAATTTCGCTGGACAGAAATGCTAAGATTTATGATAATGTGTTTCTTCTCTTCCAGCTTTTAAGGAGAAAGTGGTCTTTCTTGCTTTGCAATGGGTTTTGCGGCTTTTAGGGCTATAGAAACTGATATCCAGAAGGACCGGGGGCTTCTCTTCATCTGTTTAGACATTCTAAGCAGGCAAATTTCTCTCTTAGAAGCGCTTATAGGATAGCTTCTGGAAGATTGTACCTTTGTGTATTTGTTGGAAGGAACGAATTAGATGTGAAAAAGTTATGTTCCATTTTGTTGGTCCAAATAGTATTCCAAAGAAAATACTAGACTCCCCCACTAGATAACAGATTAACTTGGTGTTTTCTTACAGCTCGGCTGGTCTCATTACAAAAAGGAGATTAATAGGGCTTCAAAGATGTAGAATCTTTTATACCGAGATTGAATATAATTTGTTACATGTACTGTTTTCTGTACCAAGAAGACTATTACAGAATCCTATACATCCTTTTTTATATATTAAAAAAATTGCTACTCTTTTACATGGTGCAGTTTGCTGAATGTGTTCATTTTTTGGTTGTGGGTTGCATGTTCTTTCAAGTATGTGTAGCTATATAAAGATGGTTGTTTGGACCCAACAACTTTTTTTGTTCCTCTGTGCAGCTGCGTGATTGGGTTGACTTGTCTCTGAACCACTCAGTACCATCTTCTTTGTTGATTCTTTCCAGGTAAGTTTATTTTGTTTTTTTTGGGGCTTTGCCAGTCAATATATGTTATAGTTGAAATACTATTAAAAATTACTACTTGTGATCTGATACCCTCTACAGAGCTTTCAGTGTATCTGGTAAAGTGAAACCAGAAGAAGCTGTTCAAGCTACACTGTCCTCGCTACCAGATGAGGTTGTGGACACAGTTGGGGTTACAACTTTACCATCTGAAGATTCTGTTTCAGAAAGGAGGAGGAAATTGGAGTTCCTAGAAATGCAAGAAGAATTAATCAAGGTTCAATAAATTATTCTGTTATTATTGTTATTATTTTAATAATTATTATGTTCTCTTTGTGTTTTTTTTTTGGAGTGGGGGCGCAGGGAGAGGCTGTTGTAATGCCTTTTTTTCCATGATAAAAGAGAGAAAAATAATTGATGAGATGAAAAGGAGGATAAAAAAGAGAGAGAATACAAAGTTAGCAAGAAAAGAAAAGAAAAGGGGGTAGGATAAACAAGAAAGGCTGCATTAATTAGTCAAGAGTAAATTAACACCATATTTTGATGTCTATCTAATTAGTTATAATAATTTTGGCTATGTTATCTAAAAAGTTATTAGTGGAAGTTGTATATTCTCACACTGTTCAATTAAATAGACAAAACAAAAAGTACGTGAGAAGAGGACAAGGAATCCTCTGCAATAAAAAAATTACCAAGGATGCCAAGAAAGAGCAAACATCAAAAAATTTATATTTAATATATCCAAACAAGCTCTGATATATATGGAAAAATTCGAAACTAAGACTAATCCAATCATGCTAAAGATCTGACAAAGGGACCCCAAAAATGACATCGAGTGGGGGGCATACTTATTAAAAAGATGTGAGAAAAACTTTTATCCTTCAAGATTCTGCATTATGTTACGTTCTAAGAGTTCAGATGATTAAAAATAGTACACAAGACCAAAAATATTTGTCGTCTTTCCAGTTTTCTCTACGAAAGCCTTGAAGCCTCATGCCAAAAGACACCAAATTTACAGAGGGAAACCAGGATTTTTCAATATCGCTGAAAAAGCCTATTCCATAAACTCCAGGAGGCCGAACATTATAAGAAAAGAGAAGGATGTGACTCAATCAGATTTTACACACCACCACGCCAACCCACCCGCAGAAAGACTCTTGTAAGGTTGTTTGCCTCTGCAATAGATCATTAGAGTCCTGAATCATGCTGCCCTTGATTTCAAGTTTTCAACATGTTCCTTAAGGTTAAAGTTCTTGTTCTTTCATTCATGGAGGTAGCCATTCAATTCTCTGTCTGCCTGAATCTCATAATGTTGATTTGATGTTGTAACCGCAACAACTTTGAAGCAAAATGTCCAAAGTAACCATCAAATATCATCAATGTGACTATGGCTCATTAGATGGACCTTCACTTGGGATGAATTGATATACCTTATAAGGATCTAAGTATAGAAAATTAAAATTGAATTAATCTTTGGCTTAGAGGCTGGACATTTAGAAGATATGAAAATAAAATTAATGAGTGATAGTCTTAGTACAAGTCCTTAGGCATAAGCATATAAGGTAGCTGCAATCTCAGCGTCACTGTAGCTTGGAGATGACAACCATAGGAATTGCAGAACCACCACAATTTGGATATTTAACTGCTTCTTGATAATTCTTTTAAGTCATATTTTTAGAACCTTCGTCAATTGCACTGTGGAGAGATGATACCTTAATTTACTTGAAACCTCTTCTTTGCAAATTTGTCCATGAGGATTGCTTTGAGCACCAATTCAATGAAATTAATAATACTTAAGAACGTGCTCTGACACCAACTTGATAAAATCCTGTTATATCAGATTGAATCAGATCAAAATTTCAGTAGAAATTAGAAGTAAAGGGGATTAATTCGATGAAACCCTAGGTATTGAGCACAATTTTATTACTTCCTTGAATAAGCTTTACAATCAGCTATGCAATATATAGCTGCATCTAGAAGTACCTTCCCTTAATTCAACCCTCACTATTATCCAACGCAATTCCTAAAATTCAACCCTAAATATAAGCCAATTCAATCCCTAGCTAATGCAAATCCCCACATACCAATAACCTAGCAAAATCTCATTTAGAGTCATAACGTTTCACATGCATCCACTTTTGGTACTTCCTAAGAAGCTGGGTTTATCTGATAGCAATAAGGACTCATTTGGTAGGCAGGAATGAAATCTATTATACCAAAAATCTCATTACCCTTAATGAGTTTCCCAGGGTGATGAGATTATCAATATATTTCCATTCAAGTGTTTGGGTTATGTCAGAAGTAGTTTTTAGAATCCTAGGTTAAGGTATTGGGGCAAAATTTATATTCATTAATTGATCCGAAGAGGGTGGAAAAAAAGATTATCACCCAACTTTATGTGGTAATCTCATTCATCCATCAGTGGATCTCCATCAACAATTATATCTACCAATGTAGACATTTCTCATAATAGGAATGAGATTCCCAGTCCCGCTTTTGAATCTTGCATATTATCTTTCCTTTATTATTAAATAAAAATGCAGTAAGTACCTTTTAATGATAATGATTTTTTTTTTTAAAGATTTCAACCATTCGGCCTTTCATATGAAAGCACTTCTCTTCAATCTTGCTTTTGTCATTCAAATTCAACCCCACTTTCTTTTTTCACTGTTTTGCGTTTTCAAATATTTATTTGAGATGCTATTAAGCTGCATCTACATATTTAGAATTTTATTGTTATATCTGAATAAAGTTATCTCATGTTAATCAAGCACTAGCTTAATTTTTTAGATTTTACATTAATGTTTTGATTTAAAAACTGTAAATTGACTAAAAGATTGTGCTTATGTTATTAGAGTGGGATACAATTGTAATTCATATCAGTTTGATTTTAAGTTGCAGGTATAGTACTTCATAAATAATTAAATATTCTAGGTCTTTATTTTAGCTTGTTTAGATCTTTAATCCCTTCATTTCTTAGTTTTAATTCCAAAGTTGTATATCATAGGAGGAGGAAGAGAAAGAGGAAGAGGAGCAGGCTAGGATGAAGGAATCTCTTGAGAAGCAGAAGGATGTAGCTTTGGAAGAAATGATCATTCCGACAACAAAAGAAGCACATGAACAGGCTTTAGCCAAAACATTGGATAAGCAAGAGCAACTTTCTGAGATCAGTCGTGCCTTGGCTGTTCTAGCATCAGCATCTGTAAGGACTGGGCATAATTTATTTTTGTACAGTATACGTGCCGTAATTACGAGATAATACCTGCTGCTCAAAATCTTGACTTGCCTTTGCTGATGGTGATTTTAGTCAGTGAGCAGGGAGCGCGAAGAGTTCCTGAGACTTGTCAACAAGGAGGTAATTACAGACCATAAATACAGTTGTGTTTTTTGAATATATAATGCCTACGTTCTAAAGTGTAAAATAAGGACTTTAGTTATAATCGAATGTAGTTGCAAAGTGATGCATGCTAGCATTTCATATTTGCTTTCTAAGAAAACTACTCCCTACTTCCCATTATGTTTGTGCACTTTCAAAACAATGTAAATAACATAGATTTGGAGGCTTGCCTTTGGTACGCCAAGATAATTTTAATACTATTTCTCAAAAGTGCACTGTATAGTTTATATTCTAAAGAATAATTTTAAAAATAATTATTTCGATAAATAAAATCTCTAAATTTGTCATCTAATGGTCTTAAAACCGTGCCAAAAACATGCATCTCAAAGTGGCAATGAAATGGACGTAGGGAGTAGCATAAAAGGCACTAACCTTTGTATGCTGTATTCTTTGCCTCTAAATCATTTCCACTCTCTCTTCTATTAGTAACAATATTGACCCCCCAATCCATGGTCCTGTTATGACATTTGCAGATAGGGTTGTACAATAGCATGGTGGAGAAAGAAGGTACTGAAACTGAAGAAGAAGCCAAGAAGGCATACAGAGCTGCCAGAGAAGATAGCAACGACACTGCAGAGAGGACTGTAGATGCTAAAGTATCTTCAGCACTCATAAACAAGGTGAGAACTTCTGTTCTTCTTTCTTTTTGTAAATTTTCAGTTGCTATGGGCTCATGCATCCAATTTCATTTTTAAAAGCCTCTTTTAATTGTCATGTGTATAATGTGTACTTAAATTGTTAATCAACTTTCTTGGATTTCCACATTTCAGGTTGATGCTATGCTCCAAAAGCTTGAAAAAGAAATTGATGACGTGGATGCCAAAATTGGTGATCGTTGGCGGTTACTTGATAGGTATGTATGTATGGGAGGGTGTATCTTGTGGTTGGGCACAACAGATGAAGTGATAATTTAATTTCGGGATAAAAGGGCGTGATCAAATTGTTTAGACAATGGGTTGGAGGATGGGGTAAACATTTTAGTAGCCTGAAGGTAAGAAAAGGGGGATGAAGACGAATGCTTTACCTTCTCAAGGGTTCGGTGATGCGCACAGGCACACAGCCAAAAGCACAGAGTAATTTCTCAAAATAAGAGTAATACATTACTAGATCACCTAGGACTTGGGGACCAAGTTAGACCTGAACTAAAAAATACCATCTATGAGCCCAGATCTTAAAGCTTTTCTCAGAAATGCACTTCTACAGCCCAAAAGACAAAGTTGCCAAAATTATGTTTGAATACTTGGGAAATGCCTTTTGTTGGGCGACACTTTTTTTTAGTACCTCTTGAGAATGTCTCCTAAATCTTAATACGTTACGACTTAGTTACATAACCATGCCACCGCAATCTGAACTTAGCTTTGCTGGTAAAGGCTCCCATTGTTAGAATTTGAAATGCTTATTTTGGGGCAGTTCAAGATTGCTTGCTCATATTCAGCCTTTAGGCTGGATTAATGGTTTGGAAGAAGTTGACGTAATAGAGGACACATCATGAAAGTCTCCCAAAGAATGCAGGATACACTCAATACAGTTACATGCATCACAAAATCTTCCAATGGTAACTGGATTCACAAACTATGGTTGTCCAACGTTTGACTTCACTGCAGCGCGGCCTGAAACCTCAGAGATTCTGATAATGACTCAGGTGCTTAGAAACCTAGGGCGTCGTTACCAAATCGTAACAAACCATAAAAGCAGTTACCATTATTATTCTCTCTTCTCCAACTTTCACGTCAGTAGGAGGCTTCCTAATTTAGCACTAATAGAACAACGGTTCTGCTATAGAAGTAGTGGGATTTCTTGTTCATAGGGTAGCAAATTAAGTGTAGTTCTTCGGAGCTACTACCGCACTTCGCTAGGCCATTAGTGACAAATTGTAGTAACAGGATGTAACATTTTGTGCAATGTTTATGAACCACAACCAACAGAACCACGTAGGCATTGTCATGATTTATTTTTGAACTTAATATAAAATACATACTATTGTGAAAAGAGCATGTTGGACATAACTTTGACCTAAGTATCCTAATAGTTCTCATAAACATATCTTATGTCTTGTTATACATGTAAATAAACTCTTGGAAGTGTTTATTTTTACTATATTCGTCAGCAATGTTATCACATTCTTAATGGTGAAGATTCTGGCGAATAAATGATATTTTGACATATATATGCAGGGATTATGATGGCAAAGTGTCTCCTGAGGAGGTAGCATCTGCAGCCATGTACCTTAAGGATACATTGGACAAGGAGGGTATTCAAGAACTCATCAGCAACCTTTCCAAAGATAGAGGTCAGTAACAAGAGCATTTGAATTCGAAGTAAGAAGAGTCGTACACACACGCACACGTATATATAACATGTCATCATAAGAAAGTTCTAAGCTGATGATGACATGCTAATCCATCGTGTGGACAACACGGAAGTATTGAGCATGGTGATTCTCATATTTGATATAGATATCAAACCCCCACTCTCTTTTTCCCCCCTTCTTTTTACTTGAAAAAATTATCAGTGTTTCTTTGATGGAACATCATTTATTTACCTAGAACTGACATTTGTACACCAAATAAAGATGATAGAACCATCATACTTTCACTAGCCACTGAAGGCACATCTATTTGCTTTAGATTTAGTATATAACAAACCAAATTCCCCGCCACCTTAATTTCTATCTAGAATATTAATTAAACTAGCTTCTGTTAGAATACTGCGGAGGCTATATTTTACAGTCAACTGATTGTTTTGTATCTTTCAATCATAGTCCTACCTGTACAATGTTTCTCTAGCATGATCTATATTTTACAGTCAACTGATTGTTTTGTATCTTTCAATCATAGTCCTACCTGTACAATGCTTGACAATGTTTCTCTAGCATGATCGTGTACAAATTCCGTTCTAATGTATAGTTTTTTTCCCGTTTTTATATTTCTAACAGAAGGAAAGATTCGCGTAGAAGACATAATGAAATTAGCCAGTCAATCGGAAGAAGATGCTGAAACAGCTGAGGAAGCAGGAAAAGTATAGTGGATACATTTTGTACATGAAACCAGAGTATTCACCTAATTGCGAATTCTCCGGCTCCAACAATAAATTGTAACAGCAAAAAGGTTAATATTCTTTGAAGCATAAGGGATATATTTGCTGGTAGAATTTATTCAGTAGCAGATAAGTACATGTATAAATGTGGCTGTGTTGAGGCTTTGCAATTTTTGGAGTTGTATTTTCAGGTCAGGGACATAAACGAAATTTAATGAGCTATACGTGCCATAGAAAATAATTGCTGTTTTGAATTTTTGATATTAAGTTGAAAAGAAATAAGAAAATTGATGGAAAGAAATTAGAAAAACAAAATATAGTGTAATGCTGTTTCCTTGCGTTATAATATTTAACTTTGACCTTAACTGTATATGATTCCAACTTGTATTAAAGTGATCCTTCCAACTTGTATTAAAGTGATCCTTCCACCTAATATGTTATAAATTACATATTAGTCCTTCCAACTTGTATTAAAGTGATCCTTGAATTGACAAAAATAATATTTTCGTCTATAAGTTGACATTTTGGTTCATTTTTGTTTACGGGTCTTATTTTTCTTAAAATTTGAGTCTTGTGGGATGCACATGTATATTTTTCTTTTGACATTTAAATGTTTTGTAGATTCGTGGACTCTAATGCGAAGAAACAATGATTTTTGATGAATGTTCTCGAGTACTCGTCATTAAGCATAGTTTATGGGCCGATATAATATGTCTTACAAAGATTATATATATATATAAGGCTGATGGTAATTTCTCGCTATTAGTGAGTTTAATTGTGTATTTAATTATAAAAATTTATTTTACTTGTACTATAACCCTAGGTACTTTTTTGTCATCTTATGATTTGAAACTAGATTATGCCTACACAAACAACTACGGTGTTGCTTGGTAAAATATCTTGTTTGATTGATTGTAATTGAGATGACTCTTTCTTGAATTATATCATAAATAGATCTTCCCCTCCACACCAATCATGAGTTTTTTTCCATTCCTCTCGTATATCGTCGTAGATGAAACCTTCCTTCCTCCTTCAATCTCAACAACCTAAATAGGGCGGCTTTCTACTTTCTTTTTTAAACTACCTCTAAACTATATATTTCATATCCTCTCTGTTAGCTAACAATTTCCTTTCACCACTGCTAAAAGCTGGAGTTTTCCCGGGGAAGACAGCTTCCCTCGAAGTGAAGTTCCCCTGCTCTCGAATAATAATTAGTAGTCGACCTTAAGCCTAGCCTCAATAAGAGTGTGTTACAGGATCGTATTCGCTTATGTACCAGCCGTGCTTCGTACATATAAGTTTCTGTTAGAAATGTAGTCTACCGTATGTTTCAATTCAACTTGCTATATCACTAGATTATTGATTCTGACAGACAACTGTTTAAAACTGTTGGTTTGAAAGATATTTAACTTGTGTCAGTTTATAACCTGAGTTTGAAATAATTACTTTCCTGATTAATATTGTGGTTAACAACTTAAATTTGAAACATGCAATGAACAGATAAAGTAACCAATCACATGAATACCAAGAATTTTTACGTGGTTTGGCCCCTAACCTCTACTCTAGTAGTCTAATCAACGTCAAATACCAACTAGTATTGGAGAATCTCTTTATTAATCAATATAGCACTGTTACACAACAAATTTACAAATTACCCGAACATTTTTTATTCACCTTGTGCACTTATGCACCTCCTGAGTACTTATACTCACTTGAGCACTTTTGCTCTCCTTGTACACTTATGTACCCCAAACACCTATGATTCCTTAAACTTATTTGTAACAAACTCTAACTCAACTCAGATAAGAACCCAATAGACAGAAAATCCTAGTCTATTAAACAATCTTGAAACAAATAAGAATACAATATGAACTACGATCAAAGCAATAAATATATAACAATTCAAAACTCAACTAATATGTAATGATCAGTGAGAATTATAAAGGTATCACTGGTTTTAGCACAAGGAAGAAAGCTGAAAATTTATCAGACAACATGAATTGCAACAACTTTCTTAAGACTTCACAATTGAAACTTTTGCAACATTTCTAAAAGTATGTGAAGAGAATTTCAGAAATTGTATATCTACGTATTCTGCCTTCTTATCTTTTTCCAAGCCAAAGCTCCTCCTTTTTATAATAGACAAATTTGTAGCCGTTGCTAATTAAAATGGTACTCTTTCCGTCCCAAATTAATTGTACAATTTTGACCATTTTAAGTCAAATTGATTATTTTTAGAACTAATATTTTTACTATTTTTGCTAAAATATAGGTGAAGATATTATAACCAAAAGAAAGTATATACAATTTATTACTAACTCCAATTTTTATAATTTTAAAAATATATTTATATATGCTTAATTATTAATTCTAAAAATAGTCAATTTGACTTAAAATGATCAAAATTGTGTAATTAATTTGGGACGGAGTGATATTGATTTTGTAAATTTCCACATGTCCGTTGTAAAATAAACACCGAATATATTTGTTGGAGACTAAATCAATTAGGAAACATGTCAGGCAATTAGCTTGTTATTTTGATTAAATAAAAGAGCCGTTTGTCTTTGATCATGCTGACTTTCAGTCAAGATAGAATCATGCAAATAAGGTAGGTCCATCAATTTAGTTAACAAGAAAGATTCACTTAACTAAATAATAAGCCCCTTTAATAAGAGAGTGAATCAATTACTAATTCCTTTTATCCAACGGATGTACAAGTCATTTAGGAGTCATGTTGCTAAAATTGAGACCATGAAATATGCAATCAGGTAACAGCTTGATATGGAAAGAAGTGTATCAATTTATTTGTCCATATACCAATCAGTTTATATATTCAACTCCTTAATGATAGCATATTCTTAAAAGATATTTTCACATAATCCGTTTTAATAATTAGTTTTCAAATAAATATTTCTTCCTTTTTAATTATGAAAACATAATTATAATTATTAACCACTTTCCTTTATTATCATGCAATGCAATCCTAGAATTTTGACCGAAATATATTTAGAGCTTAGGATCTTATATAATATCATAGGGACTCAAATCATTTGCTTCCAATCTTCAATCCAATCAATTTCTCGAAATCACTTTAATTTAGTATTGCAGTGTCAATTTAGTTTGCTGTATGAATGTTGTTACCCTGCTACATGCCACCAGAAGATACAAAACTGCAAAGCTTAGTTCAAAAACCAAAGTTATCATCAAAACCAAAGGATAGAATATGATTAAGTCAACATAAAATATACTTAAAAGTTTTGTTTATCTAGAAATAATTTATTTCAAATGCAGGTTTTTTAACTGACAAGTGCAACGTATCAAAAATGATGCGGTGCAGACCAAAGCCTACAATGCAGGTGTTGTAACTGCTAATAACAGAACAAATCCATATTTGAAACATGAAGTTTTATTATAAAAGTTACATAAAGCCACAAGTGTTTTTACTTTTGATTATGAAAAATAATTTTTTGAAAATAAACTACGATAAAGATTATGTTTGTCGATAATCATTTGTACAATAGGATACTTTTTCATATTTTTGGCAGCTCAAAGCTTTATAGTCATCAGTCTCGGTCATCAATAGTTTTCATAATAATGATTTTAAATTCCTACTACATTTTCATTTTTTTGCTAAATTGCTACTACATTTATTCAAAACTAAATTTTGATACTTGACAAAGTTTTTAGACTCGGACCGGTCATACACCCCAAAAAATTATTGGGTGGTTGAGTCACTAGTTCAACTAGTGGTCGAATTGTTATTAAACCGATACTTTCATAATTATATATATATAATTATTAAATATATTAATAATTATAATAATTTTACTTAATACCATATATTAAATATGTAAGAAAAATAATGTTTTCTAAACAGTAAATTCTAATAATTCTCAATTGCATTTTTATTTGATGAAAACAATGTTATTAAAGTTAAACATTTTTATTTTTTTAGTTTATTTAAATATAAGTGACTAGACATTCTCTTACCATGGACTTGCTCATCTTCCTATATTTCTCTACTTATTCTCTCTCCTCTTTTCTATCAACCATTTCATTTTACCCTCCCAAGATTCCTGACTCTTATCTTTAACATAATATATAAAACAGAGATTCAAACAGGTTGGGTTTTTCAACTTTCAATTGCCAAATATTATAGCTTAATTTGGACTATCAAGAGTAGTTCTAAACTCTCATTTTCTCTTCCATCTTTTCTATAGTCTCTAAAAACTTCATACTCACATGGCAGAGCTCAACGTACTAGCACTAGTGGAGATAAAAAAGTAGTGGGTGAGAGGAGACTCAAGGGAGATGAGAGGCTAGCTTTTTTTCAGTGAGAGAGAAACAATAACTGCTAGAAGGAAAATGAGAGAGTTGGGACTGTGAAAATGAGAGAGAAGGCCAAGCCTCCCGACCGTTAAAACTCAGAAATCAGTTACCGGTTCAGCGGTCCAGCCGGTCCAACCAGTGGGTTACCGATTTTTAGCGGTTATTGAAATAATCCGGTTTAATGATCTCAACCAGCTCGTTATACCGGTCAGTTCCCAGTTTAACCGATCGAACTGCCTGTTTCGAACCGATTTTTAAAACATTGCTTGAAAGCATATTAAAGTAGTGGGTGAGAGGAGACTCAAGGGAGGTGAGAGGCTAGCTTTTTTCGGTGAGAGAGAAACAACAGCTATGAGAAGGAAAATGAGAGAGTTGGGGCTGTGAAAATGAGAGAGAAGGGCTAAGCCTCCCGACCGTTAAAACCCAAAAATCAGTCACCGGTTCAGCGGTCCAGCCGGTCCAACCAGTGGGTTACCGATTTTTAGCGGTTATTGAAATAATCCGGTTTAATGATATTAACTAGCTCGTTATACCGGTTAGTTCTCAGTTTAACCGATCGAACTGCCGGTTTCGAACCGATTTTTAAAACATTGCTTGAAAACATATTAATGTCACATAACTTTATTCAAACACACTACATTTTGTTAAATACTAAGGTGCTGTTTGTTTACCTCTTAAGAGGTCTGAATGGACTGCCTCTTATTCGTTAAGAGGCAGTGTGTTTTTTTTTTTTTTTTACCTCTTAATGCCTCTAACCTATTAAGATATAAAACCAAATCTAAATAATTAAGAGGCAAGTCTGAATGACATTGCTATTTTTTGGACCAAAATACCCTCGTTAATATTATCATTTTCCTTTCATATCCTTCAAGCAGATCTGCCACCACCACCACGCCATCACCACGCCACCATCACCAAACACCACACCATCATCACGCCACCATCACCAAACACCACACCATCATCACGCCACCATCACCAAACACTAGATCTGGGGAGGGGAGGGGAGGGGGGAGGCGGGAGCAGGGGGCGGGGGAAGAGGAGGGGGCGACGGGATGGGGGAGGGGAGGGGGGCGGTTGGGCAGGGGAGGGGGGAGGCCGGAGCGGGGGGGGGGGGGAGGGGCAGCCGGAGCGTGGAGGGAGACGGGGGGGGGGGGGGGGGGGGGCAGCAAGGGGCAGGGGAGGGGGGAGGGGTAGAATGAAGAAGGAACCCTTTTTTTTTTTTTTAGTTTTGTTTCAAGGGTTACAATGGTAAACTAATTTTATTGAGACATTTTGAAAAAATTATTATCAAACAACATTTTTTTATTCAGATACAATTCTATTCAGATGCTATATATATATATATATATATATATATATATATATATATATATATATATATATATATATATAGTCTGCTTCTCCAACGGACCGGTTCGTTAACGAACCGGTCTATAACGACGATTTTGTCCGTCGCTATAGCTTTGTGACACTGAACTGGTCTATAGCGACAGTGCAAACCGTCGTCGGTCCGTCACTATAGCTCTGTTAAGTGTCGCATATGCTATAGCAACGGACAGAACCATCGTTATAGACCGGTTCGTTTTTTCCGGTTCGTTTTTGGTTCGCTTTTCCCGGTTCGCTGGAGAAATTTTTCGTATATATATATATTTATATATATAACTTGCTTTTTTGGTCATGAATAAATTCAAAATGTTATGAATCCATGCATTTGTCTATACATAATTTGTAAATATCCATTGAACTCTCCTAATCCAATGGTACCATTCAAGGAAATACATGTATATCTTTAATACACGTATATATATTTATTTCTAGTTCATTCCCCTTTCATCTTTGTAAACTTATAAATAAAGGTATCTTATTTGATGTAGAACACACTTGAGAATGAAATAAAATAGTTCTCTTATTCTCTCTTAATTGTTTTCTCAGATTATATTTTACAACACATTATCAAAATGAGTCTCTAATCTTTCAAGTTGTGATACCATATCGGTTTCATCTTCTCAAAACTCAAATATCCAACTTTTAGGTAATTTAATTTTGTCAATTGATTACTTTTAGTTTTCATCATGTCAAATCTTACAAAGCTTGAGTTTGTAGCTCTTGATATCACTGGCAAGGATTATCTATCATTGGGTCTTGGAGACAATTAAAGAAAAAAAATGAAACATCCAACCAGGATAAAGCAAAAAAGCAATGATTTTTCTTCGCCACCATCTTCATGAAGGATTAAAAACTGAGTATCTTATAGTAAAAGATCCAGTTGATCTATGAAAAAATCTGAAAGAAAGTAGTTCGTTTCAAACACAATATTTTTTTTAACTTATAAACCAAACACATCAAAAATGACGCGAGTGTGTTTAGAGGTCCAATTAAATCTTACAACAAACTTTGCATACGATAGTAACCGAATAAATTCATATTTCGAACATGATGTTTTATTATAAAAGTTACATAATTAAGGCAGCAAGTATTTTTACTTCTGATTGTTAAAAATGATTTAAAATAAACTATGGTAAAGATTATGTTTGTTGATAATCATTTGTACAATAGGATACTCTTTTATATCTTTGGCAGCTCAAAGCTATATTAATTTCATGCCTTTTTTCCTTCTTTCTTTCGCTATAATTTCATACTTGTTGTGTAAATACTGATAAGAAAGTTAATATTTAATGAATTATGTGAGGTAATAATGATACAAATTGCTACTACATTTATTCAAAACTACACTTTGATACTTGCAAGCGCATTAATTTCACACGATTTTTTTTTTTGGCATATAGCTAATCATTCATAAGAAATGATAGTTTTCAATATATATGTTTCTCTATAGCTAAAAGTAATATTGTATTACTAATCCTATATAACATATCCTCATAGCATATAAAATACACATATATAATGGTGAAATAATGAGAGACGAAAATATAAAGATTGATATATTGGAGGATGCTAACTCGCCATGAGTTGATTATTTCTTTTTATATTTTTAAAATATTTTGTTATATTATATTTTAAACTGGGTTGAAAAGGTAATGAGGTAACAATAATGCATATAGGTTTAAAGTTGGGGAGGAGAGTGACTAGTGAGGTTACAATACCATAAAAATCAAATGTTGTTAATTTAAAATTCAACCATAATATCACATATTTTACAGAATGAATAATATGCATGTTCTTCTCTCATATCAATTTCTATTTGTTTTTCTTTTTTATAATTTGTACACTGAATAATATGTATTACCCTCATATCAATTTCTAATTTTTTCCCATTTGTTTTCGTATCTTTGCTCTTTTTTTGGGCTGACTAAAGATCACCCATTTACCCATTCAGCCCTCTAGAACAGTTAGTATTTTAAAAAAAAAAAAAATTAGAACCCTCAATTTTATTTATTATTTGTTTAGAATTACCATTACGAATATATTAAGTTTTGTAATTAATATAAAGAATGTAATTCAAAATTTCAGTATTAGTAAATCTCACACTAACTGTAAACAAATACAATAATACAATCATCACACTAAGGAGAAAATAAAGACTCATATATACATATATATATAAGAAAAAATTATTGAGATATAAAGTCCCATGTTAGGTAATTAAGACCTGAAAATTCAATATATAACTTGAGAGACTACTCCACTCATAACCATTTAGTTTTGAGTTGGATGTATCTAGAAGATTAAGTTTTTCAACAATATGTAAGAATTGAATATGTAATGGAACAAATAAGGAGATAAGACTTTAATATATTATAACTTCCATAATTACAAGAGAAAGAGCAATGTTATTTATAGCATACATGAACATCTCAAATACAAGGGATCAGAATACTAAAAGACTGTTAGAGGGCTGCTAGACTGCTACTAGTGGATTGCTAGGAGGACTGCTATTCTTCTATATGCCCCCTCAAGATAGAGCTCATGTTGGAGATTCCAATCTTGTTCTTGAGATTAATAAATTGAGCACGTGAGAGTGACTTTATGAGAGTATCAGTCAGCTTATCGGCGGAGAGCGACATGAAGGGCACCATTGTGGACTTGTTTGGGGATGAAGGAGAGAAACCAATATTGAAGACAATAATAATAGAAATAAAGAAGAGATGAGGAGAGAAAGCAAGTGGAATGTTAGTGGCTTGGGAGAAGAAAAAGAAAAAAAAACTTGTACCCATGCTTTTCAGCAAAAGAGGAAGAAAAGATGAAGGAGAAGGAGAATAGGAAGATGGGTCTGGGACAACATTGGGAGAAGAATAAACATTATTTCTGTTGTTGGACTTTTGTGCTAGTGGAAAGATAGTGAGTTAGGTAGGAAAACAAATACTTTGGACTTTTGTAACAAGTGAAAGACATGACATATGGGTTTAGATATAGATATATAGAAAGAGAATTAAGAAAAGAGCATGATACAAAATATTTGTGGTAGAAAAACATGGAGAGAGAAGACAATTGGTGGCACACTTGGTTTTCATGAAGTAGGAGGGAATATATATATATATACACATATATATGCATGTGCAGTAGGAAACGAGGGGAAGAAAACAAAATGAGGGACAACCTTGGAAAAGGAAAAAGAGAACCCATTAATTAAGGAGAAGAAAAAAGAATTGGTTTTCATGTTTCTTGTAAGTTAGCGAAAGATTATAGAGGAGAGAGAATATGTGTGTATGAGACTGTGAGAGAGTGAGGAGAGGAAGAGCTCGAGAAAGCTGTTAAATGGAAAGTTTGTTTTTTTTGTTTTTGTTTTTTGAATAACAAATATAAAGATGAGTACAGTGATTGTAAATCATTCGTAATTAGAGAGGATATGCGTGAACATATTAACTCAAGAAAGAGAGGAGAGGCGTGAGCATATTAGCTCAAGAAAAGAAAGGATATGCGTGAGCATATTAGCTCAAGAAAGAAAGGATATGCATGAGCATATTAGCTCAAGAAAGAGAGAAGAGGTGTAGATATGATCCTATGGAAGAAAAAAGAAGAAGAAAAGAAAGCGCTTACTTTTTGGGAGCCTCAACTGCCCAAAGAAGAAGTGGAAAGTACAAGAAGGAAGCAAGTGGGGAAAGAGATTGGTGTTGCTGTAAGTGGCGTTTACTAACAAGAGTGGGCAGCATGTGCGCAGCAAGAGTAGTAACTTATGGCAGAGAACTATGATTATCAAAAGATTGGGGGAAAGAGATATTTTTTTGTGTGGCAAAAGTGTCTATGGCTGCAACAGCAATTGGTGGCACACCACAGCCAACAGACTGCAAGAAAAGAGGACGAGGATTGGAAAAATTAGCAGCAAGGTAGAGAATTAGGAGACTAGTAGTAAGTGAAGGGAGAGGATTAGGAGACTAGTAGTGAGGGTTGGAACCGTCATGAGAGAGGCTACTGCTTCAAGCAGCGGGAGTACCAAACAGAGACGAAAAGATGGAAACATCAGCTTCCATTCTTACACAGAAAGATCTAAGAGCTGTTAAGCAAATGACTTTGATACCATGTAAGAATTGAATATGTAATGGAACAGATAAGGAGATAAGACTTTAATATATTATAACTTCCATAATTACAAGAGAAAGAGCAATGCTATTTATAGCATACATGAGCATCTCAAATACAAGGGATCAGAATATTAAGAGACTGCTAGACTGCTACTAGTGGACTGCTAGGAGGACTACTATTCTTCTATATAATATATATTATGAAATATAAATCAGTTGTAATTTTAACTCATAGAGCGGGACAACTTAATAGAAAAATTATCACAAAATAGTTTGGTAGGTTTAAAATGAATCCCATATATCATTCTAAAAATAGAAAGGTAATGAAAAAGTAAAAAGGTTACCTGATAAAAATGTTAAAATATAAAATAAAAGAACTAAAACAGTTGAACATAAAAAAAATTAAAAATTATAACATTTTCTTGCCAAACACCGTACCGAATTGATAACATTTATAAAGAATTTAAAAATTAGTGACAATTGAAATCAAATAAGTACAATGAAGATATATTAGTTTCTGAATCTTATTTGGTCGTGTATATGTAAATTATGTAATTGTTACATCTCTTTGAAATAAGGGTATATTTGTCCAAATAATTATTTCAGTTAAGATGTATCATAGTAGGATATTATTGGCCGGAGTAAAACTCTCATGAAAGACTTAGCAAAGAAAAAAAAAATACAAACTCTCATGAAAGAACAATTATATTTATAAAAGGTATTCCATCCGTCCTCAAAAGGTACAATTTTTGTTTTTGTTTTTTAGGATAAAATAAATTACAGTTTTTTAGGATAAGATAAATTACATAAAGTGAAGGATAAATATGTCATTTAGTAGGGTCTGTTAATATAAAAAAATAAAAATATTCATCACTTTATATAATTTTGTGAGGCCATTAAAAATAAATTTTAAATAATTTTATTCTAGTTTTTTATTTTTACTTTTTTAATATGTAGAAAATACACTTTGCTCTTTTTTGAGGACAGAAGAGGGGAGGGAGTATGTTTTACTTATATTGTTTTAGTACATTTAAGCAATATATATGTCAGAAGATTTTGTTCCCTTTGTTTACTAGCTTTCAAAAAATATATTTGTAAATTACTTGCCTTTTTTTTTCACAAGTGAATTTAAATCACATAATATCATATAAGGGTAGGGATAACCAAAACCTAACCCAACTATTAGCAATAAGAATATGGGATTAATATTTTACAAGTAAAAATAATAATTTTACATGACTTTCTCACGTGAATACCAGATAATAGTTGGTGGGTCGCACTTTTATGAGTAAAAATCTTATAATATTATAAATTTGTACTCGTGAAATTATGTTATATTAAAATTGTTGGACCGTGTCATGATTCGTGCATGATCTCATACCCACATAATTTGAATGAGTAAAATACTTTTTTATTTATAAACAACTCATTCGTATGAAATGATTTTTTTTTTTTATGTCTCTTTGGCTTTGTTCCTACAGTTATATATTTGGAGAGAAGTAATGTGTTTCTAGAATTATATAATGACTGATACATTTTTATAACACCTAAATTTTATACTCTACCTTGTAGGATGGGCATCAAACTTTTTAAGATTATGAAAGGCACCAAGATATAAGATATTAGAGGATACTAAATTGGACTATAGAAAGAGTTTCCTTTTTTAGGTATGGTTATGTTTTGCGATATTAGCACTCATAATAATTTTTTTACAGTGTAGTAGGGACGGTTGACTTGACAAGTTTGTACAGGGTGATGTGTTTAATTAAATTTATGTTTTGGGTGTGATTAGATCTACCAATATAGGTGGTACACTGTTGGATCAATCTAAATTAAATAAAATCATTTGAATTGGTTAATTATTTTTTGTTATTTAGGTTGGATAAAGTTTGGACCGATATTTCTAAAAAAAATAGGCCTAAACCAGATAAGCATTTTTCAACCCACATTTTGATTGTCTCTTCTTTGTTGAATCATTAAGTATATATAGCTTTCATTTTTTTTTATTATTTTTTTCTCTTTCATTTTTTTAAACGTGTTCCATGATTATTCTCTTATGTTTTTTTTTAAAAATTTTATCCTTGAACTGCTTTTGCTTCTATGCATTTTTAATACTTTTTTTATTCTAAATTATAAGATTATTAGTAAATTTTAAAAGACAAATTGACACTCTCAAACTTAAAATTAATTGGATCTATTGAACATTACAAAATAATAAATTTTATAATTACTAGTATTTTTTAAATAATATACAATATTTCTTATTATATTAGTTCCGAGTTTGAAAATATCTCAAGTTGATTTGAAAAATAAATAATGATGTTATATATCAAAACGGAGTAAATATTTTACTTCTTCCAATTTATAAAAGGAGTTAGTATTTCATAATTAGTAATATTTGTTTGATAGTTTATAACATTCAGTATTGGTTAACTGGTTTCTTTTAAGTATTTCTTTATTGTGTTTGTAAATACATTTTGTGATATAATATAATTCGATTTTGTAAATATTTTTTGTGATATAATATAATTCCTCTGTTGCAAAAAAAAAATTACAGGAGAGAGGGTTAGCTCTTTTTCTTTTCCTTTTCTTTTTCTATCAACCATGTCATTCATTTTTAATACCTTTTTTGTCCTAAACTATAAGATTATTAATAAATTTTAAAAGTCAAATTGAAACACTTTGAAACTTAAAAAATAAAATAAAATTCAATAAACATTACTAAATAATAAATTTTATAACTAATAATTTTTTAAGTAAATATTTATTATTATATTAATTACGAGTTTAAAAAAATCTCAAATTAATTTTAAAAAATGAATAATGATGTTATATTTCAGAACGAAATATTACTACTGAAATTACTAATTTAGTAATATGTTATTAGTATTTAGTTTATTAAATATCAACTTGAGATATTGAAAGCACATATGGCAGTGCAATCCCATATGTTTCAGTACTGCCACGTTAATCAATTCAGCGCCGGCTGAAATCAATTCAAAGAATTTGTTGATCATAAATAATTTATTTAATTGGATCATTTAAAATTTAAAATATGGGTTGACCTATATTTTACCCATAATTGTATGGTTTTAACCCACATAACTCATATTAAAAATAGGTAATGTGATTTTAGTTCTTAAATATAACCATAATCAAAATTTATAAACCAAAACCAACGCATAACCATATTTTGCCAGACCTAAGCGTGATCATGTAACTTCCACATATCCTAATTCGTACGTTGATTAAGTTATTATTTTAGAAGAAAAAAAATTTGCAAAAAAAAAGATAATAAAAATATCTCGTTGTCCCTAAAAAGATAACTAAAGGTATAAATCTTTTTGTCTTCAAAAGGGTGAGATAAAGTACATATAGTGATCGGTAAATATATATGTCATTTAGTGAGGTCCATTAATATAAAAAAATAAAAGTATTCAACACTTTATATAATCTTGTGGGATCGATAAGAATAAATTTGGAACTTTTTTATTCTCTTTACACTACTTTTATTTTTTTTAATAAATGTGCAAATTATATTTTACTCATTCTTTTGGGACCGCGCGGATGGAGTAACACATATTTTCTTGTCTTACATAAATTCTCATCTCTATGTTAATGTGATAAAACTAGAATTTACCATTTTAGCTTCCATTCAAAATGAATAATATGAACCTCTTCCTCTTCCTTTCTCAATAAACGACCCCTCCTCTTCTCTTCATTGAGCATATTATTTACTCCTCAATTTCATTTCTATTCGTGTAAGTGTCTTTGTTAACCCAAAATGATGACACCTCCTGCTTACTCCTACCAACTCAGCATAATGCATTTTATTTATATTTTAATTCTCAGAACCATGCCTTAATTTTTTTTTTCCTTAGCATGTTTACTTGGTTCTATAGGCTTAGAATACATGGCTTGTTTTAACTTCCAGCACCAATACATATATGTATACTACACACACACACACACACACACATATATATATATATATATATACAGGGACGAAGCCAAAGAAGGATGGGAGTGGGGTCAATTTTTTTACTAAGCTATAAATAATTTGGTGGGGGTTCGGGGGCAGCGCCCCCGAGCTATTTTTTTAATACTTTTGTATTTTCTGATCATACACATATATATACACAAACACATATGTATATATATATATATATTATATTACAATGACAATATAATAAGTAATAATATATGGTATATATACACTATATTGACTCATAATAGATTTTTTTAATCACAATTGTTCATAAGTAATTAATTCATTAATTATTTTTAAAAATAATATAAATTAGGTTATTATTTAGTTTAAAATATTATAGAGAGAGATACATATATTGAGAGGATATGAGTCATATGTGGTTAAAATTTGATTGACAAAATTATAAATTTTCAATTTGACCCCGTATAGTAAAAAATTTATAAATTTTTAGTGGGGTCAATTTATACATAATACTTAAAATTTTTAAAATTTACCTTACATTATAAAAAAAAATAAAAATTCAGTGGGGTCAATTGACCCCACAACCCTCCACTTAGCTTCGTCCCTATATATATATATATATATATATATATATTACCTCCCATACCCACATAAAGATAATTTAGGTATTCTAATTGCATGGAATTCCAATATTAACCAAAATCGGACATTATACATTTATAATCATGTATAAAAATCATCTCACTAATTATAGAATTAATCCATAATTAATTTAAATCAAAATTGCTTCTTCTTCCCATAAATTGTCTTCAACAATTTATTGCTATTCATTAAATATATTACTTTAATATATTTAACCATAATTTAAATATTATCTTAATTCACCAATTTAATTAAGTGAATTAGTTAACTTGCTCATGAAATTTAATCATAGCGAATTCATTACAAGACTTCATAAACAAATTATATTATTTCATAATATAATTTAAATTTAATCTCCATATATAAATTACTTTCTTCACCACAAAATTTACATTATACTCCTATTAAAATAATTTAATATTATAAATTATTTTAATTTGCTCATTAACAGATACAAAAATTTTGTATCTTTAAAGTTATCCGTCTCTTTAAATAAATTGATTCCCACAATTTATTTCAAACCAAAACAAATGTATAATAATATATTCAATTATTTTATTTTCTCTCTATAAATTATTTTCTCACAATTTATTTAACTATAGCGAATATAATAATATACTCACTACATAAAAAAAACATGTATACATTTTACCCAATAAAATGGAGGTTATTAAATATATTTAATACCACCAATTTACTATATTAAAATAATTTAATATTATAAATTGTTTTAATAATTTCCTTCATCATAAACTATACTCATCTCATTTCTTCTTAATAAATGGATTCTACAATTTATTTACATGAAATAATAAATATATAATAATAATAGATTTTTGTTATTCACAAAAATCACATATTGCAAAGCACGTATTGACTTATGCAATATAATACCACATATCATAACACCACATAAGAATTTTATTTATTAAATTCTTATTTTAATATTTTTCTGAAAATCTGGGTCATCACAATATCTGGGTCATATCATTACTCAAGAAGGTGTTTCTATTGATCCAGACAAAATTGAGTGTATGACCAATTGGCCTACACCTCAGAACCTAAAAAGTCTAAGGGGATTTATAGGCTTGACTAGTTACTACAGAAAGTTCATTCGAAATTATGGGCTAATTAGCGGGCCATTAACTGAGTTGTTGAAGAAAGATAAATTTTGTTGGCATGAAAGGGCTACTACTGCTTTCCTAACTTTGAAGGATGCCATGGTAAGAGCTCCAGTTCTGGCCCTACCTAATTTCACTCTTCCTTTTGTCTTAAAAACTGATGTCGCATACTATGGACTGGGTGCTGTTTTGATGCAACAAGACATGCCCATAGCTTATCTCAGCAAGGCTATAGCAACAAAGCATCTTGGTTGGTCTACTTATGAAAAAGAATTAATGGATGTGGTATATTCTGTGAGTAAGTGGAGGCATTACCTTTTGGGAAATAAAGTGTTAATTAAAACTGATCATCACAGTCTTAAATATCTCTTAGATCAGAGGGTTACTACTACCAATCAACAAAAATGGATTACAAGACTCATGGGGCTGGGACTATGAAATAGTCTATAAAAAGGGGCAAGACAATAAAGCTGTTAATTGTCTATTTAAATAGTTTGAATTCAGTGAGCATTCAGACAATAGAGTTCCTAATGGTGATTCATCTGTACAGGCAATTAGTTGTTCTGCTGTATCTGTGGTGGTTCCTCAGTGGATTCTGGAGTTAGCAAAGTCTTGGGAGGAAGATGAAGTTTTTAGAGACTTAATTTCCCAATTACAAATTTGTCCACAATCTGTGTTAGATTTTACTTTTGGGAATGGAAGATTGAAGTTTAAAGGCAAACTGGTGGTAGGCTCATGTTTACAGTTGAGGCAAAAGTTGTTGTCTAAGTTCCATGCATCTCCTGCTGGTGGATATTCTGGTATAAAGGGTACTTATGACAGATTGGCAAAGTATTTTTTTTGTCCACTCTTAAAGCTAATGTTACCAAGTATGTCAAGGAGGGTGATGTATATCAACAGCAGAAGCATGAAACAGTTGCTCTTTCTGGCTTATTACAACCTCTACCTATTCCAGAGTTGCCTTGGACTGATATATCCATGGACTTCATTGAAGGATTACCCAAGTCTTGGGATTTACAACTATATGGGTGGTGGTTGATAGGTTCACTAAGTATGATAATTTTATAGCCTTGAAGCACCCTTTCACTACTGCAGATTTGGCACAAATCTTCATTTCTCATATTTATAAGCTTCATGGATTTCCTACAACTATTGTTTTAGACAGAGATAAGGTCTTCATTAGCCTCTTTTGACAGTCCCTCTTTAAATTGGTGGGAACAAAACTGCATTTAAGCACTTCTTACCATCCACAAACTGATGGCCAAACAGAACGACTTAATCAGGTGTTGGAATGCTATCTTAGATGCATGATTGCTCAAAAGCCTTATACTTGGTTAGCTCTAGCTGAGTGGTGGTATAATACTCATTATCATAGTGGACTGAAAACCACTCCTTTTGAAGCTTTGTATGGCTACAGAGCTCCTCATCTTAACTTGCATCAGTATGGAAGAGTGTAATTCAACCACAAAAGCTTTCTGTCAAGACAGAACTCAGTTTCTGTATGTACTCGAACACAATTTGACTGCAGCCCATTCTCGAATGAAGCATTTTGTTGACAAAGCTAGGAGTAAAAGGTTTTTTATGGTAAGGGATTTGGTTTACTTGAGAATTAAACCTTACAAGCAAACTATACTCTCTAAGACTAGATTTAGGAAGTTATCTCCCAAATATTATGGACCTTTTATGGTGGAAGCTAAAACAGGCAATGTCGCTTATAAGCTAGTATTACCTGTAGACACCAAAATTTATCCAGTATTTCATGTTTCCCTTTTGAAGAAAAAGATTGGGGCTAATTGTCCAGTCTCTGCTTCATTACTACAGTTGGATGCTCAAGGTCAGTTCCTTGTTGAGCCTTTGGCCATTTTGGATAGGAGAATGGTGAAGCGGGGTAACGCTGTAGCAGTAGAAGTTTTGGTTTAATGGACCAACACTTTGCCATCTGATTCTACTTGGAAAGATTGGGCTCAACTGCATCAGAGGTTTCCAAAATTTCAGCCTTGAGGACAAGACTGTTTTTATGGGGCCTGGATTATAATGATTAGAGCTCTAATACTGATTAGTTAGTTGATAATAAGTTCAAGGATGTTATCGTCATTACTTTGTATTAGTCTGGGTAAGTTTGTCTTTGTTAGCTTCTGGCTCAGCTCATTAGTTAGTTAGGAGAGAGCATGTGACTTACTGTTAAAAGGAATGATCTGATGTAATTTTGAGGCATGTGTTTTGTGAATGAAATCTGAGTTTCCCTCTCAATTCTTCTGCTCTCATCTCCCTCTCTTTCTGTGCCTTCTTCTCCTATTTCTGAACTAATTCTTCTTATTTGTTACTTCAATTACTAGAACTAGTTAGCTTCTAAAAGATCAGTAGCTTACATGGGCATAAACCCTAGGATTTAGAAAATGTAAGGTGGAGAGGACTAAATTGAAAAGAGAGAGAAAATGATAAATTAACTTACGTCTGGACAAGAACACAAACCCTAGATTTCCAAATCCGTGTGAGAATACTGTACGCATGTAACGACCTTTCTACGGCCTAAGGTCACTCTCGTAATTCCACAGTTTTCTTGCCCAAATAGTGAGATCTTACATAATTATAAGAGAATCATTCTCAATTTTCTGGCACAATCAAAGGGATCCGAAGATCATCGTAGTTTTGTTTATGGCAGCAAAATAGGGATTTGAATTATAAAAAAAGGGTTTAGGTTCAGCAGGGAGACATGCCAATTTTAGAAATATTTTCCCTAGTTTTTCTTAATTATTTGTTCCGACTTTCAGTACTTTAGATAACTTAGTTAATTTTCAGTGCAGTCTCAATACAAATTTAATCCTCTTGTAATTCCAGTACCAATTTTCAAATTTAAATAAATAATTTATGCCCCATTTCGTTTGTGTTGTGGTTGAAGTTACTCTTGTATTCCTTTCGCCCTTATAGCTGTTATATTTGGTATCAGAGCAAGTCATCCTTGGATTTTTTTTGTGGGTAGTCAAACATGGTTAATGGTACTAGATGGAAGACTTTGGATGAACGACTCACTTCTCAAGAGACGCGCATCACTGAGATGAATGATTTAATCAAATAGAACGGGGAGATTATGAATCAACGAATGGAGAAATTTGAAGATACACTGAAGGACATGAAACAATTGATACTGGGGCTGTAACCAAGGGATGGTAATGGCGATGAAGGAGAAACTAGCTAAATGGAGTGCCGAAAGGGAGCAACGTTTACCCCTTACTGGCCCTTCCAGGTATAACAACCCCCACCTCATTTTTTCTAGCAAAATTTCACACCAAACCAAAGCCAAGCTTCCTAAACTATGCATAATTCCTATTGGAGTCCTCACAAGCCGCCTAAGATTGATTTCCCAAAATTTAATGGTTCTTACCCTAGAGGATGGGCAATGTGTTGTGATCAGTATTTTGACTTCAATCTTATGGAAGAAGTGAGGAAAACCAAATTCGCCTCGAATCATTTTGAAGGGAAAGCTAGACTATGGTACCAATTCTATCAATTTGAGAGGGGTATAATCCCATAGAGGGTGTTCATTAATGATGTGATTGTAAGATTTGGTGCTACTGACCATTTGGATGCTCAGGCTAAATTCAATAAACTGTCACAAACTTCCACGATGGAGGCTTATCAAGATGAATTTGAGGAGCTAAGGGCTATGATCGTAACTAAACAAAGAGGTTTGATGGAGGAATATTTTATTTCAATTTTCATTATTAGTCTCAAAGAAAATTTAAAGGATATTGTTCAGCCTTTCAAACCAAGGTTGTTGTCTGATACTATACTTTTGGCCAAATAGGAAGAAGAAAAGGTCAACAATAATTATCAGCATTACAAACCTTCTCCTAGACAAGCCACGACTCATTTCCTAACCCAATCAACTTGCCCCACCAATTCTAGATACAACCATAATTTTAAGCCCACACCTACACAATTAAAAATTCATTCCAATTACTATAAATCAACCATTACAACTTCCCAAAACAACTTTAATACCCCATCAATGCAAAAACCTAAATTATCCATTAATGAGGTCAACAAAAGGAGAAGGAAAAGAATATGCTTTTATTGTGACGATAAATTCTCTCTGGGTTACAAGTGCACAACTAAATTATATGTGATTCATGGGGAGGAGGAAGACGAGGTACATGAGGACATTACAGAAGAAACTTTGATGGAAGATATGGAAGAAATCTCAGTTCATGCACTCTCGGGTAGTGTAACTCATAACACTCTCAAGCTCAAGGGAATGGTAGGAAGGCAAGTTATTACCATACTGGTTGATAGTGGATTTACCCACAATTTCTTGGATCAAGACACTACTAGGATGTTGGGGTGTCAAGTGGAGGAGCCTACAATCTCATTATCTGTGGTTATAGCAGATGAGAACAAGTTGGTGAGTGATAATAAATGTGGTAATTTCAAATGGGTTATGAAGGGACAACAATTCGAGTCATGCATGAGGATATTATCTTTAGGAGGTTATAATGTTGTTTTAGGTGTTGAATGGCTGAAACAATATAACCCTGTGACCTTTGACTTCCATAAGCTACAGTTGATCATCACAAAAGATAAGAGGGAGGTTACTCTTAAGGGCAAAAGAGAGGATGGAGAGCTGAGAATGATTATGGTTGAAGGCTTGGGGAAAATGTTCAAAAAAGTAACCAAAGGTATAATGGAATACTTGTTACTTATGGATGGGATTGCAATACAAGAAGACACACCAGGGGCGGATGCAAGTTGGGGGCAGGGGGGGCACCTGACCCCACTGTAATTTCAGGGGGTCAGGGGGGCAACTTATAAAAAAAAAAATTTAGGGGCTTTAAATGAAATTGTTTGTTTAACTTAAAAAACTTTTACAATACTTAAAGTTAAAAGGCTAAATGCAATGGATATGGATCCAGGGACCAAGAGTCAGGACCAAATACCAATCCGGCAATCCCATTATCCCAATATCCCTCTTCTCCTGTACTCCGCTGGTAGGCTTAATCTGATAAGTGATAATCTCTTAGTACTTCATATTTTTAGGCGGTTCAACAAGATAACGACATAGCATTATAGCAACGACCAATAATCAACAAAGCAACAACTCCAAGTATCAAGTCTCCAAATTCGCAAGAGAGGCACAACCGCACAGAGCAACTCAAGTGTGTAGGTTATTTTAATTTTAGTTTTTTAATTTCATAAATTTAATAATTGCTTTAGAAAATTTTGTAATTATTTATAGATTCTTCTTTTTTTGTACTTTTATAAAATTAGGGCTTTTTACTTTTTAAAGCAACATTGCAACAATGAAGAGAACTACATCAAATAAAAGTTCTTCAAGTATGTGTTCTAATTTCTATTCTATTTTTTACTTTCTTTAAATTTCGTAATTTATTAATGTTACTTGTTACTTTTTAGTGGTTTAATTGAGATGGTTTATTGTTGGTGACTTGGTGCTAAATTGCTAATTACAGTTGACTATTGATATTGTATATTGATTTTGTCTTGATGTTGAATTAGTTTTTAAATATTTATTGATTGTTAGGCATGAACATACGTAATTGGGTTACAACAACTAAACGTACAAAATTTGAATCTATTCCTGAAAATATCCAAGTCGAAGGGAGTAGTGACGAACCTGTCATTGATGATATTCACCAAGAAACTCACCCGCAAAATGTTAACCCCCAAACTCAAGTACCAGAATCTTTTGTCCAAAATATTCCGTTTCAAACCCATACACCGGTATCTCCTTCCCTTAATATTGAGGGGGATCCTGGTAAAAGACCACCAATAAGTTCTTATCCCGCTAGTGAAAGAGAGAATTTTCGAAGAAGTTATTTACTTAAGGGCCCGACTCAACCAATACCTCACAAATTTCCCGATACACTAATTAGTGGAGTTGCTCGTAAATTCAACAAGAATTGGTACAAGAAATATCCAAGTTGGCTGGAATATAGTTTAACTGAAGATGCTTTATTTTGTTTGTGTTGTTACCTATTTAAAATTGATCATGGTAGTCAAGGTGGTGGGGATGCATTTGTTGGCGAGGGATTTAGAAATTGGAAGAAGATGGATAGATTGGAAATACATGTTGGAGATCATGGTAGTGTTCATCGTAAATGTGAACAGGCTTGTCGTGATTTAATGAATCAACCTCAACACATAGATATCAATCTTGCTAACATAACTGAGCAGCAAAGGATCGATTACCGTCTTCGATTGCTCGCATCAGTTAAATGTGTTAGGTTTCTTTTAAAAGAAGGATTGCCTTTTCGTGGTCACGATGAGTCAGAGGGTTCAAGAAAACGAGGGCTATTTATTTCTCAGCTAGAGTTTCTTTCGGAAAACAATGATGAGGTGCATAAAGTTGTCTTAAAAAATGCTCCAGAGAATCATAAATTGATTGCACCCTCAATCCAAAAAGATATTTGTAGAGCCGCTGCATTTTTGACTACACAAGCTATCATTAAAGAAATTGGGGATGGATTTTTTTCTTTGTTGGTTTATGAGGCTTGTGATACATCAATCAAAGAACAAATGGCAGTGGTTTTACGATACGTGGACAAGTATGGTTGTATCATTGAGTGATTTCTTGCCATTATTCATGTTCCTGAAACTTCTGCTTTGACACAAAAGCTGCTATTGATCAACTTTTTTCTAAACATGGATTGAGCATGTCACGTGTGCGTGGCCAAGGTTATGATGGAGCTAGAAATATGTCAGGAAAGTTTAAAGGTCTTAAGAGTTTAATATTATTAGAAAATCCATGTGCTTTCTATATTCATTGTTTTGCACATCAACTTCAGTTGACACTTGTTGCAGTTGCTAAGAAACATAAGTCATTATGTTCTTTCTTTGATTATCTTGGATTGTTAGCAAATGTTGTTGGGGCTTCTTGCAAGAGAAAGGAAATTCTCCGATTGAAGCAATTTCAAAAAGTAGCTGAAGGAGTTGCTAGTGGCGAAATCAAGAGTGGACGAGGTTTGAATCAAGAAACAACATTAAAGCGGCCTGGAGAAACGCGTTGGAGTTCACATTTTAAAACAATTTTGAGTGTTATTACCTTGTTTTCTCCAATAATGGATGTGCTCGAGTTTATAGCAGATGATGTTGAAGGGGATAAAAGTACAGAAGCTAGTACACTTTTGAAATTCATGCATGATTTTGAGTTTGTGTTCTTGTTACACTTATTGAAAGGAGTCATGGGAATTACAAATGACTTATCACAAGCCTTACAGAGGAAAGATCAAGACATTGTAAATGCCATAACTCTAGTCAATGTAACCAAGCAACGATTACAATGCATGAGAGAAAACTGGGATGATTTGTTAGCGGAAACTTGTGAATTTTGTGCATTGCATAGCATAGTTGTACCGAGGATGGAGGATATTTTTGTGTTTCAAGGGAGACCACGACGCAATATTGAAGAAATCACAAACCTTCATCGCTTTAGGGTTCAATTATTTTTAACTGTGATTGATAGTCAACTTGGGGAATTGAATGACCGTTTTGATAATACAAATACAGAGTTACTTTCAAGTATAGCATGTCTTGACCCACGTGACTCTTTCTCGGCATTTGACAATAAAAAATTAATTGAATTTGCGAAACTTTACCCTTCAGAATTTGATGATATGGAACTTTTGGCACTTGATGGTCAACTCCAAAATTATATTGTGGATATGAGAAACGATCCCAATTTTTCGAGCATAAAAGGAATTGGTGAATTGGCTCAAATGTTGGTTAAGAAAAGAAAGGATGATGTGTATCTCCAAGTCTATTTGTTGTTGAAGTTGGCTCTACTTTTTCCCGTTGCAACTGCAACTGTTGAAAGGACATTTTCAGCTATGAATATCGTGAAAAATGAACTCCGCAACCAAATGGGAGATGAATGGATGAATGACTGTTTAGTAACATACATAGAGCGTGATATTTTTGTAACTATTAAAAATGATGCTATCATGCAACAATTTCAAGCAATGAAACCTCGAAAAATGTTGTTGTAAATAATATTTGAGGATTATTTAGTTTTGTGATTCATTTTATTAAACTTTTATTTTTAAGGAATTTTTTTTTTTAGAATTTGACCCCACTGAAGTTTCTGGCTGGATCCGCCCCTGAGACACACCCATAGTCGTTAATGAGCTTTTAGAGGAATTCTCTAATGTATTTCATGAACCAAAGGAGTTGCCACCAAAAAGGAGACATAATCACAAGATTCCTTTGAAAGATAAAGATTCCACAGTAAGTTTGAGACCTTATAGGGTGCCCCATAATTAGAAAATTGAGATTGAAAGGCAGATAAGGGAAATGTTGAAAGATTGCATCATACAACACAACAATTCGCCATTTGCTGCCCCAGTTTTGTTAGTTCGCAAGGAAGATGGTTCATGGAGGTTGTGTGTGGATTACTGGAGACTGAATGAACTCACTATCAAGGATAAATTTCCCATTCCTGTTATTGAAGAACTCCTGGATGAATTCATGGGGCAAAATAGTATACTAAGATTGACTTGAGGGCGGGTTACGACCAAATTAGAGTAGCGTATGAGGGTGTTCCAAAAATTACTTTTAGGACTCATCATGGGAACTTTGAGTTCATGGTCATGTCTTTCGGATTAACGAATGCACCATCTTCATTTCAAGCATTGATGAACGAGGTTTTTTGCAGATTTTTTAAGGAAAACAGTGTTGGTATTTTTTGATGATATCCTGGTTTACAACCCTACATTGGAGGCTCATGTAGTACATCTCAGAAAAGGTGCTAGAGGTGTTGAGAAATAACCAGTTGTTCGCAAAGAAGAGCAAGTGTTCATTTGGGTAAAACTAGTTGGAGTACCTTGGGCATATCGTTACACGAGAAGGGGTTAAGGCTGACCCTAAGAAAATTGAAGCTATGGTAGAATGGCCAGTCCCGACATCCATTAAGCAACTTCAGGGGTTTTTGGGACTCATTGGTTATTACAGGCGATTTGTTAGAGGTTATGGCAACATTAGCAGACTCGGGGCACAGTTAGCATTTGAGGAAGTTAAAAGGGCTATGAGTACAACCCCAGTTCTTGCAATGCCCGACTTCTCTAATCCTTTCATTATTGAGATAGACCGCTAGCAACACAGGGATAAGAGCAGTTTTGATGCAACAGAATATGATAGCCATTAAACATAACGAAATCAGATCTATAATTATAAATATCACATCATTTGATATCAAACATTTGAGTTATGTAACATTATCCTTAAATTTAAGTCTCCAAGAGAGTCTGCTTATTGCCCTAGAGAAAACCATGCATGCTCCATGTGATGTAACTGATATCTAGGCCCTTCAATACAACCCAAAGTTCCAATTGGGTTGTCATGCCTTGGCCCTAATGTTCTGCCTGCTGAAAGCCCACGATCCATTTCACCATTTTGGTGTCTTAAAATACCCTTATTTTCCCCAATCCTTTCTGCTTCTAGCTCGCTTCATATGT
The DNA here is from genome assembly GCA_034770075.1 of Aralia elata. Taxonomy (NCBI): domain Eukaryota; kingdom Viridiplantae; phylum Streptophyta; class Magnoliopsida; order Apiales; family Araliaceae; genus Aralia; species Aralia elata. The sequence goes on from CM068384.1 coordinate 26,582,368, forward strand.
GTTAAGTATCTGAGTGATATCAAAGGTCTCAAATTTTTGATCTCAAAAAGTATCTTAAATGATGTGATATTATTAAATTGGTTTGACAAGTCTCTTGTGTTTGATTATATCATAAAGTACATTACCTCTTGTTCGTAATTAAGAGTGTAAATGAACCGAGTCGAGTCGAGTCGAGTATTGAGTTCTTCAGATTTGATTCACAAAATTTATCGAGTATAAAATAAGGTTTGATTGGGGCTTGTTTAGCTACCGAGTCGAGCACGATCTCAAATCGAGCCCGAGTAGTTTGAACTTTTCGAACAAATATGATCCGAGTATCAATAGAAATTGTAATTTGAAGAGGTTCGAGTAATTTATCGAACTTTAAAATTTTCTCATATTTGAATTATATATATTTTGAGTCAAGCTCGAATCGAAACTTTAGTCGAACCCGAACGGTTTATTTATTTTACAGTCTTATTCGTAATCTATATATATCTTTCTATGACTTCGAATCTATTAGGACATACATTATATATGGTATTTTTGATGAAAACTTTTGCTTACTGAAAAAAAATAAAAGTTATATATGTTACAAAGATTATATATATACACTAGCTTGATGGTAATTTCTCACTGTCGGTGTGAGTTTAATTTTGCATTTGATTATAAAAATTTATTTTACTTGTATTATATACATCAATGATTTTTATAATAAAATGCCAAAATCTTATAAATTTCATGCCTTTTCGCCTTCTTTCTTTTGCTATAATTTCACTCACTGTGTATGTAATGATAAGAAAATTCGTCTTTTATGAATTATATGAGCCTATGAGGTAACAATGATTCAAATTGCTACCACATACATTCAAAACCACAATTTGATACTTGAAAGTATATTGATGTCACATGACTTTATTCAAAGTCTCTATATTTTGTTAAATACCTACTTTCGTAATTACGGAGTATTTTAATTTATTTATTTATTTGATTTTGTATAAAACTTGCTTTCTATGTCATGAATAAATTTAAAACACATTATTTTGTATTAGAATCGAATAACTAAAGGCCATTATCAATAACGAAATTGGTTCTATAGTTAACAATTTTCTTTTTTAATATATATTTATAAATTGTTGGACCTTGACATGATCTTTATGACCTCGTTCTCATATTATTTGGATGATGAAATAATATGATATTATTTGCAACTAATCATTCATATGAAATGATAATTTTCAATATATATGTTTCTCTGTGGATTCTTCTAGACAGATTAATGTATTAGTAATCTTATATAACACATCCTCAAAGCACGATATATATATATATATATATATATATATATAATTTTAAAATGATTATAAAAAATGATGAAATAATGAAAGATGAAATAATAGAGATATAAAAGACAGAGATATTGGAGCATACTAAACCGCCATACCTTTATGGTTTCTTTTTAGAATTATCAGAATATTTCATTATATTATAGAATAATGTGTGATGAATTAGAAAACTATAAAACCCTACTTTCTTTCTCATATCCCATTTACCCTTCTCGTTCGGAAAGAGCAGAAGTCCAATAGAGAAAGAGGATACAGCGGCAGTGGAAGATTGAGAAAAAGAAAACTGGTTGAGGGAAGAACAAACCTCAAGCTTCCAATTTTTTTTAAAACCCCAATTCCGTAAAGTCCAGATAATTAGATATATAAATTTACATTCCAATTCCGTCACATCATGTGTATGCAGATACAAATTAATAATCAAACCCGGCCGGCGTGATAGAGGAATATTTGGAGCATAGGAATGAAATGCATCGCCTATCGTGGAGCAACTCTTTATTATCAAATTATACTTTTGAGATTTACAACCACTTTTGCTTCTTCTGTCCTTTTGGTTTCATCTCTTTAGTTGCAAATTTTATGACAAATTTTGTCTCTTTTGTTTTTGGGCCGTTTCATGACAAATTTTACAATGTGCTAAGTTTGGTATCAAAAAAGATTATATTTTTGTTGCACTTTGCTGAGTAGCTCACACTCGACGGAAGTGTTTGTTTATAGTTGAATAGAGCTGAATGGTTGAATGACGATTCAGTCATTCAGTGCGTTTGTTTTGAATAAAAATCGCCTGAATGGTTGAATTGGTCAGATTTTTGGGCTGAATGATTAAGTGTAATTTTTTTTGCTCAATGGGCTGAATGGCTGTTGGATGAAGTATTTTATATTTAATTTTTTTTACAATATTAACTATTATATTAAGTAATATTAAATAAATTTACAACAATTTTGAATTTTTTCAGAGGAGTAAAATAATAAAAATCTGTTATTCAGATGTTTCAGACATGTCAATTATCAAACAATTTTTTTCATTCAGTATTCAGTCATTCAGCTCATTCAGATTACTTAAACATTCATAACTAACAAACATCCCCTTAGATATAACTATTCTGCCCTTTCAAGATGTTTACATTTTGGAGTTCCAAACAAAGCGTGAAGGAAAGGAGGTCAATTTCGTTGAAGATGTAATCAATGTGCTAACCTTTGAGTCACTGTCTAAAATGTTTGGTTTTCCTCCACTCTTATTTGTTTGAGGTAATTCGCTACCAGTTTGTGTTCATATTTGGAATGTCGCTTGCAAGGCGGTACCAACATAAAAGTTTGGAAACGGTAGTTTTGGAATAAAATAATACACTTTCAAAATATCCATTTGAGTGCAAGACCAATTCATTCACACTAGGTTAAAAATGGATGCTTGGGTGAGCTTTCAAGTAAGTTCAAAATCAGTGCAAGATGTGGTGACTGCAAATAACATCGAATATTAAAAATATGGAATTAACTGACTTATATGCGGTTGAACCGCATAATATTAGTTTCTTGCCCAATTGGTAATGGCCGACTTGTTTGTGGATATTTTTTGATGATGTTAGTTGTCTTCAAAGTCTCTTGGTTCATATATTATGTATGGTTAATTTACTGATTGGAGAAGGCAGATGGCATGGGTGATGGGTTCATGCCTCATTCCACCCCTGTAGAAAAATTACAAGCTGTTTTATTGCCTCCATCAACGTAAATAAACAACATATTTGGAAATTAAATGAATTTTTGTATTAAATCATAGTTATAAATGTCATACAATAATTAATGATACGATACACAATATGTATCTTGCATACGATACAATTCGGACGTAAAACAATACATAGATACGGTTTCGCATAAGATTTGTAATTGAGAGAATCTTACATACGTGTCATAACCTTATAGTACACAATTGTCCATATTGTAATCATGTCATGTATATCATACAATTTTGTAATACGATGAGATACATGAACCCTACTTGTAGACATAAAATAAAAGGTTTGAACAGATTGATACACTATAAGAAGAAATAGGAAATTGAGAGAGAGAGTGTGTCTTTATATAGTGCCAAAGGAACAAGCATACTAAAAATAAATAAAAAGAAAAGTAATATATGGACAAGGTTTGGATTCGCGAGTACAGGAAATAATAGAAGCCCACACATAACAATTTTGAGTGAGGACATTGTTTGGTTGGGTCACTAATGTGCTTCGGCCTGGTAGTATCATCTGTAATGAACTTTAGTTACTATTTAGTATGTTTTGAGCCTTTTGACAACTTAAAACATGGAAGTTTAACTTGTTTAATTATGTGCTTGGTATTCTTGACTATATGTTTAACTCTTAGGAAGTTAAGTTATGAACTGTGCTCTCAATGTGCAGATATATATTTTTTCTTTCTATATACTCCCTCCTTCCCACACAAACTGGCCTAGTTTGAGGATTTAGATCAATTGACCATTAACAAATTAATAATTAAGCATTGGTATCCACATTTTTTAATTCACAAACATTGGATTTTATAGTAAATTCGATATTGTTTCTTATGTCAGAGTCTATCCATCTATATTTGTAAGAAATTGTATAAATTTTAATTCTAAAAGTAGTCAATTTGACTTGAAAAGTCAAAAATTTTAATGGGTTAGAGGGAGTATATTTTTTTTGTATAAATGCGAGTATGTGTTTCTTATATGATACGATTCAGGATATGACAATTATGCTTTCAATACAAATTTGTTACTTTGCAAATCGAAAAAAATTAACAATATATTCCCTCCGTCCAAAATTAATTGCTCACTTTTGATTTTTTAAAGTCAAATTGACTATTTTTAAAACTAATCTTTTTACTATTTTTGCTAAAATATAGGTGATGAGATTATAATAAAAAAAAAGTATATAAAATTTATTACTAACCCCAATTTTTATAATTTTAGAAATATATTTATATATGCTTAATTATTAATTCTAAAAATAGTCAATTTAACTTAAAAAAATTAAAACTGAGCAATTAATTTGAGACGGAGATAGTACAATTTATTATTGATTTATGGGATTTTCTGTTTCACATCTCCATAGCAATTGTCACGTAGTCCTTTATTCGGACATTGTATTTTTTCCATTTGTTTCTCATTTGGAGAACAACTTTATTTCTCTGTTCTTTCTAACAAAATTTCTACTTAAATCTATTTTTTTATTAAAGAAATTCAATTTAGTTAAAAACTTATATTGAACCGGGTTCTTGTGGATAGAACTTGAATTCTCTCCCTCTCCCTCTCCCTCTCCCTCTCTATCATTTAAATATTATTTATAAAAACATATTTCCTTTTTATCATTTATTTATTGAACCGTTAAAAAGGTACTCATGGCCTTTATTTTAATCCTTCGCAAATTAGACAGACCTTTGCTTCTCCTCTTGTATTATTTAGACAGATCTTTGCTTCTCCTCTGAATAGCAAAGTGAAGATAATTTAGACTGATGTAGAGAGAAATTATCATAATCTAAATTATCTTTCACCTTGTACTTTAAAGTCCACACTATTTATTTTAATAAAATGATAAAAGTACAAAAGTAATTAATAAGAAAAAAAATTTCAACATGTTTAATCCTAAATGAACAAATTATTGTAAATATAAGTATTATTTTCCCAAAAAAAAGTGAAAGTATTAATTGTTTTACATGGTTTAATCATTAACAATAATTATTAATCTCTAACTTACAAAACTTAAATGTAGACTCATGAGAAAGTATTTAAAAAAAAATTAATGGCCATGTAGAGAGAATGCGGAATGGTGTCCAGAAAAAATACTTTAAATTAGTGGAAAAAGAAAGTATACTTAATGACCACTTAAGAAATTTTATACCACTCACATGCGGATAGTATGTATAGGAACCGGAGTCTAGGTTTCTAATTCATCACACACAACTTGATCGGTGCCATAAAGGGTTAAATAAATATAACATATTCAAATTACAATTTTGTCCATTGTTACTATATAACATAATGAAATATTCTAAAGAGAAACCATCAAGGTATGACGGTTTAGTATGCTCCAATATCTCCGTCTTTATATCTCTATTATTTCATCTTTTATTATTTCACCATTTTTTATCATCATTTTAAAATTAATTTTATATATATATATATATAAAACGTACTTTGAGGATGTGTTATGTAAAATTACTAATACATTAATTCTGTTCAGAAGCAACTATAGAGAAACATATATATTGAAAATTATCATTTCATATGAATGATTAGTTGCAAATAACATCATATTATTTCATCATCCAAGTAATATGAGAACGAGGTCATGAAGATCATGTCAAGGTTCAACAATTTATAAATATATATTAAAAAAGAAAATTGTTAACTATAGAACCAATTTCGTTACTGATAATGTCCTTTAGTTATTCGACTCTAATACGAAATAATGTGTTTTAAATTTATTCATGACATAAAAAGCAAGTTTTATACAAAATCAAATAAATAAAAATATTCCGTAATTACGAAAGTAGGTATTTAACAAAATATACTTTGAATAAAGTCACGTGACATCAATATTCTTTCAAGTATCAAATTGTGGCTTTGAATGTATGCGGTAGCAATTTGAATCATTGTTACCTCATAGGCTCATAATTCATAAAAGACGAATTTTCTTATCATTACACACACAGTGAGTGAAATTATAGCAAAAGAAAGAATGGGAAAAGGCATGAAATTTATAAAGATTTTGACATTTTATTATATAAAAATCATTGATGTATATAATACTAGTAAAATAAATTTTTATAATCAAATGCACGATTAAACTCACACTCACAATAAGAAATTTTGTTTGTCTCTTATTGTCTTTTAATCTGTAAGAAGAAGATATAAATTTAAATTATTAATGAAAAATTAATTTTTTGGAACCTTTATAAATATTGTACTCCCTTCATTCTAAATTTTAAGATCATTAATGAGTTTTGAAAAGTCAGTTTGAGATATTTTAAATTGATATTTTTAAATTTAAAAGTTATTTATGATATTTTATACTTTTTAGTTACCAAACAACTTTTTAAGTTCAAATATTATTTCACTCAGATAATCTAATTTATTACTCCCTCCGTCCCAAATTAATTGTTCAGTTTTGACTTTTTAAAGTCAAATTGACCATTTTTAAAACTAATCTTTTTACTATTTTTGATAAAATATAGGTGAAGAGATTATAACCAAAAGAAAGTGTATACAATTTATTACTAACTCCATTTTTTATAATTTTAGAAATATATTTATATATGCTTAATTATTAATTCTAAAAATAGTTAATTTGACTTAAAAAGTCAAAACTGAACACTTAATTTAGGACGAAGGGAGTAAAATATACTAACTATTCAGATTTTAATTGTCCAGTCTTATCAAACACCACCGTAATGTACTTTATGATATAGTCAAACACATGAGACTTGTCAAATTAATGTAATAATATATATCATTTAAGACACATTTTAATATCAAAAAATTGAGACCTTTTGATATTATCTAGATACTTAACACATACTTAACACCAAAATGGTGAAATGGATCGTGGGCTTTCAGCAGGCAGAACATTTGGGCCATGGCACCACAACCCAGTTGGAACTTTGGGTTATCAGTTAAATCACATGGAGCATGATTTTCAGTTTTCACTACGGTAATAAGTAGACTCTCTTTGAGACTCAAATTTAAGGATAATGCTACATGACTCAAATTTTTGATATCAAATGTATCTAAAATGATATGATATTTATAATTATTGATTCGATTTCGTTATGTTTAATGGCTATCATATGCTTACACAAATAGAAATGAAATTGAGGAGGAAATAATATGAGAAGAGGAGAGGTTGAGTAAGGAAGAGGAAGAGGAAGAGGAAGAGGAAGAGGAAGAGGTTGATATTATTCATTTTGAATGGAGGCTAAAATGGTAAATTCTAGTTTTATCACATTAAATTTATGCAAGACAAGAAAATATGTGTTACTCTACAGTACAATTTGCACACATTAAAAAAAATAAAAGTAGAGTAAAAAAATTAAAAAAAGTTCTAAATTTATATTTAATAGCCCCACAAGATTATATAAAATGCTGAATACTTTTAATTTTTATATTAATAGACCCACTAAATTACATATATATTTATCTTTCACTATATATATTTTATCTCATATTTTTGGAGACAAAAAATTTGTACGTTTAGTCATCCTTCTGGGAACGTAAGGAGTATTATTTTTTTTTCTCTTGCAAATTTAATCAATGTATAAATTAGGATACACGAATATAGCAGTTACCAATTTTAAAAAATGTAATCAGCGCTAAACATGGGCCATATCAATAACTATTTAAAATAAACAACTAAATAAAAGAGATAAGATTGCACTATTTTTTAAATTAAAAATTAGAAATGCACTTTTTTTTGTAAATATTTTATTTATGCACTTGTTTTATAATATTTTATTAAAATGTACTAGTAAATGTAAATGTTCCATTTAATTAAGCACATCACCCCCTAATTGAACCCATATACAAACTTGTCAAGTTAACAGCCCCTACTACTATTAACTATTATGAGTGACCCAAAATAATTCTAGAAACACATGACTTCTCCCCAATATATAACTGTAGGAATAAAGCCAAAGAGACCCATAAAATTAAAAATAAAAATAAAATCATTTCATACGAATGAGTTATTTATAAATAAAAAAATATTTTACTCATCCAAATTATGTGGGTATGAGATCACAAATTATGTGGGTATGAGATCACGAATCATGACACGTATAGTCCAATAATTTTTAATATAACATAATTTCACAAGTAAAATTGATAATCTTATAAGATTTTTACTCATATAAATCACATAAGTGTGACCCACCAACTCTACCTAGTATTGAGGTGAGAAAGTCATGTAAAATTATTATTTTTACTTGTAAAATATTAATCCCTTATTCTTCTTGCTAATAGTTGGGTTAGGTTTTGGTTATCCCTACTCTTATATGATATTATGTGATTTAAATTCACTGTGGAAAAAAAAGAAGGCAAGTAATTTACAAATATATTTTTTGAAAGGGAACAAAATCTTCTGACATATATAGTGCTTAAATGTACTAAAGCAGGATAAGTAAAACATACTTCCTCCGTCCTTCGTACCCAAAATATGATCAAAGTATATTTTTTACGTATTAAAAAAATAAAAATTAAAAAAAAATAAAAAAAGTTTTAAATTTATTCTTAGTGGCCCTATAAAATTATATAAAAGAATAAATATTTTTTTTTATACTAACAAACCCCACTAAATAACATATTTACCCTTTACTTTATGTACTTTATCTTATCATTTTTAAGAACAAAAATATTTGTATCTTTTGAGGACGGAGGAATACCTTTTATAAATATAATTGTTCTTTCATAAGGATGGTGTTTGATAAAACCAAGTAATTAAGATATGAATAGTTAATATACTTAATAAATTAGATCACCTGAGTGAAATAGTATCTAAACTTAAAAAACTGTTTGGTAACTAAAAAGTATAAAACATCTTAATGATTTTTAAAATTAAAAACATCAAATTTCAATTTGAAAATATTTCAAATTGACTTTTTTAAAAATTAATAATGATCTTAAAATTTGGAATAGGGAGAATATAATATTTATAGAGGTTCAATAGATTTAAATTTTTTATAAAGAGACAATTCTTAATGATTTAAATTTATATCTCCATCTTATCGATTAAGAGACGATAAAAGACAAACAAAATTTTACCAAATAATTTTACCCTTCTTTTTTACCGAATCAAATGTGAAACTCTTAAGAGGTATTAAAAACAAACACTTCGGCCAATAGTATCCAACTATGATACGTCTTAACTGAAATAATTATTTGGACAAATATACCCTTATTTCAAAGAGATGTAACAATTGCATAATTTACCTATACACGACCAAATAAGATTCAGAAACTAGTATATCTTCACTGTACTTATTTGATTTCAGTTGTCACTAACTTTTAAATTCTTTATAAATGTTATCAATTCGGTACGGTGTTTGGCAAGAAAATGTTATAATTTTTAATTTTTTTTTAGGTTCAACTGTTTTAGTTCTTTTATTTTATATTATTATTTTATCAGGTGACCTTTTTACTTTTTCATTACCTTTCTATTTTTAGAATGATGTTTGGGATTCATTTTAAACCTACCCAACTATTGTGTGATGATTTTTATATTAAGTTGTCTTCCTCTATGAGTTAAAATTACAACCGATTTATATTTCATAATATATATTGTTGAAAAACTTAATCATCTAAATATCACATTGAAGCATCCAACTCAAAACCAATTAATTATAAGTCAAGTATTCTCTCAAGTTGTATATTGAGTTTTAAGGTCTTAATTACCTAATATAAGACTTTATATCTCAACAATTTCCTCTTTTATATATACGAGTCTTTACTCTTTATCTTCTCCTTAGTCTGATGAGTGTATTACTCCCTACGTCCCATAATAAACCATAATAAACGTCCTAATTTGATTTTCATGGTCAAATTGATCATTTTTAGAATTATTAATTAAAATTATTTATATAGAATTTTCAAATTCCGAAATTTGACATTAATAGTAAATTCTTCGTAGTTTATTATGATCATAATCACTTGGCCTATATTTTTATTTTTTTTAAGATTTATTAATTTAAAAAATGATCAATTTAATCATAAAAACCAAATTAGAACGTTTATTATGGGGCGGAAGGAGTATTATAGAGTATTATATTTGTTTACAGTTAGTGTGAGATTTACTAATACTGAAATTTTGAATTAGATTCTTTATATTAATCTAATTCAAAAAATATGTCAAGGTTTACGGTTTTGGTCGCCCCACATTTGAATAATAATTAAAGAAATAGTATTCCGTAAAAATATGTCATGATTTTAGGTTTTGGTCGCCCCACATTTGAAAATTTTCTTATACTCAAGGTTTTACGGTTGGTAAGTTTTTTCAAGTGACCACTAAAAGGACACACACACACACACACACACATATATATATATATATATATATATATATATATAAATTGTACATCTAATGATACATTTAAATGTAAAATAATAATAATAATAAAGTATTGTAAAAAGTGAAGAAAAAAATATTTTATTAACATTTTACTGATATGTCTTTCAATATACAATTTAAATATTATTCAAAAAAAATTGTCTATGTAGTGGTCAACATTACGGGTAGGGGTGAGTATGGAACCAAATTGCCTCCGAAACCGTACCAAAAATAGCACAAACCGCACCAATTAAAACCGCACCAACGGTTCCGACGTATGTGGTGGTTTTAGATGGGTTGAAAAACCGAATTTATAGTTTGGGCTTTGTTACTGGCCAAAACTGCACGCATAAAACCGAAATCGCACCATGCTTATTTTGAGTTTTTTTTAATTTAAATTATATGGCCAAAAGGCCCAAAACGACGTGTTCAGTTCTTCAAGCTCTAAAATCCTACTTGACAAATTAGTCTAGCAGATTTATGACAACACGCAGTATTGTAGTGCATGCTAAAATATTCAAGCAAATATCATTGTATTGAAATAATGGGAGGACATGTTCTGACTGATATACTTACCTTTCTAGAGAGGAAAAAAAAATACTACTTTAAACATGATTATTCTTACCGTTGTTCCTTTAAATTGCTTGATCCACTAATGTAGACTTCCTAATAATCCTCCTACTGGTAAATTGCAGAATCATGTTGATGGTTAAATAGACACAGGTCTTGCAGGGTTCATAATGTATAAACTTTCTCTAGAATCATGTTGATGGTTAAATAGACACAAAGTCTTGCATAAAAATTTGTTGTTTCAATTGATTTTAGAACCGAAACCGTACTAAATAAAATCACACCGCACGGTTCAAAACCGCACCATACCAATCACAAACGGTTTCATGTGCGGTTTTAAATTTGTCAAACCGCACCTAAGCGGTTTCGTGTGCAATTTGGGCTTTAAACCGCACCATGCTCACCCCTAATTACGGGTGTCATTTTGTGTCGAATTTTAGTTTGACTTGACTTTATTGTCCGTCAATATGACTTGGCTTGACTTAACTTTTAATTTTTAAAGTACAAGAAATGGTTTTTACATAAGTATGTGATATAAACTTTTAATTTTCTTCAACAATTTACAAATAAATTTATACATTGTACTTTCCTCGAAAGTGTTTCCACTGGAAATATAAAGTTTTTTGTGTCCACCGAAAGTGATTTTTAATGGTCAAAACTCTACTCTTTAATAATGCTTCAGTACAACAATTACTTTTAGGGAGTGATAATTGTGTACCCAGATATTTTAACAATACTATATTACCTTTAATATACTTAAAAAATAAATTTTAATAATTTACTCTTTACACTTATAAGATAGAAGATGTATACATTTACTCGGCTAAAACTTAATTTTCAACCATATTTAGAATTAATTATGAATAGAATAGTCTCTTAAGTTATATATTGAATCTTCAAATCTTAATTACCTAATATGGAACTTTATATCTCAATAGTTTTGTCTTTTATATATACTAGGTTGGTAGCCGTGCAAAGCACGTCCCTGTTTGATAAATTTGCATCCTGTTACTTAAAATAAATACAATCAAGTTTACCAACTGCAAATGAAAGGCTGGGAACAAAAGATAGAGAGGAAAGAACATCATATACATGAGATTGAATACAAATAAATGATAGTAATATATTTACATAATAGTTCACAGTAAAGATACACTGTAATTCCATCAAACATGTAATGTCCAAACATGATGATTTTGGGAATTTAAATAGTCAATTTTTAATTGATAATTGATAAGGGATGATGGGTGTCTCGAATATGAAACAAAAGTATGTGAATATAAGTTGTATATGCATGTTGGTGTTTGGAATATGAAACAAAAGACAATTAATTTATCATGGGTGTTTGGAATATGAAACAAAAGTATGTGAATATAAGTTGTAAATGCAATTAATTTATCATGGGTGTTTGGAATATGAAACAAAAGTATGTCAATATAAGTTGTATATGAATGTTGGTGTTTGGAATATAAAACAAAAAGAAGTTAATTATGATGGGTGTTTGGAAGATAAAACAAAAGACAATTAATTTACTGTATATAAATAAATGTATTAATTGATAATTAAAAAGAAGTTAATTATGATGGGTGTTTGGAAGATAAAACAAAAGACAATTAATTTACTGTATATAAATAAATGTATTAATTGATAATTAAAAAGAAGTTAATTATGATGGGTGTTTAGAAGATAAAACAAAAGACAATTAATTTACTATATATAAATAAATGTATTAATTGATAATTAAACCGAGTTAATTAACAATTGAACCGAGTCAATTTATAAATTAACTGAGTTAATTGACAATTGAACCGAGTCAATTTTCAAATTGATTTCAATTGATTTCAAATTGAAAGTGGATAAGATAGCTTAAACCGAGTTAATTGACAATTGAACCGAGTCAATTTGTAAATTAACCGAGTTAATTAGCAATTGAGCCGAGTTAATTTTCAAATTGATTCCAAATTGATTCCAATTGATTTCAAATTAAAAGTGGATAAGATAGCTTGTCCTGCTTTTATATATAATAGTAGATAGTAGATGAGTCTATATCTTGTCTTTAGTGTGATGATTGTATTATTATATTTGTTTACAGTTAGTGTGAGATTTACTAATACTGAAATTTTGAATTAGATTCTTTATATTAATTACAAAACTTAATATATTCGTAATGATAATTCTAAAAAAAAAAAATTGAGGGTTATAATTTTTTACCCAAAAAAAAATACTTGTTAAGGGGTACGTAGGCAATAACTTGTTCTATAAATACATATTATTCATTGTACAAATTAAAAAAAAAATTAGAAATTGATATGAGAGAAGAACATGCATATTATTCATTGCATAAACCTATATTATTCAAATGTTGTTATTTTAAATTAACAACATTTGATTTTTATATATAGTATTGTAACCTCACTAGTCACTCTCCTCCCCAACTTTAAACCTATATGCATTATTATTACCTCATTACCTTTTCAACCCAGTTTACAATATAATATAACAAAATATTTTTAAAAATATAAAAAGAAATAATCAACTCATGGTGAGTTAATATCCTCCAATATATCAATATTTATATTTTGCGTCTCTCATTATTTCACCATTATATATGTGTAT